>OX103944.1:36315693-37529889 GCA_944470405.2 Schistosoma mattheei
TTTCGGAGTTACGGTCTAGAAGTTTTTAGGATTAGGAGCTGGAGTCGAGAGATCTTAAGGTGAGGAATTAGGTTTTTAAAAATGTAGGGCTGAGAATTCGGGTCTATCCTGATTATAGAACAATGATATCCAGCCTAAATTATCGATATTTAGCACTAATAAGTTCATTAATTATTTCGAAACTACTAATCCTTGGTGATTTCATTATTTTTCTATATTTTAGAGCTCTCACACAACAACTGCATTCTGACTGGCTATTTTTGATTGGTTAATTATAAGGCCATCCTTAAATTCGCTTAAGGCTGTCTGTATAGTATAGTTTCACCATTAACGTAATCTATTTACTTAGAACAGGTTTATGTTCAAGATACACGGTATATTCGACAAAGTGAACGTTTCGTTCACTTTCGCAAACATAAACGTTAAATATTAAAAGATATGTTATGACTGATTTGAATGCACGTAGACAACCACAGACACAAATTCGTTTGGAAAGACATCGAAAGTTTGGTTGAAGATACCCGATATATCGACTCATACAATAAAGGTCAATAAACCACATAATTAAAGGTTAACTGGAAAGAATAGTTAACTTAAATAAAAGAACTGATGCTTGGTACCTGTGTGGTTGCGCCACAGGATTGAGCTGTAGTATTCAGATTGTAGCGTTAAAGCCTATACCGTGTCTGGTTCCGCTGCTAAACGGAATTAAGCTGTACTGTTTGGGTTGTTACGTGAAAGTTCGGATGGTGTCTGGTTCTCCTGAAAACCAATGTAAAATTACCCTGGCCCACAAGGGTATATTATATATAAAGAACCTACGAATACAACCAATCACAAACAAGGCTTTCAGAACAAAAAAAGCTTATGACTCGTGGAATAAGTAAGAGGGTCACTTCTACATGAATCAAGCGCTGATTATGTTGCCCAGAAATACAATTAAATCATGTAGAAATTTAGACAGATCAACAACACTAACAGGCTTATGTACTCGACTTTGGGATGAAGTATATAAGGTAAGATTCGATACCAAGACCTAATTGGATGAGAATCGGGTACTTCAATGAATACCAAATAATTGTTTCACAGTGCATAAATCAATCGACTATCAAATTTGCGACAAATTATTATAATAGAAAAACAGTAGTTTACAGGTTTTGATCAAAACACCAGAGATTATATAATACACAATTCACCTAATCATCTAACTATTCAACAGAGTGCCAGAATTAAGCCAGAACAAGGTTTTATTTTTAAAAAAAAAACAGAAGGGAGATGTCAGTAAGTGGAATCATAGATCAATTCTTATAAATAAGTGAACAATTCAATAACCTACTGTACAGTATAGGACGATTAACTTACTCGATTACTAGGTGGGAATGCATTCGGATTATTATTTAAACCATACAATACACTTAACGCATTTTCATGATTGGTAAATGCAACAAATCCATAGCCAAGTGAACGATATTGTTGTCTGCCTGGTTGAAGATTACGCATAATACGGCACTGATGATAAGATTGCAAACCAAAGAAAAGGGAACAAAATAAACCGTAAAAACAATTTTGTAAAGTTACAGTATAAAAATAACAGTAAAAAATTTTATATATTCAATTAGGTTATGAACACAGTGGATTCCAACCGGCAGATCAGAAGGCAGATATCAGCTAGATCTATGTGGTTTTGACACGAGAAGTTCAATATAGGTCAATACGCCTAGCTCTTCGATTACTAATCGTCTATTATAAGATCAAAAGTATCGAAAGCTCTAAAACAAAAGACTAGTACATCATGAGTAAAATAAGATGTTGATTAAAGACGTCTCATAAATCGCATACGATCAACTACAAAAGTAATGATTTAACGACATTCAGGCTGAGTGGTGTTCATGTTAGATTTCTTTGAAGGTGGTTTCAAAATTTCAAAGGAGAATCCTAGAAAATCCACTTCTTACATGAGCTTCTGTTTTTTTTTAATATCTCCTGCAAATTCAAGAATCTAAAAACAAAACCACACATATTTCAACCATACGATATGTTCGAAATGATTGAAAAAATACAATGTAACTCATTTAACCAAGAACCAATGTATTTCTCTAAACAAACCTTTTCATTCCATCTTTTTAAACCATATTTCAAATATAATTTTCACATATAATGACATATTCTCAGTGTTTAATCTATCTCGGTAGCATTGCTATTATAATCTTTTCGACTACTATGTTATTCATCTCGTTAATTTTATCCCATGGTGCTAATATGGTATGAGAAAGTAAGCTAAAGCAAATTTATGCCAGATTGTATGTTGATTATGACTGAATGACAGTTTTGTATAAGGGGTACAGACACAACTCAGCTGCCGAAATCGAATTCAACGGAGTGTGGTTCGAACCTGCAATATAGGGGTTGGTAACCGAGAATTTTAACAACTAAGGTACTGAAAATATACATATTTAATTACTGGATCATGGGTTTAGATCTCATTCTTACCGCCGTTTATTATCTCCTGTACTGATGCAACATGTGTGTATCTAAGTTTAGGACGCAACCTTGTACTTAGTTATCGTCCAATAACTACCAGTAAATATATAAAAAACGCCAAACGTATGAGCAAACCGAACCTTAAAAACTGACCATAACAATACTTAAATAAAAACACGTCAGTCATACATTCTAAGCGTACTCACTTCTAAAATTCGGTGGTCTGTACTTTTTTTTAGAAATTTCATGCAAGCAGACTTTAAGTCATCATCGGATACATGTAAGGGTAGATTACGTAGACACAATCGAACATCACTAATAAAATAATTTGGATCAGTTAGTTTTTTCTTTTTCTCTCGCAGTAATGCATCCCTTCTGGCTAAATCTTCTTTGCTTAAACCTTCAGCTTCAGATGACCCAGGACGAATAACTATATGAAACAAGAGGAAAACGATAAAACGTAAAATAAATATTTTGATTCAAAAAATGGTAAAGAGGGAAGAAATCGTGTAGAAACGATGTATGTCAGTCTTTAAATTCTTCCTCCTATTCACTATTGTGAATAAAGTTTGAAAGGACTCCCCTCTCATTCATGGTTCATAATACAGACTGATCTTGGACAAGCATTGAAACCCAATAAGCATTTAACAGTTGCTTTGTCCTGAAAGTGGAACAACTCAGCAGTACACATTCACGGAAATACCGGAGATTGAACCCAGGATCTTCAAGTCTCGCACTAAGTGGTTAGTTTTAGCCATATTGTAAGTGTAGAGGCTAGTGACGATAACTGGTTGTATAAGCCGGAATAGGTGAAGCGGAGTTTGAATATGCAACTTGGCGGCCGAAATTCGAACACATCACACGAGGTTCTCTTTAGCGGAGCACCATTCGACAACTACAGTATAAATTTATAATCCAAACCCTCCCCTATATTAATGCACAGTTTCTCACCCCTTCCTACCCCGTGAACTTCTCAAAACTTTTGCCCGATAACATTAGTAATTTCAAAAATGGTATGATCAGTTATTATTGTTTTAGTGTGAACATGAAAGCCGGTAATTTGTGTGATCACTATCTTTTTAAGAGCAGTGAGCTCTGGTAATCACCAGTCAGGATTTGTTCAGTCAGCTACGCCTTTAAATATTTAAGCGACAAAAATTGTCAGTCAGTAACAACGTAAACTTCGTGCGTACGTACATTAGTTCGAGTTGCCACACCACATTAGCACAGAGATGCAGTTGTCGACTCAAATCCCGTAGTGGTGGAGGCGGTAAGAGTATAAGCAGTAATCGGAAACATTAGGGTTTGTAGATGGTATTCAAGGAGTATAATCCAGTGAGATAAATTTTGAAAGAGAAAAAACAGAAAAAAAGAAATAAATAAAAGAAGGGGACATGAATAGTTCAAAGACTAGAATTTAGAAGAACACAAAGAGTCGATACACCTGCGCCATTGCAAACCATTTTGAGCCATGTCATTCAAGGTCTTTAATCATCGGTTGCTATCGTCTCGCGGATCCCAACCAGGTAGTCTACACCTACCAACATGGCTCAGTCCACTTGTCAGTGACTTCATGGATTTGTGCCATGTTTTGGTCTGGACGCCCCTAGCTTTCTTCCAACCAACTCATAAACCGTAAAACGTCGCACATCGAGGCAGCCGATGGTTGGGCATACGTAACACATGTCCCAGCCAGCTCAACTGATGAAGTTTCACTACTTCATCAATTGATTTGCTATCCTTATCTAGTACCCGTTCCCTAACAACTGCACTACTTACTCAGTGGTCCCAGGATATGCGAGCAATGCTTCGAAGACACCTATGATCGAACACTAGTAACCTACGAATATTCTCTACTCTTACCGGCCATGTTTCACTGCCATAAAGTAGGACGGAACGAACTGCTGTACAGTAAACTCGTCCTTTGGTTGGTAGATGGACAAAAATTGTGCACCTGAACATATTGAGCATATACTTCAGTAGCACTCGAACCGGCAGCTTTTTTTAAATATTTATGGTTATAACCTCAAAATTATCATTAGGGATGAGGAAAAACCACAGTCGTTATAATGTCGGCCGCCAACTTCTATCTCAAAGCTCCGTGTTGAACGGATAGGGTCAAGATAAAATATAGGACCAGTTTATAAAGTTACTAACTAGTGATTTGAGATAAGTAAGAAAGTGAAGACTTTCTGGTTAGGGTGTACGTAGCAGTCTTAAACTACGGTTGTACTGATACGATGTGCAGAAACTTTACTTTCATGTTATCTGCGAATGACTAACATTGATCTTGTAAGTAGATTTCAAAAATACAGCATATGTTAATGGCATGGAATTCTTTGCTTTCAGTTCAAACACTGAAGGCTAAGACACTCCTTTTGAAGTTTAGATCCTACACCGTAAGTAAGTAAATTTTCCTGTGAACAAACAAGCAAATCAATGATACCATATCTCGACTTAACTTTATACGAAAAGAAGTCGAACAAAAAAGTGGAAGTTCCCCAATTTTAACCGAAATAAGTAAATTTTTCTTCCAAATATTTGTGAAGAATTTCCCTTCGTTTTATTTGAAAATTGACTGTGATGTCATAAAATCTAATCATATTTGATAGTGATTTTTATTTATATCATAATATTCATGTAATTTCCTCAACTTAAAAGATACCAATATTTAAAAAATTTATAATGTTTTTGTAAACCTAATCACTAAGTATGAGTCAGATAAAAGAGCCAAAAGAGGAAGTTTAGTGTTGAAAGTTGATGTACGATGAATAATCGGCATTGAAGAGTGAGGTTGATTATGAACACAGTGGTTTTGAGTGCTGTTAGAAGTATGAGGGTGATTTTCGATTCCCGGTTGCCCACACCGTGGAAGCGTTTTTCTGGAGGCACCTGAAAATGAAATTGGATTAGGAGTGGTCTCAGTGACCTGAGAGCGTGACCGCAGTGCCCAAGGGATAACTGCTTGAGGTCGGTCACACACGACCTTTTCGTGAGTAGTTTTCGTGTTAGCACCTTGTTGAGACCTTACCGCCGGAGACGGATATCCGTGGGATAGGGCGAGGTGTGCATTTTTAGGGTCGACCTTTTCTAACACCACCACTTCTTCTGGGAAGGCAGCATCGCTGTTATGCTGGTTGTATGAAGGAAACACCTTACTGCTGTCACACCTCTGTACAATCAGCAGTAGGACTTCGCTTTCGGACCTTGAGTTTTCTGCTTTTAGTCCTACCGTTCTTTAATCGATCTGTCTGGCATATTAGAACCTAGAAAAACGATTGTTCCAGCCAGTATAGCTTGGTTGCTTCATCACGATAGGCAAGCCCGACCACCACGTCAAGGTAGTAACAACGGTCGGGACTGAGTATGAAACCGACTATAGTGTATAAAATTCTGATAATGTAGGTTTACAAAACACATTTCATTAACCTGAAAGCATGGCAGAATCCTGCTAATAAATAAATAAATGGAAAAATATGACAACGGAAATAATCGACCTGTAAAAGTTGTATTATTAAAGTGGTCGTCATTATATGAACCGAAGCTAGATGATTTAAAATGCGTACACACAGGAAGATTATTGACTTACTTCCAATAGATGCTAAATGCAAATTACGTCCTTTCTGCTTTATAGCATCTGCAGGACCTATAAAACCCTCTGGAGCATCATCTTCGTGTTTCCTTTTTCGTAGATTTTGTGCCTCTGTTCTAGAAACAGCAATTGTTATGTTTAAAGTTCGGTTTTCCAAAGAAAATTGATGAGCGTTCTAAATAAAAATAGGTCCGTTTTATTATGGAATTGAGTATATTTCTTATAAAGTGTAATATAGTACACAACTTATCAATAAAACATAATCTATTTCAACTAACCTCAGGTTTATCAGATTGTTGTAAGACATTTGATGCATCCTCAGCATTTACAAACTTTACAAAGGCTGTACCTCGGGAATGTTGTGTTGCTGGATCTTTAACTATTTTCGCAAATTCTAGGGGTCCGAACTGTGAAAAAAATTTGTGCAACGCATCTTCTTCCACATCAAACGATAGGTTTCTGAAACAATACATGTACAGAGCGATATAACCGGTATTAACGGCAATTGTTTTCAACACCATACTTGGAAGAAAATGCAAGTTAACAAAACAATAACTGAAGTGAAAGAAGTTGGTTATGACAGAGCGAAATATCAACCAAAGTAATCATGACTGTTCCTTAAGTACAAGGGAGTGTGAAGATTATTGAAGTTATCACAATTGATTGATCACTGGGTGGTGATCAATCAATTGTGATTACATCTCAGTCCTACAGGAGGTTAGTCACGGCTCGGATAGCTCAGTGGTAACGTCTCTGACTGTGAAGCTGGTTGACACGAGATCGAATCCGCCAGGGAACACCAGTTCCCTCAAGATTACAGGTACACCTTGCTGACGAGTGCCAAGTAGCACGAAACCCGGGTCCAGGGTTTCCTGTTGACTACCTCCAACTACCATCTAAATTATTGAAGTTAGTTTGTGATGCAGAACTACAAAAGTACCACTTCATAAGCATTTCATTCACTGGAAAAAGTGCTTATAGCGTATAGTCTTTCAAACGCTTGTGACATTTAGTGTCGAATAATTGGGTTTTGATAGGATCATATCAAACGGAAATGGAGCACATTAAGATAGATTCTTAAGAAACAATATACATGACGAGTTAGACTGTCTAACCAGATCTTCATTTAAAAAAGGATAAAATGTTTAGTTCATATATTTTAAATAAAATAGTAATATGCAGATAATGCTAAGTGACTCTTTAGTTGACAGAGCTATAAAACGTGAAGATCGCTGCAGAATAGGCAATAACAATGCAAAAAACGCAACAGAAATAGTTCTTTCGAGGTTCTTTATAACAAGAAGTCAAAACTAGTCACCAAGTTTTTGTCACATTCTGTTTATAATCCTGGGTTACAAAATGTCGATCAATTACTTTAAAGAACTCAAATATAACGTTAATTGGTAGTATGTCTTACTTAATGTAAAATCTGACTAGATCACCGTAAGCATATCGTACTCATTTATAGAATGGACACGACGATATACTTGTTAAACCGGTCAAATCTCTAGTTTGGACGGAGCATGTTATGAACTGTAGCAAACATACTAAGCATAGTTTCACTGAAATGCGTTGACCATTGAATTTTTTTACGGTGCATAAATAAAGTATTAGGCAAAATGATACACATTGAAATAATTAAGGTCACAAATCGAGAATGAAAATTGGATAATAAACATTAAAAGCCCAAATAAACAGGAAAAATGTAAATGTATCTGCACTACTTTAGTGTGCAATTATCAATAATGTCTGTAATAATAATAATTTCCAAAATAAAACAGCACTTCGAAATGTAGTGGACTACGCTAAAAGTAAGATTATGTATGCCAGATGTCCCAACAAACAGAATTGCTCTATCAATCACATTAAAACTTTTCACATGCTTAACAATTGGCTGCGAACCGAGTGAGGTATATTTGTTGAGGCAATTAATTCCAAAAATAATCTTTAGAAAAAACTAAAAAACTATCAAAATCAATAACAAAAATAAGTCTTAAAAGTCTCCAATCGCTTTCATAAGTGCTGACCATGATAATAATATCCTCATATGTACAGTAACCCGACCGAAGCTCCTACCTTGATGTGGTGGTCGAGCTTGCCTATCGTGATGACCCAACCGAGCTATATTGGCTGCAATATATGTTCCTGTAGGTTCTACCATGCCAGGCAGGTCGATTGGAGAACGTCGAGACTAAAAGCAGCAACTCAAGGTCTGAGGGTGAAGTCGTACTGCTGACTGTAGTGGGGTGTGACAGCAATAAGGTGTTTCCTTCGGACAACCAGCATCTACAGCGATGCTGCCTTCTCACAAGGAATAAAAGGGTTAGAAAAGGTCGACCCTAAAAATGCCACACCTCACCTTACCGCACTTATATCCGTCTCCGGACCCTTTGAAGAACGGGGCTAACACATTAAAAACCTTCCACGAAAAGGCCGTGCGCGACTGGCCTCGAGCAGTTGTCCCTTGGGCTTTGCGGTCACGCTCCCGAGTCGTTAGGACCAACATTAACCCATCTTCCTTTTCAGGTTCCTCAAGAAGTACCCTTCCACGACGTGGACAGCCGGAAAGTGACATCAACCTTCATCCTCGTAACAACACACGAGACTGAGTGACCTTATCGCGGGAAGCAAAATGACCTTATATTAGCATTACGTGTTTTATGATGATTTGGGTGTTAACGCGTCCTATTTTTTGCCCCTCTAAAACTGATTGTCTGAGGCAGCAGCAAAAAGGTCAAGAATCCGCGATCAAATATGCTCAAAGTGGGATTCCATTTATCTCCATTGAGTGATCAGTGACTAAAACACCTTGTTCGATCAAGTGGTATCGGTCCCATCAGTGTGCCCCAATCTCCCCATTTTGAGGTCCCCCCAATTCCAATGACAATTGGCAGTTTTCCCCAAAGTTTTGGGGGTTTCCTAAGACCTAGGGAAATTTTGGAGTTTCTGTGCTATTTGGATATCCAAGACTCTCTTTAGTTGTTCCCCTAAAACGGAAAACTTTTCTCTCAAAATAGGGACTTTGGGACACAAGAATTAACACACATCCACCGACCTACTATCCTTATGACTGAAGACTAGAATGTATCAGGTCTCCCGTGTTTAGTTTAGAGAGTAAAGTTTTGACGCAACAAATATGTACATATGTACGAATATATCCGTATATGAAATAACGTTTCGACGAACTACTGATGTTTAGTGTCTATAGATGAAATATGCCTATAAGAGTATCTAAGCATATTATCATGCTGTACAGCATGATAACGTTGTGGTGAGTAATTATAATTACTCACCATAAGTCAATATTACTGACTTCATTATCCAAAACGTCCACGAGGTCAAAAAATACTTTTTGTTTAGTTTAGTGGTCTACACTATATTTTAAACAATAGAACAAGATCAATATTACCTGATAAATATCGTTCTACCTTCTGAAGTATCGGACACCATGAGACACTAAATGCCCTTGAAGTGTTCTCAAGGACGCACTACGACAATGTAACGTCAATTTATGATAGGTTGACGCACATTCCAAAGTACACTTCATCCTAAATATGGCAGCATTAGTGAAAAAACCTGGAAATACAAAGAACAGCTAAAACATGATTTCAGGAAGGGTCATTCTTGTATAACCAACCTGCTGACTGTGGTGGATAGATGGACAACCATCCTTGATAGCAAGGGGAAGGTTGATATCATTTAACTTGGTTTCTCAAAAGCTTTTGATGAGGTCCACCGTATATGTCTTAGCAATAAGCTCAGACGATTTGGTATTAAGCCACGTCTGATTGATTGGCTCATTTCATATCTGAAAAATTGACATTCCAAGGTCATGGTTAAATTCACTTTATCTCAGGTTATGGACTGTCCTAGTGGGTTCCTCCAGAGCTCAGTACTGGGGCCTCTTCTTTTCTTCATCTATATAAACGATTCCCCACAACAGTTGTCCTCTGGCTCAATGCTTTTTGCCGATGATGTGAAAATCTGAATAGAGATACGTAACAAAGAGCAGGTAGTGACTCACATTTATCACGAGAACACGACTGGTTTAATAAAAACAATTATTATTATTATCAACTGTACCACTGCTTGTTTTAATGTGCTTTTGTTTGACTGTGCTAATGACAGCTATGTTGTGCTTCCATTCTTATTCTTACATTTTGATTGTGACTTCGCGCGAATTCGGTTACGTTCTGTAACCAAGCTTGTATCCTGGCACGATCTCGGTATCCTTTCGATACCACGAGATCGCCAGCAAATATATCTCGACTTGGTCCATTAACTGTTTTCTGATATTGGCTTCTCGGGGATTTTATGGATTTATTTGGTTACGTTCAACCTTCGCCTTCTGATTTACTTGGCATGTGTTTCTTGGTAATGGTGTTCATAGTTAGTCTCAACTCGACACCACGCTACAAGCATATACTGGCACTTCAGGAGGATCTAACTCGATTTCAAAGTTAGGCAGATGACAACGAACTCACCTTTAACACTTCGAAGCGCAAAGTAGTCCATCTGCGTCATGTTGCAGATTACAGTTACAACTTAGGCGACTTCCCTCTAGAAGTATACCAAGTTGAAAAAGATTTAGGAGTGCTGGTAACCTACGATCTGAAGTTACGCTAACTGTGACAAAAATTCCTTTCGAGCAAACCTTGCACTGGTAACATTGAAGCGCATTTTTGGCCAGTTTGACTGAAAAACGTTCCACATAATCTTCAACAGTTTTATTCATTCCCATTTAGAGGGCGGAAACATAGAATTTCCTGCCTCACTCTAATTTTTTTTTTTTTTTTTTTTTTTTTTTTTTCGGCGAGCCACGAAATCAGTTCGGGGACTCAAATTCAAGCATTATGAAGAGCGCCTCCAATCGCTTAACCTTTACCCATTAGAGTATAGGAGTGTTAGAGGTGACTTTCCAATGGCTTACAGTATCCTTAACACTTCTGGACATCCCCTTGAACACCCACTTAAGCTTAGTCCCAATAAAAAACTAGGGGGTAGCGCCCAGAAATTGGAGACACATAGCAGAACGAACTTTAGACGCAACTTCTACTCCTAAAGAGTTGTCGAATTCTGAAATTCGCTGCTGACTGAGCTAGTCCAAACGAATTCCCGGGAGTCCTTTAAGAGGAAACTTGACCTATTCTTAAAGGCTAAGGATGACACTTTATTATGATTTAGAAATTTCGTTTTTCCCTCTATTATCGTTACTATACCTACGCTGATGCTTGGAGGTATTGGTGATCCACTTCTACTAGACATGGAAGCCTGTTAAGCGAAAGCTTCTTCTATCCGTCCACAATCATTTGAACCATTTGAGGTACTGGAAGAAATTGTTCTACCCCAAACAAAGAAAAACCTAGAGGTATGTGTGCTTGTTTGTAAAAATCCATTCTTGCATATTTTCTCGTGAATATGATCCTTTGATTTTATTCGATCTTTAACCTTGGTAGCCTTTATTTTCTCTATTTATGGTTGGATTAATACTCTCCAAACTGACAGTTTTAATCCATCCAATATGACAGGATAGTGTGCTGTAGGTTGTCGAAATCTCCATTTTCCCTCAATTGGCAATAATTTTGTAAGCTAGATTGTTTAATCTTGTTTAACAACTCTGTGAACTATATAGCCTAGTCATGATATTCTTCATGATAATTCTGTACAAGTAATATTAGTGGCTTTGTGATTATAATCGTTTCCAACCCAACTACTGTGTTTTAAATTTACCTGTGGGATAGGGCTAGTATCTAACGTCATATTATGATGGACCTAGTGAACAGCGAAGGCCAGAGCTACTAGAATCCCAGGAGATTTCACAAGTGTCTGCCGTACTTATTTGGCCACACACCCATAGTCGCATATAAATCAGGAATAAATAAGTACAGTTACAAAATCAGCTCTATTTAATCAAGAAAATAGGTATGAAATACACGAATTCCATAGATACTTGAAAATCGTCGCTATGCGAAGAAACACTCCGATTTGTAAACTCCGTACAGTCGATAGTTGAAGAGTACGAGTTATCTCTCGAGTAGATAGCTTCATTCGACATCTATCTCACGCTTAAATATCTGAATAAAAGGACACTTGGTGTTCAGTGTAATAACACTGAATCCCAGCTAAACGATCAATCTCAGAACCCCTACAACAGGATATAGAGTGGTTAACGAAAATTAATTATTATTGTTAGCCTTATCCAATACTATAATTTGAGTCTAACATAGAATTTTCAGCTCAAAGTATTTCAACAATTTTCCTTTTCTTACTTCTTGATCAGTACTGACAATAAATATTGAGTGAACGCCAGTTAGAAGTTAGCATTCCAGTCAATCGATATCTAAATAATTTACGCTCTTTTCGCTGCCAGCAACCACAATATCTCTAACTGGGTCTTTTGTAGCATGTACAAAGAAAAGTTGTACACTTTTCACAAATGCAACTGAATAGTTATGCCATCAGTAACTTTAATGATGTATTAAAACAAAAAAATTGATAACGTCTTGAAATATCTGCATGGCAGGAACAGGCAGCCCAAATATAATGCTAACATTATTGAAACTTGGGTATTATTGCATTTTTGACGAAACCCGAAATGGCTACTTAACAACGCTTATGTAACCATAAAATATTTGTGAATAATAATAATAATGTTCAAGCAGGTCGCCAGAGAAGTCTGATGCGCGACTAACATACTAACCGCATGTCACATCCTAAGCAGGGATGAACATCATATTTATATTATCAATGCTCGTTTAACATTCATGCTGGAGTTTAGGAATAGAAGTTTGAACAAACTAATTTTCATTCTCTGAGGAGCCATAACTGTGTCATAGCATAATAGGGCCGCCACCCCAAAAAGCGCGTAAAGATGCAATCGTAAAGTATAGAAACGTTTTCCCATACAAGTAAGCACTAAGGACTTCGGCTTCTTGATGAATATAATTTAACGAAGTAGGATATTGCAGTATGGTAATGAATATTTAAATCAATATAGATGTTTCTGTTATAATGTCTGCCGGTTTTGCTGTTTTTCCGGGTCATTTGATCATCAGCCTCCTCCAACTTTGTCAATAATCAAACAACCACGAGTAACCGTAGTTATTGCCATGACATATATTCTTCCTCCCCATCTCAAATTCAATCTTTTATTAGTGAGATGCTAGTAGTCCGTATTGAGGAGAAAAATGTATAACCCGGTGACTTAGATAAATATATTAATCAAAGCACTTCGTATATTAATTAATTAATATCAGCCACTATCAGTTCAGTAAATTCAAAAGAACTCATAAACTAGAAGAATATAGTGACGGATAGTTCGCTATACATTCTGATGTAATCTTTATCATTTTTGACGTTGTTTAGTGCATAATTGGACCTTAATCTACAGACCTGTGTTGTCCCCTGCTTCGAGCCATCTCAGTTCTGTTCTCCTGATCAAGAAGTAAATACTGGTTATTCTTCAGTCCTAACTAACTGTCACACTCGCAGCAGAATTAGAGTTTTTTAAGACATTACAGTTGTTCGACAGTTCAAAAAATGTAGGACAACATGAATATAACATTACGGTAAGCTTGAACAAACAATCATCATAAGCAAGGCGGTCACATCATGACAACTTAAATAGCGAATTAAGACCAATGATTGAGCAGTATAAACGCGTTCATTAAAAACTGTCATATGCTCAATTCTCACATCTCTGAATAATATAGGTTGAAGGACATTAGTCTTACACATAAGATCATGAAGAAAATAACGGAAACGCAGAATTCCTCGAGGCTTTTATCTAGAACTTCCTCAACACAATGTACACAGCCGCTAAATCCGAAGTCGAAAATGACGGCTTATGAAAGTATACTTACAGCATGGGACATTTAAGCTGACAAGATATCGCATGAAATGCTCTACATGGCCTATCAAAGTGTGATCTTATGTGGACGTACTGCCAAACTTCTTTAGCTTCTGTGTGTTTCTCAGATCTAATGAATTCAGCACCATTATCAGTACTTAATACAAGTAACCCCCGATTAAGGTTCCCCAACTATCCTTGAGATGACCCTGAGCATCTGAGGTGACAGCGGACATTTTGTGTTTGAATACCACGAAGTGGCCCTTCTCTAGCATGTGTGGGTATTTCGAAAAAGGGTTTTACTGGTTGGTTATAATTATCATACATTGTTTTACCTTTAGTGGCCAAATAAAAGTTTGCGTTGTTTTTGCATTTCCTACTCAAATCCAGTAGTAAATTATCGTGCAGTTCGAATATGATTTCTGTCAAACGGGGAAATTCACCTACAATGACCGTTTATTTGTCAGAAGCTATGTAGTTGAAGAGAATCTAAAAACAGCTC
Organism: Schistosoma mattheei; assembly: GCA_944470405.2. Classification (NCBI taxonomy): domain Eukaryota; kingdom Metazoa; phylum Platyhelminthes; class Trematoda; order Strigeidida; family Schistosomatidae; genus Schistosoma; species Schistosoma mattheei. Next base: position 36,330,118 of record OX103944.1, read on the forward strand.
TGAAACGTTTCAAGTAGACGAAGCTTAAGTACCGTTAGTGGAGACAACATTAACTAGTCGCATTCATCTACGTAGTGAAGGAAATCAAAGTCATAAGGTCCTTGCATTTCTTCAATTGACAGATAATTCCCATTTAAACATTAAAATTAAAACACGAATTTCAGCGAAGGGATCTCTTTTCAACGAATTTATTATCAAGCTGTACAATCGTATATATATGAAAATTTTGTTTTTGTAAAAGTACTAATTCCGTGAGGAAATGTGAACACAGTTAATAAAAAAAGGTTATAATACTAGATTACGTAATATGAATAATAACAATAACAATAGATTTAGTGATTATAATAAGATGATTAAAATGATTAAAATGTTTTTGATATAATAATTAAAGGTCATAGAGGTGTACAAAAATAAACTGATATGATGAGCGTTCATGAATAAAACAATGAGAATATAAAACATAAGTAAAGGGGGAATGCAGTAATAATAACATTAATAGTAGGATAATCAAACTAATTAAGGCCAAGGTAACGATAACGATAAGACGTACTAATAAGGACTAGACAAGCATGAGATTGATCACCACCCAGTGATCAATCAATTGTGATTACATCTCAGTCCTACAAGGTCAGTCACGGCTCGGATAGCTCAGTGGTAACGTCTCTGACTGTGAAGCTGGGTGACACGAGATCGAATCCGCCAGGGAGCACCAGTTCCCTCAAGATTACAGGTACACCTTGCTGACGAGTGCCAAGTGGCACGAACCCGGGTCCAGGGTTTCCTGTTGACTACCTCCAACCACCATCTAACGTACTTCTTTTGTACGCATAGTTCTGGTTTAAGCTCCTGGATGGCAAGAGCTTCGGCTATTTTTAAAAGTTGTATACGAAGAAATCTGGGTAGATTTGAACGAATCATATAAACAACCTTAAAGTCAATTTGTGGATCTGTTGAATGGTTATAGTCGATTAGGTGTTCAAGTATAGAACTCCTAACTGCTTTCCTTTCACCCTTATAGAACCAGGCTGGAATATGTTCTCGTATCCGAGTTGAAAGCGAGCGCTGGCTACGGCCAATGTACCTTGCTCCACAAGAGCAGGTGAACTGGTAGATGCACATGGAGGCGACCAGACGCGGAAGCTTATCTTTTATGGATACAGAAAATAAGTTTCTACTAGTGAAGGATATTCGCAGTTTTGCCGCGTTAAATGTTCTTCTAATAGTTGTTGTTAGACGGTTTTTGATTACGTCCGATGTTCGGTCACCTTTAAATTCCAGACTTATATAAAGGTTTTTCTTTGGAACGGAACAACTAGAATTCTTCTCGCGACTACTTTTATTCATATTCTTTTCTATGAACCGTTCTGGGTAACCATTTTCCGTCAAAGTCTTCTTCAGGAATGCGAGTTCTTCGTTAATGCATTCCGTACTGCATATGTGATGTATGCGATGGCATAAAGAATGGATAAGGTTTCTCTTCCTACTTAACGGAACCCAGCTATAGAAGTTGGTTAGCTGGCCATTCCATGTTTGTTTTCTAAAGATGGATCTTTTTAAAGAACCATTACTCGTTCTCATCAGACGTACATCGAGAAAAGGAATTGATTGGTCTTGTTCCCTTTCTAACGTGAAGTCTATGGAAGGGTGGCACGAGTTAAAGGTATGTAGAATATCATCTAAATCAATATTATTGTCACAAACAACAAACGTGTCGTCCATGTATCTCACGTACAGGTGGAATCGATTGATCATTGAACGGAGTTGGTCGTTTTCTACTTTTGCCATGAAACAGTCTGCTAAAATTGGACCCAATGGAGACCCCATTGCGATCCCATCCCTTTGTCTATATATTTCATTATTGAAACTGAACTGGACATTAAAAGTACAGCGTAACAATAATTCTTTCAAATGTTCAGTTGGCAAACCTAGATCTATATTGTTAGAATCAATATACTCACATATATAACATATTGTTTCGGTTAAAGGTACGCTAGTGAACAAAGAATTAACGTCAAGCGAGAACATGTGTTTTTCGGAAGCATTAACGTCCTTAATACGATCAATAAATTGAAAAGTATCATGAATAGAATGTTTACATACTTGCCTTCTAACCGGTTCCAATTTTTCCGCTAACCATTTGGCGATTCTGTGGTATGGAGAACTTGACATGTCCAAAATAGGTCGTAACGGTAAACCCGGCTTATGTATTTTCGGTAGTCCATATAAGCGCGGGATGACTGAACCCATGGGACGCATGTGATTATATAAATCTTGGGTTATTATCCCCTTATTCTTAAGATTTTTAACAACATCTGTTAGCTGTTTTTCGATTTGTAATGTTTTATCAACTTCTTTAGGTTTGGAGAATTTAGTACCATCCTCTAGAATTAACTTCATTTTATCCAAATATTCTTTGCGGTCAAGTAGTACTACACCAGCTCCTTTGTCAGGTTTACTTAGGATTAAATCCTTATTTCTTTTCAACAGTATTAGCTGATCCAAGTGGTTCTTAGTTAATAGGTTATTCTTACTACAATGTGCATTAACGAATCCATGACTGCAGTCCAGTAATGTGGACTTAAAGTGCTGGAGATTTTGTGGAGATGTCGGCATAAGATCATGAGTTTGATTTGATAGATTTTCGAATTGTATTTGCGTATGAAGTCTACTGGTTTTGGAGGTGCTGTTACAGAACTTGGGACCCAATGATAAGGCCTGCATTTGGACTGGCGAAAGTTTAATAGAAGAATGATTAAATACATACTTTTCTGGATGTTCTGGAAACTTTTTAGTCACGTCTACGTGTTGCAATGTTTCCAAGTGTTTACGTTTAGCTTTTTGTGACTGTTTTTCTGTAACATTAGTAACATAGTCCTCAAATTGTTTACGTTCATCTAACGACAATTCAAACAATGCGTGACTTCTTAGAGATATGTTGCGATCTAGTTCGACTTTTCGAGATTTGATAGCATCGATATAATTGAGTGCATGACGTTTGAGTGTTTTTGCATTGGGATGAATATGGTTTCGCCTTAATGCCTTCCAGAAACGTTTAGGATAATCATTATTTTCGATACAGCTTTCGAGAAAATTGATCTCACATTTCACTAACGCAAGCTTGACGGTGTAACGTAAGAACTCATTGAGCCCTTTCATCGTCATAAGGTCCTTGCATTTCTTCAATTGACAGATAATTCCCATTTAAACATTAATTATTATATCAAAAACATTTTAATCATTTTAAACATCTTATTATAATCACTAAATCTATTGTTATTGTTATGAACATATGAACAGGGGAAGGAAATACTGAACAGTGAGAATGAGTGTACCGTTACTTTATCATCAGTCTGGATGTTATATAACATGAAAGTACAAACTTTACAGAAGGAGATAATATAAATGATCACAAATGGACATATAGACTTTTATAAACAATTTTAAATGGATCTAAATTTAGCACAGTTGACTTAAATGATTACTAAGTTAATTCTTATTTAAGTAGTATCACACACTGATATGGACTACTGTAAGTGATCAACATTCATTCTTACATGACTAATAACTATGAACATGGGACAGAGTGATGGAAGACTAAATCTCTGGGTTTGAGTGCACATCCTGTTGAAAAAGTGCTATTGGTTTACTTGTATTAGTTGTTTGAATCTTTCCATTGACCTTTAGGACTGCAATAGATCAGTCTCTTTTTGAGTAGTGCAAAGTTTTGAAGTAGTGAGAAATCTTTGTTACTCAGGTGGATGATTTCGGTTTTGTTGCATTCTGTAGGTTAGATGACCTACGTACGAAGCTCTTGTTTTTATTTTGAACAACATCAGCAGAAGCGAGTTTTCTGATTATTCGTTCTGATAACTATGCTTTCGACTGGTTATATTTACTGGTTTATTGTCTTTATGGGTTCACTTTGTTCCCTTTTGGCTGTTTGAACAGTTGGTGTCTGACGATGGTGATTGTTTAACTTTTTCCACATCGATATATAAATTTGATCTATATCGATATGTCTGTCAGTTGATTTTAATTTAATGATTCTAGAAATCTTCTTGATCCAGAATTTTAACATTTCCTTAATCAAGTTTGTGACTGTATGCATCAATATGTTTAATGATTAACTAACCAGTAAAAAAATTAGTTCATACCATTCATCCGAAGTAATTGTTTTTGGTATTTTTAAAATGAGCTTAATCAATCCATACTTTTTCATCTTTCTCCATTATCTCTTTCCTGAATTTGAAACATATGTATTACTAAATGGTCCCTTTATCCGGGAAGCTGCATGTGGTAAGAGATTGTATTTGAATAATAAAATCTTGTTATTATCAGAATGAGGATTTGTGGAGATTGAATTAATGTTAAGAGTTGAATTAATGAGTTGATCTGAGCTGGACTACTTTTAAAAACCTGGGAGCACTGGATGACCATTTCGCTCTAGTATGGGACTCCTCAATAGTGTGCATCCACGATCCCATGTTTGCACGCGAAACTGAAGATCCTGGGTTTGCATCCCGCATGCGGGATCGTGGATGCACACTACTCAGAAGTCCCATAATAGGACGAGACGGTCGTTTAGTGGTTCCGGGTTTTTAATAGTGGTCTAGGTTAAATCGACTCATGAATTCAACTCTTAAAATAATGTTTTTACTCCAAACGATACAATATTTAATTCTTAGTTAATTTTCAGAGTATGCATTAATTATTTTGTTTTAGGTTGCTGGAACAATAATCGTGTATCTACCGAGAGTGTACTCAAATTACTCATGATTCAGTTAGATCGTATCTTGGAAGATCCAAGAGTTCAAATTTGTGGTTTGCGAGTATTTATTGATTTCACCGGTGTCTCACCTTCTCTATTGGATACAATTAATCCGAAAAAGACCATTAAAGATTTAAGTAAAGTATTACAGGTAAGCTTTTATATGTACATACATACATTTTTTCGGTCCAGTAGAAACATTGTTAAGTAATTTTGTTTTCATATTAACTGACTAATATAATGTCAAAATATTTAATTTCATAATAAACAACATTGTACGTACACAATTCAAATGACAATCGCGTAAAGTTAGGCGAATGCATAATATATGAAAGGATCGATCAGCGTCTTGATAGCGATTTCAAGGTTACAACCCGTCTTTAAACTGAAAATGTTTACCGTTGACAAAACGATATTGTATGATTTTGATGAAAGCGTGATTGTACAATACTTTCAAACTGTAAGTTTGTTGCGAAGAAAAATGAAGTATGATTTGAGTTTGCAAATTAATAAAGATGTTTTCGAAATGAAGCATAAGGGTTGTTTTCAAATGCAACTGTTTCTACAGAAAATGTTCATTAGAACAAATGGTGTTACTGGTAATATAATGACTGTTTGGCCAGCTTTGATGAATTTAACTAAAGTGACTGCAATCTAGAAATATTCTTAGAAATATTGTTTAGTTATATTGGGAAAAGTTGTTGAGACAAGCGAGACAATAATCACAAAACCTAAATGTGGCAAGGGATGGAGTGTGAAGGAGGATTGGGTAAGTGTCTGTAAGTTTCTAGAACATGGGATGAAATACTATTTAAAAGTCACTTCAAAAAGTGAAAATCCAGATATTAATTACTGTTATGGAGAGCCAATCAGAGGTAGCCTAATGATAAAGTCAACCGATGGCAATCAGAAGTGACCTAAAAGACGAGTGCATTTCATTGGCTAAAAAATAGATTAATTTCTTAAGGATATATATATATATATATATATGAATGAGTCTTTGTACATTTTATTCGGTAGCCCAATACAATTTCTGTCCCACTCTTGTGTTCTCGCTCAAGTAGTCAGTTAGAGGGTTAACGCGTGGCACACTATGTATCAGTGTCAGATTTTGGACATTGCCCGTCACAACAGATACTTATACCAATAATTCAGAAAATGATTCAGTCTGAAACAAAGGTGCTTATGCGTGACTGGGGGTCTATAAATCCCTTTTCAGACTGAAATATTATTATCATATTGTTGTGTATAAGAAACACTGCAGATTCATTGATAATTGTAGATATATCGAGGCAAATTGAACATCGTTCAAAACTATTTGACTCCATGCAAAAGGTTCCAAAATGTAGCATGTTGGATATCCATACGGAAGAATATATAAATTGTTATTTTTTGCTTTACAGACAGAAACCTTCATAGGCAACTTTAATAAATCCATTAACCATCCATACTTTTTTTTCCAATATTCAATAAAAGTGTGATGTTTAATATTTTCAAGCATTTTCTCCTTTGTCTAGTGGGTGAGTGCTTCATATGAGGATATAAATTATCCCGGCATATGTATATATGCCTTCCATGAACATCGCACTATAGAGAATTCTAAATTATCAGATGAAAATAAGCAAATAAAGTGAAAGTTAGAGCTTAAAATGAAAATCTCAGTGTAAATTATGCTCATACGTGCTACACTCACCTCCTAGATGAACGGGAAAATTACCCGAACATAATTTCTACCATACACATACTGAACAATCAAAAAGGAGGATGTGGAATAAACTCACAGACATGTATCCAATCTCCGTGGTTATTTTCACAAACGAATTAAAATTTTGAAATTACTTTTTAAAAAAAGTTAACCTTAATTGTAACTAATTATTTTCTGTTAGGAAGCTTATCCGTTTCGTATGAAAGGAATAATCTATTATAATGAACCACCAATTATGGAAGTTTTGTTCAAATTACTAGCACTGTGGTTGAGACCAAAAGTTAGAGAACGGGTAGGTTTTTAAAAATATTTTTGGTATTCATATAAAATACACAGAGAAGGTGGAATGTGGCTAGCAGTTGAATCGAGGACGCGCTTTTCATTTCATTTAGGACTCGTTAATAGAATGTATTTCTTCACTTCTAAGTTGATTTTCACTCCGGGATTAGAATATAGTAACGCTAGCTCAAAACTTCAACACATTTTCTATTTAGCTACTCACTTGTACACCTAGTATGAATTTCAGTTTAATTCGTGATGTTCTGGATTATATAGTGTGTTTGCAGCATTAATTTAGATGGGAGTGTGTTGATGTGCATTAGTACTGTTAGGTTACAGTCAAATTAAACTTTACATATCAGATTTCATTTTCTGAAATTTACAGCTACTTTTTATCCTGACTTGACGTTTACTAACTTTTTTAAATGAACAGATAAGAAATCGTTTATTTCGAAGGCCACAAATCAAGGAATATAATGTTAACTCGTAAACAGATTTACTTAACAAAAATATTTTTTAACAGTTAGTAACAAATACTGTGAATAAATGTAGTTGAGTTTCAAGCCTGTATTATGGTATGCCGAATCGTTTTAGTCCTTATCACAGGTATCTTAACTGCTATTCCTATTAACTATGAGAGATTACAAGACTAAGAAAGGGTAGAGAGCTTTAATGACAAAACCTAATAAACGTATGTGCGACTTTTAGGAATTTCCATCGTACACACACACACACACACACACTCTCTCATTAATACAAATAAGGCTATGTAGGTTATGACCTTGGTAAGATGAATAACTTATTTACTTATAATAGTCCGTCCCTTTCTACATTTTTTTCATTTAGGCTCTACCATGCTAGACAAATCAATTGGAAGACGATAAGTTTAGAATCATAAAACTCATAGTCCAAAGATAAAGCCGTATTATCGTCAGGACAATAAGATTATTTTTTTAGACAATCGGCATCTGGGTGATTCTGCCTTTATATAACGGAGGTATTTATAAATGACTAGGCCTAAAAGTAACACGCCTTAATCTACCCTACGGATTTCCGCCTCATATGATAAAGTCTATAAGATATATAACTAATTCATAACGACTACTAGCAAAAATGTCATTTATGACCAGTGTTTGAGCTTTATGATCACGATATCAAAATCAATCGTAACTCAGTTTCATTTACAAGTATCACAAAAAGAAATATCCTTTGATAGTTTGGTCAACCCGTAAACAACCTACACATTTCTGATAGTATTTGAGAACATTTTGTTCATTTAGTTTCATTTCATAGATCATAATGAAAACTAAATCCAAATGAACTAACTTTCATAATTAATTATGTATTCTATAAACTAGATTGTTTCATTATAAAGTTTATATTATCATTCAAAAAGGCATTCACATTTATGACAGTAAAAGCTTCACAATTAAACCATGTACAGTAAACAATGAGTTTACTTTTAAAATATAAACAAATAGAGAATAAGAAATACATGATTGATTATTAATTGAAAGTCAATTCTTGTTGCTACATTGAAAATAAGACATTTTCTGTTTGTTTTACTTTGAAAATTATAATAATGTCAGTGTGACTTTGTGTATGTTTAAATGAATACTGACACCTTTTAATTAAACAATAATGAAACAATTGAAGTTTATAATGTCGATACTGGATTATAGAAAGCAAAAGAAAAAGATTGTTCTTGTGAAATGAATAAATTATACAACTTTCATGTTGACTATAAACACAAGAGTAGTATTTATTTGATTATTTACTAAAACATTATTGGTCACTTTAATCTAGTTCCATGATTTCTAATCTAGTTACCAATAAATCATTTCGAAAGGGATTAAGTCAGCTTTTACTTACTTTACTTATGCCTGTTACTCCTAATGGAGCATAGATCGCCGACCAGCATTCTTCAACACACTCTGTCCTAGGCCTTCTTTTCCAATTCCATCCAATTCTTGTTCATTCTTCTCATGTCTATTTCCATTTGCCGGTGTAATGTTTTTTTCGGTCTTCCTCTTTTCTTTTGACCTTGAGGATTCCACGTGAGGCCTTGTCTTGTGACGCAGTTGGATGCTTTCCTCAATGTGTGTCCTATCCACTTACAACGCTTCTACTTGATTTCTTCCTCCACTGGGATCTGGTTTGTTCTCTCCCACAGTACGTTGTTGCTAATAGTATCTGGCCAAAGGATCCGAAGTATTTTGCGTAGACAACTGTTAATAAACGCTTGTATGCTCTGGATGATGGATTTCGTAGTTCTCCAGGTTTCCGCACCATACAGTAGAACTGTCTTGACATTTGTGTTGAAAATTCTGATGTTGGTGTTGGTTGACAGTTGTTTTGAGTTCCAGATGTTCTTCAATTGTAAATATGCTGCTCTTGTTTTGCCGATCTGCGCTTTCACATCTGCATCAGATTCACCATGTTCATCAATGATGCTGCCCAAATACGTAAAGGTTTTTACATCTTCCAAATCTTCTCCGTCAATTTTGACTGGATTGGTGCATGCTGTGTTGCATCGGAGAATCTTGCTTCTCCCAGGTGGAGTTGAATATGTCAGCTACATATATTTATTCGATAAGTTCCAAAGTATCTTATTAATAGTGATAATTATTTTGAATTTCATGAACTCGACAGAGTAGTCCAGTCCAGGCTATTGTTGGAAGTGAGTTGATAAGAGAGAGAGAAAGGTGATCGTTGATAATCACTACAATTTTGATTTGATGATTGTGGTACAATATATATTGATACTCATGTTAATTACTTATTCATAATCGTCATCACATGACTATGTATCGATTATTTTATTGACTAATAAACTGGATCTATAATGACGTATCTTCTCAAATGTTCTACTTTCAAGTATCAAATTTCATATGATTCAGAGACATTTCTAAATTGTTTTTAATCAAACCTTAAATTCCAAACTTATAGTTATTCAATATGTTGTTGAATTACTTATACATGACCTTGAATGAGAAAGTATCGAGTGTGTGCATTTATTTGCATCAACTTCATCCAATATGACTTATTATTATTATTGTTGAAACCATCCGCTCTTGTAGATGACATCGATGTTGTTGTTCATCACTATCGCATATTATAATTGATGTGATACAATTGTGTGACATTTTTTGTTAATACCAGAAGTTTATTGAAATCTTGGAAATGATCACTATTTCGAAAATAATAGTTTTAGTTCATTTGAGAATAGTTTCATGATTATAGAATGAGATAATCAATAAATTTGTCAGTGTTACGGTTTTGATAAACGGTTATGATTGCGTGAAAAATAACAAATTACTGTCATCAGTTGATTTTGTCATTTAAATATCACTGAATATGTGACTAAATGTATGTTGTTTACTTTATGTAGTACAGTTTTTCTATCCCAATGTAGTGGACGCTATTAACAAGATCTCTTGAAATAGTATATAGTGGAACGTGGCTTCGAAGTTGTTACAGTCGTCAGGTGGAATGAATAGTTTCAGTACATCGAACGCATGGCGTAGGGAAAACACTTGGTGGCCAGACAAGACAGTTTCCTTTTCAGGACACAGCGAGATGTAAATGGATGATCGAAGGTTATATATACGTATTATCTAAATACTACTGTAATTCCTCTTAACCGTTGGTCGTTGTCCTATTGTATACCGGCCGAAACATGTTTACGGATATGAAGGAATAAATTAGTTGTGAAATGAGGAATTATTTCAACGCGAAAAATAGATTCAATTCTTCTGATATTCATGGATCTTATTCAATATTTATCTTATCAATATTTAGATACTTGACTTGGCATCACTCATTACTAAATAATCAACAGCTAATTATATAAACACAATTTGTAGATATTTTAAGATTAAAACGTTACAATCCCAAAGTGCAGCTGAATTATATACTTGCTTCTTCCTGAGAATCACTCTTTTTCTAGTATTCCGTTGGAAATCAACTTTAAAAGCCGTTGCCCTCCTTCATATTGGTCAAGATATTTTCTTCTTTAAAACTTAGAAATTAATCTGGTTTCAGTTTTTTGTTTATCAGGAGTTCTATCACATGTACAGTGAACTATTTTGTTTTAAAATCACACAGATATTACTTATAATACTTCTTTTCGTAAGTTGAGCACATGATCGGAACATACGTGTTTATTCAGTTTCATTAATCCTTGATTTGATGATCAAGACATGAAAAAAAAGTCTTGTTATTCTACTTCTTTCGTCTTGTTAATCAAACATAATTTAAAAGGGTATTGACACATTTCCAAGTGTTATTCCTAATGTTATTCCCAATACTACTTAACGTATCATAGGTGATTTGTACCAACTAAAAGACTCATTCAGTATTAAACAATTATGTACTAACCTCCAAGTATAATTGAGTTGCAACACATACGACTCATGTTTGTAATATCAGTTTTGTTCCGAGTTAGTTATCTTAGTAATACTACTAGGCAATCGAAAGTTATTTTAAGGAAAGCATACAAGCATGTATAGAGAAGCAACTTTTTTCGCTAAAAACTATAATGCTCATGTTTGTCCAAATTTATCTATTATTTCCCTCCTTTTCATACATATGTATCTGACAAACAGAAGAACAAAACGCCGATTTCAAAGAATACTTTTTAAAAAATGAAATATTATGGAGAGGTATGGCAGTCAATGAAAGAAAACGACCAGAATCATCGAAACGATTAATAGGTGAATATAAAGAAGCTGATGATAGATCAATGGGTACAACTGGAACATTTATTCCATTACCTGTGAATGACTAATTTCTGAATTCATGTCGGACTACATTTAGACGATATATTTTTTCTTTAATATCAAAACCAACAACAATCAAAATAGATGTAAATTTGTATAACTTAATAAAATGAAAGCAATTAGTGATTACTTATTATTATTATTGTGAAATAGAAAGTGCAAAAGTTCCGATTTTTTTCGTTCGCACGATTTAATGTAAAGGTATATCTTCAAAATATACACTGATATACAATGCAATAAATTTAATTGATTAGATGAAGATTAACCGATAAGTGTAAGCTTGAATCAAATAGATGTAGAATGGTTAAACAAAAAAGATTTTTGATTGAGATCATGAATCGATTGATGTTAGACCATCATTGAAAACCTGGAAGCACTGGACGGCCGTTTCGTCCTATTGTGGGACTCCTCAGCAGTGCGCATCCACGATCCCGCTCGCGAGGTTCCAACACATGGCCTTCAGTCTCGCGCGCGAGACCAGACTACTGAGCCGGCATCCAATGGTTTTAGTGTCCAACCAATCCACGAAATTGCGCGACCATCTCCTATTGTACTGAGGTAGACACCTTTTTATATCCGACACGGATTAGCTCCACTGGTCACGGCTGAATTTACGAACCTACACAATTTTTCTTTGAAATTAGTATTTCACTTACTGGTTTAAGATCTTCGTTACAGTACTATGAGTTATCAAACTACCAAAATGGTTTTATTTAGAAATTTACCTTGAAATTAGTGATTAGGTAATGGAATGTGAAATTATTTCATATTTGCTCAGATTTGAATACTTCACACAGTCAATATTTAAATAACGATTAATACAAATTATGTGAAAAGATTAGTTGACACATTTTCAGTATAATAGAACGTGTAACATATAAATTATTATTGAATATAATGGAAATTATTGATGTAAACTTGTGGGAAACCCATTCAACTATTGTATTATTTATTTGCTCACTGTAATTTAGACACTTAATCCACTATGTAAATTTCTGTGCGAGTCTGATTGAGCATAGGTCAATTATTCTCCGATTGGTTGTAATATACAGACAATCAATAATTTATCCATGCTTGATTAACACTCATTAATATATATATGGATTTTTAACACTCAAACACACACACACTTGTTTTTCCTATGTGCTTGTGGATTTTACCAATCTTTAACAATAAACTATCTCTATAACTGGTGTTTAGGCTTTTGAATAAATCTTAAGTAAATTCATACTTCTGCTAGGAGATTTAGTCCGCATTAAATATTCAGTTAATGGGATGTAGTCAGATATAAGGGAAATTAGCCTCTACAAGCTTCTGAAATTTATTTATTTGGTAACAACTAAAAGGATGGTGCCAAAATTAACAATGAAATGTTTCCTAAACATAAACTGACCTGGAACAAAGAAATAATTGAACTTGTCAACAAACAACTTAATTAGTAGATTAAGGATGATACGTTTTCTGTGATAATCGAAGTGAAGCGATTCTAACATTACCTGGTCCCATGCAGCCCCTTTCGTAAAAGTAGCAAAATCTCTTTGCCGAACATTTTATTTTGGAAGTTTAAATAATGGATTGACTTAAGTTAAAGAATCCCTGAAAATCAAGAAGAACTGGATAACTGTTCCATCAACAATGCCCATCTACGATTCCGTCGGTAATCGATTGAAAAATTTCAATTTTCGTTAGTACTTAAAATTTGAATTAAAGAGTTTGGATTTGACAGTCTACAATTTCAATCTTAGTCAATTTGTAATATAGCGGAACTATCATCCATTGCCAGTGGTGGTACTTGACCTACACCTGACATGGTTGCACTCCATCTGGTTACGAGAACTTTTTTTGAAGTTAGTTACTAATGAAGATATGATTACTACTAACAATTTCATAGTTGGTTAATTCTTAGTGCCTGTCGAATTTAAGTTGCATTCATACCACTAGTTGGCATAATAAGATGTACCTAGAATCTTCGGAGAATTGATGCTTTCCATAAGACTGAGTCCAATGTCATCATAATATCACAGTTATTATTATTATATTATATTGTACCAACGATCAAGTTGATATTAGTATACCTAGTATCATTAGCTGTGAAGCATAAAATTTTTAAAAAAAAACCTGTACTTGGTATAAATATGTATCGTTATTTATCATAGAACGAAAATATTTACCAATAATAATATTATTATTAATTATTATCACAAATTATTTATGGTCAACTGAAATACCGATGATTAAACCGTACACAGAAGAGATAGAAACAATGTAAACAAACTCTCTAGAAGCTGAGGAAAAGGAGAGCAAAATGTGAAAACAGTTTCTGTACATACACATTTATCCATACAACATAAAACATTGGAAACAGTAGTCAGTATAAAAACACAATTTCCCGTACACACACATACAGCCTACTCTGATTGCTCGAAGAAAACACAACAACATATAGCGGTGTATATATGGGTGAATGTAATGGTCTAAAAAAAGCGTGCTTTATTTTACTAATACTCTCTGTTTCTCTCTCTCAGAGTACAGACAACAAAATTAATAACAACACCACGATACTTCTCATCTTTCCCTTTATAATCACTTACACGATAAGCAAGAAAGAAAGAAAACTCTTTGACATATACATACATTCAATATAAGCATTAAACCATGGCATCCAGTAGGATACACACAACAAATGGACAAAAAGAAAAAAAAAACTAGAAGGTCGGAAAAAGTGGAAGGTAAGAAGAGAGAGAGAGCCTTTAATCAAAAAATACATACATACACAAAATGATAAATCTATTTCGTTTACTTTCGTTACAGACAAAACGAAACATTAGAAAAATCAAATGTGAAATAGAAGTAATATGTGTGTATGTAGTTCAAGGATGAAGTACCGCTAGGTTGCTTTTTTTTTATACCTCGAACAGTATGTTTTTTTTTCTTTAATGAAAAAAATTAATTTTTTCAGAATATTTGTGTTTTAGATAAGAATCAAATAAGAGGTAATTGATAACCTGAAAGCTAAAATTGTTCACTCATTCAAAATGAAGAAGAGTAAAGGAAGAGCAAAGATAATGAAGGTGTTGGTTCAAAGTAGGACTATTAGATTATTTTATTGTAATAAAAAAAGGATGTTAATAATGAGGGGAGAGGAAGTAAAAGTTAGTAATTTATATATATTACTATTCACAAAATAAAATACTTATTTTAGAAAAACAGAACATTTAATGTGATATATGCGAGGTACTAGTAGTAGTAGTAGTAGTAGTAGTAGTAGTGGAGAATAGTGTGTATGTATACGCAGAATTAGTTCAAAATAGAAATATGAAAAAGAAGGCTCAATTTGTGTATGCAAAGAGAAATAATGAAAATAATCAAATGAACATGTTTACACGTGTTAGAGGAAATAAATTACACATTTGACTATTATTTTTCTGGAGAAAAGAGGCACATGAAGGATATGCGGGAAAGAGAGAGAGAGAGAGAGTAACAAGTGTACACTTTTGAAGTATCTAATTACGTTTAGATATATTGTGTATTTACTCAAAGCAGAATAAAAACCGAGAAGCTAAACCACAATAAATTAGATATTTCATAATTCAACGCTAAAAATCTGATTTTTTTGTTCGGTTAACTAGAACAGTCAATTGATGTATTAAAGAGTAGTATGCCAGTAGTAATCTCTTGAAACATTTAATACTCTCTCTCTCTCATTGTTATGTGTATGTGTGTGTTGATGGAGAAGCAGTAAGAAGTAAACAGTTAGCTTCTCACATTCAATCATTTTGCATTTATATAAATAATTTGTTGACCATTAATCGATTCGACCGGGTTGTAAGAATAGTGTGGTAGACAAAAGAAATCATATATTGGTAGTAGTAGTAGTAGTAGTAACAACAACAACAGAACACAACATTTCGATGTTGTTCATGGAATTAAAACAAAAACAGAGAAAAACCGCCCAACAAGACAAGTAAAAATGAAAATCTGACTAAAATGATGTGAGAAAAACAAACATGACAAAAATTGATTCACTAATTAACTTAATTTAACAACAGTGAATTAGATGGGAAGCAAATAGCGTAAGTATTATATAATCTTCAAATAAAATGCCACTCTCTATATTTCATTTGTATGCATTTCTTACTATGGGAGGAAGAACTTGATGAGAAAATGGTTTTCTTTTGTTATTTGCAAATGTGTAAAAGGAAATAGACAAATTCTTATGATATTGATTAGTAGAAACGTCTGACATCATCACCATGATCAGGACGACAG
The DNA here is from genome assembly GCA_944470405.2 of Schistosoma mattheei. Lineage (NCBI taxonomy): Eukaryota > Metazoa > Platyhelminthes > Trematoda > Strigeidida > Schistosomatidae > Schistosoma > Schistosoma mattheei. Next base: position 36,345,920 of record OX103944.1, read on the forward strand.
TAGATGGTAATGACGAGAAATAAGAGAGGGAGGAAGAGTCAAACAATTGGTTTCATACAGATGATTAATACACACACATATATATATATGGTCGATAATTGGGATTATTTTTTTAACAAACAATAATGGATGATGAGTGGATCAACTTCTGGTTGTAATTGAATCTTCAGATGTGGCTGAACTTTGTTGACGGTCAATATAGAGTTTCAAAAGGCGTTTCTGTTGAGTAAGGATACAAAGGAGGGAGGTTAAAGAAAAGAGCTAAGTGAAGTGATAGGAACTACTAAAAAAGGAAAATTATTCAACAAAAACTGACCGACAGAATTTAACTGGTCCTGGCAACAAAACAAACATGAGAATGGTCACTTATTATTTAGGGATCAGTTAGTATAAGCATGAAAGTTCTACATATTAGTGTTGATTTTTACGACTGTAACACTTGGTGAAATCAACTTTTATACAATATAATCAATAGCATCTTCATTTTCTGCATGATTTTAGAGCGGGAAAAACACATCTGAACCAATGATAATATTACTTTTGATGAAAGTACAAAGAAAGCATATACTTCATGATGAAGGCTACATACAATGGCTTTTCCTAGTGAATAGTTTACGGAGTTAGTGTTGTCTTTCATTAAGATCATGAAATGATATAAGTTAGACCACCATTTAAATCTGGAAGCACTGGACTCCTCAGCAGTGTACATCCATGATCCCGCAAGCAGAAAATCGAACTCAAGAACTCCGGTCTGGCGTGAGGACACTTAATCCCTAGACCACTGTGCCGGCATCCAACGGTGTTCATGGTTCAAATGAAAGACAACAATCCCCTCAATTCCTATACTGAAAATTACCGTGCGCTCATAAGAGACTAGCTTCGAGAGGAAATTTCCAGAGCTCTAGCGAGATGTGATTAGTGGAGCTAAGCCATGTCGATTGTGAGACAGTTATTAACCGAAGACAGTGGAGGATGGTCATGCAATGTCGTGGATTGGTTGAAGTCAGACATTAGCACGGCTAAATGTCAACCTAGCGATCTGGAAGTTAAGCGTTCGTGCACGAAACTGGAAATCCTGGATTCGATTCCCTCATGCGTAGTCATGGATGTGCACTGCTGAGGAGTCACAGACTAGGATTAAAGAGCCATCCAGTGCTTCTTGGTTTTCAATGGTAGTTTAACCTGTATCAGTTTATGATCTCAGTGAAAGTCAACAAACTTCACAACCCCATTACTGACAGCTAGTATTGTATTTATGAAGGTAAATGAACTATCTCTCAGAATACCCCAGATTCAAAGTTAACTTCATCTTAGACGACCTAATAATAACTTCCGCGTTTTCGACTTTACTAATTTTACTAGATCTTTGAGAAATAAGATGATACCACTCTACGGTTGATTAACAAGTGTCCATTCTGTAAGTTGTAATAGACGTCCTAAATGACGACAAAGATAAGTTAGTGTTACGAAACTTGGATTTAACCTATGGACAAGTTGTTGAAAAGTACGTAACATGACTAGTCTTATAAACTGCATAACTTATTCCTAACAAAGCTGGCTTATTCATAAGATGCGTGACTGTGTGTTCTTATGGTTAATCAAGTGTAATTGTAATTACATAACGAACATCATACAAGTTTATTCGTAAATGATTTCAAAACATAGATGGATGGTCGGAAGTAGATAGTATGCATAAACAGGGCGGATTAATTATTCACCTAAAAAGATCATAACTGTGAGATAATACATATTACGCACACAAATAAAATTCTGTGTTCAATATAATAATTTAGTACATAATAATAATAATAATAATAATAATAATAATAATAATAATAATAATAATAATAATAATAGCATAATTCGGATAACTTACTTTGCCAGCGTTTAATTCAGTTAAATAACTCCAGATATCATCACCAAGTTTCATAGCTATTGCAACTAGACAAAACACACTGGCCTTACGAATGGCACTCTCTTCATGATTACAAGCCTTTAATAATAATAATAATAATAATAATGTTGATAATAATTAATGTGCACAAGTATGAATGGGCTATATTTTGTCTCAAATATACACAACAGCATGCACAAATGTTCAGGTCAAAAGTCACACAGAGTTACATATAACTAACCACCCCAAAAGAGTGGGAAATAGTCGAAGAAAAAAGTGAAAGAGTTCAGTTTAGGGTAAATTCTTTTGGAGAGCGAGGTGGGTAGGGGGATTGTAGTCAAATATTACAAACATGATTAGGGAAAAACTGATTAAACTAGGTGCGGGGAACATTTTTTTATTGATTTAAAAAGTATGAAGTGATATTGAAACATTTCCACGACTAGTAGTACCGTGGCGAGACAATAATTTATGGACGAACCAATCAGTGATAAGATAACAGGTCTCGGAATTTGGCGCGAAATTCACTCATCCAGTTGGCTGAATAGAGTTTGGGTATTATAGCTGATGTCATTTATTGATGAAAACCCTAAATCTAATTCCTAACTTTAACCATCATCTGTAAATTATAATTCTAATTCCTCACACAGGTTTATAATCCTCATTTGGTCCTAGTTATTAGGTGGACACTCTTGAGATCAGTCTAGCGTCGCTTAATGGTCGTCCATAAATTATAGTTTAATCAGTATTGCTTGTTGACTGGCAATATAAACAAAACTCATTTATTACATTGTTTGATCATGTATGGATGAATTTTTAAAAAAATTGTATGTATTTTAAAGAACATTGGTGGAATATGAGCACTATGAATGAAGTTGTATTTTAGTGGTTAATGAGGGTTTGAACACAGGTTCATCGGTTTCGAGTAGTGGTATTACTAGTCTTCATGTTTGAAGTGTGGTAGTTGAGTGCCAAACCTACTAATACCTACCTGTTAAATAAGAGACGTAAAAAATATCACTCATCAGGGAAATGTAAAACAATTCAAAAGATCCGATTAAAGGTGGAAAAACATTGACATCTGGGAAAAGAACTCCTGTCAAATAGGTTGGAAAGACGGTTGGTTTGTCAAGAGGAAAGCTCATTTTTGCAAAGCAGAATTACCATGGTGTAGATGTCCGTTTAGAGCACAACAATGATTAGGAAATGAATGAAAATCGGTTTCTCAAATCATTACGCCAGTCAAAGTAGAACACATTGTCTCGCCGTCTAAAACCCCGCTTCGACGCTCGCCTTGTGATATGATGGAGTCTTCCATTGGCAGCATATTATCCTCACGGTCATACCACAATGGGTATCGTATATATATATAAGCATTTTATAGACCTTTCATCACGGCAAGTACTTACTACACGGATACATATAATACACAAGTCAAAGACCGATGTACTCCATTGTATACACAAGGACATAGATACAGCTTCTGTTGTTATCGCCCCAGAATGAACTCTTAACAACCTGTAGTATTAAATTACTCAGTCCGTTTTGGCCAATCCAATTTATGACAGAATGGTAGGTTAGTTCAATCTCCATTGACTACTCACATAGGTCTTTATAGGACAAGCCATGATAGCAAACAGAATTATAGTCAAATGATGAAGTGCGGTAAATTCAGAAGATAATGAAGTAACACACGTGAAAGCATAAACTTACAATTACAAGTCCAGGAATTAATGCATTAATAAATTCATGTACTAATTCCGGCGAAGAATTTTGTATAACTTGCATTTGCATCTTAATTGCTGGTAAATTAATGTGTAGTTGTGAATCATTTATTAACGGTGTCAATACATTGAGACATAATTCTTGTGGAAGATTTTGTGCTACTGTATTAGCGCAATCTTCTGCAGCTCGAATAACCTAGTTTGATCGAGGGAAAAGGTGAAATAATAGTAATACAAAAATGATGAACATAGTAACATTATTTACTTAACTTACGAAGATTTTAAAGTTTGTTTTGATTTCGAAAAAAACTGTCATCCAAAAATTGCTTATAACTGTATTCTGGTTTAGTTTATTGACATACTGAGCAAAAAAACATAAAACTTAAATTTATGGTTACTAAATTGAGGACAACTACAATTAGTGGGATTTAAAGCAGTCACCTAGGATGTGCTAGCGATCGGATATTTGAAATGAAGTCGGACTGAGCGCATCGTTGGGTGATAACATTAGGTAATCGGATCGTTAACAAAGGAAGAATGGACTTTCTCTACACTCGGCTGTACCACAGCATCTGGGGGCAAATTTACGAAGGAAACACTATTAGTTTGAAAGTAAACACTAGAATTATCTACGAAGATGAATATAGAATAAATGGGATTTATAGAGTAGTGATTATGAGACTAGAGGATAAGAATCCTCAGCGTAATATATATATATATATATATAAACAAGTACGGTTGAAAGTCTAACACATAGACTCTACTAAGTTGCAAAGAATTAACGTTGATTAATTTTTTGGAATGATTCTTAGCAAAAGAAAAAGCAGATGACAGACAATAAGTTTACAATAATAATAATATTTTGTCCATCAAATGTAATGATCTAGATATTCAAAAGTGAGTGAATACACGTAATTAAAAATAGAACTTACAGATTTTTCACTATCTCGACAGGCTTCAAGTACTTTAATAACAAACAAATAAGCGAAATCATGAAATAATTCCGGTTTAGCTCGTACTAATTCTTGAAGTACACGAAGTGCAAGTGCTCTTGTTTCATGCTAGTAGAAAGTAAGTGGGGAAAAAAACAAGCAACATATATTTCAAGAAATAAAAACTTTATTGAAAGTGAAGAAATTTCTCAAAAGATAAAAAAGTTCTGCAGCCAAATGTCAATAGTTTCACTTATATTACGTTTTTTCAGGTAAATGGTTTATAATTGTGAATTTTTTGTTGTTGTAGTTTTGGGAGAAATACCATCAGTTCCTACTATAAAAAGCAAAAGAAGGGAGCTTTCTGATTATTTTACAAGCATCAAACCAGTTCATTCTGATGACGTCCAACTGTTTGTTTTCTGAAGTTTTCTTATATTCACGTGTTCTGTTAACTGTTATGTTCGGGAATACAGGTGCATGTGAATGAGATAAAGCCAGTTGAACAGAAATTCATCAGAGTGGACCGGTTTTCAATGCATATGGAATAATCAGAAATCTCTCTTTTTCTACTTGAAGCAGGCGGCTGATGATGTTATACAGAGCGATGAAATCTTTGGAATCAAACCTTAAACGTCAGAGAATACGCTACTAACCAGAACAATTATTTGTGATACTACCACAATCAAAACAAAGCATCATCTCCTTGAGGATTGCAAATTAAAAAGATATGTATTCTGATCAAGAATTTTCGACACATAATGAAAGATACACAAAGAAATCGATATTGTTGTTTTATCATTCACATGAAACTCTCTGGTTAGCATGAAATTATTTGGAAAGGTATAGCGGGAACGGATCTAATTTGCAGACTGTATAAATCACACGTTGACCTCAGTTGGGATAACTCTAAAAAAAGGGGCGTTGGACAGCTATACCATCACGGTGTGGAAGTGTGCCCCCACAACTTTGACGTCCCAGCAGTTCTAATGATTAAGTGTTCACAGAGCGACATGTAGAACTTTAAATTCGATCCCTGCATGGTCGTAGGTATGCATTATTGAGAATTCTTACATAGGGACGAAATCAATGTTCAATACTGTTCGCTTTTCGATAGCACTCTACGTGAAACTAATCTGAGTACGATCTAATAACATGGAACTAGACTGTAAAACATTCTACTTTTCTATCATCATATTAGACCAGTAGCCATAAATAAGGTCCTAAAGATAGCGTAATCGGTTACAAGAAGTGTTTAAATCAAGGTGACACTATATGAAAATTCGGTTTAGCTACATCTTTTAATACTAATCATATTCAAAAATTCGTCATTTTAAAGTTGAAAAATCTGTTAACTATGACCTTTACAGCACACCATGGTTAAAATTATTTATAGTTGCTAAGATACAAAAATATTTTTCAAGACATTCACAATAACATATGCATTGATTAGTAATGGTGTTTGCCAGTCAATATATATAAATATAACATGCAAGATTTATGGTCGAATTTATTACAGAAAACAATAACCACAACAAAATAAATAATCAAGTGTCCGAATTCTGTTGTGGTGTGAAAATCAAGTATGTTAAAATAGTAATTTACATGGAGGTTAACCGTTTACTAACAGTTGACTTTTATACACATATAGTCCCTTTTTTTAATTTGGAGAGAAGAAAACAATTAGAGAAGAATAACATGAATTCACTTCATTAGGTGCCCACCAATTATTTATTACCTGAGATAAAGCTTAACATTTATTATTATGATTAGAAAGTGTTTGAATGATCCGATTGTTGATAATCTTGTTTGAATTAGTCTTTATTGTTAGATATGTGTCTTGTGCAGTTTGCCATGATATATTGTCATTTTGTCACACAGTTTTTAGGCAGAACGGATCGATTATCGCTAGAGGTGGAACAATAACACTAAGATGAAGGTATGTACTTTCAGTTGATGAATTCTAAATAAAATGAAAGGCGTTTTTTATATTTCAGTGCTAGTCCTAAGCCATCTATTATATATAGAACTTAATACACTTATAAGATTAGTGTTCATTACATTCTTAGTGTGAAAATATATCAGCAAAGTTGATAATAATAAGTTTATAATAATCCCAATGAATAAGCATTAGAAATTCTGACGTTTGACGACTTAAGTCTCTTCTTCAGAGTAAATTAATAATTGAATTCGGTTTGCACCATCAAACGTTTATGTAGTGTTTGGGTTGATGGATGTGCACAAATAACTACAAGTTGAAGTGATAGAATGAAATGAGCTTTGAAAATATATACTCCGTTGACTAGAAAAAGAGCTCATAAATGGTTTTTGTGTTTTGCAGTACTTTTGATCACCCACAAGTAATATTAAGATGATTTATTCATATAAAATTCCACCAAATAGTATTTAAAACATGTGAAATATATGATCACCGAAAAATATACCATATTCAAACGAACTGTAAAGAAAAATTTATCTACAAGGTGAAAATTTAACTCACTCCATCATCACCTAATGTCTCTAGAAGAATTAACAAAGTTGGCTTGAAATATTCATCCCAATTACTGATAACACCATCACGTAATAATTTGATAAGTTTTAACATACATGTCTTTCTTTGTTCATAACTTGAATTAATATGAGACAGAGAGATAGAATGAAAATAAGAAAAAAAAATTTGCAATGAAGAACCACAGTGTAGAAAAAACTTCGAAAACAAACTAAAAAGTAGAGAACACCGTTGAAAAGACAGTTGAACAAAATACAAACACAAATAAAGCTGTTGTTAGTGAAAAGTTTAGCAGGATGTACACAAAATTGTCAAATAGGCTTCAACCTATATACATTTGTGATAGTTTGGCAGTATCTGATCTATATCATAGCGATTGATTAAGCTGTGGAGTGTATTTCCATAATTTGTCAGTTTCAGAAATAGACTCATCAAACTATTCTAAGTACGAATTATGGGACAGAGTAATCATACTTTAGTAGGGAGATGTGCATATATAATTTAGGGGTGATTTTCTTCACAAACCTTTATCATATCAAGTGGTATTAAACACTAAAGAGTACTGAGTCGGCAGTTTAAACGCTGTTCGAAACTCATAAAGGAATGGGTTTTATGCTAAGCGAGACGTTAGTTCATCAGTGACATTATTTAATGACGAGCATATATTAAGGGTTAAAATAGTGGGTTGTTGGATTACTTAAGTTCTGGGAGATATTTTAAGAAATTATTTAGCTTTTCTCTCCTCAAATTAGACAAATGAATGCTTCTACATACATAATGGATGATATTTTAAGCCAATTACACGATGCAATTGTTTAGAAATCAACAAGATTGTTTGAAAGACATTTGAGTGTTTATACATTAGTTTTTCGAATCGACGCCATTTAAAAATGCAAAGATTGCAAAAATCTTAATCAACTACCATTACTTCTACTAATCTATGAATGTACTGAAAACAACAGCTGAGTGAATTTTATTTAAACACATAAACAGTGGTACAAGGAAGCCCCAAATACATATGTGCCACACTTTATCATCCCATTTGTGTGAGGGCTGAAATACTACCCGTGTGCCCAAACCGAAGGAATATTTATTTCTTATAACTTTAACTTTTAATAAAATACAAAAATGGAAATAATGTGAAAAAGACTTCCGCTGAATATGTAAGCGGTTAATGTGAATGACTTGACATGTGTGATTGATTGTTCTTCGTATGTATTTATTTCAATCATGTTGACATGTATGTCTTTCATAGTAGTTCCAGAAGTGAACTGTATTGTTTAGTTATTAATTTCTATTAGCAAGCTTAGTTATTAGAGTTTGAGGTTTAGAAGAATACTTTGACATACATAATATCACTTCAATATATGTTTAGGATACCCTGATTGCCATCTGCATATTCACAATGCTACAAATAACAATATTATACTGTTCAAATGGAGATATTTTTAGCACTGATATTCGATTTGATGCTTATTTTTTATATTGGGAGCAACAACAACAGTATATGTAAACAATTTTTAAAAATCCAGTTAAAAACTTTCTGTTTGTGTATAGTGTACATGATGAAATGGACAAAAGTATAGTTTTCCACTAGCTATTTGATGAGATTTATTCATACTGTCATACAATTTTTTTTATTGCAGAACACATTTGAAACGAATAAACTTATTTGCCGGGCATATATATATATATATATATATATATATAATTATATATATATTCGGCTTCGAGTCATATGCTTATTTGGGTTTGAGAGCTAATATTACTACCTACATTGAATTGGAGCGAGTGATGTGGCCACTACTCCATAAAGAAATCGTTTGAGTTATTAGACTGGAACTATTTCTAAACAAGTTTTATTTTCTACTAGTTGGTCAGTGCTATCATGGATTTTAATAAGTCTGTCGACTTCAGATTTGAAGCAATAAGAATGATGAGATTGAATGCAGGGTATCAAGGAAAATACCAATTTGTTTGTGAAACTTGGTTGGAACACATATTACATATACTCCAACCACTTCCTACCTCGACAGGTAATGATAACTGGTGAAGTTAAAAGAAAGCTAGGAGAGGCCAAAGGAAAATGTAGTATCAAACCATGAGGTTGCTGACTGTTGTTCTGAACCAGGTTGTTAGGTGCAGACTACTTGGTTGGGGTCTATACAATTAACAGATTTAAACGTTGGATGATAGTGATCACAATGGCGAAATGCAATTACTTTTTATCTTCCTCTAGATCATGAGTTTCAATTAATTTCTGGAATAAAATACATGAAGTAATTTTCGTTCTAGAATTATATCTTATATGTCTAATTCTTTTTACTATAATTTAAAATAAAAATAGTTCTACTACTCTGAGATCGTCTTGAAGATTTTATTTTGATATGTGCATATGGTATGGTTAACTTCACATAATGCACATATGTACCCATTTCTACATTGCATATGGAATGACATTCTAACTAACCGAATGCTCATATAACTAGTGTGGTTTGAAAAGGACTATTCAGGGCTCGTGTTTGATATCCTAAACAAACTACGAGAATGAATAAACTGACCCATATACCAGGAGGGTGTGAATGTAAAAAAATACACGAATTATAAAATAGTTTAAAAAATAACAGAGAAAGGGGACAAGATTCAAGAAAAAGCAAACGTTGAAAAATATTTTCCTCGCTTACATAACCTCATCAAAGTATGGAAAATAATTTGATAGTCAAGAATAATAATATACGGAATAACAAAAAATTATTACTACTTCAGCAACCATGATGGGAAATCAGAAAGAAGACGACTTGTGCAGAACCGAGTATGCAGCATCAATACATGAATTAAATGACTGTTTGGTTTTAGTTGTGTATGAAAATATGGGCTTCTCATATAGGATCAATCATTATCGACTGTCAAAGTATTTGTACTGTTACATATGCCTAACTATCACTTAACTCGACGACATATATCTACTGTTGGGGTAAGTTGGGAGAAAGTTAAAAGGCGTAGCACCAAAGCAAAATGTGCCATCAATCCATGAAGTCACTTGACTGTAGGTTTAAGTCATGCAGGTAGGTGGATGAAAATTGTTGGCGAAGGACCACGATCGGTGATTGGAAGCTTCGAGTGAAGTAGCTCGGAATAGTTCATAATAAAGGCATCCACTTCTTTTTTTTTCCCAATCTTGAATTCTAGTATTTTTTTTCATATACACTTTCCCACCCTATCTTTTAAAATCATGTTCCCGGGATTTGTCTTTCTTTTTATCATTATTACTACGTTACTTCGATCACTTTTGCTATTTTTATTTTATCGTGTTAATCAGGTATGGCAATTCAGATCAATGCATATCTATGCCGGGCTTTTTGTTTATTTTTCAATTCACATTTGTACAGTTCATGAAATAATTCAGCCTATTAATTTCATTTACACCCATGTCATACTTTACGAATATTTCTTCAATATAAACCCTCTCATGTAAGCAATTTAAACCGATTATGCAATTATCTTTTTAAATACTATAGGTTGTAAGCAGCTGACGAGAACCTACGAAATAAAATGAATTCATGTTATTCTGCTAGAATCTTTGTTCTTGCTCTTTTCGAAATGATAAAGGGAACTATGTGCATGAAATAATTAGTTGTATTTTAGAAAAAAAGAACAAGTCAATATTGACTACTTTAAATAGTGTCTGTTTTAAGGAGGAATAACAGTATTGATTCAGAGCCTATTTAATGTCATCAATATCTATTTACAAAGTTATTTTTGTTTTATTATTAATTATTTATGACTATTTTTTTCTTGGCACATAGATCCCAGATGAATGATTCTTTCTAATTTCATTAATTTATGTATTCCATCAGAAGAGTAAGTTGGTAACTAAAATACAGATTTAACACATTGATCTTCACCAGAGTGATGTGAATGGCCAATCAGCAAAATAAACAGGTACACAGGGTTTGCTAAATCTATGAGACAGTATTCACCACTTTGAATTCCTTCTATTATTGATTTCTACTTTGAGTTTTATTGTGTGTAGACTTCTGGTATTTTGTGTTGAATCGGGTATCTTAAGTATAACGTGATCGAGTCTAATAATTTCATGTATAATGATTAATGATACTAGTTAAAAATAAGTTTTGAATCCGAACACCCAATGATTGTATGCAATACTTACTAAGTACCTTACTTCAAAACCGTACAAAAGATTGATAGTAACAATAACGAGAAAACTTAAATATTAACAGTAAAAATGTTATAAAGTTTGCGAACTAATTAGTCAATACATATCAGAAAAATGAAAAAGTGCATAACAAATAAAACTTTGTCATTTTGCTCAAAAGCAAAACACAGACAATTTCCGTTAATGCGATTAAGCTATTGTGAAAAGAAAAATACAAAATCTATACTATGGGAATATTGAGAAAACTTTATAAAAACGGTTGATGAAAATTTGTTGAAGTAGTAAGCAATGATGGTTGTATAGACATAGAAAGCACTAGAACTACAAACGAGAATAAAATGTTTAGACAGTAGGTTGCATCGATCGACCATTCAATCATTGGAACATATATATATATATATATATATATATATATATATATATATATATATATATATATATATATACACTTACATTATAAAAACAGGGGTAAATCTAGGTGTCAAGATATCGAAATAAATGACAGTTAACCTGCTAAAATATAGAGTAACTCAACTAACCAACGACATCTTGGTTATAATGCTAACAAGTATGTTTCAAGAACCTAATCTCGAGTACACAGCTTCTATCGGTAACGGACTGAGTTATTCTGCCACTAACTCTTAGAGAAGTACATTTCGAACAAAACGGATTAGGATTTTATGATAATCTTCTGAGAACTACGTTGCATTTAGAAATTTTAACCTAGCCGATAAAGTTAAGTAAAATTTTATTTTACATCAAATCTCAGCAAAATGATTGCCAAAATCGATATTAAGGATTGTGAAGAAACTGTGTGACATATAATTTTGTTAGCAGTCCTTTTTAAAAGTGAGAGTGTTATGAATAATTTACTTTAAAAAAAAAAAACGAAAATAAACAAAATTAAACAACCCCAATATTCAATACATTTTCTAGTCAAATTAAAAACAAATATTGATAGTAATGAAACAAAAAGTGTTCATAAACATCAAAAATAAAAAATAAAAGGAGGCGGGAGCGTGAGAAACTAAAGAGAATGGTGACACCAGCACTCACGTGACATTATCTCTAAATGGGAATTGATTTTATTAATTCATTGAATAAATGTTACAAAACATTCACAGAAACACACAATAATGATGATAATCTATTGTTTATCATTTACTTTATAGGAAAAATTAACGGGAAAAAGTTATGCAAACCTATGAGTGCATGTGGACAAGTATGTATTGAATCGAAATAATTTATGATGAAATAATGAAATTAACAGTAACCGCCTACTCAACAATGTATACACATGCAAATAAAAATTCAAAAAAAAAAAAACAATCGTAGTATACTTTACTGATCATAGTAAATTGGTTGAAGCAAATTAGGCTATGATAAATCACTTCTTAACATGTATATAATACACAAGTATGTAAAAGTGTCTATGTTTATAATCATTATTAATAGTGGTTTATGATCCGATTAGTGATGAGAAGTATTATTAGAAATGTTCACTAATTAAATGATAGAAATTGGAAAATCATGTGTATGTTTGTTATAAATAGAAAATTCTACGAAAAAAAAGTTTTATCTAATGTTTTTTTCTCTTCAATTCTTCCAAATTATACAATTGAACAATAAACCTATAGTTTGAAGCATATGACATTTGTTAGGGATGCAGAATAATGTGCCAATCATTATCATGTTAAGTCTAATGATGTCCTTGGACTCTAAATGGGCATTCCCTATTGGCCATTATTTATTTCACTCGTTAAATATTGTACAGATGTTGTTTTTTATTTTTATGGTACGATGTGCTCTGTTTGGTTGGTATATAAACAGAGTATGTTTGAAATATAACGATTCATATCTCAGAGGCTAAGACTTGCGTTCTGGACTCAACTGGCTGGGCTAGACAGCGGAGCAGGACCAATCGGGACTCTAGGTTGTTCATTTCGTGTTTACGTGTCACTGAATCAATTAATAAAACGCTGCGCATCTAACCTGCAATCACCCGTTACAACACATTATTGTCAAAAAAAATGCTATTCAATTTACAAAATTTAAGATTACGAGAGAAATTGGCACTAAAGACAATAAGTTTCTCAATTATTGATTTTTTTTTATAAAAAAAAACTATTGAGGAGATGGGGAAAAAGTTCATATGGAACTTGTTCTGATTTGCTGAACACGTATTTCTAATTGAATTGAAGAAACCTTGTAGTATGAGATTGTTTAGGTTTCCTAAAGTAGAACCTTCCCTGACAGGGACATAAATTCCAGCATAGAATGTAAGATTGTATGATGGTTGCAAGTGAAATTACTAAATGTTTTGGGAATACGCCTAAAGTCAGGAAAAACAACTTTTCCGTCACACAAATACTACTAGTCAGAGAAATAAGTTAGAAGCAATAAATTTGTTTTACTAATCACAAAATAAAATGAATGATCTTTGTTAATACATACTGAATGGAGTATAGATTGGGAAGCACTACATAGAACTTTTTATCTACTGAATATCAAACATAATTATTGGAAAAAACAAATATGCAAATATATGAAATCAATACTGTTTTTTTTAGAAAATCAAAGACGACGAAGAAAAGGGGGCGTAACGAGAAATCAATTAGGTAATCAGAAGAGAGAAAAACTATTCAGAGCAAATTAATTGACAAACATAAAGATAACGTTCTGATTTTTTCTCAATTAAAGGGAAAGGAAATCAATTTGTCACTTTTTGTATTTAATGTAAACAATAACCAATTTAGGATAAAACGACAAAGAAGACAATTAACGATGTCATTTATGTGGAAAAGAGAGAAAGTGAGAATAAGTAAACTAGCCCATAAAAGACGTTGAACACTAATTAGAAAAAGGAAGAAATATCATGTGATCTGTTGTTTACAATTAACTATTATTATACAATAGTTGTAGCTTGCTAATTAACACTGATTCATAAAACAAAAAGAATAATCTAAATGGCTGTATTCAAACACTTGAAGAAGATAAATATAAACTGAGAAAATTATATAAATGATAAATTCTTCAAGTAATCAATTAACTGATTTTCGTATACTCATGTACTAAAAGAACGAAAACCAAATAAGTAAATCACTTTTTGAATGCGAAAATATACAAATAATGAGATTTAAAGTTTTCTTAAAAAAAAATAAAATAAAAACGGTAAAACTTTCAATCACCAAATAATTTTGACATTAATTTAAATAAATATGGGAAATAGTTGAAGACGTTAACCAATCGTTAACTTGTATACCAGATACGGATCTGTTTAATAGGTTCAAAGATATTGTGAATCTAGAAGTTAGTGAGTGACACTATCCTCACAAGGCCATGTGAAATAGTATAGACACCCTCATTTTTGTCTACATTAACTAACCTAAGAGTAAAGCATTGTTTTCAGACTTCGTGGCTTTTCTCTCGTGTTCAAGTTGTCGTGTAGATTTAGCCTGGGGATATTACAAGAGATTAGGAAACCAATTCAAGCGTTCAGTTAGAACACTCATCAATAGCGATGAAAAAATCTACTGTGTAAGTTTCTTTCGAACAATTAGAAGTCTACATGCAGTGTTTCAGTCTCAAATAAGAATCATGGAAGCCCTTTAGAGTCAGTTTGTGGATGCCATGTTACAGGGTATTCCAGGAACAGTAGCTCATATGTATGACATCATAATCATGGAAGAAAACATAATGGATATACAAAGAAGACCTGATCAGCTATCATGCATAGGCCAATATGGTTTTATATGCACCAGGTACGATAACTCGGTTTCATAATAGGTATAGACAACGACCAGATTCAGAGAATATGGAAGTTGCCCAGAACAACGGATATTTTTACTTTACGATCTTTCTTAGGAACAATTAGTCATTACGGATATTTTCTTTCTGAACTCCATCACCTACATGCTCCACTGTACTGCCTACTGGTAAAAAGGCGAAATGGAGTTGGTCCACAGCTTGCTCAGTGCATTAGGAAGGATAAAGTTTGCGACAACGCAATTATTAAATTGATATGTATCAAAGCTTACTCAGTGGTTGTGCACTGTCAGTTGCAACAAACAATTATCGGGTACATTTTTGAAAATAAAACGTATTACCTAATACTCGACCAATATCTGTTAGCAGAATGTGAAGAAATCTTTAAAAAAAAACTAGGCAAACCAATGAAACAAGTAAATGTTAATAGTTAACAACAACTCAGAATTGAGGGAAATTCACTAGATGGGCGAACACAGGTAAGTCAGTTTCACGCTCGATGAACACATGGACAGGCACAATCAATATAAGAGGACAGTCAAGAAAAAGAGAACAAGAAAGATAGTTTTGAAAATGGAAAGAAAAAATATTATCCCAAACAAAATTATCCA
Source organism: Schistosoma mattheei (assembly GCA_944470405.2). Classification (NCBI taxonomy): domain Eukaryota; kingdom Metazoa; phylum Platyhelminthes; class Trematoda; order Strigeidida; family Schistosomatidae; genus Schistosoma; species Schistosoma mattheei. Next base: position 36,361,532 of record OX103944.1, read on the forward strand.
GGGCATGAGTAAAGGATAAATTTCTTTACCATAATGTCTATCAACAAATCAAGACAAAAAACTGATCAAATAAAAAGCGAAAAACAGTTAAAATATGGTTAGTTAAATTGCAATAGTATTGAGAAGTACTCAATTTGATATTGGGCCAGTTGAAGATAGTCAATAAATATCTATCAAAATTGGTTGCATTATCGTCACAGTATAGTGCATCTTAAACAGAATGGATGTGTTCATGATAAGTTTCGAGAAAAACAACACTAATACACAAATCAAAATCACAAACAACATATTTAAAAAAAACATATTTGTGGACTGAAAAGGAGAGGAAAAATCTACAAGGAAATCTTAATCTATCTTACCGTTCATTGTGATTCGATAATTCCTGGAGTATTTCAGACATGATATCTTCTGGGGGCATTTCTAAACAACAAACAAAGAAAAAGATTGGAAACTACAAATTAATATGCAAACTGTATGCTTATAAAAGAATTGGACATTGACATAAACACTGGTACGCCACATGCGTATATAACAGATAATACATGCTTCAACACAGAAATGATTTTATTGTGTGATTATCACATAATTAACATCATCAAATTTTAGGATTCGTGAATACCGGACAAACATAAACAAACAATTAAAGGAGAGACAATCTAATGAAGAAAAAAGTATGTGCTATAATTTATGCATAAATAAATAATAATAACAAATACACAGCATGATTGCATAAACCATACAAAGAAATCACCATAAAATTGTTAATAAATAATTATTATTATTATGGTGGAAAGCAATAATATTTACAGAGATAATTAACTCTAAGTAGCCGTAGAGAGAAAAATGTGCAAGACAGGAGAGTTTAAAAACTAAGTAGATAAACAAACACGATAGCATACATTGAACAATCATTCTTACTGTTTTACCAACAACAACAACAACAACAATAACAACGAACACAAATATCAATACATTCACTACAGAGCTAGCTAACACACATGTAACAACATATAAGTGCTTTCACTTATATTAGTGATAAACAAATAAATATAATGAAAATGTTTTGTTTTGCTCTTATTTTTCTTTTCCAGTGAACAGAACAAAAGCTTACCGCGTATTTTTTTTAACGTTTGATAACCAATTACAGGTTTTTTTAATTTTGGCCCTATTTCATTGTAAAATATGTATTACGATGATAATGATAATAGTGAATGAAAAATAATTTCATTCATTATAGAAAAATATGACAACAAATTAAATTAAGTATATCAGTATGTACACAAAATGAAAAAAGTTATATATATATATATATATATATATATATATATATATATATATATACACTTTCAACACAGCAAACTGACATTTGCATATTGTTAGTTTCAGCTATCCGTATTGGTAAGTTGAAACTGCCTTAACTGGTTAGAATTCACATGATTGGTATGAAATTATACGAGACAACTCAGAATGGGTTGTAATGAAGTAGATACATTTACTTTTTGTCTCCCTCTACGGCCTATATACTGAAATTGAAAATGATTTTACACTTTTTATTCCTCAAGGTAAATTTTTCTTTTCGAGTCGTATTCATTATAACAAAATATTTTTATTACCATCGATACTACCACTACTGTAAAACAAGACAGAAGGCAGAAGGAATCTATACTTATTGTAAGTTATAAAGCGTTTATATAGTACATATATATAGCCTTCAACCATCTATTCGTATCTTTCGATGTGTTCTGCAATTTGAACTTTTTTCGTTTAGTCTCTAAGTGTTCTGTCTACGCAGTAGTTTCGCTTTACTGAAACTCTCCACTTCGTCTGACAACTTCGAGGTCACATTACGCAATATATTACTTACAAACAACCTCGTGAGTAACATCTAATACACTACTATGTGATATTTATATAGTTGTTTTTCTCTTGTTTATTTATTTAAACACATAAACATTAGTACAAGGAGACATCAAATACATATGCGCCACACAAATCATTCGATCTGTGTAAGGGCTGGGATACTGCCCGAAAGTGCCAGCTAGGATCAATGTATAGAAGTATTAGATTGTAACTAACCGACTAGTTCAAGTTGGAATTAGTTGAGATAAAGTGTAGTGTTCTATGTGGACACAAAAATCGATCAATAGAGTTGTAGTCTGAACGAACTAAACATTAAACAGATTAAGTAATTTAAATGTAAGCTTCCAAAACAGATATATATTTAGTTAAATAAAAATATGATAGTAAGGTATACAACTTTTTTGATTATTTGTTAAGAGAAATGAGAATTGTGAAAATATATTAATTATTGTAACGGTGGTTTTAGGCAAGAAGCAATTATAAAACAGGATATAGAAAATAGATGCACATATGCGTTGAAATTATAAAAAAATTAGAGGAAATAAAAGAAATTCCCACAGCAATTGGGTGATAAAATTATATTTATTAAAGAATTGTGGCTTTAATTCAATGTATATCAGATTATACTTAAAGAGGAAGCAATATTGAATCGGAGAGCACACAGTATATATGTGTAGTGTCTAGTGCTATGTTAGGCTCACAAGGATTATTCTAACTTTCGGAAAAAACCCAATTTATCCATTCCTCTTCAGTCACATTTTGAACATTATTATTATTATCCGCTTATTAACCCTGACTGTTTTATATGTGTGTATTGCCTATCCTACTCATCACATATCTGTAGCTTATTTTTGTCTGACTATAAAAATTGAGTCACGGTTGATCAAATCGACTTGGCTCCCTCATCTTCGCTGTCCTGATTCTTATTCTGATTGTCCGTCTGAATAAACGAGTATTTGAAGTAAAAATTCTCCAACGCAATCCGTATTTGTCTTTATATTACCGCCATCACACAAGCGGGGGTTAGCCTAAGTAATATACAGAGTTAAATGAAACATTTATGTTTATAGCATCTTCGTACGATCAAACCGGAGTCAGATACTGGGCTACACATGTATAGAATAATTAAGATGACTGATTTTTTCTTTCTAGTCTTTGACGTAGTCAAAGTTTATTTTAATAAATTAAAAACCCATTTCCCCTTAAATTAACAACACAGAAAAATAATATTAAATATATACATAGAGGAACAAGTGAATAGAAAGAGAGGAATAAAGCAAATTGACATCACTTACCATCACCAGGATCATAATTGATAAGTGTATTTAAAAGAGCCTGAAAAATAATTAAAAAACAATCATTGTACATAATAAATAAAAGGCGATTTTGATCTAAATTCATTGAGTTTAGTGTTGAGAAGAGTATGAGTGATAAGTGAACACAACCTAGCAAGAAATCAATTTGTTATCTAATCAAGTATAGAAAATTACGAGGCGGAGCATACATTAAAATTATCTGTATATTTAGAGTATCTACATCAATATTATAAAGAGATGAATAGAGAAGAAAAGAAGGAATGAACAACATAACACTTATGTATGACTTAATGAAGAAATATGATATGTAGTAACTCAATTAAAAGCCAAAATATTAGATAATTGGTCGGTAAGAGTAGATTTGTTGCGCAGCGTAGTCGAAATGATTTTATTAACCAATTCTTCCTGTTTTTGGATGAATTAGTATCAATCAACTCATAACTCAACTTTATTGGAGTTTTAAGGTGTTCAGAAATCTACACAAAACAGCGTTATTTTTTATAATTATGATTATCTAACAACGGTGGCTTAGTGGTTAGGCCATTTGACTTTAGTTGTTACTAAGTCTCACGTCAAGCTCCACCACACCTACTTCATTTCAAGTAACCACGTATCATTATAATGGTATGCTTATATCCAAGAACTTGGATAATGAGAAAATTTTAGAAAAAGATTTAATGTTTAACAGTAACAGATCAGATATAGTTAATTGATAACCTGAGACTCAATAAAATAAAATAAATATATGTGCCACTGGGTTGCCACTGATTCATATATTATCAGAACACTTCCGTTTGGTCGTACCAAAACTAAATCGATACACACTGATGAGTGGTCAGGACTTTCGATCTGTGGTAATTAGTCACAACACCAATTGAGCACATTTTGTCTGAATAAGTTATAACGCAAATGAGAATAAATGCTGTATGATAAGGTACATAGATCCGTGTAGCAGTGTTGATGATGCTGTTCAACCATTAAAGCATAAATCGGTGTAGTAATTATCAGTTATTGCTGATAAATGGGAAAAGACAAGTACGTCAATAAATGATTCACAATTTTATATTTGACAGGGTAAATTATGGTAATTACAATGTGAATCAAAGGCAATCAATTGAATAAACAGTGCAACTTGTAGTTTCAATAAGCTATACATTTATTCATAAGAGACGTGCATCACTGAAAATCAGACGCTGGATGTAATAATACAGTTTTATAAGTAATCACTTACTTTATTTGTACGTAACCCATATGTAGACTGCAGTGTTGGATCATTAGAAGCAGTAGTACCTTGTGAGGAAGCATAACATTGATTTACATTAGATGGAATAATATTAGGTGGCTGTAATGATGTTGGTTGTGAATTAAGGAAATTATTTGGTTGAACAGTACGTAATACACCTGTATTACCATTTGTAGCATATGTATAATCGTTAGTTGTAAAGCTGGGATCAGCAGATACTCTGCGTGTTGGACTTGTTATCGCTGACGTTGGAATACCACCCCCACTCGCACCAACTGAAAGTGATTGAAGGCCATCGGTTGTTTCACGAATAATACGATTCATACTTTCAGGGCTTACTCGACCACTGTCACTGCCAGTAGAGTTATGAGAACGTTGTGAAGAATAATATGGTCCAGAGATTGATCCATATCGTCCACTACTTGGTGGTGAAAAAATCATATGATCTTGATCAGCAGATCTATAAAAAGATATCATATAGCTTGAAAGAAAATCCTATAGGCAAAGTATACGTATGGATTTATAGTGGTAAAATCTAGAATAGATTGAAAATGAGCACACAATCGCTGAAAGCAGATCAATTAAAACATGCTTAGATTTTATTTTGGTGAAAAAAGGAAAGGTAACGAGTACACATTTGAATTAATGAACATAAACAAATTAACGTATATTTGTTAGTGTAAATAGAAACACATGTATGTATATGTATAAATGAAGGTTAAAATTAGTCATATAATCAAAATACTTTTTTCAGTAATATGTTTTATGGTAGCATTACTGACACTAATGCAACTATTAGGAGGAAATGATGTCAGCAAATAGATAACACTATTTTGATTAAAATCATTTATCATAGGTGGATGTACTTGAAAAACTGTTCATTTTATTAAAAAAAACTGAAATCAATCAAATTGTCGACGTCGTGTATTAGCTAAGTAAGTTAGTCACTTACAAGCTAATACTAGATTAGTAAACAGTCTTGGTGGATCTTAGTATCAAAAACCCAACACCAAATAAAAAAGGATAGTGATTGTGAGAAAAAAATGTTGATATAACTGAAGGTTAGTTATTAAAATAAACCAAAAATAAGCATATAACTGATAGATTGAATCAATCAGTAACAGGTCAAATGAATAGTTTATGTGAAATTGTTTATTCTTAAGGGAGTAAGCATGTACCATTAGAGGGATAATTGTTAAAATAACAGACACATAAACGACTGGATACACATACACGTCTATCCAATTAGTCAAGAAATTTCTTACTTATGTGGCCAGTTGGGTTGGTGTGTAGAAAGCTTGCATACCAATATTAGACTCAGATAACGCACATAAAAACAGTAACTACACAGTACAGTTACTACACTGTACAAAATACCCGAATGACGTCGATCACGGGAGTACTATGTTTTGTTTGGCAGAATACATTAACATAACAAGAGGGATTCGAATTAACAACAAAAAATAACAATATGTATTAATTTCGGACTATAATCTATCCAACTTGACACTATCTTCATGTGTACCACATTACACCAGACAGAATAGACGTACAACACATAAGAAATATAAATAAATATTTATATGTATGAAGATTACACGTAATTTAATGTGTTGAAATATCTTTGAATATTTTGTAATATTCATTCAATTTTATAAGTTATCCCTTGATATATTTCTTCTCTCGATTGATTTTTTTTATCTACTCAATAAGAATTCCGTGATAAGTCCTATGAGTCTATTCAATCAATTCAGATAATTAAGCAGTTGTATCAAGCTGGCTATAATAGTAACATGCATGAGATGTATCATTCTAAGAATAAATTCATTATCAAAAATACACATTATCTAACAAGAACACAAGTTAGAACAATTCACTAAACGGACAAATGACTTTTTAGTGCATTCAGTAACTGTTGTTTATTAATCATTCTGTGTGAAACATACACACAAACAAGAAATTAAATAGTAAGTGTGTATGTAAAATAGACAAAATTGACTTGATATATGTAATAATAATAATAATAATAATAATAATAATAATAATAATAATAATAATAATAATAATAATAACTATTATTATTATTATGAAGAAGAAATAATTAACCAGCAAAATATTCCGAAAGAAAAAAACACAAGCATAATGAAACTGAGATGAAAGTGATTTTGTGTAAGAAATTAGGTTTTTTTTTAGTTAATCAATAAGACATGTATAACGTAGGACCAGGCGTATATAAGCAACGGGCCAAGTTGCCATACCTCATTAGCATAACAAGATGAACACCAAATTCATAGAAGCAGATAATTCAATGGTACTAATATATAAAACAACGATTGCATATTAGGATATGATACAGGGAGAAAGAATTAGTTTGTAGAAAGAAAGGAATAAAGTAATTTAAATCTCATGGTTTAAGGGAAAACAAATAGTATATATACCTACATAATTGTGATCGATCTGAGTCATGTCACTCAGATTCTCCAACCACTGGTTACGATTGTGTGTTAGTATTACATAAGAAGGTTCATTTGTAAACCATAAACTGGTTAAAATGGATTAGTAAGCTAACGACAAGCTCAGATTTCAGTCAGTTATGAAAACAATAACAGCATAGTATCTGGTAGGTATTGATGTTGATTTATTCTATTTGAATTACAGTACGAGAAACAAGTATTAATAATAAAGTGACTTAGTGAAGGGACTGAAGATCTTCTGAATGTAAGTGATGTACAAATAGTTTACAATTCTGAGAATCAGAAAGTTTTCATCTTTTGACAAGGTACTATTTATTAGTTATTGAAATCTTGGTCTAGCACTAGCTAGGCTCTTTCAAACGGTTATCTCCCTGATCAGTGGAATTAAACATTGGACGATGAAAGAAAGCAACGTAGATTTAACTTATGAAAACAACTAAATAGAAGTTTTGTTTAACAAAGATGATAGGCATAAAGTTAATAATGGGTATATTTGTTTGCTGTAGTAAATGAACTAGTAGACGTACGACTTCAGGTTACAAATATTGATTTTGTCATTACAAAAATGGAAATGAGAAACATCTTAGTGAAAATGGCAATAGAATCTATCACTAAAAAATTCACGTAGCTTATTTGTTAAGTACAGGTATATGCACTCAATTTTGAGTCACAAGTGAGGGGCTAGTCATATACTATTCGTTACCATTATTTTATTCTATGACCTACTTGTTAAAAGCTAAGCGTTTTAACATATAAACCACTATGCTTCAATTAATAATGATGTGTACTTGAAATTATTAGCAGTCAAGATTGAACATTTTGATCCTGAAGCAAACAATGACCATAGTAACCAGTTTTGTTTAAACAGAAATTGCGAAAACGTTGAAAGAACCTACTAGACATACGTCTGATTGAGAAGGATATTGATCTGACAAGAGTGAATTACAACTTATAGACGTATTTAAAAAGAAAAATGGTCAACCATTATGATATTAAGCAAGCTAGTTGAAAGGCAAATAATCATAAAAATGATGGTATAAAAGACATGTGCCAAAATTTTGGCACTTTATAAATCTAAAATGTGCGGTAGTAAATATTTAGTCAGAATTATAAGACACGTAAACATGCATAAATCAACGATGAAATAAGGTAAGCAATCACAAGATCCCAATATTAAAACATATAACGTTATACTACTTAGTTAAAAGCAATAAAATGTATGAACAGTACACAATATAAACATACACACGAACGAATACAGAGAAACATGAAATGACATGACATGAAAAAAGTAGGTGATTAAGTGCATAAATAAACATTAACGGACCAAACAACAAACAAATGACACAATGATGAAAACAAAAAAAGAAAAAACAATGATACAAACCTAGTCATAGGACTTCGACCTGTTGATGTTACAGGCAGAGAATATTTCCTCAATGATCCTGAACTGAAACAGCCGTATTAGTAGTGATAGTAGTAGGAGTAAAAGAAGTAGAATGAGAATGAAGACAATAAAAGCAATAAGAGAGATAAAACACAAAATACATAAATATACGAGATGTATGAACGAAAACAAATGTAATGTAATAATGTATGCTAACAACGCTTACGTAAATAAATACACACACACGCACAAGGGGGGATAATAAACATGCATGAAGTAGCGGATTTTGCTAAATTATACCTTATAGTGATTTATATATATATATATATATATATATATATATATATATATATATATATATATATATATATGCACGGTATATATACAAGCAAAAGGAAGGTATTTGAAGGATTTATGAACAACAGACTCAATAAACAAAATGAAAGCCTTCATGAATAAATAAATAACTAATTAATGAATAACTTAGATTCCCAAAAATATATTTTGTCCTAAGATTATTATGTAAAGATGAAAACAACATAACATCTATTAATAAATAGCGTTTTACCTATAAATGAACTAAGTTACAAAGAGAGAGAATTTCAGTTTAAAGATGGAATGAATGATAATTTAGCTTACGATGATTTCCATGAAGGAGAATTGTGATTAGTGTCGGTTAAATTGATTAGACCACCACCTGTAGCAGTCTTTTGATAGGTTTTTAATACTTCATGTGCACGATCTTGTACTCCGCGAGGCAGTGATTGTAATAAGTTAGAGAAACTTGTGGAATTCAAATCGAACAATTTGATAACAACACGGGAAGCCATCTAAAGAATACAAGGTAGAAAAATGATAGGAAATCACTAATAAGAGATGGAGGATGACTAGAGCAAAATAAACTCATGTACCTTCAAGGGACAAAAAAACAGATCAGATGTATATCAGTTCGAAAGTGACTCAGGCATAAAAGTAAAGATTGTTGAAGAACTAAGAAAAACTAGAAGTAAAATGATGGTGGAAATTTGATATTGGGCATCACACCTTGTTTCGATAGTTTTATTACGAAACGTGTTATTTTGATGACAAATGGGCTCTGAATAAACGTTGTTGACTTATATTAGCTAGAATAACTTTGACCCCAAATGTCTTAGTACGACCCAGTGGGAAGAGTCCGCTCTCTCTCTCGCAATGCTCTCACATGGCCACGCGTATATAACCTCTGCTAGGGAAGTCCTACTCATTGCCTTCTCACGTTATGGGTGTTGTTTACGAAATTGAGAGGACGAAAAGCGAATGTCCGGCTCTTTAACCGGGTTAGTGGACATGGAAAGTCCACCTTGATGAGTTGGAAAACCCTGATTCCAAACCAATGGTGCACATGGGCTCCAGTATCCTGAAGGAACAAATGGTGTATGAACCTAGTGTTGGTCACAAGCTACCAAGGGACTGAATCTCCTGACGTCGCTCCACTGCCTTGCGGATCAGACCTTTAGGTCGAGGGCTCCGAGTGTGGCCCCCTAAGAAAACCACCTGTTTCGGTTTGGGCACCCGGGCAGTATCCCAGCCGTCACACAAACCGAATGATTTATGTGGCGCATATGTATTTGGTGCCTCCTTGTACCAATATCTGTGTTCAAACAATAAATAATAAATAGTTGATTAAATGGTTAAACAGCGATATTTTACTTGATACAGGGGTGGTGTGACAATGAGTTGATTTTTTTTAATAATAGCAAACTTCTCTACATAGATAGCAAAAAAAAACTCAGATCTGATAAATATATCTGCCCGTAAAATTAGGGTTTTAAACATATGAAACGTGATATCAACCTTTTTTTAATGCACTAAAAATAAGGGATGTCAAAAATACTGTGAATGGCCGACGTCAAACAGTTCCTCAATACAAATCTTGATTTCCACAGGATCGAAAGATACATTCTTTAAGGAAGTGAATAATCAGATTGTGAGAAGTTAAACCCAATGATGACTTCAATATTAGACGAACCTTAATTTCGTACTCAAAAATTCATGTTTAATTAATATCTTCAGTCTTTAGTTTTCATACATGAAAGAAGGTAGGTTAACTGATCAATGAACAAATACGAAAGCAAACTTATCAAAACGTTGAAGTGTCAAATGACTTTTTATTTTAGCAATAAACTAACATAAAAATACGCAACCAGTATGTGTAGTATATAATTTTGATGATTGTATCGCCAAATTCACTGATACTAACATACACATATACTTTTAGGTTGAATTATTGGTTATTGGAAATGTGCGTGAATGAACATACACAATAACAAATACTAAATAAATTTTTGTCAATGAATAATTACAATATGATCAATTAATTAGTTGTATATAGCTGAAAATTCGCGTCAATATAGTTTGAAATATTGTTAAACAATGGATGACAAAAGGATGAAGGACATCATCAACATAGAACCTGATACAGAAGTACGTTGGCTTAAGTTGCTATGATAAGCATATTAATACAAATTTGAATAACTGTAATACTATGTCCCAAGAAAATAATGAACTAAAATTATGGAATACTCTTTACAACATATATCCCATTTGTGCTAATACAGTTCTGTTTGTATTGTTTCAACTATGCTTGGAAGTCCTCAGAAGTCAGGATTAAGAGCTGCTTTGTTGTTTCCTATATTATTGCCTTCAGCACTGTTTGACACGACACGAACATTTTGCATGTTAGGAATAAAATTGTAAGTAGCTAAGTCAGTTATATGGGAGGGAAGATCTAACACGGTGATAGCACAACCTTTAAAATTCGTGGAATTAGGTTTTCGTGGACTCGATACACGTACTTTTGATGGATAAATTTATAAAATTAGAGACTATATCAACTAGTAACCAAATAAAGATAGGTGTGACTCAAAATAGTGAGGTTTTAAGCTACAAAGCCATTGATCAGAACTAAATTGTCTTAAAAGTCAAATTCGGAAGTTTATTGGATAAATTATAAGAAAACGAAACTAAGGTTAGAATAATACACGATGATGTAAAATCACAATATATACAAAAACATTATAAAGTAACAAATCCACAGTACTAACTCGTCGAACATCGGCTGATTTTGGTTCAGCAGACCAACTGATAATTTTTCCAATTGCATTAATAACTTCATTTGATGGATTAGCAATCAAATCCGGACTCATCATTAAAATTAGATCTTTCATATATTCTAATAGACAAGTTTTAACACGAAAATTTGGTGTATGTGCATTATCCATAATAAAATGACAGCAACTAATGAATTGCGAATTCAAAGGAAAGTGAGATCTATGAATAAAGAACGTTTGAAAACAAAAATTGGAAGTATAGAAATAGACAGTATAGTCAACAGAGCATTATTCATTAAACGTTTTAATTAATTTCGCAAAAAAAAAACATTATCCACCTAGTGTGAGGAGAGCTATTCGTTTTCAATAAAAATGTGACATCTAGCATCTTTACGTTCATTTAGTGTGCTCATAGTCGATATAAGATGGTAATTTCACAGACTTCATTTCAATTAGCTAAATCGACCTACATATGTCGTTTATGAACATGACACTGCAGCGCATTCCAAATTGTAGAACAAAAAAAAGCAAAACAAGTGAAATTTAGAATCTGAGAAAAAATCCTCAGCTCTACATGCCAGTACTCGTCTACTAAATGGACTAAAAATCGCCTGAAAATGCTTGATACTACAGACATATGGAGCATTGAAAATGGATGCGCTATGAATTCATGGGTAAGTATATTATCACTCCGTTAACATGTGTTCTGATTTAAATTTATCATATTTTCATGCCACACTGAAACTCATTTCAAAATAAATAGTCGTTATTTGATTTTGTTTAGCATGATGATGAGTTTGGTGCAGTTTACATTATATAGGACCATAAACACATTTTTTTAATTTACAGATACTACTTGACCTTCTACTATTACACATTACTCATATTCAACACTTAGAATTTTCGAAAGAATAGTTATACATGGCATTACTTCATAAAGTTATTAACTGCTGCTATGATTCGTGTTGAGAAGTATAGGTTACCTGGTTGGGGCCGATGTAATCAGTCAGTAAGTCAATCAGCTACAACGAAAGACCAGGCACATACGTCATTGGTCAAAGTTGCCGTACCTCATTAGCACAAGATCAACACGGGATTCATAGAAGTGGTAAATGCAGTGGTGGTAATATATAAAAGAAAGATTGGATATAAGGACATAGTTCAGGAAGAAATAATTAGTTCGTAGAAAAAAAGATATGAAGTGATTTTAATCTTATAGTTTAAGGGAAGACAAAAAGTGTATACACCTACGCCATTGTGATCGATTCTGAGCTATGTCACCAAGAGTCTCCAACCACTACTTACGATAGTCATGCAGACCCCAACCAATTAGTCTGCATCTACCAACATGGCTCAGACTACAAGTTAGTGACTTCAAGCACTGATGCTATGTTTTGTTTGGCCGCCCATAACCTTCTTCCAACCATCCCCAACACTAGTTAGTATTGTGCGTCGTGGTAATCGGTGTTCAGGCATGCGCAACACGTGGCCCAACCATCTCATTCGATGAAGATTCACAACATCATCAACTGATTTGCCGTCATTCCCTAATACCCTGCGTCTAACCTCACTACTACTTACTCGGTGATCCCAGCAGATGCCAGCATAGGTTGGAAGACAACAAGGATCAGAATAGGTCACAATGAGGCCGTTGTTATATTCATTATTTTTTGTTATCTCACTTAAGATCAAGATTTTCAGTCTTAGTTAACATATACCCTACCAACCTAACTTTTTAAACCACAATCTCAATGTTTAGTCTTTCTTATTATCATTGTTACAATATTAATTCGATTACTTTTGTTATTTATCGTGGTAATTCCATCTCAACGTTTTGTTATTGTAGTACATAAACGTGGGGATAAATCACATTTTTCGGCAAGCTATACAATGATTACGGTTGACTAATTGATAAACCGGCTATAAACCTTATTAACGAGAAAAGTTATACATTTTATTTTCCAGAACTTCCACATATCGAAATAATACAACTGTACACAACCTTATTTAATGGCAAAGTCGAAATAAAAACTGCTCTTCATCAAAATGTCTTTGCTTAACAACAAATCATATGTATGAATGAGTATGCGAGTGATATCGTCTTACCATATAATGACACTCAGACCATACAATTCGCACTTAATCAGTTGGCAATTAGTGTCTGTAGGTAAGGCATGTGCTTTTTACAACCTCATTTTTATTGTATGAAGCATATGTATTTTGATGGTCCCGTCCACCAGTGTTTATGCGTCCAAATGAAATAAATAAATGATTACCTTCCGCATTCTTCCTCTCAATTGATATATTGAATTTTTTGCAGCAATGCTTTCAACAAAAACAAAACTAACGACTGAGTGAATACAGTTCAATTTAGGATGAAACTGTTATTCAACTGTTCATAATACACTAGGTGATACATGTAAGGGAAGAATACTAGCAAACTCATATACATGAAATGTCACTAACCTGAGAACAAAAAGTGTTTCTTGTATTGCTTTCTGATGACTGCTCAAAGCCTCATGACTTTGACGATACAACAAACGTATTAATAGAGTGTAAAGCCAATCACGAAGTAATGGATTATATTCTTTAATAAAGAATTGTAATGTATCCATAAATAAACTAACAACCTTTGAAGGAGACGAAATAGGAAAAACAGAATAGAGAAGTACATTGATATTAATAATAACAAAAACCATGTCACGCATTTACCATGTTGAAATTTATGTACACAACCTACGCATTCTTGTGTATCGAAATATTAGGACCAAGACAGATGGAGTGCAGCTTGAACCTACGATCAAGTGACTGAAGATTAAGTGCTTTAACAAATAAGCCGCTGGGTTACATGCACAAAAAGCGAACACGTAATATAATTTTAAAATCAATGAAAACTAAAATAAAAAGAGGGGAGAAAATGACTTACTTTACTTTGAGAATCCGCAAACATTTTAGAAAATATTTCAGTTAAGCAGTGAATATCGTCAGGACTATAAGGGAAATTTTTCAAGGAAAAAAATCGGGTTAAATGTGCCATAGAATTTTTAAAAATTATTTGACGAATCAATTATTTACTAAAATCTGACTCGTGATGTTTTAATAATACAACTGGATATTTATTATAAACTTTCATTGAAACAATTGAAATTGGGAAGTGGTTTATATATGTAGTGAACGAGAACTCAGGTGGGGAAAAACATTATATTGTTCAATGCAAAATTACAAAGTACTTTCTTGAAATATGAGAACCATACATTAAATACATTATTTGCACATCAACCTTCAGTTGACCTTTACATGCTTCATGATTCTTTCAATTTTGTTGTTATTACGATTGTACTGTCTACTTTCCTGTTCTCTTCAATTCATTCTTCTGCTGCCAGGCATTCCACTACAGATTAGTGTTGTATACTACTTATATCTATCAACATAAGCAGCATACGCGACACACTTGTAAATATACAAGTATCAAGGAATATTACTTTTATATGATAAACTCAGTTACCAACATGCAGGATATATATACTTTACCTTCGAGGTACAGTCTAAATGTGTTACAGCTATTGATAGAAGGTATCTAACAACTCAAACTGAACAAGGTGGATCGCGACTAGAATTTAAGGCTAAGTGGTTCAATGTTGAACATCTTAACAAGTTAGTCACCACAGAATCACTAAAAGATGATAGCACAAAGCTAAGTTTGACATGATACTTTCGAATAAACTGACCATTGGGTAGATTGTTATGAATAAGTAATATATTTGTAATATTCTTGTTGTTCCGTTGTACTATTTAAACTTGGATTAATTTTGACTTGGTTATTTAGTCTCTGAAGAAGTGGCTTACACTAAGTCACGAAACGTAAGAAAATCTAATTCTTCTACTCATTGAGATATTACAAATATATTACTTATTTTTAAAAATCCCTATTAAGTTCGTATAAAATATTAGTTTGTTGTCAGGACAGTGGAAATAAACTCACAGAAGCAAGTTTCACCTAGTGATATTTATAACATAAAATGAACACATCCTTCAGTATGTCAAAATTGAATGTCAATAACATTCATCATAGAGTCATAGGGGTTCAAAAAATGTTTGTACGAAGTACTGGAGTGTCTACATTTGTCGACAATTCCAACTTTTAGATATTAGTGAGTGGAATTGAGATCGAAGACGAATATCTACTCGAAAAAAACAGCAAATTCGCATACTTTCTAGTCGAATTCTCCATTGACAACTTAAGTGTGCTTCAAATTTTAATATAAAATATTGTTTGTTGATTCTTTTTTAAAGACTAAACAAAACTGATAAACAGAGTTCTTTGAGAGTGATATCCAGATTTTACAAGATTTACATATGGATGTAATGAAATGTGATTATTGGAAACAGCAGTTGGAGACGTTGCGTGCCATTGTTCAAAATCAATCGCAATTAACCTCATGCATTTACACTTTATTTTACATTATTATTACTGATGGTTTTATTCATCAGTATTATATTTTTGGTAGGATATAAAATTCTCAGCACAAAGCATTTCAACAAGTTTCTTTTCCTTATTTTTTGATCGATCCTGACAATAAATATTGTGATCGACAATCAGATGT
Organism: Schistosoma mattheei; assembly: GCA_944470405.2. Lineage (NCBI taxonomy): Eukaryota > Metazoa > Platyhelminthes > Trematoda > Strigeidida > Schistosomatidae > Schistosoma > Schistosoma mattheei. The sequence goes on from OX103944.1 coordinate 36,377,505, forward strand.
TAGCAGTTCAGGAATCGACATCTAAATAATGTTCATTCGTTTTAATGTATATTACCAGCCACCACGATGTCTTTGATTGGATATTTTGTAACTATTACAGTGAAAGGTCGTAAAATTTTCATAAACGCGTCTGAATAGGTTATGAGATTAATAGACATAATGATGTGATAAAGCGAACAAAAAACATATAACTTGTCGAAATATCTAGATGGCAGGAAAAGGTAGTCCAAAAATTCAAGCAGGCCGCCAGTTGCCCATGCGGAATAATTGACTCTTGGGATTTAAAATGATCTTATGTTTTTATTCCGCGAAATAATTTTTTCTTCTCCTACTATCACTGATAATACTATTGGTGTTTTTACTACTCTGACATTTTTCATGATAATCTCATCTCGTTGTACTATGTTAGTGTGGCCACTTGAATTGAAGTAAATATGTACCGTGCTGTATGTTATCACTTGTGAAAAACCTTGTAATAATGGAAGAAACTTACTTAATAACCATTGATGAATCATAAGATCCTTATTAAAAAGTGTGAAAGCCTAACAAACTAATCATTATGTACTGAGCAGCGGTTGAAAGTCGAGGAATTTTGATATTGACTAAATATTATCAATTTAACAATCAGATAAGGAAGTGATTTGATATATTGGAGTGTAGTTTAATTTTTATTTTAATCAACGAAGCAAGAGGTATTACAAAAGAATTAAATAATTTTGTTAAGCTCACTTTAACGGATAACCAGAACGCATATAATTCTGTAAATTTGTTAAGCCGTCTTTTCTGTCAGACCATTGAACAGCTTGAAGTTGAGAAATGATTTCTTTTAAATTCTATTAAATATTAGAAGAATTATGCTACTAATACCAGTCATAATAAGCTTACGAGAAATATATATATATATATATATATATATATATATATATATATATATATATATATATATATATATATATATATATATATACAACTATTTACATCATTCTATTATCTATAATTATATGAACTGAACATTTGTAAACAAATATTCATAATTATACAGCTGAAAGTCATGTACTTACAACAAAGCAAATGCTACTGCATTAAGAAGCACGAATAATTTTTGGGATACATATTTCCTCAAGTTATACTACATCAGGTAGATCGGTTGAAGAACGGTAGTGCTGAAAGCAGCAGTATAATGTTCAAGGGCCAACTCGAGCTGTTAACTGTACAAGGAGTTTACAACACCAAGATTTTTTCGTTAAACAACCAATATCTATAGTTATGTTGACTTCTCAAAATGGAAGGAAGGAGTAAACGGTCGTGACTACAAATAGGACATCTCGCTATACGACAGGGATTTCCGTTCCCAGTGATAAGGTTTTTAAAACATGTAGCTAACACATCAACAACTACTCGTCAAAAGGTCGTGTGTGACAGGATTCAAGCATTTGTCTCTTCCACTCTTCTGCAACACTTCCAGTTTCCATTTCATGTACCTCAGAAAGTAGCTTACCACCATATAGACAAACGCGAATTAGTAACTGACTACATACCTTGAACAACACTTAGGACTACTGTGTACACGATGACTGAGACCGGTTTAACAACGGAATGCATGATTTAGGTGCGAATATGTGAGATTCATCTTTGAGCTACATTGAAGGATGTCTAATGGTACTTAGATGCAGAAAACAAAAGCAAATAAAATAAGGTTCCACATCTGTGGTTAGTGGTTGACCGAAGTCAGTAAGCTTTATTCGTTAAGACACCAGATTTACAAATGTAACGCTAAACGGAGTCGACACATTAGAATTATAATTAAAAGAGTTATAAATGTTAAATTTCCTCCGAATAAATATCAATATTCATTTAAATACAAGTTATGGTAAAGATTATAGATCAGAAAAAAGATTAATTCATAAAGTAACTGAAGAGAGAGAGAAAGACAAGTACAAAATCAACAAGCACGGAACATAAATAAGCACACACAAACATGCATAGAAGGAGGAAGATTTCGAACATTTTAAGAGGCTTTAAAGAGATTTTTACAACCCAAAACAGAGACGAACTGACCTAGATTGTACAATTTATGGTACCGATAATAAAATAATATTTATTCAAGCTATTTGATTTAACTTGATGGTGACAACAACACTAGGATTACTGACAAACTTTTCTCATTATATATATATATATATATATATATATATATATATATATATATATATATATATATATATAAACAGATAGACGGACGGATTTAGATATGGAGTCTAGATTGGACAGTAGGAACAAAGTGATGCGGAAAAACGTTTGACAGTCGAATGGACTGAAATTAAATTACCAGAAAAATAATCCAATAAGATGAACAAAACGTTGAATTAAACTAGAATAAAATTATTGAAAAGATTGAAAATGATGGATATTTAGAAAAACAATGGAGTGAGAATAAATCTGTTTTACTGATTTCATTATTTTAAGCTGTGTAATTTAAATGCTTTAGAGTTTCCAATTTATACTTTGCCAAGATAACTAGGTTGTAAATTAGAACTTCGTTTGGGCGCCTAGGCAATATTCCAGCCCTCACAAAAATCGAATGATTTGTGTGGCCCATATATATTTAATGCATCCTTGTACCAATGTTTATGTGTTAAATAAATAGTAAATAATCCCACGTCGCCTACTTCGATTTGATTAACTGGATAACATACACCAGCCGTCATATGCACAAGTGTGGCTAAACATAGAGTAAACGCACATCAGTCAGTCAGTCAGTAACAACGTAGAACTTCGTACGTACGTACATCAGTTCGAGTTGCCACACCACATTAGCACAGAGATGCAGTGGTCGATTCAAATCCCGTAGTGGTAGAGGTAATAAGAGTATAAGCAGTAATCGGGAAGATTAGGGTTTGGAGATGTTATTTAAAGAGTATAATCCAGTGAAATAAATTTGGAAAGAGAAAAAAAGAGACATGAAGGAATAAGAAGATTAGAATTTGGGAGAACACAAAGAGTGGATGCACCTGCGCCATTGCAAACGATTTTGAGCCATGTCATTCAGGGTCTCTAACCATCGGTTGCTATCATCTCGCGGTCCCCAACCAGGTAGTCTACACCTACCAACATGACTCAGTCACTTGTCAGTGACTTCATGGACTTGTGCCATGTTTTGGTTTGGCCGCCCCTAGCTTTCTTCCAACCTACTCCTATACCACTGAACATAGCACGTCGAGGCAGTCGGTCGTTGGGCATACGTAACACGTGTCCCAGCCATCTCAACTGATGAAGTTTCACTACTTCATCAATTGATTTGCCATCCTTACCTAGTACCCGTTTCCTAACAACTGCATTACTTACTCGATGGTCCCATGATATACGAGCAATATTTCGAAGACACCTATGATCAAATACTAGTAACCTACGAATATCCTCTACTCTTACCGGCCATGTTTCACTGCCATAAAGTAGGACGGAACGAACTGCTGCGCAGTAAACCCGTCCTTTGGTTGATAGACGGATATCTCGCCTACGCCATAAATGACGCAAGTTGGCAAAAGCTAGTCGAGCCTTCTGTATCCGTGCTGAGATTTCGTCACACACCAACCACAAGGGCTGATGAGACTTCCAAGATAAGTGAAGCGGTCGACACACTCAACTACTTCACTCCCTATCACTAGTTCGGGTGTCGATGTAACCCAATCCTGAAGCAACATTTTGCATTTCGAGGGAGAGAATCGCATCCCGAACATGCTTGCATTGTTGCTTAGAGTGGTCAGAAGACTCTGCATTTTGTCAGCGTCTTCACCAAATAAAACTATGTCATCAGCATATTCTAAGTCAACAAGTGAACCTCCCGGTAGAAGTTCAACCCCTGGAAATTTAGATGAGGAGAGTGTTATCTCTAAAAGTACGTCGACCACAAAGTTGAACAAGAATGGGGAGAGTGGACAGCCCTGACGAACACCACTTGAGGTAATCAATTCTGATGACAGTTCGCCATAAGCTCTCACTCTACCAGTTGTGTTCGAGTAGAGAGCCTTTATAAGGTTAATGTACTTCTTTGGTACTCCTTTCAGTGACAAACACTGCCATAGAACCTCACGATCAACAGAGTCGAATGCCGCCTTAAGGTCGAGAAATACTACCATTGTGGGGCGTCTGAATGTGTGTCTGTGTTCTAGAACCTGACGTAGTGTGAATATCTGATCTATACAACCACGTCCAGGTCGAAAACCAGCCTGGTTTTCTCTAGTCTGCTCTTCACGAGCTTTGTTAGGCGTCGAAGTATTATTGAAGCTAATATTTTAGACACTATATTAGTCAAACTGATTCCTCTGTGATTGTCACAAGAGGACTTTTGTCCTTTCTTATAGACTGGCACAATCAGTGATTGAGACCAGTCAGATGGGATTACGTCCAGTTCCCAAATTCTACCTAAGACCTCAGTTAATCTCATTGCTAATACTGGACCACCATCCTTAAAAATCTCAGGAGTAAACCTGTCAGGGCCTGCTGCTCTCCCTCGTTTCAGATTTCCTATGGCTTTTTCAACTTCGTAAAGGGACGGAGGACCTACATTAACTTGCCATTCAGGTTGACTGGAGATCGTGGGAAACCGAAGTGTGGCTGAAGGCCAGTTGAACTGATCCCTAAAGTGTTCTGCCCATCGATCCAATCTCCTGGATTGAGAATGAATAATATGTCCATCTTTCTCTGAGATTGTTTCGCTAACGGTCGGTTTCCTAATTCCGGTTTCCTTAACGAGTCTGAACAATTGTCTGCTATTACCTATTGCCGCTGCCTTTTCCATCTCTCTTGCTTTCGCTACCCACCACTGTTCGCGATCATTGCGTAGACTTCTTGTCAGCTTGCGCTTAAGCTGACTCCGCTCTTCATTATGTTCAGAGCCAGGTGGAATGAGTTTCCGAGCATCTATCAGTGCGATAGATGCTGCTGAGATCCAGTGTTGCTCCCTAACCTTCTGGTTTACCTTACTAGCAGATATCACTGCTGTTTCCACAGCTTTTCGGATATCATTCCATGCTGCATCGGGGTGGGCATCACATACATGGCTGCCTAACTGTTTTCCTAGTTGTTCCTGAAATATACTCTTAGCTTGACTATCATTAAGTAGGCCCTAAGAGGTTTCCTTGCAGCGTCTTTCCTACGTCCAGTAAGACGCAAGCAAATACGCGCTCGCACTAGAGCATGATCTGAATCTAGGCATGTGCTCCAGAATGAGCGACAGTCTTCTATCGAGCCCCTCCATCGGTGGCTGATAGCGATGTGATCTATTTGGGTCCAACGTTGGGACGAATTAGGGGGTCGCCATGTTAAAAGATGTTTTTCCTTATGCTTAAAGTTAGTATTTGCAAGGAACAGGCGGTTATCTGAGCATAGCTGCAACAGACGGTCGCCATTATCTGTTCTTTGAGCCACGACACCATAAGATCCACCTAGGTGTCTTTCCCTATCGCTTAGTTTACCTACTTGAGCATTAAAGTCACCGGCCACTATTACTACATCCGAGCGCCTAGCTTTTCGGAGAAGGTCGGAAAGCTTTCTGTAAAACTCATCTTTTACATCATCTGAGCTGCAGTCAGTGGGAGAATAGGCAGAGACGACGAAGAGGCAACGACGAGTGTCCCTATCTTTCCGGATTCTTACTGTTCCGTTCAGTCGGACAGCGCACAAACGACTGTCTACTGGGATCCACTCTAAGAGAGCTAGTTCTGCCCTAGGACTCAATGCTATACCTACGCCGGCGAGGCCACGGGAAGCAGAATCAGGGCTTCCAGATACACGAAGCGTAAATCGAGTCGGTTCTTTATTTTGGCATGGTGAGGTCAAATGAATGACGCTACTCGGATCCTGTATGCGCGTTTCGGAGACGCAGCACACATCGATGGCGCGAGATTCTAAAGTCCTAGCTAAGGAAGCCTGTTGTCCTATTTGGCAAAGTGTTCGTACGTTAAAAGCTCCTACGTGTAGTTTAGAGCGTGGTTTCAGGAGACCAGGAATGGCGTTCCACGTACTCGAATCGTTTGCCCTAGCGGTGCGAGGTGATAAAGAGACGTGAGGAGGGTTAGTCATGGAGATAAGAGAGGTATTAGGAGGTGTAGGAAGGATTTGAATGTGACCACCTTGGTCTCTTGTGCTGTTACGGGTATGAGGGCTGATGTCACTTCCCGGCTGCCCACACCGTGGAAGGGTATTTCTTGAGGAACCTGAAAAGGAAATTGGATTAGTGTTGGTCTTGACGACCTGGGAGCGTGACCGCAGAGCCCAAGGGACAACTGCTTGAGGCCGGTCGCGCACGGCCTTTTTGTGGAAGGTTTTTGACGTGTTAGCTCCGTTCTTCAAAGGGCCTTACCGCCGGAGACGGAAATCCGTGAGGTAAGGTGAGGTGTGACATTTTTAGGGTCGACCTTTTCTAACCCCACCCCTCCTTGTGGGAAGGCAGCATCGCTGTCATGCTGGTTGTCCGAGGGAAACACCTTACTGCTGTCACACCCTCTACAGTCAGCAGTACGACTTCGCCCTCAGACCTTGAGTTGCTGCTTTTAGTCTTACCGTTCTCCAATCGACCTGCCTGGCATGGTAGAACCTACAGGAACATATGTTCCAGCCAATATAGCTCGGTTGGGTCATCACGATAGGCAAGCCCGACCACCGCGTCAAGGTAGCAGCTTCGGTCGGGCAAACGCACATTGCCATTCTGTAAATACGTTATTAGAAGTATCAGTCAGTTATAATCAATGTAGAGTATGGAGAAGAAATAAAGCATCCCAAGTTACCACACCACGTTTGCACGACAAGATGGATGACGAGAGATAGAAATAATATAGAAGAAACGTTATTAAGGATGACTGAACATTGAGAAGTTCGTACAAAAAAGCAGATTGGGAAGTTATATATGAAGGAATGTTGGAATTTAATATCGAGGTGGAGATAAAAAGTGAATGCACTTTTGCCATTTTGAGCCATATCATTTAAAGTCCCTAACCACTGATTGTGGTTATCGTATGAAATTCAACAAAGTGGTCTATACTTACTAACACGACTGAGATCAACAGTTAATAACTTCTCGGAGTGATGCTATGTCTTGGTTCGGCTTTCTACCTACGCCTATACCACATAGGTAGGGGCAGTGGTTGGACATAAGTAACATTGTCCTAACTACCCTAGTCAATGAAGATTTAAAACCTCACCAACAAACTAGCCATCTTTTCTTAGTACCACATGCCTAACTTCAACGTTGCTCACTCGGTTGCTCCAGAAGATGTGAGTAATTTGTTTTCAAGACACCTATGGTAAAAAAACTGTAGACTACGTATGTCTTCTACTTTCATATGCCATATTTCACAGACATCAAATAATATAGAGCGGAATACCGAGAAATGCATTGACTAATTGTTTGTTAGCCGGAGATCTCACTCAAGTCATAAGCGATTCAAGGATGTGCATACATTATGGCGAAATCTAAACCAGGTCCCATAAATAAGAAGTCAGTAGTATAATGAACAGACAACTTATAATCATCGTTCTTTATTAGACTACTCAAAGAAAATAACTTTCTTCAACAGTGAAGCGACCACTTCGTAAGTACACAAACACACAGAACTATTAAGTAAAAAAATAAAATATTAATAGTGATCTTATCTTTGTGAAAAATAAACTTACACTAGTCACTTTGCTTGAGGACTGGCGCCTGTACCCGGGTGCTGAACGACCTGAACGTTCAGAACACTGTGATGATGTTTCACTGAAGTTATCGTCTGAGCCATATGGACCACGACTGTTTCCAGTTGAGTAATGTCGACCATATAAAGGCTAAGGAAGATAATATAACAACAGAAGCAATGCGTAAACAAACGTTCACTGGTAAGATAGCTAATAGTCTGGTAAGTAAAGAAAACTAATATTTAGTAAAACAATGTTGATATTCTATTCACCTTTGCTACACAGCTGGAAAGCAATTCGAAAATCAATGTCCAACAACTAGAACCATCACTACACGTGATGATTAGATTCAATTAGACTTTCATTTTTCAAATGAAAATATATACCATATTACAGAACAATCTCTCTTGAAAATGCGAAAAGAAAATACTTTAGCATAAATCTATAAAATATGTTCAAATTAGGAAAGAGGGTAACAAAGATAATTCTTGGTATCAATCAATTAATCGACGAAAATTATTTAAAGAATCTTCCTGCATACATATGTCAGTTATCTTGAACAAAATATCCACGAGAGAATGATTTGTTTTATCAAGAAAAATAGTAAGTTGTAATATAACAGACCTAAATTATTTAAAACAAACTGCGGAATATTTATACACCTTGAGAATAAAAGTAAAGAGAGAAATGAACAACGTTTCACTGATGTTCTATCATATAATCGAAATTCAGATTTCAACAAATCAAATTCAAAAGAACACTGTAAACTAAACTGATACTTATAATAAGGGAATGTATTTTACTTGTGAAAATACATGTTTTTTTTAGAAAATCTAATACACTAATTGAGTTGGATTTGCTTACAACATAAAACATGTATTTTTTGGTACATTTACATTTATAAAAACGACTTTAACATTGAATTTGCTCCGAGGCAAACACCATCCTGAAATGCTCTTCATTTTTAATATGAGAAATAAAAATTTTGTCTTGATGGTCCATTACTTCTCAAAAATATGCTCATTTTTACCTTACAGACAATCCCTAAACCGAACACTGTTGATTTTTCTTAATACATTTTCAGATCAAGATTAATTAGCCAGTAGTGGAATGTATCATATATAAGGAAATACGTTAAATTTAATAAAAAAGCAATAATTGATTTGTTGACTAGTTTCTATTCTAGTTTATTGATACTTATTGGATTAAGAAATTCATATCATTAATGTGATTTTCGTGACTCGATTCTATACGTCAAATCAGTATCTACTGATCAATAGTCAACAACCTCAATTGTAGAGACATTATATCTCATTTTTGCTCGGATGAGTAGATGCTAGTTATTTTGATAAAAAATCCATGTTTAATTTATAAACGGTAAATTATATATATGGTATCATATGGTTATTAGCTACCTTGAAATGATTGAAGACATGTGAACATGAAGTTTTTTTAAAACGAAAATCACATTAATATATTGAGAAATAATAATGAATTATCCAATCATTGTTAGCAATGGACGACTAATGTGAAAAAAAGAGTAGAATTAAGCTACTAATCAGTGATAATAATAATATCTCTGTACTCATTACATACAAAGATGCATGATTGACGAATAGTAATGCATCCAGACAAAACGTGCACGCCTTAATCAATACAAGACAGAAACATTTCAACATAAATGATATCTATTAATCAGTTAATGTACATTTTATTGAACTCAAAATGAATAAATTATCACCAATCGTAATAATAATAATAATAATAATAATAATAATAATAATAATAGCTTACTCCATCGCCGAGGTCAGCGCAATCACTTAAAGTACCAAGAGATGCTGAAGAAAATACCCCCAAAAAGGGAGAAAAAAAATTAGAATGAGTTATTTTATATTAATAGACATGTTTAATCAAATATCGTATATTGGTAAGCATGTTGTAGCTTTAAGAACTGAAAACAACGAGTATGCATTGAATGAAATGATGAGAACATGTGTGCGTTGGAAAGAGAACACATGTCTTAAAAACGGTTGTCATATAAGGAAAGAACAAATGTTAGATACAAAAACAACAACTTTAGAATGTCCTGACATGATGGTTGTCACATTAATCAATGAAGACACACGCCAACGTTTGTATTCGATAATACAAGTAAAACGGCATACCTGAGAGTCTAGTTTTATTCTATTACGTTATCTAACAACGGAACTTAGTTGGTTGACTAATTTATTGTAAACAGGAGTGATAGGTTGCCACTGAATGAACACAAACATTAAAAAAGAACACAGGTTTAGTTGATTAAATCATTCGGCTTTCAATGAACAGATTGCAATTTTGAAACCCGGTAAATCTTATTTAATTTTATGGGAGTAAAGGCGAATATATGAATTCGTATTTGGCAAATTAATCAATCATGATTGTCATCGCATAAGTAGAATTGAAAACAAAAGACCTTGTCATTGAATATTCCTACACCTCAGTAAATCAGTTGAGAAATCACCTAAATTATTTCAGATTTAGTCACCAATTGTCGTGTGTAAAATTGAACAGACGTACAAAATTACCAATCATTATGCATCCTGTTAATGGGATGACTGACTGACTGGTAAATAACCTAACAGTAATTAGGCTGTTCAAAAAAACTCAACCTCATTCTTGGCAACGTATACAGAATTTGTAATAATAATAATAATAATAATAATAATAATAATAATAATAATAAATAAATAAATAAATAAATAAATAACAAAGACAGAATAATTGATTACACAAAAACGTATAAAAAGCGCTTTATTCTTTTCAACACAAGATTTTCACCTCATCAACCATATTGAGAATTACTATTAAGTTATATACACAAATAGTAATATAAAGTATGACATTTCTGTATTAAGGTACACATTACACACTTCGCTTTCTTATTTTGTAATGTTTTTTTCTTAAGAAAAGAAAAGCTATAAATAATGAAGATCATATTAACATCGAAAGTACAAAATAAATAATGAACAACTGTAAATGACAATGTGAATTATATTTCAGCCAGTTATATCCAATATAGAACCTGACACATATATAGATCAGATTCAAGTTACCACGTCATAATATTAGCACAATCAGATGAAGTTATCAAGGCCGATAATGTCAGAGTAGTAGAATTAGTAACTGTGTTTATTAATGGTAATAGAAGAGACTGAGCACAAGACAATATGATTTAGTGAGAAAATATAGAGGGTAGTGCATGGAATCTAAAGATTATGATTAAGATAATTTATAAACTTTGGATTTCAGATAAAAAAAGAGTGAATGCATCTGCCTCATGGTGGATGATTCTGAGCTATATCATCATCATGAGGACACCAACCGAGTGGTAGTGATCATCAACCTACTTACACGGTTCATTCACTCGTATATGACTTTATGAATTGATGCCACATTTTGGTCTGACCATCCTTAGCTTCTTTCCAACCTACTACTACATAAGACTTTATTAAACAATGAAAGAAAAGAAATCGAATAACATGACACTGTTTTTTAGAGATGGTTATCGGGTATTTGATACATGATTACTAAACACAATGGGAAGGTGAAGAAATTATTGCGGTAGCGTCGTCAAGACAGTGGATAACTCTTAGAGATGATTTTGACCTCAAGTTGATGGAGGAGACAAAAATCGAGAAACAGTATTGATGGGAAGCATTTGATGAAGGGATTCCAGACTAGAAGTAAAACAGCTATGTTCGAGGGACTGAGATATCACCTAGGATCGGCAAACGGAACGAAAGTCAGCAACACAACAATAGGACAAACTAATCCATTCCATTGCGCGCCATCCCTGCTAACTAGAGAGAGAGGACCAAATTCAGCCGGGAAAATATGTAATTCTACAAGCAGCCCAGAAGAACGAACGAACAAGCACATAACTCATGAGTATATACACAATAAAAAAATGTCATTGAAAAGCGTCATATAATAGCGTATTAAAAGAGAAAACGAATCAAAAACGTTTAAGATCCTAACTGATGGGAAACACAAACTGAAGGTAAAAATGGGTGCTTTTGGAGCGAAAATGAGAAAATTAAATTTCCATCACGAAATTACAAAAATGGGAAATTTACCAGCAAAAACCTGTGTTTAACGTCTGCCAACTGAGTTTTAGTAGTTCTCCTCTTCATGATGAACTTCGTCGTTAAACATGTTTCGGTACAAAAGAAAATGGAAAACGGAGTTTGCCTAAGTTTGTATCTCATTCATCTAGGAGGTAAGTTTCATCATGAATAGCTTGGTTTTGATTTCTTAGATTGTGCAGTTGGGTAACACGACAGTATTAGGTATGTTTTAGTAACAAGCAGCACTTAGTACGAAACCTAGATCAAGCAAGGTTTTCTTCCGATTACTCTCAACCACCTAAAATGATTTACGAACTTAAAAATAATGGAAAGAAAAGTACCAAAGTTCCGAACAAGAAACTAGAGGACTACCAGGTGAGATGTAAGGCGTACACTGTACAATCAATCGAGACCATTAAAAATGCCACTAACCAACCAGCAAGACAGACTTGTGTATTTTTATTTTTAAAACATCCGGATTTTACCCTTAATGTTAACAGGTTAAGGAACAATTCGGTTTAGAAACATGAAAGAATTGAGATCAAAAATGTTTTGGGATGAGTACACATAAGCAATATATAAAAATTCTGTACTCTACGAAAAAATAGTTCATGCATCATCATTCTACTTGCTTCCAAATAAAGGGAATTTTTTGTTATAGTCAAAAACCGATTTTAACAAGAATGTTAGTTGAACCATAATACAAATACTAAAAAAAAATGACATAGAGATAAGAATACTTAGTTTTCAATCGATAGATCATGAATTCGAACCCCACTAGTATTACTAGAAATCCACATAACAAATATGTCCCAAAACCGCGTACATGAATATGGACATAATGAATAAGTTAGATTGTATTACTCAACAATGAAGCTACAGTTTTTGAGTATGTAAAAACGAATGAACACTAATTCGATTGCTCAAAATAGTGTTTGAACAGTTTACATATTGTGATTCTAATCAACGTAAAATAAATGCTCACAAGTTAAATAACGATGTATAAATGATAAATAGATATCAATTAAACTAACGTCTTTGTTGTTGTTGTCTCCGATAATTCATTTGTCCAAATTGATTTGTACCAGTTAATTGAAAATTATTATTATGCTGATATGAAGGCATAGTATAACCGCTTGCAGTAGATCTTGTCGGTGATGTTTCTCGACTAGCGCCTTGACTACGTGGAACACGTGAATTCATGAGTAAACGTGTAGTACGATCTGTATTATTATTATTATTGTTATCTACAAATCCTATTGTACCATTACGATTAGTATTAGTTGTATTGAATTGTAATTTTTGTCCATCATTATTATTAGATGCAGTAGTACCATAGGTAGTGAAATAGGCTAGACGTGATGGTGAAACTTCACGACTTGTAGCTAGAACGATTTATATATAAATATGTAGGCATAGAAAAAATTCTTTTAAAAAAGAGTTATTTCATTAAAAGAAAAAACAAAACGTAAAAATTTGTGCACAAATACGCTGAGATGCAGGATGGGATAAAAATTTATAACTGGTCTTTCCCACCATAAATAAGTAACATTTAACGAAAACATTTTTTCTAAAAAAAACAACAGTAAAATCAATAGTATATTATCACTCAATACTATTTTATCATTTGATATACTATTAGTACTAGTAACGTTTGTTGTTAATGTATAATTGTGTTTGTTTAATTCAAGAATTATTATTCTTAAACAGAGCAAAAACAAAGATTGTTGCAGAATAATATGAATTCATTTTATTTCATTAGGTTCTCATCAGCTATTTACAACCTGTAATATTTAAAATCAACGTTATTACAGATATTGACATACTCACAGATACGTAGGTGGTTAGAGATAAATATGTTTATCATGATGTAGAGAAGATTCTAACAGAGTTAATAAGGACATGAAAATTTTTTTTCGAATGAATAAATAACGTTTGTAAGGGGAAATTCCAGAACATTGCAATAGTGATTAGAACTCATAGAGTTAACAAACATTAGATGATTGTGTAATGAAGCAACTGAAAACAGATTAATGGTAATAAGTAAAGATATGAATTGAAATCAGTCACTTAGGAATGAAAGAAAAATGGCAATGATGTAATCAAAACTTGAGAAAGAGTTGAAATAATGAATGACGCAATAAATATAAAAGGATGTAATGTTACCAGGGCTAAAATAGATTAATTAAACGGTAGTTTATGAACGGTGAGACATATATTACCAGTCAATAACCAAGACCTCCAAATCCCTGGTACGGTCGACGATGGGGGGAGTCCGCTCTCCCTCTCGAAATGCCCTCACATGATCACACGTATGCAGCTAATGTCAGGGAAGTCCTACTCACTGCCTTCTCACGTTATGGGTGTTGTTTACGAAATTGAGAGGACGAAAAGCGAATGTCCGGCTCTTTAACCGGGTTAGTGGACATGGAAAGTCCACCTAGGTGAGTTGGAAAACCTGATTCCAAACCAATGGTGCACATGGGCTCCAGGATCCTGAGAGAACAAATGGTGTATGAACCTAGTGTTGGTCACAAGCTACCATGGGACTGCACCTCCTGACGTCGCTCCACTGTCTTGCGGATCAAACCTTTAGGTCGAAGGCTCCGAGTGTGGCCCTCTAAGAAAATCACCTGCTTCGATTTGGGCACCCGAGCAGTATCACAGTCCTTACACAAATCAATAATAACCACTACTGGCCTCATTGTTATTCTGTGGCACATACGTATTTGGAGCTCCGTGTACCAATGTTTATGTGTTCAAATAAATAAATGAGCAATAGCTTAAATAGAAGCCTAGAAATTTGGGAAGCAAGAAAACCAAACGTAAACCAGATGTTTATCAAATACGCGATAAAAATTTATTAATTATTTATTTATTTTAACACATAGATATTGGTACAAAAAGGCACCAAATACATATGCGCCACACAAATCTCATTTGATATGTGTGAGGGCTGTGATACTGCTCGGGTGCCCAAACCGAAACAGGTGGTTTTCTTAAAGAGCCACACTCGGAGCCTTGACCTAAAGGTTTGATCCGCAAGGCAGTGGAGCGACGTCAGGAGATGCAGTCCCATGGTAGCTTGTGACCAACACTAGGTTCATACACCATTTGTTCCTTCAGGATACTGGAGCCCATGTGCACCATTGGTTTGGAATCAGGGTTTTCCAACTCATCTAGGTGGACTTTCCATGTCCACTAACCCGGTTAAAGTGCTGAACATTCGCTTTTCGTCCTCTCAATTTCGTAAACAACACCCACAACGTGAGAAGGCAGTGAGTAGGATTCCCCTGACATTAGCTGCATACGTGTGATCATGTGAGGGCATTTCGAGAGGGAGAGCGCTCTCTCATCACTCTCAGCCGTACCAGGGCATCTGGGGGCACGCGACAAAAATAAACATAATAATTCATCTGAGAATAGTTCTTCAAGTTCCATTTCTTCTAACTCAAATATATATTGACACTAAATCAAAGTTAGAATACATTTATAACATTTTAGAGTTAAAACCTAACTGGTAGTTTATTTGACTGAATTGAACCGAAATCAGTGCAACACAGTAGTTCGGTAAAGTGCATTTCATTAGAAATACAAAAATAAATGTATTCAGTTTTGAGCTACATTTTATATCAGCGCTAAAATGAAAACTACTAAAGCATGAGTGTTCAAACTGAATTTGGTGGAAAACGATTCGACAGTGAGATTTAACATTTATTTTAGGATAGTAATTAGGCAGTTATTTGGAGATAACTGCTACTACCACTTAATGTTATATTGATGTTTACAAATATCATTCAATATGATCAATATATTTCAATGGTTCAATAGTGTATTAATATCAAATAACAAAATTTCATCATATTTGTACAAAAAGGTATGTGATTATTTGCTAAGCACTTTTACACAAATGTACATACATATATGACAAGTAATTAGCTGTCTATTTTGACATGTGTATAAATACAACAATGTCTGAAAAGGTGGAGTTATTCAAGTTACGAAGGGATTCAGTACGAGTAATGGGTTATTTGTAAGACTTTATATTATCCCATTGTTGATATTCAGGACTGAATTTTGACTAGTCTTTGTTAGTATATACGTATCCTCTGAACATATTACCTCAACACAGTCATCTTTAACATGTCTTACGACAGATGGATTATGATAAGCAGTGAAATTCAGGACACACTACGTCCTACTTAGGACACATTAGGTGAATGTACGTGTCTTCCAGTGTTGCTGCTTTCATTGAGCCTTGAACCTTCATACATAATGTATCAAAGGCAAACGCGTTATCCACTAAGTTAATTACTTCACATTTTCACTAACTTGTACAACAGTTATGATTTCTAATCGTAAGAGCTGTTGAAAAAATAAGCTTCTTACCGATATGAATTTAAATCACATTTTACACATCGAGAAGAATTAGGGAAAATTAATCTTTAATAAAAAGGGTAGAATTCAACAATCATATAAAGGATAGCGAGCAGAACAAGGATAAAGGAGGTTTCATGACAGCCGTGTTTTAGTGAGATCTTTATCTTCTGCCATGTTTTAAACAGCAATTAAATACAATTATTTACCGTTTTAAACAAGGTCTTGAAGTTGATGCTAGTCAACTACACTAATTATTTAGTATAAATAAAAGAATTAAGGTGAGTAATTGTTTTATCATAGTGAAAGTGTAATAATTGAATCAAAACTTACGCTGTGACTGTGATACAAGTTTTCTCCCAATCTGACGTGGACGACCGTCGTAATTTGAAGCAATTGATCCTTGACGGAAAGAACGACCAACTGAGAAGAAATGTACAGAAAAATTATATTGTGACAATCATCTTGTGGTAATTGAAATATTACGAAACCGAAGGTGTATTTTTTAAGAATGAGTCTAAAGTAGGTGGCTATGGAAGAAAATACACTGAAAGACATGAATAAAAATACATTTATTCCAAAAACATTCTTTGTATTAGCACTAACGAGAAGCCATGAAGGTTGTTATTCTTAAATGAGCAGTGATTAAAATAGGCGTTGATTATAATGAATGGTGACAGGTAAATAATTCATGTTCACAGATCGCCCTCGATTGCTCTAGACATTACGTCACGATGCACTTTTTATTCGCATTATTCAACCTTTATTCATTTACATACGATTATTCGTACTCTTATTATGACTATCATCTTCCTCACACAACTCTTTGTGAAATGTTGAATTTAACCAATGCAATATTGTGACAGATTACACAACGATCTTTATTGTTTCTCACTCTGACAGGTGGAATTCAAGGGAGTTTTACTTATTGACAATTAAAGCTCATGATAAGAGCTCACTAATAAACGAGGAAACAATCACACAATGTTTCACTTCTAATATATCAGATTAAAAGCGCTAGTAACTAAAGTGGGGATGAGGTATTAAAGTGCGTGTAGATACTTCGGCAAACAATGTTGAAACACTACCTAACTGATAATATAAGTCCAATCATTGTGTACAAGCTAATGATATTATCTGGTTGCACGAACTTTGCATTTCAAGTACTCGGAATAATCAGGTGCAATTACCAGTTTTCTTTGTGCAATTTGATTTTGGTGAGTTGGCTAAATGAGCGTTCGATTCGATTAGGTAGCCGCTTCTAGTAATCCTAGGCTAAATTCGCACGGGAACTTCAACATAAAAGAAAAAGTGCGAAGTGTGAAAAAAACACTTCACTCTGAAGTTATTTTGGGTGCAGAGAAACGAGAGTTTTATGGAGTTACACACGATCTTAGGCTACTATGAGTTTCTGGGACCGTATTAAATATAGTTGCAGAATAGGTAAATATCCGACAGAAACGTGGTATGACTTAATCTTCTAGATTTTTCTGAGAAGCCTCTATTTAACGCTGATTGGATAGTGTTTCCAAGCGTTTTTGCCCCCTATGAACATTTCCGGTGAGTACTTGGAACTCACTCTAGATTTTTATTAAGTGTACACAGAGAATGTGCATGAGAATTTAGCAACTATTAAAGTAATTTAAATAAGATTATATGAATTTTTTATAAAAAAAAACAGAAACTGATAAGTAACCTTACCGGTATTATACTCATTCTGACTAGTTAATGGTGGACGACTGCGATTTGTATTATTGGCTAATGAGCTAGTGCCTAATACAGGTCGAGTTGGTCGTCTGGTACTTTGATAAGTTAAATTTGACTGACTACCAGGTTGACTCCGAGATGATCCAGTTGTCGCAGTATCACCGGCACCAAACCCTTCTGATAATCCTGCAGCGATCAAATCTTTTTCAATTAGTTTACGTTTTTGAGGATCAAGATTTTGTAAAAATAAATTTGCTTGCTCAGGAAATTTAGCAACAAATAATGGGAATGAACTAATTTAAAGGTAAACGGAAAAACGAGAAATATAGTAATAACATAAAAACTGAAGTGTTAGTCAACTTATAAAAACAGCCAATAAAGAAATCATAAGATATCCGGTTGATAATGAATTATTATTGATAATGTATCGTTTTATACATGAAACACAATGATGCAAGCAATATTCCTTAAATAAATAAACAACTCGACAATTTTTCACGTTTCAATTCGATCTGGGCACCTGGGCAGTATCACAGCCCTCACACAAATCGAATGATTTATGTGGCGCATATCTGTTTGGTGCCTCCTTGTACCAATGTTTATGTGTTTAAATAAATAAATAATAATAAATAATAACAGTAGGAATAAATACTAAGAAAAACGAGTGATATGGCAACAAAGTGCATATAATTTTAAGGTATCTAAAAGAAACCTAGTGACCACACTTTTGTATGCATCGATGATCATTGTTTAGTAAAAGCATTATTTGTAACTTCATTGATTATGCAATCATTAACCAAGTTATCACAGTACTAAACTATCTGCTTTCAAACAGATTGCTAAATCTGATAACACTAGTCATCATTCGCAAGTATCTTAGCCATAAAAATGGTTAAGGTATTGATTTGATGAAGTCGGAATCCAAAACGAAAAGTTACTTTAGGGTTATGGTGATAATGTGCACTGAATGTGTACGAACTAGTGATACCGTTCAGGTCACCAGTTTATGGGTTGTTAGAAGCGTGTGTGTGTGTGTGTTAACGATGCCTCTCAGTTGTTGGAAACGAAGTAAGGCAATAATCTTTTGAAATAATTGAAAGACATGGTTAGTGTAACCATATAGCTCAAGGGGAATCTACATAAAATTGGTTACACCACAGTTCTTACATATTAGTTATTTTATTTTATTTGAACACATAAATATTGGTATAAAAGGGCACCAGATACATATGCGCCACACAAAACAATGAGAACAAGAAGAGAAATAGAATGTAAGGTGCGTATAAGAGAAAAAAGAGAGAACAATAACGACCACAGATTAGTGTATGGCAGTGAAATAATAATAATGGGGGAAACGGAAAGAATACAACCAGAAAGAATTCTTTCAGTTAAGAAAGTTACAACCACTTTTTATGAAGTAAAAGAGGGTTACAGCAGGATCGCCACTGGCTTCTATTCTTAGCCATATCTGATAACGTCTATAGCCACTGTGTTGCACCATCTCTCGGACCCCAGCCAGGGAGTCGAGAAGGACCAACGTATTAGTTATTATAATTTTAACCCCGCTCGTTCTAAGAACTTAATATCTAGCAGCTAAAAGCATTAATTCACGAAAGGAAGCGTTGATCATTCGAGTGCAACCATATTACTGCCGTTACGTACGTGTAGTCTCTACTTTTAAATCACCTTTAGGTTCTATTCGAATCTAAGTTTTTTTTCCTCAGAAAGTGATAGCATTTCAATAACATTCCACTTTGTAACCTAGTGACTGATTATATACTGCCTAACTCGATGCATTAAGTTTATTACATATGTCCACTATGAACAAGTTCAGTCAACTTACAAAATCAACTGTGAAAGACAGAAGCATATTGAAAAAGAATGAACGTAAAAAAGTTTCAAAGCACAAAACCTGTTTTTTTTCATTTAACTTACCGTCTAGTAAATAGTCGAGCTTCCTGATCTGCATCTGAAATACCTCGCCTTAGTGCATCTTGCAATACAGAGAGATTTTTTTCAAGAATATTTAATGGCCAGGTTCGGAAAATGATTTCTAAGAATTCACAAATGCATCTATAAAAACAAATGAAACTAAATGTTCGTTAACGAATATATCCAATGGGGGTACAAAACAATATTCGAACACCGAACAGATCTGATTACCATTAGAGTAATTATACACAATGTTATCAAATATCAGAGTTTCTTTTGTGAAGGTTTGGATCTTTTCGACTATATTTACTATATGGGAGCTCCTTGAACAAGTGCATTAATACTGTCCCTGTTTGGAGTTGATTTACATAGTGAATAGGGGAGAAAAATAGGATCTATGATGCGCTTTTTGAATTATTTGGTACTCATCAGCCGAATGTACTTATACCCCAGTAATGATGTTTACAGTAAGACTGCAGATACATACACGATGTTATTGTAACTCAATAGTTTGGAGCATAACCTTCTGGTATGTCAAGCGGTAGGTACTGACTTTTGGATTTTATTGAAAAAAACACCAATATAAAACTGCAAGTACATTATCCAGCATACTAATCCCAAATAGTATAAAATGTGCATCTTAGAATTAACTGCTAGACATTTTTTGATAACGACAACAGCGTAGGACTATAGAAATGACTTAGTAGACAGATTTCTACTTTAAAATGGTAGGTCGTAAGGTTTCAACTCCGCTCCATCTGTTACCTTAGTTTGAGCAGTCGGACAGTAGTATCATTAGCCCTCACATCCAAAAGGTAGAGATTCAAAGCCGAGTACATAAATATTTATCCAGTAAATGTGTTGTTTTAGAAATTTTTATTGGTTTTACATCCGTTTAAGCTTTTATAATATAGTGTGTTATTTATCATTAGAACTATTCGAAAATGAAATAGAAACGAGAATGTTAACGGTTATTGGCACGAGTGAGGCAAATGCTCAATGCAATTCATTAAATCAAGAACTGTTATTATTTAAGTGACCTTAGCGGAGATAGGTAGGTTGAAAATAAGTTGATTATAAAGATCTAATACTAATTATCCTTTAGTATAACTGGTATTGACCTGAAATCTCAACTAGAACTAGAAATCACCACTAATTGACCATCTTTAATAGTGATTTACTTAACAGCAACAACGAATACATATTAAATATCGATGAAAATACCGAGTATGATTAATTTATCGTTAAGCGTATAAAAATTAGTTGTAAAATATATTTACACATTGGATCAGTCTGTGGATGTAGATAACCTGATTGGTGTGAGTTAAAATTAGTCGAAATGGCATAGATGCATTTACAATCTATCTTTCAATATTAAATTCCAGTATTCCTTTACATATACCTTCTCCTTATGGCTTCTCAAACCATATCCACACTAAACAGTTTTTTCTTATTAGCATTTCTTTTACATTGGTTTGACCTCTTTCGCTGTTTCTCTTCATATATTCATTTGATTGTCTTAACTTGATATGATAAACTGAGACAGTGAGCATATCTGCCAAGCTCTATGTTGATGATGACTGAGACTATTCACATCACTACTAGTTCTAATAACTAACAGATAAAGTCTACATAATCTCGATAACAATATAGAAAGAAGAATTTCGTATGTGCAACGAAAATAGTTATTGATTAGTTGTTGTTACACGGAATTAAAAACAATAAACTCACTTTCTGGTAACATTAGACTTGGATGATAATGAAGAAATGAGAATGGGGAGAAGACGAGAAGAACATGTATTCTGTGTTGGAAGTGAAGAAAAAGAAGAACGTTTTTATTGAAGGAAATATAGATAATTGACGACGGTTTATTTGGTTAAAAATTTACTTGAATTCATTCTAAAAGTTACACAATTAGCGGTATTATAAAAAGAACTGTTGAACGAAAACTTGCCTGATTACTGTTTATAAAGTTACCTTTACACTAAACAACACGAATCATTGTGATGTTACCACAAGTAACTAGTTTTCTTTGAATGACCTTCACAACATTAATTTTAGATTTGATTCTATTTGCAATGGCTTGAATTATCCCATTGCTGATATTCTTCACTGGAATTTGACCGACCTTGGTTGATATGTGAACGTTTGAGGGGAACAGTACTGGGTTCGAGTCCCAGAGTGAAACCAACTGTAGAACCCAAGTACATCCAGCTGACGAGTCCCAAATAGGGAGAAACGTGTGTGTTGGATCTAACTGCTAACCACATTACATCTATTCTATTTCCATTGTATATATTAGGATAGCTACTTTGATAATTTTAAGGTTACGTACCGTTTTCCAGTGTGCACTTAAATATTTACAAAAAATGTGTCGTAACTGTTCATACCGAAGCAAGATGAATATCCTGTATTTTATTTCAGTGTCTAATCGCCCCAACTCTTGATTATCTTCGGTGTTTAAGATGTAACAAAGAAGGCTCATTCAGTCATACGCAACGTAGAACCCGAATCATGTGCATCGATTCAAGTTGCCGTACCACACTAACACAGAAAGAAAATTATCCCGAGAAATCCAAGAGTATTAGAAGTAGTAGCAGTATCAGTAGTAGTAGAAAAGACTAGTTATCGAAAAAGGAATAAGAGAAATTCAGGACTCAGATTTCAAAGGAATATAAATAATGAATTGACCTTCTGCAGTGCGAACGGTTCTGAGCCATGTCATTCAAATTCTCCAACCATTGATTAAGATAACCATACGGACTCTAAACATACAGCATACACCTATCAACATAGCCCGATCAAACTGTTAATAGCTTCAAAGACTGGCGCCATATCCTGGTCCAGCCGCCCCGACCTTTCTTCCAACCTACTCCTACATCGGATAACATCGCCTGTTGAAGTACGAGGTGGTTGGGTATATGTAACAAATTTGACAATCACTTCAGTTAATGAGGATCCACAACTGATTCACTATCTTAACCTAGTGCATTATAACCTAACTTTAGTATCACTCATACACACAAAGCTAGTGTTAATATGGGAATTTTTAGTTTTCTATGGAAACGATTAATTTAGTACGGAGTCCAATGTTTTTTAAACTTCCCTTAGCAAGTCCAACCAAGAGTCAGTGTGGATAACATGCATTAGTTTTCATGTTTTGGTTTAGTCACTTTTGATATTTTCTGGCTCGGTCCTACATCGGCAAGCATCCTGGACAATTGATTAAATCACTGAATAGAATCTTCTTATATATCCGTTGAATTTATGGAACTTTCCATATGTAAACAATGAAGTTCATATTTTAATAACTTTATATTTTTTGAAAAACCTATAGTTGCGTAATCGCTTAAAGATATTTATTTATTTATTTACATACAAACTGTTCCCATTGATACTCGTCAGTGTAATTGGTTATTTATATTGTTTAAGTTATAGTACTTCTGCAAAATACTGTCAATGATAATAATAATAATAATACTGTCAAATGTATATCAATTATTTCTCCATGTTTTTGTAATCTGCAGCACAGACACAGACACACATACATCTACCTACTCCTGTAACTATTTTTCAATTACTTTTCTAATCAAAAAGTTTGCGAAGTTAAAACACGAACGTGTATACTAATCTCGAAATTCCACAAAAGTGAACAAACAAATTGAACCATTTCATTTCAAATACCAAATGAATAACATTTTATTGATCATTCATTCACTGTTTGAAAGGATTATAATGATGGTAACTTAAAAGAAAGGGATAATAGTTCTGTAATTCATTAAATAATTAATGATCTGGTACATATTCATGTACAACTCAACACTGAGCCACTCGATTGATTGATAGACGGAAAAGTTTTAAACTCGGAATTCGGCCATTGAAAGTGGATAATTTTCATGAATAAATACATGTTACTTTTTTACGAATAACGAAAGGGAAACATAGCTCCTAACGGCGTATCAGACTGGTATGGTACAGACATAAAACAATACCTTTTCTGTCTACCGTTCCATTCATAATCTAAGCACTGCTTATTCAGTAGTTTTAGAACACGCAGAAGAATTCCATAATTGCTGTCATAGAATACTTGCTAAATTCCTGGTATAACCTACCATAAATAACTAAATTTCGGTGGTGTAACTAGATAGTGATACCCTAAAAAGAGTACTGCAAATAATAGACATTCGGATAATGAGACTACACTAGAAGTGGCGTAGGTTATCGAGCGCTAGTTGAAATTTCACTCGATCAACAATTAACTAAGGTTGGTGCAATTCCAGATGTAGGTAAAATGGTTGAGCAACTTAATTGCATCGTTCCTAAATGTTGATTTAGATTGAATTTTGTTTAGTGATGGGTAACACGTTGCGTCTTATCAGGGTTTTCCTTTAGCTATCGCTTATTTTGTAAATACGCTATAGGGTTCCAGGTAGATATATGCAAGCAACTGGAGCACTCAACAATCAAGACCAGTGCAAGGTTATCCTTGATAGCAACACTAGAGTTGAAGGATGGGTTTGAACTTCCAACGATGGACAGATTTCCCTGAGCTCACTGAGAAACATTTGTCAAAAAACCAGCGTCTAGAGCATTCTCGATAAAAAAGGATATAATGCGATGGTAACTTTGGAAGATTTTTACTTACCTCTAAAATAAATCGCATCGCAACCACTCCACTGGTTGCCATAACTTTAGCGCTATTAGATAATAACGCAATAATTGTTTGTAAAACACTCTCAGCAAAACGATCAAAACGATTACGAATTTCTTGAGATAAAAAGCTGTTATTGAACAAAAAGAATATAAGGAAATGAATC
The DNA here is from genome assembly GCA_944470405.2 of Schistosoma mattheei. Lineage (NCBI taxonomy): Eukaryota > Metazoa > Platyhelminthes > Trematoda > Strigeidida > Schistosomatidae > Schistosoma > Schistosoma mattheei. The sequence goes on from OX103944.1 coordinate 36,402,115, forward strand.
TAGTGAACATAATTGAAGTACACGTTATGAAATGTTTTAAAGACCTTGGTGGTTTGAAGTGAATCAACAAATGAAGATGTAAACTTTCTTCGGCTGAAATGGTCGGAACACAGATAATGCAAACTTAACCCACGTCTACCCTGACGTGCCATCCTAACATATAGGAGTAGCCCAATAAAAAGGGTTAACATCAGCCAGTCTGACACACTACACCAGTCTATGAAGTCATCAACTGCTGGACTTGAAACATGTCAAGCAATCCAAGCATCCTTGTTAGTTTCCATGAGGTTGGAGACGCTAGGTAACAAAGGAATATAAACATTTATTCTTTATTTCTTTATAGCTACCAAGTTAAGTACGATTTCATACTTTTTAGTGCCTGATACTATTATTTCCTTTCGTGAATCCCTCATGCCTATCTGGTTTAAGAGACACAATGAGCAAATCTAGAGGTCGTTTTAAAGCGGAATTCAAAAATGTGACTCAGTGACAGAAAACATGTTTTTTTTTAACTAGGACACAGATTATCTATTAAGTGAGATAGATAGCTGATGATGTTTCCTACAAATACCTAGGTAAATTGGACAGGGTTTGAGTTTACAACCCAGTGGCTGAAATTTGAATATTTAAACTAATGAACAACAAGTACATAGGAGTTTAAATTATGAGTGGATATTACGTGAGAAAAGTGGGAAGTAGAGGGGTTCCAAATGTTTAGATTGAATATAGCAAACTGCATAATTGACATTCATATCCCTAACAGCTGAGTAGGTTTTAAACCACCAAAATGTAGTGTTGAATGCTTTTTGTTGAGTTACGCTTGGTAAGTACTATAGGGACATGAGTAAACGGATGTTAAGGAGGGCACGAAATGAGTGAGGACGTTTTCAGGTAAACATTGTTCCAATCTAGAGACACTTGATAATTTAAAGAAGTGATATTTAATTGTCCAAGATGTTAATCAGCATATCTACAAAGCATCAGGATCGCAACCTATGATTTTGGCTGGATAATTGTTAGGAGAAACTTTGTTGTCAACTTATTGTTTGAATACTCAAATGTATGAAATACTGAAGTGGACCACGCAATTAGTAAATAGTCTAACCACTTTAAATATTATATTGATAAAAACATTAGAACTTTTCACAATATTGATGAGATCTGACTTGAAAATTTGACTTCAATGATAATACCCCAAGGATAAATATTTTTAATAAATTATGTAGTCATGCATATGTTAACTTACGCGACTGTTATACATGCTTCTCGTACAACTGAAGACCTTAAATCACGCAGGGAAAGATCCATGGAATTTTCCAAAGTTTTTAATAAGGGAATAAATTCATCATATTGCAGAGCACCATTGGCAACTATAGCACGTAATGTTTTTAACTGAAGAGAAAGAAATGATAACAGAGTAGATTGCATGGAATTAAAAAATACAAATAGTCAATTAATTTTGATTTAAAATACTCACTAAGAATTTTTGATGAATTTTAGAGTGATTTACATTACAACCAAGCAAATTCTTAATTTTCATTTGGGGACTGATTGTAACTTAAAATTTTAAGAGGGAATTACAAATTCAGAGGAAATTTGTGTATATAAATGAATTAAGTACGACACTGGGGGATAAATCATACTACATTAGGAGCTAATCATAGAAAAGAGATTAATGAACTTAAAAAGAATGAGCTGCTATAAAATGTTGGGAAACGACTACAAAATTTGTTTTAATTATTGTGAAATTGATATTGACTTGGAATAAAAACTGCCATTATTGAATTTTTAGAATAAGTACGACCCAAAAAGAAGAATAAGGAAACAATTGAAATTACCGCATCTACACGTTTTTCCCATTCTTCAGGATTCCCAGAAAGTGCATCTTTTATACGATTGATGATCTCCGTAAGTTCTTTGGGAGAAGATGCCTACATAAGAAGTAGATAAAATGCATAATCATGTAGACTTACAGTGATTGACATGGACGGTATAAAGGACTGTCGAAATACATCCTCATCCACGGCGCCAGCACCTAAAAAAGAAATTTCTATAAAAGTACGACTTTTATAGAGAAAACTTTGATTGCTTAAAAAAACAAAATAAAATAAACACTAATGGTGTTTTGGAGTGGTAAACAGTGAAACAAAACAAGTAATAGAATGTATAGGTAAACAAAAACCACTAAAACTGTACAAGAGTGAAAGGAAAAACAAAACACAACACAAACCAATACCTGATAGTGTTAATGATGAAGATGATAATCTAGATCGAGATTTACTGATGAAATGCTGAACACTGTTATTTGTCGTATCAAGCTGTTGAAAACCACCATCATAACGACAACTGCCATCAGCATACTGTTTTATGCATATTATAAGTAATGATTTTGACAAAATGACATGTAAGAGATGACAAAATATATATGAGTGGATATGTGTGCAGAGTGGTGGCAGGGGAGGGGGACTTAATAGGAAATAATCATGCCAATGAAATGATGTGCAAAAGTGAATGATTTTCTTTAATGAAACGAAAAAAATAGTATAGCATGCACAATACAATAAAATTAATGAGGACGTTTTTACGAAAACTACCTTGTGGATCACCGGTGGAACGTTTTCGTACAGATTTTCCACCTGGAGATGGTAGCATGTGTAAGATGGAATGATAATGATTAACCCGAGTCAGAAATTGTTTAGATATTTAATTAAAAAAGGAAAAATCACACAAGTCAAAGAGTTTTTTATTCGACAAAAATGTGAACTACTCTGAAAAGTTTCACACGCTAAAACTGCCAAAAGCAAACTAAGCACTAGATCAGCAAAAACAATATCAACAGAAGAAAAAAGAAAGATACCTGAGACTGAAGTTTTGGATAAAGTTCCAGGTTTGCGTTCGATGCCATCAGCAGCGGAGTTGGACATAGCAGTAGTCAGAATAACAGATGGAAACCTGGAAACTAAATCCAAGGATAGCAATAAGACCAATGAGAATAAAGTTAGTGTGATATATCACTGGTGATTTGTTTAATGGATTGGGTAGTCCAGTAAAAAAATAACAATGATACATCAGTTTAAACTATCAGAACTGGTAAACAGGGTAAACGAATACGGGAAATAAGGTTGTATAAGTAGGGAATCCATTGGTAAATGATGCCACAAAACTTAAGAAAATGAAAAGCAAGAATAAATAGTGAATGTTTGCTAGTTTAACCTAATAACTGTAGTCATCTAAGCTCATCACATTTTACACTAGGTTCTAACTATCTCGCGTAATTTGACAAAGTTTATTTCAATGGGTCTCAAATTAACCTTACATTTCCGATATTTTATGACTTAACTATTGAGGCATTGTTAATCCAATAACGCGTAGTTGAAAGTTCTTTACATCTGTAAAATTAAACGGTGAGGAAATTTGTATTTAGAGGGTAATCTGCAATTTAATCGAAATTTTCCAACCGTGAAGTGGTCGAACGAGGACTACTGTTATTAACACTAAACAGTATCTCAGTCATATGCAGCGTGGGATTTGAAACATACAAATTGAAGTTGTCACTTTATATTAGCACAGTGGGATGAAATTATCAAGACATTTCAGAATAGAAAAAGTGTCAGCACTAGCAGAAACGACAAGGTATAGATAATATGATTCGAGGAGATTGAATTTATGCAACGAAAAGAAGTACATAATAATTTAAGAACTCAAGATCTAAGGGAAGATGAAGAGCGAATGGACTTGAACCATTTTGACTAATTCTGAGCCATGTCATCTAACATCTCTTTTTACCGACTGGTTACGATAATTGCAGAGACCTCAACCAGATGATAATCATTTTGTCTACATGGGTCAGTTCAACTGTTCAGGGCTTCGTAGACTGATAGAGCGGTAGCTTAGTGGTTAAAGCATCCGACTTCTGACAGTCATGTCCGAAACCCACCGAACCTACGTCGGTTTGAAAAAACCGGATAGTTTCAATCGTCGGTTCATTTAGTGTGGCTCATACTCAAGTGACTGGTGAACGGGTTTATTATTTATTATAATTTTACTTTTATAAACTGATGCCACATAGTGACTTGGCCGCCACAAGCTTTCTTTCAGCTTATATCAGACATCGCCCTTTCCTGCACCAAGCCATCGATGGACTCAAATAGACCATATTGCCATCAGTCATCGTTGGAGCGGCTTGATAGAAGGCTGTCGATCTTTCTGGTGTGCATGTTTAGACTCGGATCATGCGTTAATACGAGCATGCATTTGTTTGCACCTCATTGGACGCAGAAAAGCCACACTAAGAAGACTTATTAGAATTGAACTCGGTGACGAGAAAGCCAAAAGCAGATTTCAGAAACTGAGATCATTTTTGGGTAATTCTGAAAACGAGGCTGACCTAGATGTTGCTTGGAAAGATGTACAAACAGCAGCAACATATGTTCGTGATTTGAACCAAAGGGTCACGAAAAATCAGTATATTTCTACTAAGTCTATTGCGCTGATAGATTCTCGTAAACTCATCCTATCAGGCTCTGAACACGATGAAGAGCGTAAACAAATCAGATCCAGGTTAACCAAAAGTTTAAGGAACGAGCGTGGGCAGTGGTGGGCAACGAAAGCAATAGATGGAAAAGGCAGCGACTGTAAGTAACAGAGGGCAGCCATTCAGACTAATAAAAAAAACTGGGACCAACAAGTCAAGTGTGAGACGATCTCAGAAAAAGATGACACAGCCCAGACGTTTGAAACGATGGGCAGAATACTTTAGGAGGCAGTTCCGTTGGCCTTCAGCTACTATACAACCACTCTTCATTCCCAAACAGCCTGGATGGAACATTGAAGTAGGTCCCCCCGACTCTAGTTAAAGTTCAAAAAGCTATAGATAATCTGAAATGAGGAAAAGCAGCTGGCCCAGATGGGTTGGCTCCAGAGGTCTTTAAGGATGGTGGTTCAGGTTTAGCGATTAGGTTGACTAATATTTCAACTAAAGTCTGGGAACTGCATGTAATCCCATCTGTCTGGTCACAATCACTGATCATTCCAATATAAGAAGATATCAAAATCGTCCTGTGATAACGATAGAGGAATTAGCTTGACTAACATAGCATCTAAAATACTATCCTCAATAATTATCAGATGCCTAACAAAGACTCGTGAACTGCAAACACGAAAAAATCAGAATGGCTTCAGACCTGGTCGTGGCTGCATCGACCGCATATTCACCATTCGTCAGGTTTTAGAAAACAAGCATGCTTATCGGCGTCCGATAATGATAGTTTTCCTAAACTTGAAAGCAGCATTTGACTCTGTAAACCGAGAGGTTCTGTGACAGTGTTTCATTGCAAGGTGTACCTCATAAGTACATAAACCATGTGAACTCGAACACTACTAGTTAAGTGAGAGCTTGTGGCGAACTGTCATCTGATTTTGCAACCTCAAGTGGTGTCCTTCAAGGCTGTCCACTACCTTCATTTTCTTTCAATATCATAGACTTACTGGTGGAAATAACGTTCTCGTCGACTGAATTCTCGGGCACTGATCTCCTACCAGGACGTTCACTCACCGACTTAGAATACGCAGATGATATAGTCCTGTATGGGGATGCTAATAAAATGAAGTCTTTTGGTAGCACTGAGCAACAATGACAGGATGTTTGGGATGCGTTCCTCCCCCTCTAAATGCAAGTTGTTGCTTCAGGACTAGCCTGCATCAACGCCTGAACTAAGGATAGGCAGTGGAGAAGTTGGATGCGTCGACAACTTCGCTTATCTTGGAAGCCTGACCGGCTCTAGTGGGTTAGTGCTTGACGAAATCTCAGCACGGATTCAGAAAGGTCGTTTGGCTTCTGATAACTTACGTCACCTATGGCGAAGGCGAGATATCAGTCCATCAATTAAGGGACGAGTATATTGAGCAGCAGTTTGTTCTGCTCTACCTTACGTCTGCGAAACGTGGCCATTAAGAATAGAAGACACTCGTAAGCTACTAGTATTTGATCACAGATGTCTTAGAAATATTTCTCGTATCTGCTGGGATCACCCAGTAAGTAATAGTGAGGTTAGACGTAGGGTATTAGGGAGTGATGGTGAATCAGTTGGTGAGGTTGTAAAGGAGATGGTTGGAAGGAAGTTACCAAAGTTACCAAACCAAAATGTGGCCTCAGTGCTTGAAATCACTAACTTCTAGTCTGAGCCATGTTGGGAGATGCAGACTACTTGGTTGGGGTCCGCGCGACTATCGTAACCAGTGGTTGAAGACTCTTCGTGACATGGCTCAGAATCGATCATACTCGCGTAGGTGTATGCACTTTTTGTCTGCTCTTAAACTGTAAGGTTAAAATTACTTTATACCTTTATATGAACTAATTCTTTCTTCCTGTATTATATCCGTATACACAATCTTTTTTTAATATATTACTACCATTGAAGTGACTATTTCTATTAATTTGGTGCTCATCTTGTTGTGCTAATGAGGTGTGTCAACTTGGACCGATGCATATATATGCCTGGTCCTACGTTGTAGCTGACTGACTGAGATATCGCCCGTCGAGGTAGGTAGTTAGGCATATGTAATACGTGTCCTAACCACTTCAGGTAATGAATATTCAATACCTTATCATTAAACGATTTCCCATCTTTAACTAGAACCCTATGCCTAGCCTCAACATTGTTCACTCAGTCAACCAATCACAACGTAGAACCTGGTACGTACATACATCAGTTCTAGTTACCATACCCCATTAGCGCAGACATGAAATTGTCAGGTCAAATCCCAGAGTAGTGGGAGCGGTAACAGTATGAAGATGAGACATCAAAGGTATGATACAAGAAAATATAAATTAGTGAAATAAACACAAAAGGTTATGAGGAATTTGAGAGCTCAGAATTTGGGACGGACCAATAATGAGGGGCTGGTGACAGTAGCTAGGTACTAAACTATAATTACGTAAGTTTCAACCGATAACTTGGTTTGGCCCCAGAATTATTGGAACTTAACATAACTAGTCCTATAAAGGGGATAGAGCTATTTATTTTGGAACTGGATAGATTTGTATTCACAATACAATAACCAAACTGAGTTAGGACACAAATAAACAGATATACTGACTAGCAAACATAAAACTGGGTATATCATTTCTCTCTGATAAATAACTCATGAATATAGTAGGTAAACGAAAACAACTAAGTGAACTGAAATAGATCGATGCCGAACGATTGATAAATAAGAAATAATAAATCTTAAGAGTAGGTAAAATTGAGCACGATTGTCAATATTATTGATGTTATCCTTAATCGGAGAGTAAATGGAGTATGGTCTGAACCAGAAACCTGCAAGTCAATAGGTCATACGCAACGTAGAACCAGGAATATGTGTACAGGGGTTCAAATCGTTAGTTTCAGATATTAAAAAACCACTCCACACATTTCTACTGCTGAAAATCAGAATGCTGAGGAGAGTTCTCCACAAACATTTGGTAAATTATCTGCCTTGACTCCATGACATTTAGAACAGTAGCCTAACGATCGCAGCAATTGACAGGTTCAGGAATTGCTTTGATTATTAGCGCAGTTGTACCGGCCTTCAAACAGTATGGTTCATATCCAAGTATATAAACCTGTACTTGAAGCTACATCGAGTTTGGGGATTAAAAGACTGTGTAGTGAAGCTAAAAAAACCAGTTACATTGGGAATAGGTCAACCTAGTTATGAGGCAAGTCAGAAAGGATGGAGATAAGTCTATTACAAACGCATATTTGGTTACACTAAATTGATTCCTTCCAGTTTATTTTGAGCATTTTGATAAATCACTAGGAACCTCGTGTAAAAATTGAAAAGGGTCAAGAAGATACGAGCCGGATTTTGTTTCAGAAACTTTTTGTCCTACGAAGTCTTTCAAGTGAATGTGTTTTCCGGACAATGTACGGTCGGTACATGTATTTTTCTTTACGAAACCTTTACTGAGTTGTCAGCAACTCTCTTCCAGATCTGTACACAGGCTGCTGTGTATACCACCTATGCACACAACGTCGATTCAGGACGCAATCCTGTTTAAGTTGGAAGTTGCAAATCTATCTGAAACTTTTCGGTGTTAGTGAAAGGTGCACCTTTCACTAATACTATTTTTATGTAACCCATGGGTTACATAAACAGCATTTTTCGAGTCCATGTCATTTTCCCTGGAAATAATTAGATCGTTAGCCAACTTTAACACTGGAAAGCACTTATAAAAGGTACCTTTAGGATTCTAAACATGAGTCTGTTATTCAAAAGTGAATTTGTGTTACAGAAACAATATTTCACTAGATTATAATCTAGTTATAACCAAGTATGATCAATGCAAGACCAGCCACGGGTTCGGATATTAGGTTTGACAGATAATTCAACAAATGTGTGAAAATAAAGTTTATAAAACTACCATTTAAGGACTTCATATGTAAAAAAATAACAGCAATACCTACTTTGACTACCACACAGTTAATAACGTAAAGATACGCGGGACAGTTAAAAATGGTCACCAATGTGTCATTTGCTCAAATAATTGAACATTGAAATTATACTATCTGGATATCCGGTTAACATACTCCTTTGCGATATTTCAAATAACTCTATCTCTCACTACTATGCTATTATTAACTTCCCCATCTATTACATATGTCAAAGCGCTTTGTACAAATGTTTAATCTGAATCTGATCTGAATTTGAACCATTTGTACTTGAATGTGCTGTTCCTCCAAACTTAAGTCACTACTTTTCTTATTCGTCTCCGTGATATCATTCTGATTTAGATGTCGATCAATCCTGCCTTAACAAGCGTATGTTCACTGGTTAGCTTATTATTTGGCATTTGGCGATTTTCGAGGTTTTTATATTTCAAATTACATTATGATTATATTCCCTGACAGAAATTATCAATATAACATCATATTTAGAGGGTTTTATGCCTTAAATTCTTAATTACTAAATATACCTCCAACAGAATCTATGTGTTTACAACCAACCCCATATCAGCCTTATCGAAATACAGTACAAACATTCATATAGTACATTAGCGGCACACTTTTCGTCCTCGATATTTTTTATGTTAATACCCTTCATGTGGATAGTGCTGAAGAGCTTTAGCACGTACACTTAATATTGTAATGGGTTCAGTGACTGTGTAAAGCTGTGAGTTCAGGTAAGGAGACAACTACTTACTAGTTGAAAGTTTCTATTTCTCAGTTTAACGCAAGCAGTTAGCCAAGTTTAGCAAAAAGGAATTTAACCAATTTGTAATTCCTTTTAAGTATAACCTGACGATTTAATCCGGTGGTCACTTCAGCCGCACAATGTCATGTTTTATAGTAATGGTACACAATAAAGAAAACAACAATATATCTAGAGACGGCCACTAAGGCAGACTTACCAGTTCAGATGTTTAGTAATATTCAACCAACTACATTTCTCACACGAAGCTTGGTAGGACCTAGAACTGCGGTTCATACTTATTGATTTATCTATGTTACTTGACAAATTAACTTGATATATTGTAGTTGATTGGTCATGATGTGACACTTAATCCGAATGATCTTACTTCAGTCATTGTATATCCATGCTGGCTTTATCATGACAGACAGTATTACACCAAACAAAGTTGTTTGGTGGCTAGCGGTGGAAACCAACTTATGTGAATTGGGCTGAGAAACTAATTTGTAATGACTTTTTGAAGAACAAACGCAAGCTTACAGATGGAATTAATATTTCCTATCAGGACAGTAGGTTTATGAGGTGATTACGTTTGCCAAAAAGTCTCGATAATCATCCTAAGTTTATATTTATTGATTCCCAATGTTTTCCGTCCGCAATTCAGCGTCTAGTATGAATTTTATAAGTTAGTATACATTCGTTTTGAGATACCATGTAGAAAGACATCGGTTATACACCACCGTCAACAGATTTTCGCAGATCAGCTATTTCGAAAAGAAAAAGGTTCACTAGTTTTGCTATTGTTTATAAGTATAAATTTTAGAAAATATTGATGTCAGCACACCATCTGGTTGTAGCCAAGGTTAAACTGAAGCTAGAGAAGCACTGGACAACTGGACAAGTCACATCACAGAGGTTTATTACAACCTTTCTTCGAGGTACTGTCAAATTCAACGAATTCAAGATAACTCTAAACAATAGGTTTCAAGCCTTACAAACTAGTTGGAGGACATTTGAAAAGTGATCAAAGAAGCACTAACATCAACATATCACGAGGTTCTGAGCCGCAAGAAGCATCGTCATAAGGGATGGGTCTTTACCGAAACCCTGGAAAAGACTCGAGAAAGAAAGAACAAGAAGACAGCAACTAACAGCAGTCGAACAAAAGAAAGTCAAGTTGTAGAATTATGGTCTACTATGATATTAGTACTGCTCTAACAATAGACCTAATCCTAAAATTGTAGATTTGTCATGATATAACTGCCTAATCTATAAGATCTTACGTGGAAGTCACATCATCGACACCAACTCACCGTATCGTAACAACTACCAATACATGATGAACAAGCTTAGGCTAGAGAAAGAACAATATATTTAATATGAATAGGAGATATAAGATAACATCCAGCAGGGACCACGCCTGCATGGCCGAGCCATGCCACTCGATCAACTCCCGTCCATTCAATTCACTATTCGCGCCTTCCCCATCGTTGGGTATTTCTCCGCGTTAAATATTGAATATCTATTTTCTGTGTAGTCTCGTGTTCACAGCTTTGTGGATTGTGTGGCTATTGTCCAATGCCACTACACTACTCTCCCACCAGAATCAACGTGATGTTGGTTCGACACCAAACTGGATGGGATCGTCGCGCGCCGGAGGTTACCAAGAATAGGTAGAATTCTCCGGGTAATGATAAGCTGAAAGATAAATCAAAAAGAAGGCGGCAGCATCTGGTCGGGAAATACATGTAATAATTTTAAAAAAAATCTGCCTTCATGCTTGACACGCTTAAAATGAAAATTTGGGTGAAGATTATTTGAGCTATAAAAAATGGGGTTACAATAATAATAATAATAAAACGATGCGTGTTAATAGCCGTTGGTTAATAACTTAACGTATAGGTAGTAAGTATTTTGTGTTTAGAAATATTAAAGTGATGAATATTGTAGAAATGTTAATATTGGTATTAGTTTTGGTTTAAATTATGAAATCAAATAACGATTATGCCGGTTAGTTGTCCATATGAGTTGAATTCCAATTGCATCTGTATTAGTAGGCTAACTGAAGGAACAAAAGTATACCGTGGAGAAGAATTCCAACTAGTGTTCCAGTTAGTTTGATACGGTTTATTTAGTTACGGGGAGATTTTCTCAATCTGATTTTTACTTGACCGTGATAGAATTTAGTAATACTACTAATACACATGAATGGTTATCAAAATAAAATTTAAATACATGATAATTATATGAATTTTGGACAGATAGCTAGGAACAAATCGTTAAACATGAGTGTATTCGTAAGAGACATGCTCTGGACACAATGTTCTGATCTGCGGCAGACTATTTATTTATATTTATACTTGCTGGCTGATTGGGCATACAAGTTAGTTGCAAGTATGCAGTTTATCATAAGGCGGAATACGATTTAATTGAGATATAGTGGTTATAAGTTATTAAAATCAGTTAGGCCTGTGTCATATTACGAGGTGATGTGGTGCTGCAAGATGTATTTAGCTAAATAAAATTTTACAAGATGATTAATAGTGAGGGATGCTCATGTGATTATCAGAGAGAACATAAGTTGTAACCAGGGGGAGTACACTCCCAACTCATGTCTATGATAATGGCTTGAACCTTAGTCAGTGTTGGGGTAAATTCGACATTGATATTTTCAGTTTGCAGGAGATTTGCTCGACTGCTTATACTGATTATTTGCATGCATGATTGTGTCGCTAAACCATCAATTAGACTGACAAGGTTTTGAGATATTTACTGAATGAGCAACTGATAGAGAAACATACTGTAATCATCTGTGATGGATGAAGATACCAAGAAAACAACACCATTTAATGGTAATTATAAGTCAATTTGTTGACCCATTTCGTTAATAGTTTCATTAATTTTATCAGTCATATTACGTGATTGTCAAGTTATGACAATGCTTTATGCCGATATCCTGAAACTATTAAATTTAATTAGTTATAGTGTTGATTGAGGATTAGTCAGTGGAAAAATAGGTATTGTTGCTTTAAGTGATTCGAAATCATCAGAAATTTACAACGTTAAAGAATCCGAGACGCCTAATTTAATTATAAATTTCAATTCAGAAATATTCGTTTAGTGTTAATTCTAGTAGGCTACGGAGTTTTTATTTCAAGTGTTTGCTTAGCCAACAGCTACCTGAGGATTGAGTTATTTTACTGGTACAATTGATAGTACCTAAATTTTTAATCTTATTGTTTAAACTATGTTCGCATTTTAGGCTGCTAATATGATAAATCAATCCATAAACCCAAATACGATTAGCGACAACAACTATGATGGGTTTATTGATAAATGTTAAAGGCGATCTAGATGATTTCTAAATTTATAAGACATGGAGATATAGTGTGACGTATGTATGGGCCAGGTTAACATGCAGGTTGTTGACGTATATGACGATTTAAAAATAATGAACATGACCAGAAAATAATTTTAAAGTTAAGACTGCTTGTGAAACTTCAGGCAGGAATATGATGCGTTATAAACCTTCCATAAGAAGTTACTGCATTTAGCTTAGTGACACTTACAAATATATGGCAAAAGCAACTGAAAAACATATACATGTTAAGTACAAAAAAAATCATCCAGTAAAATAGTTGAACTCGCCTTGATTATTTTTGAAAATTATATTATTCAGTGTACGACATATATAACGCCATTTGTAAGAAGTAGTAATGATCCAAAAGTATCCAGAATAAAACATGCAGTATGGAAATTAATTCCAGGGTGCTTGATGGTGTTGACGTTTCTGCCACTCGCTCGGATTAGAACAATCGAATGAATTCAGTTAATTGTGTGGTTGTTATTGAACGAGCCATCTAAAATGATCTTATGATTGCAGAAAACCTATAGATGAAACTCACCGTATGTTTTTGGAGAAGTGTCATCCTTGTTGTTTGGCAATAGAACTCGAAAATATGAAATTAGGCAGGCAGTGGTCAGAAGAAAAGATATTACAGGATAGTGCATAGTTTAAAACAGGATGAGGTGTTAGGTGAAGGAACACTGATAATTAGATCCCGATAACTATTTAGTCCTTGATTGCATTGTTAGTCAATGTATACTTACGCTATTTGCAGGTCATATTTGCTAGAGCTTGATGTTTAAACAAGTCTATGTTGCTGAAGCATGTAAATGCTATTAAAGCTTGTTAACGAACAATCAAAGCTAATTAGTTGATATAGATGATCAACTTTTATTATCGATTGAGCTAGTAAGTTATGTGAACTAATAGATATAACATTACGATAATATATGTGACCATTAATCAAAGGACTATTAGAATAGTGGGTTTACAAAAATAAAATTCGATTGAGAAGGTTAAGGTGGAAATAAGGATTAACAATAATAGGTTGCGTTTCTTTAGTTGGGCTCACCAATGTAGAATTATGGTCTACTATGATATTAGTACTGCTCTAACAATAGACCTAATCCTAAAATTGTAGATTTGTCATGATATAACTGCCTAATCTATAAGATCTTACGTGGAAGTCACATCATCGACACCAACTCACCGTATCGTAACAACTACCAATACATGATGAACAAGCTTAGGCTAGAGAAAGAACAATATATTTAATATGAATAGGAGATATAAGATAACATCCAGCAGGGACCACGCCTGCATGGCCGAGCCATGCCACTCGATCAACTCCCGTCCATTCAATTCACTATTCGCGCCTTCCCCATCGTTGGGTATTTCTCCGCGTTAAATATTGAATATCTATTTTCTGTGTAGTCTCGTGTTCACAGCTTTGTGGATTGTGTGGCTATTGTCCAATGCCACTACAAAGTCACAAGCTGAATACACTGAACCAAACAAGCAAGAGAAGAAAAGCATCTGAGCCGACAAGCAGAAATATGTAAAAAAAAACTAGCAACGACAGCAGGAAAAGCTGAAACAGGTGGAAATACCAAATAACTTGATGAAACATCAAAGAAACTGGAGGGGAATGTAGTTAATCATAGCGATTTTTCAAGGACAAAGTAGGCCAAGCAGTCACTGAGAGTTGAGAACTGAGGAACATATGGATAGAATAATTCGAGGAACTCTTGGATTGACCAGCTCCATTGAATCTACCGGACACCGGTGTAGCACCTACAGACCTTATTATTAATGTCACTCCACTAACGATGGAAGATATCATGATGGCTATTAGATAAATCAAGGGCGGGAAAGCGGCAGAACCTGAAAATATATCAGCTGAAGCAATAAAGTCAGACAAAGAAATAACTTACTAGTGCCAAAAGATTGGAAAGATGAGCACCTTTTCAGAATACCAGATAAAGGGGGTTTGAGCAAATATGAGAACTACAATGGAATCGCACTACTATCAGTACCAGGAAATGTTTTCGGCAGTGTTGTTGAACAGCATGAAAGATTCAGTAGACTCCCAATTTTGAGATCAGCAGATCAGAGTTTTTAAGGATCAGTGATGTACGGACCAAATCGTGACACTGTGGATCATTATTGAGCAACCGGTTGAATAGAATTCGTCAACATACATAAATTTCCTTGGCTATGAGAAAGCGTTTGACAGTGTGGGTAAGGGAACTTTATGAAACGTTCTTCAATACTATGGGGTGAGTATGTAGAATTATGGCCTAGTATGATATTAGTACTGCTCTATTAATAGACCTAATCCTAAAATGATAGATTTGTCATCATGTAACTGTCTAATCCATAAAATCTTACGTGGAAGTCACGTCGTTGTCTACACTGACTCATCGTATCGTAACAATTACTAATATGTGATGGAGAACAAGCTTAGACTAGAGACAGAACAATATATTTAGTATGAGTAAGAGATATAAAGTAACATTCAACAGGGACCACGCCCAAAAGGCCGAGCCATGCCAACAGACCAACTCGAATTTATTCAATTCACTCTTCCCGCATTCTCCGTTTTTGGGTTCTTCTCCGCGTTAAATATTGAATATCTAGTTTCCCAGTTGTCTGGTGTTCGGCTTTAAGGATTGTGTGGTTAGGACTCAATGCCACTACAAGTAACTGAGAGGATCGTCAACATCATCAGGTATTTATACGACAGGCTACCCTGCAAAGTGGTGCATGAAGGACAGCTGACAAACGCATTTGAAGTGAAGACCAGAGTCAGACAAGGCTACTTACTTTTCCCTTTTCCATTTCTTTTGGTGGTTGGCTGGATTATGAGGACCTCCACATCTGATGGGAAGCAGATAATACTACGATCGAATTGGGTGAAACCGGACGATTTGAACTCTGAAGATGATCTTGCTCTTCTATCCCATACACCTGAAAGAATGCAGGTGAAGAAAATCAGGGCAACAGCAGCCCCTGCAATATAGGCTATTGGAAACAACTAGAAAGAAGAACCTGTAACAGAGTTAGTTGGAGAACACTAGTCGATGACTTACGTGTCCTGGTGTAACAAGCGTAAGTAAGTAAAGGCCGCAACTGAATAAGTTAAGCAAGTTCCTTTATGGTGAAAATGTAATCCAAATTTAATTAATAAATGAATAATTCCACAGAAACTAACGTCTAAATTAAAAGTTTTTATCTTCGTCCTAAAAACCCTCCGCTTAAATTAAACGCGACTATATTTATTTGACATGCATACTGTGAACCAATAAATGTTGTAATTTGTAGATCATGCCTGTAAAAATGGCGTGTACATGCCTATGAAGAAATATATTATATCTATATCTATCAAAAATAGTCTGAAGTTTTCAACAGAGCCTAAGAGTGGCTGGTAACTCCAGTGTAAGACACTTCACACTCTTACCTAACGTCTAGTAAATAAATAGAACTCATTCGTTTTACTTGGTGTTCCTAATATGACATAGTCTAAAACTATGAGCTAAATACATAAAAGCTTACAATCTTTTTATCAACCTAAGCCAACCCATCTAGTGACGCATTAGGCTTATATTAGCGTGCCTCTGTAGTATCAATAGTCTCGAAGCAAGCTTAACTTTGCTAATTTAAAGAACTCAATCACTTATCAACTTTGCGTAGTTCAGCACGACTTAAACTTTGAAAATATTTATCGTTCTTTATTATTGTCGTTGTATGTTGCTTAACATTCTACCAGGCTGTAAGTTATGTTTTTAAGCACACTGACAAATAAAACATTCCTCGATTTACTATTCCCGCTATTATACTATTTTCGTTACAGTTGGTGCTAGTTTGTGATGAAGGTCGTAACCGTAATTTCTTACTCTGATTTCTAGTCCCAACTCTTCTCCACTAGGCGTAATTCATAACGTTATTTTAAGCTCAATGTGGGTTCAATATTTTGCAGGGTTCTACCTAGGGTCATTCATCGTTGTTCATAGGCTCTTGCCCATATTCGTAGACCAATTAAGAATGATGTTTGCTTGCTTAACTTCCAAGTTGCATTCTCTGTATGAAACAATTCGGCATGGATTTAATTCACTCACTAGTAGTAAATTTTCAGTTTTGTTGATGGGACCAATATTCCGTGGGTTTTTTGGTATATAATGAAATTTCGTTGAATTGATTCGAGGCAATCATGTCATATCAACCGGCGATAAAACAGGTCAAAGCTCCACGTGAAGTTTTAGCAATCCTTAATCTGACTCCGATCTGAAAGAACGAATGGATATACCATGAACATAAATCCGTTTGTACGACGGCGGTTATGAAGGGCCAAATGCGGACTGAGTTGAATTAATTTGTTTCAGGCAGACACCAAGAATTAGGAAAAGGATAGCACGAAGAAGGCCAGCGTGTCAACTCTATTCGATTAACTGACATCTATATTCAGACGAAAGAAGCTGAATACGTGTGATGTGTAGGGTAGGTGATACACATATATACTCTCATACAAAATCACTTAATGCTAACAAACCAGTATTAGAATTGGTCAAAATGCGACTCTGGCGAAACAGATAAACTTGTGTTTCCAAGAGCCATGGTGGACCACGCGGGCTTGATAAGTACTAGACACTACAATCTGTATCGATATCTTACGATAAAAACATCAAAAGATATATTCCGAACTTCAACAATCTGTCATACATATTTGAGCTACCATGAAGTTACTCATCATTAATATTTGTCTATCATTATTGATACATGTATTAATGAGTTATTAGACAGCTAGTGCGTAGGGTTTAATACACCTACAGATAAATTTAGCGGATCAGTCCACAGGCTATCGCACACTAAATCCTGATGTAGCCAAGATGAGAGCTAATCAGCTCTTCAGCTTGTAAACGTTTATGCACTTCTGAAATGTAAAATATTATGATTAGTAAGGAAACAGAAGTCAATCTAGTCTGCTAGAAACAAGGATGTGACTATAATAGTGCCTATCCAAAAGTAACTAAAGGTCAAGACTAGTCGCGGTTATAGAAAGATATAGGTTAGTGATCGGCAAATAAACAAAACATAATCACTCCAAGATTAAAGAAAATTCAAGTTATTGGCGTCCATCAATACCATAAGCTGAACCATTTATCGGCCACACATATTTGTGTTTACAATTCATAGTCGTATTTATTAAGTATATTTTTAGCCTCCCTGTGACTGCTTCTTATTTCAAGCACGGGTCTCAATTTATTTGTGAACTCAACGCTACATTATCTCATTCCGTTGAAATGGACAGTATTTTTTCTGATTTTTTTCTCCCTCGTTCGAAACATTTTCGACACTCCCAATTTGAATAACTCCCACAATGATTTCTCTTTGCTTGATAACCCCGACCTGGTAGAGTCGAAAACGTTTTGCCATGTAAGAAGTAAGAAATATCTGTATTAAAAGATACTCATAAAACTAGATTTAGTTGAATCAATAATTGGCACGCTTAATGTAGTTAGCCGCTGTGATTAGAACCGTCCTTAAACGAACCGATGTAATTCAAACAACAAATTAGTTCACTAGTTATTTGTTAGAGTTCAACATGTATTTCTAGATAGTACTGGATGGCCAGAAGGATCTCAAAACAACTGAAGACGAAAGAGAGTCGGGTAATACACGAGGAGGAAGAGCACAAAGTGCCAGCAACAACGTAAATATTTTTAAAAATCGAAGCACACGATTGCATTACAAAGGAGAAAGACTATTTATAAAATAGCTTCATACATCATTCTGCAAATTTGGTTTATGCAGGGCCTGTTCTTCCAGTACATTTATCTTTTATTGCCCTGCAATAAAATACTGATTCACATTGATAAAAGTTGTAGCGTGGCGTCGAGTTGAGATTAACTGTGAACACCGCTACCAAGAAACACGTGCCAGACAAATCAGAAGGCGAGGTTGAACGTAACCAGATTTATTTCGTTGGCGATCTCGTGGTATTGAACGAATACCGAGATCGTGCCAAGAAGTGGTACAAGTGGAAGCAGAAGACAGGAGTACGTGCGAACAGTACCAAAAACCGCGGAACAATGATGGAAGGTAATGGAAGCACAAAATGGCTATAATTAGCACAGTTAAACAAAAGCACATTAAAACAAACACTGGTACAGTTGGTTATAATAATAATTGTTTTTATTAAACCAGTCGTGTTCTCGTGATAAATGTGAGTCACTACAGGAGCCCCCCGCTAGAAAGGGTTTACACTTTCGATAAATAGCGGTTTGAATCGTGGGACTGATCGGCTGACGAGCGATTGTAGGACGGAAGAATTGGCGAACAGGAAAGCGATCGTTGATCGTCGAGTTGCCAACGTAGGTCGTTTTCGGAGAACGGTACCAGGAGCGATGTGTTGTATTTATTGTTTGAGTTGGCATGCTACACCAGAGTGGTTTGTATCCAGAATCTGAAGATGGCGTTCGTAGGGGTCCGGACCAGAAACGCTGCAGACGTAGGACGAAACCACGTTGATCCGATGAACCAGAAGCGACCATAACGACCAAGTTCGAGACCAAGCGTGTGCCAAACATTCGAAACGAAGATATCGACTGAGTACGTTGACAAGAGCGTGGGTGATCAGGCCAGCTTTCGCCAAAGTTGACTGAAGTCGACGGAACCAAACGGAGATGGTCGAAGGCGTGGGCTCAGGAAACAAAAAGAAAATCAAAAAAGAGAAGAGTGTAGCATGCGTGTAGTATAGGAATAACCCTACACCGTATCGGTTGTTGATTGTGCGACTAGTCGAGGAAGCGTACGGGTAAACGTACTCGGCGACCGGAACGTGAGACGGCAGTCTCGTTCGCGTCGCGTGAGCCTGCAATCTCATCCGAAGTCAAGGGCGGCGTGGTCTGCTGATCTGGACGTGAGACTGTCGTCTCGTCCGTAGACGGTGCAGATGACGCGTGCTGTTGACTGGGACGTGAGAGTGAGGTCTCAGGTGCATCTAGCGTGGGACCTGAAGATGGTTTGAGGATCCCGCTAGTAGGTTTGCTTGGTCTAGCATTGAATCTCAGGTTATCAGATAGGGCACTGTCATCGACGTGTGCTGGTTTGAGACGATCAATGCTGACGATCTCGACGCGGCCGTGTCGATCAACCTTGAAGGTCTTTTCGTGACGAGCGATCACGCGAAAAGGGCCTTCGTAAGGTTGTTGCAAAGGTTTGCGTACCGAATCTACTCGTATGAAAACATGTGAACAGGTAGATAACTCTCGAGGGAGAGCGACCTGTCGATGTTGTATTCGAGTTGACACCGGAGGCAGCGTTCGCATAAATGCAGACAGTCGTTGGACGTAGTCTGATTTAGCGAAATTAGGTCTGCTCCGTGGTGTGAAGAATTCCCCGGGCAGACGCAATGTCGTGCCGTATACAAGTTCAGCGGCGGAACATTGGATATCTGCCTTTAAACTCGTTCTGATACCTAAAAGAACGAGCGGTAAGGTTTCGTACCAGTCGTCGTTTTCGTGTGCTCGAAGAGCACTTTTAAGTTGCCGGTGAAACCTTTCAACTAAACCGTTTGAAGCTGGATGGTAGGCGGTAGTGCGTATTCGTTCCGTACCAAGCAGCCGAGTAAGTGAGGAGAATAGTGCGGACTCAAATTGTTGTCCTCGGTCAGTCGTGACAGTCGAGGGACAACCATATAGAGCTATCCATCGTTCTACGAAGCGGTGAGCAACTGTCTCCGCCGTGATAGACGTGATGGGTATAGCTTCGGGCCATCTGGTGAAGCGGTCGATGCACGTGAGTATGTGATCATACCCGTGCGATGGTGGCAGTGGTCCTACAATGTCTAAGTGAACGTGATCGAAGCGAGCATCAGGCGTAGCGAATGTACCGAGGGGGGCGGCTACGTGCCTGTGCACTTTTGATCGTTGACATTGTAAGCATTGCTTAGCCCACATACGAACATCTTTATTCATGGACGGCCAGACGTATCGTGCAGCGATGAGGCGTAATGTAGCTGCGATACCTGGGTGAGATAATCCATGCAGGGCATCGAAAACGAGACGGCGATAAGCAGAGGGTACGATGGGTCGAGGAAAACCGGTAGAAGTATCACATAGAATGGTGCCAGAAGTCGTGGCTAGAGGTACTTCCTGATACTGAAGGGACGTAGAGTGTGGTGCTTTGTACAGCTGGGATCGTTTGCTTGGGCAGCGGCCATAGCAGGAAGATCGAGCACCGGCAGGGTAACTGCATTCATTTGGATTCGTGATAGAGCATCGGCAACACAGTTCGACTTGCCTTGGATGTGACGAAGGTCTGTCGTGAACTGGGAGATATAGTCCAAATGTCTGCACTCTCGTGGTGAGTAGCGGTCAGACTTGGTATGCAAAGCATACGTTAAGGGCTTATGGTCGGTGAATAAAATGAATCGACGTCCTTCTACTGCGTGCCGAAAATGTTTGATGGCGCAGTAGGCTGCTAGCAGCTCGCGACCAAAAGCGCTATATCTCGTCTCCGTGGCAGTAAGGCGTCGTGAGAAAAACTCGAGAGGTTGCCAACTACCGGAGATGTTTTGTTGCATGACTGCTCCTATAGCAACATCGGATGCATCAACCGCTATACTAAGCGTGGCTGATGGATCGGGATGGGCGAGAAGAGTGGCTTGCGCAAGAGCCGTTTTGATTTCAGTGAATGCAGTACGTGCAGAATCGTTCATTTCCAATCTGCGTGGGTTGCCGCGTAGTAAGTCGGTTAGTGGTCGTAACCGTTCTGCCGCGTGTGGGATGAAACGACGGTAGAAGTTAACCAAACCGAGAAAAGCCTTCAGTTCCTTGAGTGAGGACGGCACGTTGTACTCCTTTATTGCTTGCACTTTGTCCTCACAAGGTAGAATACCCTCTTGCTTGATAACATGACCCAGAAATATGATTTCTCGTTTACCTAACTCGCATTTGTCTGGGTTAACTACTATTCCATTATCCGAAAGGCGTTGGAATAATAGCGTAAGATGTTGATAATGTTCATCTACGTTTGATGATGCGATTAGCAGGTCATCAATATAGACGTGAACAAAATCGAGGTCTCGTACAATGCTATCGATAAACCTTTGAAAAGTTTGAGCAGCATTCCGTAATCCAAATGGCATTCGTAGGAACTCAAACAAACCGAAAGGAGTCGTGATAGCAGTCTTTTCGATGTCTTCAAGAGCGACCGGGATCTGATGATATGCTCGTACCAGATCGATCTTAGAAAAGATAGTCGTGCCCTTGAGCGATGCCGTGATGTCGTGTATGTGGGGGATGGGGTAGCTATCAAAGCGCGTAACTACGTTTAGAGCTCGGTAGTCGCCGCATGGTCTCCAACTAACCCCATCTTTTTTGCGCACCATGTGTAGAGGAGAGGCCCATGGACTGTGAGAAGGACGAATAATACCAGTAGCTAGTAAATTGTCAAACTCACGCTTAGCAAAAGCTAATTTGTCCGGTGCCAGTCGGCGAGGTCGTGCCGTGACTGGCGGTCCGCGGGTGACTATGTGGTGTACCACACGATTGGTCACCGATGGAAGCTCCTCGAGTGGTTTAGTGATTACGGGGAATTTCTCGAATAAAGCGTGGAATTTATCGTCACGCGAATAAAAAGTGCCCAGGATTCGGTACGCGTTCATGTGGGCTTTACAGCCCATGAATTTGCTGTTCGACGAAGTATCGATTAGCTGCAGCCTACGTGAATCGACAAGCAATTCATAGTGCTGTAGAAAATCGATACCTAGTATGGCTGTGGGAACATCAGCAATGATGAACGTCCACAGATACCGTCGTCGGTTGCCCAGGTTGACCGCGAGTTGTCGTGTACCGTAGGTAGGAATGACTGAGCCATTCGCAGCGCGTAGTCGAAGCACTGTGGCTTGTGACTTGCTGCTACCTCGTGGTACGACAGAAACTTGGGCCCCAGTGTCTACTAGGAACCTAGCGTTCGTGCGGTAATCGTGCACGTAGAATAGGCGACCAACCTGGGGTAAAGGGCCGGCGAGTACGGCCGCTTTTACTCGCCGGCGCTGGCGTTTCCCGCCTTGTATGAGCATGGTGCTCGACAACGGCGGGCGCCAGACCCGAAGGACCTATGGAACCAGCACCAACTGTCACTCGCTTCCGTAGCCGCCTTTCGGCGTGGCCTGGAAGATGCCCTTTTTGGGCGAGTGGTGACGGGTTTGCGAGAACTTGAGCGAGCTCGGGGGACGTAGGGTTGGGGTACGTTACAGCGATCTCGAAAACTAAGACGTGTGTGAATACACCCGGCCCTGTCACCATGAGCTGTGGAATGACCGGCGTCCATGTCTACATTAGGACGTGCCGTCGAAGCGACTACATAGGTGTCTCTATTACTAGTCCTCGCCAAAATTTTGTCTGCTATGAGGGCTACCTGGTTAAGCGGTGAGTCCTCGAGCAGTGCCGTCACAGTAGGTTGGATATGGGCTGGTAGTGACTCGAGCCATAATTCCTTGACTATCTCCGAGTCTGATGCTGTTGGTCCTGCAAGAGATTGCAGGCGCGTGAGGTGATGGCTTGGTTTAGCGTCACCCAGGGGGTGACGTGCTAACAGGGTCCTCAATCGTTCCTCCCTCGATGGGAGGAAATGTCGGAGAATTGCCTCCTTGAGGCGGTCATAAACATTAGGCACGTTAGAATTGAGGACAACCTCACGAACAGCTACTAAATGGTCCCCGGGTAATGACTCGAGAGCGTAGGCGTATTTTTGCCTTTGGCTCGTGATGCGACGAGTCTCGAACTGAGACTCTAAAGCAGCAAACCAGACCTCAGGGTCGTGGGGGATAAATGATACAGGTCGAAAATGAATGGCCTGTACGTCTGAGTCTATAACATTAATAGTATTCTTATCGTTATCCGTCATGTCGTGTATATTATATATTAAAAATTAATATGAAAATATACGACAGACGTGGATAGATAAATAATAGACTCACCAAATTGACTTCTTTGGAAGATTTGACCCGAGGTTGAGGCGTGTTCCAAACTTTGGGATCACCAATGTAGCGTGGCGTCGAGTTGAGATTAACTGTGAACACCGCTACCAAGAAACACGTGCCAGACAAATCAGAAGGCGAGGTTGAACGTAACCAGATTTATTTCGTTGGCGATCTCGTGGTATTGAACGAATACCGAGATCGTGCCAAGAAGTGGTACAAGTGGAAGCAGAAGACAGGAGTACGTGCGAACAGTACCAAAAACCGCGGAACAATGATGGAAGGTAATGGAAGCACAAAATGGCTATAATTAGCACAGTTAAACAAAAGCACATTAAAACAAACACTGGTACAGTTGGTTATAATAATAATTGTTTTTAATAAACCAGTCGTGTTCTCGTGATAAACGTGAGTCACTACAAAGTACACATAAATATCGTGACCACCTGAAACAAGACCGAACGACGATGCTTCCAGATATATTGCTCCTTGCCAACAAACAGCGGTTACAATGTACCACCAGATGGAGGTATGGCATATTCATGTTCACAAGTAAGCACTGAGGATAGTGTTTCACACAGAAAAAGGGGTTATGTAACAGCGGTAAAATATTTATGTGTACTTTTATCAATGTGAATCAGTATTTTATTGCAGGGCAATAAAAGATAAATGTACTGGAAGAACAGGCCCTGCATAAACCAAATTTGCAGAATGATGTATGAAGCTATTTTATAAATAGTCTTTCTCCTTTGTAATGCAATCGTGTGCTTCGATTTTTAAAAATATTTACGTTGTTGCTGGCACTTTGTGCTCTTCCTCCTCGTGTATTACCCGACTCTCTTTCGTCTTCAGTTGTTTTGAGATCCTTCTGGCCATCCAGCACATGCCTATAGCACCTGCTGCGAGTGGCGATGGAGGTGACAACGATAACCCATGACTAAAAGTATGACTAACCACTTGTGCCACTAGTCAGGGCAACTACGCTTGGCTCAACGCCTCGTAAACCTCAGCTGCTAGAATCCACATAAGATTATTTGACCTGGAAACTGTTCGTGACGTTGTATCTACGCAAAGTACAAACAGAAGATAACACTGAACACCGTTCTTGGTGCTTGAATGACGAAACGGACAGGAGGGCAACAACCAGTGGATTTGCATCAGGTAATCCACCTGTTTGTAGTTGTGAGATCCTGGATGAGTGCTTTTCGTACCTGTAGACACTCAACAGCGTGCTGTCCAGTTTCTTTTCAGTCACCAGCAACTCAGTGAGTATTCCGCCAAATATTTTCTCTCTATAGCTGTTGACTGTCTACGCATTTCCTCATATGGATGTAGTGGGGCGAAAAGAAATAATATGCTCGAGGCTCATCGAAGGGATTTTAACATTTGCCTTCATACAACACCTTCGGGTGCCACTAGCCATTGCTGTAAACCTAAAGATGACGTTACTCTGATTTACAGCTGCTGATAATTTTTCAAGTCACTCATGTGCACACTGGCCGGCAGTGGTATCTCTAGAGAAGACAACAGGATCACATCGGTTGGATACTTCCCAAACCAAAGTATGGGCTGTCGGCAAGCTCTAGACAGACAATTATTTCGATCACGTTATAAGCACCGGAAAACAGACTGCTTTTACTGCTGACGGCCTGGTTGGAGAGGTCGAGAATGCGGACATGAAAAGTCCCAAAATCAGGTTAAGCACAACGCCTAACATTTACCTTCGTGATATGTTGTATCTTTGTTCTATTACAATTAGAGGTAGAGTCCAGGGCGTCGAAATCGCAATGTGATTTGACATAGTGCCAGTTTATCTTATGAAGGAAGAATTTCTATGGACAATAAACCCTGAGAATCGACAAAAATAATGTTCCCCAGAATTATTCATGGCATGTGCGCTCCTTTGGAGACATGTTTTAGGATATTAGTAGATCAAACGATGTACACAGGTCATTTTAATAGCAACTTTGCGGTTTTTCCTACACAAACTTCAGATGTGACACGGCTTTGATCATATGTTGTGCATCGTGAACTCGGCCACCTGGGAAAACGAAAAATGTAACATGCCATTCGTTGGAGGTTTTAGTGGCCACCCGTCCACGACGATATAAAGAATTGTTGCAAACATTGTAACACCTTTTACAGTATAAACTCTTTTGTACATGTACCATAAATTCATAATCTTCGTGAACGTTGTGCTGATGTGTACCGCCTAGTTCAAGTCAACTTAGAGAATATGTGGTGTTTGAATGAACTAATGATACCTTTGTACTTGTTGAATGCTGGATTTCGAATTCCAAATACAATACGTTCGTTTGTGCTTGTATCTCACTTCTTAATTCAATTGCGTAATTTCTGGGACTCTTAGTTCGTACTATAATTCAAATAATTCAAAACGTTATACTGGCGTCGCGATGGAGCCTGTAATGGAAATGCTAGATATTCATTAAACTTCGGAAGCTTTTGAAGATTACTTTGAAAGGTTCGAAATCTGGGCTATGACCAAGGAAGATGATGAGGATGTTAATATTGTGGCACACTTCCTCACATTCATTAGAAAAGAAGCATACAGCTTATTAACAACTCTGGCTATGCCGGGAAAGCCCATTTCGCTTCCTTATCAGTCTTCAGTAATAAGGATAGTAGGTTGGTGAACCTGTGTTAATCCTGACACATTGCTTTCCACTGAAGGTCCAGTCTTTCCTTGAAAGTATTCACTGATGGGGCTGATACCACTTGTTCAGGTAAGGCGTTCCAATCATTGACTACTCGATGAGAAAAACGGGACCCCACTTTAAGTTTATTAGATCGTGGTTTATGAACCTCCTTGCTATGACCTCGGAGATTATTAGTGCTGGAGGGAGCAAAAAGATAAGACAATACGAAATGCCAGTATAAGGTCACCTCGTGTCCTACGATACGACAAGGGGTAAAGATTTAGGCGTTTTAAACGCTCATCGTAAGGGAGTCTAGAAAGACCCTTCACTAATTTCGTTCCCACACGCTGGACACGCTCAAGTGAGTTAGTATCCTTTACCAGACACGGGCTAGCTGCTTGGATACAGTACTCTAAATGTGGTCTAACATATATGGCATATAAAATTCGAGACGTTTCCTCGTCAAAAGATTTGAACGCTCGGCGAAGTGACCATAACGCACGAAAACCTTTAACAGCGGCTACTTTGCAATGCGTAGTTGCTTTTAAATCATGACTTAATACTACTCCTAAGTCTTTATGCTCTTGAACGCAAGGAAGAGGTTTACCCTCAATAGTGTAACGGTAACTATTACCGTGGCCGATGTGCATTAGTACACTCTTCCTAGCATTGATTTCTAAGCCCCACTCTCGAGCCCATCTAACTGAATCGTCTAAGTCAGCTTGAAGATCCACATGATCAGCCGCACTTTTTATTGTTCTGCAGATTTTTACATCATCCGCAAACAATAATGTCGACGACCTAAGTAACAGCGGTAACTCATTAACGCAGAGAAGGAAGAGCAGAGGGCCTAAGATGGTGCCTTGAGGTACACCACATTTGACCGGCTTCCAATCGGATGGCGTCCCATTGACCCTCACTCTCTGTCTGCGGTCACATAAGAAATTTCCTATCCACTCATGTACAGTACCTATTATTCCGAAGCTCGTGAGCTTCTGCATAAAACCTACGTGTGAAACCTTGTCAAACGCTTTGCTAAAATCTATGAATATCACGTCGACAGACAGACCGTTATCTAGGGCTGCTGTCCAATCCTTCCTCGCAATAAGCAAGTTAGTCAAGCATGACCGCTTGTTACGAAATCCGTGTTGCTCAGGAGCTAACAGATTGTGTAAATCTATGTGGCTTAGCAACCTAATCCGAATTATCTTTTCAAGTAACTTAACGACTATGCTAGTTAGACTGACAGGCCGGTAGTTAGATACTATCTGTCGCTGACCGTCCTTAAATATAAAGTTTAAAGACTCGAGTATCTCTTACTATGACTTTAAAAGATTCTTTGCTCCGTTCAGTCATTTTAAAAATTTTGGAAGTGAATGCAAAACGTATAATTCGAGGTAAAATAGTCTGTTATCAGACTACAGTACATACCCTTTCCCTTCAAGTACTAAACTGTGGTTTTAAGATCATACTTCATAGATTACAGAAACATGTTGACTAATGTTCTTATGTTTGGTAATTTTGATAAGGTTTGCGTCACAAGAATATTAATGACGGAACCTAAACAGTTGTTGTCTAGGATGGAGTTAATTATAAGAAGTGAAGATATGGAATTGGGTTAAAATTTAGTATATGAAATCAAGGGTTAGGAGTAGCTGTTGGGAATTGTGACCAGGAGTTTGGATTAGGTATTAGGGTTGATGTTAGGAATTAAAGTGTAGGAATGCTTATTATTCGTATGTTTGGCATACTCCGATATTGTAGTTTACTGTATGTAAGGTATCTCGGTTTTTTATCGTTCGCTACGCACAAAATACTCAGCTGGAACAGCGTGATTATTAAGTTGAAAGTCCTTAGGAGGTAATTCATTCACCTTTTAAGATACCCAAACTTTTCTCTAAGAGAGCTTCTTTGACAACTGAACAGTGTGGTGCATTAAATCAAGTTGATGCCAGCTAACTGGGAAAATTGGTACCATCGTTTTTAGTTAAATGTTACGCTTATGACCCTGGATAGACCATTACGTGGTTAGGAACATATATATTTAATGTACAAATTTAAGAGGTATATGGACCATCCCATCTTGGTCTAGAACTGGTATGATAAAATCTAACTTTTCCAGTGTTCGCAGATAACTATAATTTTGATTTCAGAGATTGTGTTCAAGGAAGTAGGCAGTTTATAAGTAGTTTTTGAGGTTATTTCATTTGTGATCACTTATTTGAAAATATGGGAAATATATCTTACAATAATAATCTAGAACGGAATATTTATTTACCTCACTACATGCAATATTTCGTGGTTTTTATTCACAGAGATACCGAATACAATAAATCACAGTTTCGGAACAGTTACAATGTTCTACTCATTTAAAAATGTTTAAAAAGAAGTCTGAAAACTTATGTTCAAATAGTTTTAGACAATTAGAACTGAAATTTGACTTCAAATTTTAAAAATATGTATATTTGGTACATTGAGAAACCACTCAATAAATGAAATCACTTTGTAATTATTCTTTATGTGGAATCTTATTCAGGGATTCCATACTACTGATAAGTAGCAACACAAAGAAATACTATCAGTATTGCATTTAACAATTTCAATTATTCGGTCATAGCGAATATTACTAATTGAGTATCAGTTAAATTATTTCCTAAGCAGATTATGTAAGACATTGAATCGTTCAATAATAAGATGTTAAGCATTTGCATGTAGGGCATCCATATTCATCTGCTTCATATCCTTGAATGCACTGGTTGTAACAGGTAATGCTAGGACAGCAATTACAAGTTGCACAACCTGTAGTTTCGTTAAGCTTATACAAACCACCTGGACACGTTTTTGTGCATGGCGTAAATGGACAATCAGTAGAGGATAAGTCATCAATATTGATAGTCAGTGGGATTGATACAGAATCCAGAATTTTAGTGTTAGCTTCATTGCCACTTAATGGCTGAGTAGGATTGACAGTAGCTGATACACCTTGAACAATACTTTTTGGCTTTTTTGGTGGTATTTTGGACCGGTGAGAATTTCGATCATCATCCTCATCTTCATGAACATGACGATCTGAAAATTCTTCTTCATGAGAACGAGGTCTATATGGAATTTCTTGATATTTTTTATACGATTCATGATGTCGAAATGGCTTGGGAAATGGATTTCTTGATGGCGGATTGTGTGACTCACTTTCAGACTCTAATGGGAATGGATGATGAGATGGAAAATGAGAGTCCGGATGGTCATGATGATGAGATGGTGGCATATTTCTGTCCTTAGTTGAAGGTCGAGGTTCATGCTTATCTGACCAAGGTTTGTATTCTTCTGGCTTATGGAACCTATGTTCGTCATCTCGTCTATCATGATGGTAATCATCTGCCAAACAAGTAGAAAATAGTGATGGAATATATCAAAACTATTTTAACAAACAAACTGTATTCCAGGAAAAATATAGTTTAGTCAAATGGTTGCGATATTTTATTTATTGAATTCTCGATTATTATTTTGTTTATTGTATTGAAACTGTCACCGTTTCAATTTCTATGGCTAAGTAGAATGATCACGGTATCGTTAATTGAAGTGTTTGCAGGAAATATTGCGTCTATACTAGACTTTTTCACTACGTTGTTTCTAAAAGTTTGCCAAAAATGTTTGTTCCAGTAATCAAAATATCAAGGTTATTTCTATCAGTCTCAGTAATCTACTCCGTTAACTTAATGCTTTTTGTAGTATCATCCCCTTTGCGTATTAAAAGAAGATCAATATTGTTTGAACTTATCAACTAGCCTGAAAATACGTTAAATTAATAGAACGAAGGAATCAGATTTATGTAGAACACAGTAGAAAAGCTTAAAATATTGATCCAAGTCATTTTCACCGAATACTAGAACCAGGTGAAATCAGCTAAAATTGATAACTTATTCAGTATAATTTTTCTTTTGAAAACTAATGTCAGTTGAAGATGTGATCGAAAATATCAAGCATTTAACCAGTACAATTTCATTTCATGTTGACTATCTTATATTATCAGAAGGGGTTTTGTAAAGATTTTAGTAATTTCCATTGAAGTAAGACCACCATGAAAAACCTGGAAGCATTGAATGACCGTTCCGTTCAAGTATGGGACTCTTCAGCAGCGTGAGTGAGACTGATAGGTCCTGGGTTCGAATCTCACGGGGGGCAGGATTGTGAATGCGCACTGCTGAGGAGTCCCAAACTAGGACGAAAAGGCCGTCCAGTGCTATCAGGTTTTCTATAGTGGTTTAGCTTCAATTGACTCATGATTTCAACTATCTTATATTAGTTGATTCTGTCAAGTAGCTACTAGGCTCAATGAGTCAACATCACAGTTTGACGTTTACTATTTAAACTAATTATTATCTTGTAGAATGTTTCATATATATCTGTTATATTAAGTAAGCTGAAGTGTTAAGATATAATTTCATTGAAAGCAATTGACAAAGTGTTTTAAATCTTGAGTTATTGTTAACTAATACTGGTTAATTGTTTTGAATAAGTTTTACTGATAAAATACCTATGATTAGTAGGATACCCTTTACAACTTCTGTATAACTATTATTTATATTAATGTACAATAAACATTTCGATATGAAAAATGATATAAATATTTAAAGGAATAAATAAGTTTGTGTAGAAATTACGTTGAAGACTTCAAGTCTATTCACTTTAATGTCATATCACATTCATTCTGCAAGAATCTAATCTTTTCTAAGAAGAAGGAAATCCACATATCTTCCATACTAAGAAGAAAATCAACAAAAATTTTATATCAACATTCCATGTTTAATTCATAGACAAGAATATAGCTCGACAAATATCAAGAAAAGTAAGTTAAAATAAATCTAAGAGAGTAATATAAAATCTTACGTAGTATGTTGAGATTCTTTTATATTTACACTGAATTTGGTAATAGTTTGCCAGAGTTTCGACAAGAGTTATTACATTAGGTGTTTTTTAAAAGTACTACTTTAAAGTGGACGATACTGGGTTCGAGTCCGGAGTGAACACTTACTCTGGGATAAAAGTACATTCATTTGAAGAGTCTCAAATGGGACGAAACGCACGTCCTGGACTTCACTGTCATCCACCACCCATCTCTGTTATCAGGAAGTACTTCGTATAAGAAAAGTCAGTGAAAGATCTGTCAATTTTGTTAGTAGTAGGACAATCATTGGTCTGTATATTTTTTTAATTTTTTAAATTTCGATATTGTGAATTAGAACAGCATATATGAACGAACAATGTTGGTTTTAAATTAGATCATCAGACGTTACTCTAATAAGTAATATTTATATGTATATACAAAGTTACTAAACCAGTCAAGGCAGTCAATGAGTCAGTGATAACAGTGTAACGGATTACGTAATTAAACATAGTAAGTAAAACGTACAAATTAATGATGTACTAATCGTGATGAGAATAACAGAGGCATGAATCCGTGTTTTGTAATAGGAATTAGGTTAATGACTTGAAAATTATAGATGTTGAAATAACATTCATAAGATTACAAAAAAGGAAGTGTTCAGATAATTCGACGGAGGAGCGTACATTTAGAAAAAGGGCTGAAGAAAAAAAGCGAATAAACTGTGTGGAGAATAATAGCCAATAAGTAAAATCGTTTATTAAAGCTAATTCGGCCAAGGAAAAGATAAAGTCAATACAAATTTCTCATGAATACGAAGACTTGGACTGTTAGCTCGAATTCCTATAGCTTCTGCTATATGCAAGAGACGAGACCAAACTTCATATAGTAAGTTAGTAGGAATACGATAAATCACTTTAAGTGACGTATTTCTATCTACCATATGATTGTTATCGATAAAATGTTATAGAACAAAGCTGTGTATTGTCTTGACGATACCCTTTGCTAACCATGAAGGGATGTGTTCACTAACTCACTGACCTAGCTACCTGGCTGTGCACCCAATATGGCTTTCTCCACAGAAGCATCTGAGATCATAGAAGTTTCTTACTAACCGTTGATGTTGCTATTATTATTATTATTATTATTATTATTATTATTATTATTATTATTATTATTATTATTATTATTAATGGCTTTATTCAATATTATATTTTGATACAATATAGAATTCTCAGTACAAGGTATTTCAACAGGTTTCTTTTACAAAAAACAAACTCAAAAAAGAAAGCAACAAAGGTTAAAAAAATCTGAAAAACTGTACAACTTTCCAAATTAGAGACATGTTAAGAATGCAGATTATTGACTAGGTTGACTCTAACGACCTGTTTGTCACAGAGTATATTTGCTTGGTAAGGTATTATAGAACTTTTATACTTTTGCTTGCATGCATGGATTTTAATGTAATTACGTCTCATTCTACCAGAAGATATACAAGCAGAAAGATAAGAGTGAAGGGGATGGCTAGTATCTGATAAAATAACACCTGCCAGGAGTTTGCATGACTTTGGATGTCTATCCACAATCATATTAATTATGACCTCGAAAGATTCACCACACACCTTGCTAACTGCCTTCAGTACTCTACGCAATACAGCAAAGTCTTTTCTCAAAAGCCCGGTAAAGAATCATGGAGGTCGGTAAAGAATAATAGGTAATATGCAAGAATTGACAAGTTGTAAGAGTAAGTGACGAGTAATTCCAAGAGCATGCAATCTCTTTATGTAATACGTCAGACGGAAAACCTTCTTCGATAACGATAAAACGTGGGAAGACCAAGAGAGATCACAGGAAAAGGTAACACCAAGATAATTGACCTTCAACACTGTGTTTATCAAATAGTCTTCAATGGCACAAGCATTATGTAATCTCAAAATGTTGTTTAGGTTCCGTTCATGTCTCATGTTTAAGTTAACAGCTTGACATTTAGACGGATTAAGTATGAGACCATTACCAACAGACCAACAATCAATACGAGACAAAAACTTATTCATTTCTATGGGATGTAAAGAGGAAGAGATAGGTATACATATAGTGAGATCATCCACATATTTCACAAAGTGTTTTCCGTGGAAGATGGCAGGTCATGCAGAAAAAAAAGAAAAGAAGAGGTGAAAGAACAGCTCCTTGTGGTACACCTTCATGAAACAGTAGGGACTCTGAACACTTTCCTCCAAACAGTGTACTGTTCCCTTCCAGAGAGGTAGGAACATAGCCAGTTGGTTATCCAGCTGTCAGTGTTGACGCTGATTAACTTGTTAAGTAAATGTTGTCCTAGTATAAAATCAAAAGCTGAAGTATAGTCCAGAAAAGCGCATCGAACATACTTCTTACCCTTTTTCAAGTTGAACACTATATTGTGATGCAGAACAGCAACGGCATCTAAGGTGCTTCCTGTTCATTACATGTAAGTGTTTCTTCAAAAAACCTTTTAGATAAGTCATTTCAATCAACATATTACGAATAAGCTCTAGTTCATTGTTTATTTTATTTATGTAATCTATTACACTGTTATCACTGACTCATTAACTGCCTTGACTGGTTTAGTAACTTAGCATATGCATATAAATGTTATTGTATATTACAGTAAAGCCCGATGATGGTCTTCTTGAAAACAACATTATTCATTTACCTATATTGTATTATTTTAATCGAATTAGTTTTGAATGATGACTAGAGATCAAAAACAATGTTATACAAACTGAATGATACGTTAACCGATCTACGTGATAACTAGACAAATCGAAGATACAATTACATTATTTTATCCTCTAAACATCATCTATACTTCGATATATACTTCGGTAACTTATCAAGTAGTGTAAATTTATGAGGATTGCTTTCTTCAAATTTACTTATTTTACACAAACTGAGCGAATAAATAATCTTTAAACAAATAAATGGATAACTTTATTCATTGTAAATCTTATATGCAATATTCAACTAACTCGTGCCCCCAAGTATGGCTCAATGCTTTAAATGATTATTAAGAAGAACAGAATAATTAATCAGACCAGTCCGATGTGAATCACAACTTTCATATACTGTATTCTTTTTTTATTGATCTAGTTAAAGGATTCAGGTTAATCAGTCAGTCAGTCAGTCAGCTACAACGTAGGACCAGGCACATATACCCATGAGTCTAAGTTGCCATACCTCATTAACACAACAAGATGAACACCGGATTCATAAAAGTAGTTAATTCAGAGGTGGTAATACATAAAAGAAAGATTGCATATAAGGATATATTACAGGAAGAAAGAATTAGTTCGAAGAAAGAAAGATATGAAGTCATTTTAATCTCTTAGTTTAAGGGAAGACAGAGAGTGTATACACCCACGCCATTGTGATGGATTCTGAGCCATGTCACCAAGAGTCTCCAACCATTTGTTACGATAGTCACACGGATCCCAACCAAGTAGTCTGCATCTCCCAACATGACTCAGACTAGAAGTTAGTGACTTCAAGCACTGATGTCACGTTTTTCTTTGGCCACCCGTAACTTTCTTCCAACCATCTTCAACACCGGTTTGCATTGCACGTCGTGGTAATCGGTGTTCAGGCATACTTAACACGTTGATTTTAATTGAATTACAGACAAGACTTATTAATGAGTAAAAAAACCATGAAACCATGTTTTTGGTGCTCTCTACTATAAAACTAAGTAAAATAAACTATGATCATATTTCGTGATATTTGCTAGTTCTATACAGGAATCATATTTCATTTTTATTATGCAGTTTTACTTCCATTTGAACAGAAAATATACATCAGTTTTAAACATTATGACTTTCTTAACATAGCGTGTTGTCAGATCATTATGATCAAAATGTAACTCAGGGAAATGTATCTCATCAGTTGATGTACAAGACTGGAGATCAATTAACTTTCGATATATTAATTGGTGAAAATCTAAATTCCCTGTTTTATCTTATTCGTGAAATGTTGGACAAAAATTTTAAATTATAAAAGAGTGAATGTTCGTTACGGAGATAGTTTACAATACAAATTGACTTTAACTAGATTACCATTGAAAAGGAGAGATTATTGGATATCTTTATTGCACTATTTTGAAGGTCGTTAGGGACACTCACTCTCGACTTTGCTTTCAGGTCTTTTGTCAAAGGTAGTAATTTTAGATCACTGAGTTGTAATCTAATCAATTAATTATCTAAACTTTAGTCAATTAGTGAAATTGCGTGGTTATGATCCAACGTCACAACTAATGTCTGTCTTAACCAGGTCATTAGAGAACAGTCTTCACAAGCATTCTACCATAATAATTTTCTACTGATCACAACTGAATTTCACAGTTAAATCTTTATACTGATGTCAATATTTGAGTTTAACTTACGTTCATGATGATGTCTATCATGTAGTTTCCTTTCATCATCTTCATTGTTAGGTCTACGCCGCATTTCGTCATGATTAGATCTATAATATTTGTAATAATTTTCATCCTTTTTAACAAGTGAAGGAGGCAGTTGATCTGGTAGTGTTGATGAGGATTCGGATGGTGAAGATGGTAGTGAAGACGATTGCTTACTTTCATCTGTTTTTGTTTTCTGAATCTTCGAAATCAGTTTCTTTAAATTTTCCTGTAATAAATTTTCTATTTGAGTTTCAATATCATTCATTGATACAGGTTTACTGACTGTACTCTTAGATGATGTTTTATCTTCATTTGACTTAGTCGAATCATACTTATCACTACCTGAAACAAACGATACTGATGTAATGCTTTGAGTAACAGTTGGTTGATTTTTTGAAATAACTTTATCATCTTTGTTCTCAGTTTTATGTTCATCAGTTTTTGTGTAATAGCTTAAATTATTATCATTCTTATTGATATTCTTCTCATTATTATTACTATTCGGTTTATTTAACAAAGAGGACTCTTCATTTCTCTTTATTGAATATTCTTTAATTTTGTTTCTGATTCTTGTTTATTTAAATCAGTAGATTCTTTATATCCAATAGGTTCATGTGATTTATATTTATATGAGTTGTATGATTTTTGAGTTGAATGTTCATGGTCCCTAATTTCTTCTTGTCTACTAGATGGTTTTGTCTCCAAAGTTGATATTGATGATTGAGTTTCATCTTTTTTATATGAATAGTCAGTTGATCTAATAGGTTGTTTCTTTTGAGTTGGACTTTCATCGTACTATAATTTAAGAAAACAAACTTATATTAAAGAGTTCAAATAACGTATTTAAACAAATATTGTACATTTAATGTACATAGTTTGCTTTCAATTGAATGTTGTTATGGATTATTATTATTAACATTTACAATAGAACATTGATAGTTTACAAATGACACAAACTTAATCATCTTATGAATAGTTTTTCTACATTTTATGAAAGTCAAATCAAAATTAAATCAAATTCCAATTTCGAACATTGTAAATTAATTCATTCACAGTGAACAAAGGGAGCCATTGAACTTCATATTGAGATTTGTAACAGACATATAAATACACACATTATAATCATCTGCTCACTAGTGACTGACTTCAAGAGATACTCCTGAAGTTCTAGTGAGAAGCCGTTACCAGTGGAGTTCAACCAGGTCTGTTGTGAGATATCAGCCTATTGAAGACAATGGTGTACGGTGGCGCAACTTCGTGGATTGGTTGAAGTTAGACATTAACACCGTTGGATGCCGGCTCAGTGATCTAGTGTGTAAGTGCTCGTCAACAAAACCAGTAGGCCCTGGGTTCGAATCTCGCAGGGGGCGAGGTCGTGGAGTCCCATACTAGGACGAAACGGCCTTTCAGTGCTTCCAGATTTTCCATGGTGGTCTAGCTTCAATTGACTCATGATTTCAACCTGTGAAATTTCTGAAATCTCTACAAACTCCTTCTGATTATAAGGATATCTTAAGTTTTCAAACTGTTTCTATTTTTCTATTTATTCAGAGTGTAGTTATATCAATTTCATTGTCCGTAAACATTTCCTAAAACAGGATATTCAAATGGTATTCAAAGAAGAACTACTCTACTTTGAGTTGATTTTCAATGTTTTACAATCGTATATATGTATCTGATAAGTTACAGATCCATCAATAATTAAATATATGTTAAAATTTGATGAGTTGTTATGTGAAATTTGGCTACATTGAATATCTGTAATCAATCTAACAATGGTTTATTCATTCCATGAATTAACATTATTCAATCCAGAAACATGTAAGGAGATTGGATTTTACTAATATATAGTCATAATATACGATCATGGGCTCACTAGTGACTATCTTCAAGGTTCAATTCCTGGAGTTCTAGGGAGAAACCATGAGCAGTGGAGTTCAACCATATGAAACAGTTATCCACTATACATAATGAAAGATGGTCACGAGATATTATGAAATGATTGAAGTTAGGTACTAACATTGTTATGTGCATTCTCAGTCGTCCAGAGGTTAAGCGTCCGCATGTGAAATCATAGGTCCTGGGTTTGAGGCCCGGCTGTGGAGTGGTGGATGCGCCTTGTACAGAAGTCATGTACTGGGACGAAAAATCCGTCTAGTTCTTTTAGATTTTTAGTGGTAGTCAAGTTAAGATCAGTTTGTTACTAAAAATATGAAACTTCTACAATCTCCATAAAACTCTATACCGATGATATACAATTGTTACCAAATGAGAAATTTCATAATAGATAGCATATAGTCATAGATAAGTGAGAATTGGGATAAAAAATATTCGTATATTGGTAAAATATGTCAAAAAAGTCAATGTAAGTGCATTCTAAAATTTATCAAGTTTGTTTAAACTTTACCGGTTACAATATTTGGATGATAATAAATCAAATAAAAACATGAAATATAAACTACTATCTTTTAATTTATTAGCTAAGATTTTTCGGACTTAATTTATTTCAAAGCTTCCGATATATGATTCAGTAGGTGTATATTGATGTCAAACACCAGACAATCTACGACTAAATTGTTTGTCATAAATTTACATTCACTTTATTTATTCATAAATAGAATCCCTTGAACTAAGAAGAAACAATTATTTATTAATCCCTAGTTTACCCATATTTTTTTCATTTAACTTCAGCCTGTGATGTAAACTGAACTGGAACTAAATAAATCTCTGTAATCTACTTGAATTGTAGCTGTAAGAAGATTTTTTTTCCAAAATTCTTGTTTAAAGTTGGGACTTATGAAGTATGTTGTATTAGGAATAACATACTAGCTCATCGACAACACTGAATGATGTCTCTACTACATAAAACACTGTGAATCAGGTATCAGAATCAGGGTTGCTAAACATTAATTGTAGTCGTTGTAAGACCTTAAGGTAATAAGTTTAATCTTATACAAGACTGTGAGTGTTCATCATCATTTGGTTTCAGACATTTTCCCAACCTATTATTATATTATATTGGAATGCCTTATTCGAATAAAAGACTATGCTTACTTTCTAAACTGTTAATGTTTATAAATCATTATATAATTGAGTAATTTACATTTATTGTATTCATATTTGTATGATAAATCATTTAAATAGTTTAGATTAATACCAAAATGATTGATTAGTGCAAAGCATAATGATGTAGTGTATGCACTTATTAATAAGTGATTTTATTTTAGATTAATATAAGTTTAATCATTACAAATGCACTGAAGCACAATATTCATTATTTTACTAATATGAATATCATTCATATTTCATTTTACATTTTAATGACTGCAATATTTCCAATGGTTAAGATCATGAGTCAGTTGAAGCTAGATCACCATGGAAAACCTGGAAGTACTGGACGGCCGTTTCGTCCCAGTGTGGGACCCCTCAGCAGTGTGCATGCATGACCTCGCTCCCTGCGACATTCGAACCCACCACCTACTGGCTCTGCGCGCGATCACTTAAACACTAGACCACTGAACCGGTATCCAACGGTGTTAATGTCTAACTTCAACTAATCCACGATATTGGGCGCCACCATACACCATTGTCTTCAGTGAGTTACTATCTCACAACAGACCTGGTTGAACTCCACTGGTCACTACTTCTCACTAGAAATCCAGGATATACCTCTTGAAGCCAGTCACTAGTGAGCATATGTTGAATAATATCCACAAAACCCATCTGAGATTACAATATTTCCGTAAAAAGAATACTATTGACTTGTTTTTTTAAAAAAAGTAGTCACTTTAATGTCTTGGAAACTATTTTCTAACAAAAGACTAACCATGGAAATAAGTAATATTCAGATCCATATATTAAAAAAATAGGGGATTTGCATTAAAGAAAATCTAATCTAATAAAGAGGTCTTATGTAAATTTCGGAAAAATCATTATGGTATTTTCTTGGAAGAATACATATAATACATCTTATCACTACAGTATTCGATGTTATCTCCGAGAAATTTGAATCAGAATTAAATTATGTGGAATCAAAGATAACTTATAAATACTTTACATGAAGCGGCTACTGATCAACTGAATTGAATGATGGTTGCACACTATGTGATTGGAATTAGATATATAAAGCATTGGACACTATATCGGTGGTTTTATAGTTAGGGTTCAACGCTAAAGCTTAGGATAATGAGTTAGATATCTAATAGAGTCATGGTTGTATATCGTTGAGGTGTATCCTATGGTGAAATAGCAATCTAGTACTTTCTAGTTCAAATGGTTGTTTAACTGATGTCAGTTTGTGATATACATAATTTTGTTTGCTTGAGAATTGGATGTGAGTTTGCTGCTCACAATAGCCTCAAAGTATATTTTAATAAAAAGGAGTTCTTGTAACTTGAGCTTCAACCCCTCTGATTCAAACTTAAACGTGCTTCACTAAGAGAGTTTGATATGTATTGATCATGGATTTAGATTGTCCGTCGTCCGTGAATAAATGTCTGGAACTTCAAACTACGACACAGTTTATTGACAGAATACACAGAATTAGAAAGGGCTAGTCATCTTTGACTCACCTATGAAAAAAAGGTTGTTTGTTCATCTAACCCTACTGTAATGATCTAATAGTACCCTCTGACTTCTTTTCAATGAAACGTTTTTATTGACCTACAACGTTTGTAAACATTCTTGATTCTACTCACCACCCTCATAGTTTATTTAAGCCAAGTTTTAATCTCTGTTCTACAAATTTTGTTATCATACTTCATCTTATAAATCGTACCATTATTTGGAACACTTCCCTCTCCTATTCCTTATGGAAGTTATGAAAATAAAAGAAAACGATCTGTTTATATTTACCTGTTCAACACACAACTTTGATTTTTATTGTATCATATAAAGTTAGTCAAAACCGTTTTAAATGAAAATTTATTTAAAATGTCTTGTGAAATATGTTAACAAATGTAAAATTTTTAATTGGAACCATGACATGATCAATTTTAGACCACTATTGAAAACCTAGAAGCGCCAGAAGGCCCTGAGTTTGAGTCCCGCTTGCGGGATCGTAGATGCGCACTGCGAGGAGTCCCATACTAGGACGAAACGGCCGTCTAGTGCTTCAAGGTTTTTAATGGTGACCCAACATTGATCAGTTCATGATCTTAATTAAAAAATTACCAATTTTCACAATCCTACACGGATAAAATGTAAATTTGCTAAATCGAGTCTACCAAGAGAAGTAAAAACATTCTGCAGAAAGTTCTGGAACTTGGTTTTTTTATATTTATAACTTATTTAAAAGGCCTATCTGGAACTTTAAGGGGCGGAAGTAATGCTCCCTGTGGGATATTAACTAATGTCACAACCAACTGTATTACTACTGATTTCCTCATGGCAAGAGTGATCTCTTCTAGTTTAATTATTTATCACCTCAAGATAATCCTTTTCTAGCTAACTTTTGGTATGCAATCAGTGCGGTATAATAATTTTCATCAGTTAAAATCAGTGTATAAATTTCCATTCAGTGGTTGGTGCTACTATTCAGCTACGTGGTTATGTGATTGACTTATTGTTTGATTAAGATATTTACACTAAGTTATTTTGTAGTAAACAGGTTTAATGAGTGTAATAGAGGGTGAAAAAAAGAGAAAAGGCTCCTAGTTATGAAAAAGCTTGTAAGAGCTTAATAAAGTATTATATATTTATGATAAGTGATCATCTTCAACACTAACTTTCATCATTGGCTGATATCAACTTCCAGGTCATTGAAGATCCTTACTTTTAGACTCATCATTAATATTCATGCATGAGTCAACTAAAGATGAAACGCAGTAATTTGGAGTCTTAAGACAAGGAATACTAAATTGGAATTAATTATTACATAATCCTAATTTTAAATAGCTATTGCACTGCTATGAAGTTCAAAACCAAAATAAAACACTTGGTGTCATTTGCTTGTATCTTTCGACTGTTGTTTAGGACTGCGATTGTTGGCATATATGCATCCTGTGCGGATTGCCTCGACATTGCCTTAGGTCACAATCAAGTCACGAGCTTTGTAAGCAAAGATGGATAGTGGCTAGCAGTGGAATCCAGACTCACGTTTCGTCCTATTTGATACTCATCAGCTGGATGTACCTGCATCCCAGAGTTCATGTTCACTCCAGGATTCGGGCCCAGTACCGTTCATTTCAAACGTTTTGAACGCCGTCTTGAATTCCACTGCTAGCCACTAATCATCTTTAAATAAAACAGTTGTTCAAAGATCTGTATTTCTAAGTGATTCACCAACTGTTGTTCGCAAATGATTAACCTGTTTTTTTGTGATTAAAGATCCTGACTACTTTATTGTAAAGTTAAAATACACTTACATACGCGACACTGCCTATTTACTGACTGGAATGTTGATATATATATATATATATATATATATATATATATATATATATATATATATATATATATATATATATATATATATATATATATGCCTGGTGGTTTCATAAAATGAACAAATACATTGTCATAGATAATACTTAAGCGAAGGAAAATATTTCCTACTATTAAATATTAATTAGTGACTGAATATATACTTAACAAAGAAATATGTCATTGTAATGTATAAATATTATTTGGTTAGTGTAATTCTTTCAATAGACTGCTGGACTGCTATTGACGAAGTCATTGTCCTGAAATCTTTCTTTATTACCATTAGTCATCAGGTCGTATCGTTATCTGTTACTTCAGCAGTCCGTAATGAATACAGTTTTCATTCTAAGAAATAATATTGTTGTGCTTTACTAATGTGAATCTCAGTTAATACAAAGCATTTGATACTTTAAAGCAATTAAACCTAAATGTTTTAGGTCATAATATGATTCTGGGACTAATATCAACTAAACAGTGAAGGGAATACAACAAAAAAACAGTTTGAAACATCAATAATTAAATACATAATTCATTTTCACAAAGCTAGGAACTTACATTTTCTTTTTTAACATTCAGAGAACGTTCTTTTGCTGTTATACTTTCAACCTTCAATTCAGCAGTTGACTTTGTTTGATATGTGGATTGTATATTGTTTTTTTGTGAAAGTGATTTTTTATTGGATTTATAGATATGTTGCTCGGTTGATTTATTTTCAGCTGATGTTTTCGTACTACTAATTTCATGATTCGGATGATGATAACGATGTTGATAATAATGCTGATAATGATGATGGTAATCT
Organism: Schistosoma mattheei; assembly: GCA_944470405.2. Taxonomy (NCBI): domain Eukaryota; kingdom Metazoa; phylum Platyhelminthes; class Trematoda; order Strigeidida; family Schistosomatidae; genus Schistosoma; species Schistosoma mattheei. The sequence continues at coordinate 36,444,812 of OX103944.1, forward strand.
TTGTCAGATAATGAATTCTCAGGTTCATTTGATTTACCTTCAATCTGTTTTGTGTTAATTTTCTCATCAGTTTGCTTATCTGATAGATTTTTCTTAGTAGAATAACTAGTTTTTTCCTTTGATTGAATCGGAGGATAATGGTTATTTTCATTCTCAGTTTGGCTCGTTGAACTAATTAATTGAGATGGAGTTGATTTCGATGATGGATGACGGTGATTTTCTTTATGTTTTGATACATAATCTACATTCTTTGGTCGATTTTCTTCTTGTTGATGAGATTGAGGTTTTAAAACATGGTGGTATTCTTCAGTCATCGGTTTGTGTTCTTGACTTTCTTGATGTTCTGGTTTTTTCAAGTGATTTCGCTCTGCTTGTGGATAATGATGATGATAATTATGATGATGTCTTGGTTGGATTTCATGTCTTCGATCATTTCCTCGATAATGTTCATGATGGTGAGGCACATGATGGTTATGATGTGAATGAGCATCTTTGTGATTGTTACTATGATGTTCATGTGTCTGGTAATTTTCTTTTCTATAGTTCACAGATAATATTGAGACTATTCGAAAGATTATTAAGAATAAGCAGAATATATTCATGCTGAATATTTTCATCTATTGTCGTTGTTCGTTTCTATTGAATTATTCACACCTTTTGGGTATCAAACAAATTCATATAATGAAAATATATGCTTGACATTTGAATGGCGAAAAAAATGATATTGACTATAGTTTTCTTTTTGTTTCCACCAATATTTATTTATCTTATAGAATATCTTCAGATCATATGATCTGATCAATAAATAGGTGCACTTGTTCAAGTAATGATCTTTTGTTTTTTCAAGAGTACAGATATTAAATTTGAATGTAATTGTATTTCAATTTGTTTATAATGATTGAATTAATTAAGTAGACTTATAAGTTCCTACGATTTGAACAGGAGAAGTAGGATTAGGGAGAGAGTTTTACAATATGCTCTAAAAGATACTGTGGTGCGTGCTACTTATATTGATGTAAGTAGTATATGACACGAGTCAGGAACGTAATATCTGGCAGCAGAAGATGAGGGAAGATCAATGAAAAAAGAGCAAGAATACAATGCAATTTGTAAGAAAAGGCATGAACAATGAAATGTGAGACAATGGGTTGATGATTGTTACAGGAACAGTCCGGTTTAATATGATGAAATAATATTTTGCAAATTAACGATTCGCTATATTGTTTTTCTATCTTACAAAGTAGCTCTGTGAATTTGTGATAAATGTATTAGATTGTCCCAACCCTTGTTCTGTTCACTACAGATACCATTATAATACGTTTTGACAGGAACACGTCTTTGATGAAAGAAAAAAGATTTTTTTGGGCAATCATCAATAAGAATGACTTGAAATAACATCTACAATAGTTTTCCTTATTTTGATAAAAGGTCAGCTTATAATATTCTATAAAACCTATCGTCTAAATTTGGCCGATTAGTTTCACAGTATTTGGGCGCCGAGTTGATGTAAAACATTAAGGAATAAGAAGGTATTTGAAGGGGTTTTGTGGAGATTGTAGTAATTTCAACAGTTGAGATCATGAGTTCATCCAGTGCTTCCAGGTTTTCTATGGTGGTCTAGCTTCAATTGACTCATGATCTTAACTGTTGAAAGAAGGTGTTTGTAAAATTTCAGCGAATGAATTCGAAGTTAATCAGAAGTTTGATCCAAGTTTTTTCGAGGAATTAATTCGCTAAGATTTTAGAAAAGAAAAACATTTTTAAAAATGGGAATTCACGATTTAATTTTTATATTAATGAAGATAAGATTAACAAAGGGTTTGTTTAGTTAATTGATACTTATTATAATGATAAGAACCCAGATTTAGTGTAGCCACCGCTAGGATTTTTTCAAATATACTTATCATTTTACAGTTCAAAATATATTTAAAAAAACAATCGTAAGTAATCAGTATATATTGATTCAAATGGTAACAATATTAAAACATAATTGTCATTATTATTATTATTACCCTTGCTAACCTTTTTAAGAAATCTATTGAGCAACCACTCCTACCTACTATATCTGACCTTATTCATATTATTCTACATATTACATAATTTCTGATTTGTAATTACATTATTCTCTCTTTCATCCCATGTAGACTATATTTATTGTGATCGTTGATCTCACAATTTCATTCCACTTATAAACTGATTCAAGTCAACAACTTCATATTAGTCAGTACTAACATTAACGACTTGATAGTTGAAATCATGAGTCAACTGAAGCTAGAACACCATAGAAAACCTGATAGTACTGGACAACCGTGTCGTCCTAGTATGGGATTCGTCAGCTGTGCGCATTCACGACCCCGCCACGTGAGATCCGAACCCAGGAACTATCAGTTTTGCGCATGAGCGCTTAACCACTAGACCACTGGAACGGTCGGCATCCAGCTGTGTTAATGTCTAACTTTAACTAATCCACGCAATTGAGTGACATATCCACCATTGTCTTCAGTGAGTTACTATCTCACAACTGACCTGGTTGAACTCCACTGGTCACTGCTTCTCTCATACTAGCACGAAACGGCCATCCAGTGCTTCCAGGTTTTCCATGGTGGTCCAGCTTCAATTGACTCATGATCTCAACTATTAAAATTACTATAATATCCAAAAAACCCTTTGTAATATTAACGATTTTATTTTATTTTATATGACAAGCAACAATCTTTGATTCACATGCTACAATTTTAAATGATATACTCTGCCTTAAACCTTACCAATTTTATAGATTAATAATTTGGTTATATAATTGTAGAACCTGATAAGAAATTCATTGAAAGGATATTCTTCGTTTATATAATTATGTTCTAACATAATTGGTTGTTTACAACTTTCTATGCTCTTAACTATCTGAATTTTGTGCTGATGATATCGTTCAGAAGAACGATGAAAGCTCCACGACAAAACCATCCAGCTCAGAGAACAAAATTCCATAAAAAACTAATCATCATTTTCAACAGATTGTAACATTTAATGGTCATGAACGTTTATATGAATAGAATAACATGAGTTTTGTTTGATTTCATTTAATTTTCATCAACCGCTGACAATCTAATAATATTTCAAAGAATTCAATAAATACTGTGAAACTATTCGATCAAATTTAGACAAAAAGTCTTATATAATTAAAGAAAAGTTATGAAATATTGATTATGACAAGAGAAGGAAAAGGAAAACTAAAGGTTAAAATTAAATATTTCTGTGATCAAATAATCAATCATAAATTAAGCTCAGTTAGTTTAAATGTAAGATTAAGAATTCAGAAAAAGGAAATATAATAAATAAGGCCTAAGAGATACTATTATTATAATTTTAGGAAATAAATAAGAACCAGTGATCGATAAACAATCGATCATTTAGAAATAGTTGAAATACCTATTTAAAATTCTTGTTTATATGAGATGTTCGGACGTTCCATGTACCTATAAACATTTTTGCTCTAGTTGTTAGAAGGGCATCGGCCTCGTGGCTTCCGAGGGAACTCGGCTTTCACCATGAAGCGTCATAATTCTTCTAAATGAAGACCTTCTTACTTCAGGGCAGAGTTTAAATTATTTTTTCTGGTTAGCGCTTTTTTAGCGAGTTAGTTTTTACGGGATGGGGTCGCTAACCCCATGCCCAACCCTCCTCCTTTACCCGGACTTGGGACAGGTAGTAACTCTAGAAGAGCTACAGGTGGAGTCAGAATTTTCAATACCAACGTCAAGGCGCTTCTACTATACGGAGCTGAAACTTGGAAAACTACAACAACAACCATCAAGAAGGTACAAGTATTTATAAATAACTGTCTTCACAAGATACTGGACATCTATTGGCCGCATACCATCGGCAACAGCCTTTTGTGGGAGGGAAAAAACCAGCTTCCAGCGGAAGAGGAAATTAGGAAAAGACGATGGAAATGGATAGGACACACATTACACAAATCATCAAACTGCATCACGAGACAAGCCCTAACTTGGAATCCTGAAGGGAAGCGGAAAAGAGGAAGGCCAAAGAACACATTACGTCGGATAATAGAAGCGGATATGAAAAGGTCAATAGGAACTGGAAGGAGCTGGAAAGGATTGATCAGGACAGGGTTGGATGCAGAACGCTGGTGAGCGACCTATGCTCCTTGACGAGGAGTCACAGGTGTAAGTAAGTAAGTAAGTTATATGAGATGATTGAAACTATTATTGTCAAAGGTTTGGATTCCTTTTTCATGAAGGTAATGAAACATTTTAATGAATAAAAAGACCCCCATCATCATAAAAATACAGGTATAGGAACGAATAATATTGTTTTCAATAATTTCTTATCAGGTTCTACAATTATAAATTTCAATTAATAATCCATAAAATTGGCAAGGTTTAAGGCAGATGGGTATAAACGATCTTTTCTTAGGTATTTTGAAGAAAAAGATTAGATTTAGTTTGAGTCACCTCTTCCATAAAGGATTGAGTTCAAGTGTATTTCATCTGAACTTATAATTTAAGGTACATTCGGGTCCAAGAATGCGAAGTGTAAAGTGTCTCTGAATGGATTCCAACCTTAATTTGTCAATTTCGCAAATACTACTAAGATTAAAAGTTCAGTATTCTAGTAGTGGTCGAACATAAACTTAACACATTAAAGTACGTGACTTGTTGTTGTAACGGTTACGAATTATGCAGCACATAAGACGTTGGGACTTGGAGGTCTATTTCGAGGATTTTTCTGTGAAGCACAAAATATAAAATTATCCAAGATCATTACTGTATGAACGTAGATAACACCTTACCATTGATGATGGGATCTAAGTTGAGCGATATATTGTCGAAGCATGTCTATCCTTAATTATTCGTGTTAAGCTCCAACTACCATTTCGAGTACCACTGGGCTACCTTGTTGAGCTTCATACTGATGCAATTCTGCATATTGTTCAGTTCATGCGGATAAAATGAACACCATACTTTAAGATGGTCTGCACATGGAAGAGGCCTACCCATACAAAAGTAGTCGTAAATATTTACATAAACTAAAAAGAGCAAGGGCTCTAAGACAATACCTTGTATTACATCAGCTTTGACCGGGACAACATCCGACAGGGAGTACTTAATTTCGACTATTCAGTGTCGGCGTCTAAAAAATAATCAAACCAATCAAGCAGACAGTTTTTGGCCCCATAAGATGCGAGCGTGCCCATAAGAAGTTGGCGGTTAACCATGTCGAATGCTTTAGAAATAGCAGTGTATACGACTAAAACTGTACATCGTCGGTTACGTTGAGTAATGACTAAATTAAGGAAATCAAAGTGGCACGTCATACAAGATCGATTTTTAAGAAAACCATGCTGCGAAACACTGGTAAGCTTTTCAGTGAGTAAATAGTTACACAGTTCATCACCAACAATGTTTCTATAATCTTAGAGATAACTGGAGTAATACTCATGGACCGGCAATTGTTCATGTTAGTCTTTTATCCAGATTAGTAACGTAGTATGATATACGTGATTTTCCGACAGTAAGGGTAAGTACCTGCTTCCAGAGAAAGAGTAAACGGCTTCAGAAGAATAAATGGAAAATCTGGATCACCATATTTCTAGAGAAAAGATGGAATCCCATCTATTCCATGACCGCTCGAAACCTAATGGAGTTTAAAGGCCTACTAATTCCAATTTAACACTTGCTTCGTGATACAGTTTCATCATTTCCTCAATGTATATCCTATCCACTTACAATGTCGTTTCCTAATATCCTTCTCAGACGACAGCTGGTTTGTTCTCTATCAAAGTAGGTTGTTGTTGTTGTTGATGATGGAATCCGGTTGACGGATATTGAGTACCATGTGTAGACAATTGTTTATAAATACTTGTAGTATTTTGATGATGGTTGTGGTAGTTGTTGAAGTTCCATCTCCATACAGTACGACTATCTTGACGTTCGTAATGAAGATTGTGACTTTGATGTTTGCTTGGAGACAGTTGTTTTGAGTTTCATTTGTTGTTCAATTGTAGGAATGCTGTCCTTGCTTTCTCAATCATCTCCTTTACGTCTGCATGGGATTTTCCTTGTGATAACTTTTGATTATATTTAATTTGGTTTTTAATGATTTGAAATATCCGATTGATAAGTCCCAAATAGGACGAAACAAGAATCTTGCACTACACTGCTAGTCAAATTCCATCTATTCGATGTAAATCATATTATCATTTCTTCAGCTGAATATTTTTCCACATGTAGATCACAATTTTAATTTCTTAAAAGACATTATTCAGTCTACTATGTAGCGAGCAATTTTATCTCTTGAAATCTTTTCGATTTGTATATAAAGACCAGCATAGTGAGTAAATTATCACTTTGGTCAAATCCGTCAGTTCAGAATGTCAACGAAATCCGTTGAGATGTTGTATTAGTAGTATGACCAACGTTTAAAGACTTCATAGGCTTTTATTTAATAAAAAATAATTTCAAAATGGGATGCCAAAATTTTTGTCGTCTATAGAATGAGTCAATGCGACAAAATATGTTAAGACAGAATTCTAAAAATCATCTATTTTATCTTCATTTTGTTTATTAGTTCAAATATATTGATTTTAATCAGTCAGTAGACAGGAATCGTTGATGGGCACTGCTGAGGAGTCCCACAATAGAACGAAACGGCCGTCCAGTGCTTCCAGGTTTTCAATGGTGGTCTAACATCAATCGGTTCATGATCTCAATAAAAAAAATTAACAACCTCCACAAACTCTAAACTGATAATTACCATGTGCTCACTAGTGACTAGCTTCGTGAGAAAATTCTCGGAGTTCTGTTGGGAAGCCGTGATCAGTGGAGCTAATCCGTGTCGGGTAGAAACAGGTGTCTACCTCAGTACAATGGAAGATGGTCGCTCAATTTCGTGGATTGGTTGAGGTTAGACATTAAAACCATTGGATGCCGGCTCAGTGGTTCAGTAGGTTAAGTGTTTGCGCGCGAAACTGAAGGCCCTTGATTGGAATCCCGCGAGCGGGTTTCGTGGATGCGCCCTACTAAGGTGTTCCATACTAGGACGAAACGGCCATCCAGTGCCTCCAGGTTTTCAATGGTGATCTAACATCAATCGGTTCACGATCTCAACCAAAAAAAATTAACAATCTCCACAACCACTATACTGATTATTTTAATTTCTTTTGATTTCACATATGATATTTTAACTCCGCCTGGAGTCCCTCCGGGGGCTACTGCCGGTCCCAAGCCCGGATAAAGGAGGAGGGTTGGGCATGGGGTTAGCGTCCCCATCCCGTAGAAAACTAACTCGCTAAAAAAACGCTAACCAGAAAAAATTAATCACAAATTTTAAACTCTGCCCTGGGAGTCAGAAGGTCTTCATTTAGAAGAATTATGACGCCTCATGATGAAAGCCGAATTCCTTCGGAAGTTACGAGGCCGATGCCCCTTCTGACAACCAGAGCGACCATTTATTTAGGTACATGGAATGTTCGTACAATGTGGGACACCGGAAGAGCCTTCCAAATTGCTGCAGAAATGAGAAGATACAACCTAGAGGTACTTGGGATCAGTGAAACACATTGGACACAAGTTGGACAACAACGACTAACTACAGGAGAGCTCCTGTTATACTCCGGCCATGAAGAAGAAAATGCACCACATACACAAGGAGTTGCATTGATGCTGTCCAAACAAGCGCAAAATGCACTTATAGGATGGGAATCTCATGGACCAAGGATCATCAAAGCCTCGTTCAAAACAAAGAAAGAGGGCATTTCAATGAACATCATCCAATGCTATGCGCCTACCAACGACTACAATGAAGACGCTAAAGATCAATTCTACAATAGGCTGCAGTCAATCGTCGAGAAGTGCCCAACAAAGGACCTGACCATTCTGATGGGAGATTTCAACGCCAAGGTTGGAACGGACAACACTGGATATGAAGACATCATGGGACGACACGGACTGGGAGAAAGAAACGAAAATGGTGAGAGATTTGCAAATCTATGTGCCTTCAATAAGCTGGTCATAGGCGGCACCATATTCCCACATAAACGCATACACAAAACCACATGGACTTCACCGGATCACTCTACACAAAACCAAATCGACCATATTTGCATCAACAAAACGTTCAGGAGGACTATAGAGGACGTGAGAACCAAGAGAGGAGCTGATATAGCATCAGATCATCACTTGCTGGTCGCCAAGATGAAATTGAAACTCAAGAAGCACTGGACAACGGGGCGGACAATATCACAAAAGTTCAATACGGCCTTTCTTCAGGATACTAACAAACTCAACAAATTCAAGATAGTCCTCAGCAACAAGTTCCAGGCCTTTCATGATCTACTCAATGGAGAAGGAACTACTGTGGAGAGCAACTGGAAGGGGATCAAAGAGGCAATCACTTCAACATGTCATGAGGTCCTGGGTCACAAGAAGCACCACCACAAGGAATGGATCACTGTTGATACACTGGATAAGATTCAAGAAAGAAGGAACAAGAAGGCAGCAATCAATACCAGCCGAACAAGAGCAGAAAAAGCCAAGGCACAAGCTGAATACACGGAAATAAACAAACAAGTGAAGAGGAGCATCAGAACCGACAAACGTAAATATGTGGAAGATTTAGCAACGACGGCGGAAAAGGCTGCAAGAGAAGGAAACATGAGACAATTGTATGACACGACAAAGAAACTCTCTGGAAATCGCCGCAAACCAGAACAACCATTTTTTTTTTTTTTTTTTTTTTTTTTTTTTTACATTGAAGGACAACAAAACAGGTGGGTAGAACACTTCAAAGAACTCTTGAATCGACCAGCTCCACTGAACCCACCCAACATCGAAGCAGCACCCACGGACCTCCCAATCAATGTTGGCCCACCAACAATTGAAGAAATCAGCATGGCCATCAGACAAATCAAGAGTGGCAAAGCAGCAGGACCGGACAACATCCCAGCAGAGGCACTAAAAGCAGACGTAGCGGCAACTGCAAGGATACTCCACATTCTCTTCAATAAGATTTGGGATGAGGAACAAGTACCAAAAGACTGGAAAGAAGGACTTCTGATCAAAATACCGAAGAAAGGCGATCTCAGCAAGTGTGATAACTACAGGGGCATCACTCTTCTCTCAATACCGGGAAAAGTCTTCAACAGGGTATTGTTAAACAGGATGAAGGACTGCGTAGACGCCCAACTTCGTGACCAACAGGCAGGATTCCGTAAGGATAGATCGTGTACAGACCAAATCGCAACTCTACGGATCATTGTGGAACAATCAATTGAATGGAATTCATCACTCTACATCAACTTCATTGACTACGAAAAGGCATTTGATAGCGTGGACAGAACAACACTATGGAAACTTCTTCGACACTACGGCGTGCCTCAGAAGATAGTCAATATCATACAGAATTCCTATGATGGATTACACTGCAAAATCGTGCATGGAGGACAGTTGACAAAGTCGTTCGAAGTGAAGACCGGTGTTAGGCAAGGTTGCTTACTCTCACCCTTTCTCTTTCTCCTGGTGATCGACTGGATCATGAAGACGTCAACGTCTGAAGGGAAGCGCGGGATACAATGGACATCTAAGATGCAGTTGGATGATCTAGACTTCGCAGATGATCTGGCCCTTCTATCCCAAACGCAACAACAGATGCAGGAGAAGACGAACAGTGTGGCAGCAGCCTCAGCAGCAGTAGGTCTCAATATACACAAAGGGAAAAGCAGGATTCTCCGATACAACACAGCATGCACCAATCCAATCACAATTGACGGAGAAGATTTGGAAGATGTAAAAACCTTTACGTATTTGGGCAGCATCATTGATGAACAGGGTGGATCTGATGCAGATGTGAAGGCGCGGATCGGCAAAGCAAGAGCAGCATATTTACAACTGAGGAACATCTGGAACTCAAAGCAACTGTCAACCAACACCAAGGTCAGGATTTTCAATACAAATGTCAAGACAGTTCTACTGTATGGGGCAGAAACCTGGAGAACTACGAAAGCCATCATCCAGAAAATACAGGTGTTTATTAACAGTTGTCTACGCAAAATACTTCAGATCCATTGGCCGGACACTATTAGCAACAACGTACTGTGGGAGAGAACAAACCAGATCCCAGCGGAGGAAGAAATCAGGAAGAAGCGCTGGAAGTGGATAGGACACACATTGAGGAAAGCACCCAACTGCGTCACAAGACAAGCCCTCACATGGAATCCTGAAGGTCAAAGGAAAAGAGGAAGACCAAAGAACACATTACGCCGAGAAATGGAGATAGACATGAGAAAAATGAACAAGAATTGGATGGAACTAGAAAAGAAGGCCCAGGACAGAGTGGGTTGGAGAATGCTGGTCAGCGGCCTATGCTCCATTGGGAGTAACAGGCGTAAGTAAGTAAGTAAGTAAGTAAGTAAGTAAGTAAGTAAGTAAGTAAGTAAGTAAGTAAGTAAGTAAGTAAGTAAGTAAGTAATTTTTGTATCTAAATGAATGTGATGAGAAAATCAACTATCACTGATCAACGTCAATTATCTTCCGTGAATTGTGCTATTTTTAAAAATTGATATTCTTCCATTTTATAAATAACATTGATGTTGTTATTGTTTGATAATTTAGTTTATTGAGTGAATTTCGGGGTCTATTATAATTTTGTTGAAGTAAATTCTTGTGAAGTTCCAGCTGAATAGTAAAACCAATCAAGTTTAATATCAATGTTTAACTATTTGTATGATATTGATCACTTTGTATTATGGTGATGTATATTTAGTGATTTTTGTAACGACAAAATAAAAACCACATTTCTTCCCTAATTTGTCACACTTTATATGCAACCACATTTTTATTCATTATCTTTTGTTTTTCGGTATCACTTGTTAAAAAACGATGATAATTGTTTGGATACATATATACGAATATTCTACCGCATTGGTTAAAAAAAAAGATAAAACGCTATCTCCGCCATCTGTTCTTCTGCTTTATTGGCCACGGCCTTTGATTGAAGACTATAATAGTGTTATAACGTCCTTTTAGGCCTTCCTACACTACGTTGGATTTTTGGCACGGATTATTATTATTAAATAATACTATTGGATTCAATCTTTCTCATTACGCCGTTGGTGCCACCACGTGCAGAGGAATCTTCGTTAATCAAGTGAATTCATTTGTGGTTGTTATCTCAGAGAGCGGCTTACAAGTAACATTCATGTCATAATAACTGTTATTATTTTGTTGTTTAATATACCACTTGTATTCTAACTGTAATTTGTTAACTTTTGGTTTTACTCATAGACAGACAGTTAGGGTTTTACTGTTAACTCTTTTGGTTTATTATTAATAACCTTGCGTATTGATATATCTTGAATAAGCTCTTTTGCTGGGATCCACCATAGTATGTTGATTAAAGTGATTTTAAAAAGTGTAAAGAAAATTTGTTGACTTATGATTCAGTGGATTTAATTCATTCAGAGTAATTTACACACATAAACCAATGAACACATGTAAATATAATTGTATAAATTTTATTAATTTTCTGAAAATGAGCGTTTAAAGGAAGAAGCTATTTTTGTGAGGGAAAAAGAGCTTAAATTGAAGAAAAAGCTAAAAGAAAAGGAACTCAAACAACGTCTTGAAGAAGAGGGGAAGTTGCTGACCGATAAGCAGAAAGAGGACCGACGCAATTTTATAAAGCGGTAATGAGAGCCCAGATGGTAAATCTGAACTTAAGAAAAGACCACTGTATGGTAAACTTAAAAAGAAAACTGTACAGTTCTTCATTAAGATGGAAATTTAATGTGTCATTTTCAACATTCACTTTTGGTGATAAATATAATGTTTCATTAATAGATATTTGGACATCAAAAATCTTTGGGTTTATAACAAATATCAACTTTAAACTATTCGTTTAAAAGTTTATTGGGGATCAATTATTTTTAGTATGTTTGTTGAATCAAATTTATCCAGGTAATCATTGAGAACTATGGTTCACTTATTTGAAGTTTAAAACCTTTCAGCAGTAGGAATCAATGATTATACCAAAGTCTCATGATTTTTACTAGTCGTCTATCGAAGGAATATTCTCTGAAAATCCTATGTGCTAATAACACCAATAGCTAATATTAAGAAGAAATTCTGGATTTCTGGCATGAAACCCTGGCCAAGTTTTGAATGAAGACAGTTCGATACCAACCCACTGGTGTAAATGATTTGTCGAGTATAAACACATCCTTGATTCGGTTTAGTTGGTAAAATATCATATTATTCTCTATCCTTTCATATTCAACACTCTTTGTGAACCTCGTATTGATTGTTGTTATTTGATGTTACGGAATAGAGTCGAGCGGAAATCTTAGGAGTTCTAGTAAGAAGCCACGACCGATGGCGCTCTACTGTGTCGGATGAGGTGAAATACCTTCCAGAGATAACGGAAGTTGAACACGTAATATTACGAGTTAATTAAAGTTGGACATATACATTATTGGATCCTGACTCAGTGATTTAAAGATTAGGCGTTCGTTGAAAGAAGCGAAGTTCATAGATTTGATATACGGTTGTGTAATGGTGGATGCACACTTTATTTAGGATCCCAGTACAAAGATGAAATAATGCTTTAAGGTTTTTAATGGTTGTTTAATTTAAGTCGATTTGTGATCTCGATAACATTCAGTGATTTCCAGAATCCTATACTAACATATCTAGGTTTTAAATGTAATATGATTAGGGCGGTTTGATTTACACATATTTTCCTACTATGCAGATATTGTATCAAACCTCCCTGTTTTATATTTATTTGAATCAGATAACTCTGAATCCTAATTGTGTGTAATTACTCAGTATTATAAAAGGTTTATAACTTCTCACTATGCCAAATACTAGCAATTTCAAACTGGAACATCGAACCTGTTGGTACATTCTCTTCTTTGTCTACCGTTTTAGACAAAAGAAAAAGAGATAAATCTATTGAAATACATTCAAAGACGTTCAGTTTCATCGTTTGCTCATATTTATTTTCTGATTGTTAGTTTTGCAAAAAAAAAGACAACACTTTATGAATTCTTTCTTACGAAGCGATTTTCAAAGTTAACCATCCTGTTCATTTCGTTATTTCATCTTTTATCTTGTGTTCATGAAGGACTGGTTTTAGTGATATCTTCCTTATCTACAGCACAATTATCAAGTTTATGTCCATGTACTTTAATGATGCATTCTCATTGTATGAAGATGCTATATATTTCTATTTCAATAGATGCTTTAATTGCTTAGAAGAAAGGAGTGGGTTTAAGAAAAAAAGAACTCGTGTCAAAACTGAATAAAAACAAATAGTTACATTTAACTAGATACAATATGAATTTCATTTATTAATATTTGATTGTTATTAACAGATGGCTAACAGACAAATCAAAGAATGGCAAAGCAGAAGGACCAGATAACATTTCAGTAGAGGCACTGAAGGCGAACGTTGCAGTAACTGCAAAGATACTCCACATTCTCTTCAACAAGATATGGGATGAAGAACAAGTGCCAACAAACTGGAAAGAAGGGCATATGATCAAGATACCAACGAAAGGCCATCTCAGCAAGTGTGATAACTACAGGGACATCACTCTTCTCTCAATACCGGGAAAAGCCTTCAACAGGGTATTGTTAAACAGATGAAGGACTGCGTAGACGCACAACTTCGTGACCAACAGGCAGGATTCCATAAGGTGAGATCGTGTACAGACCAAATCGCAACTCTACGGATCATTGTGGAATAATCAATTGAATGCAATTCATCACTCTACATCAACTTCATTGACTACGAAAAAGCATTTGACAGCGTGGACAGGACAACACTATGGAAGCTTCTTCGACACTACATTGTGCCTCAGAAGATAGTCAATATCATACGGAATTCCTATGATGGGTTAAACTGCAAAATCGTGCATGGAGGACAATTGACAGACTCGTTCGAGTAAAGATCGGTGTTAGGCAAGGTTGCTTACTCTCACCCTTTCTCTTTCTCCTGGTGATCGACTGAATCATGAAGACGTCAACATCTGCAGGGAAGCGCGGGATACAGTGGACATCTAGGATGCAGTTGTATGATCTAGACTTCGCAGATGATCTGGCCCTCCTATCGCAATCACAACAACAAATGCAGAGAAAATGACCAGTGTAGCAGCAGCCTCAGCAGCAGTAGGTCTCAATATACACAAAGGGAAAAGCAGGATTCTCCGATACAACATAGCATACACTAATCCAGTCAAAATTGACGGAGAAGATTTGGAAGATGTAAAAACCTTTACATATTTGGGCAGCATGATTGATGAACAGGGTGGATCTGATGCAGATGTGAAGGCGCGGATCGGCAAATCAAGAGCAGTATATTTACAACTGAAGAACATGTGGAACTCAAAGCAACTGTCAACCAACACCAAGGTCAGGATTTTCAATACAAATGTCAAGACAGTTCTACTGTATGGGGCAGAAACTTGGAGAACTACGAAAGCCATCATCCAGAAATACAGGTGTTTATCAACAGTCGTATACGAAAAATACTTCGGATCCGTTGGCCAGACACTATCAGCAACAAACTACTATGAGAGAGGAAATACCAGATCCCAGCAGAGGAAGAGATTGGGAGGAAGCGCTGGGAGGGGATAGGATGTACATACATACAAGGTAAGCCCTCGCATGGAATGCTGAAGGCCAAAGGAGAAGAGGGAGTCGAAAGATCACATTATGCCTAGAAATAGAAACGGACATGAGAAGAATAAAGAACAATTGGATAGAACTAGAAAGGAAGGCCCAGGACAGATTGGGCTGGAGAATGCTGGTCGGCGGCCTATGCTCTATTGGGAGCTACAGCCGTAAGTAAGTAAGTAAGCAACATGTGAAGATATTTTTATTTATTTGTTATTACTTGTATAAATTTGCGAAATATGGTGAAAGTATAGAATGCTGACAATATTCAGGAATAATTAAAATGACTACGAGAAAGAAAAGTTAATTTTTTAGTCAATTCTAATACAGGTAATACAAATGAATAATTTACATCGCCAAATCTAAAAACATTCAGATTTATGGTTAGCAATTTTAATTAGGATTAATGGTTAGGATAAGTGGCACTGGTCAGAAGTTAGAACTACTGGTTATGAATAGAATAAGATTGTTTTGTAGCTATGTAATGAATACTTATCCACTTAGTGCTTTGATTGTAAATATCAACAACTTTAAGTTACTTTAGAAAGATAGCAAAATATGGTCCCTATGTTTTAGTCTTCTCGTATTATTAATTTTAGGCGTCCTAGTAATTAATTATGCGTATGTCCAATATAGCTTCTTAATAAGATACAATCTATCTGTCATATCGTCTTGAATTTCACCCAAATATCCAATAGTCGCAATCTAAATATGATTAGTTTTTTCGTAAGGTATGTATTTTTTTTAAAAAGATGCTTACAATCTATGCAATCGTTTAGGTTAATACCAGCATCTAATAATCAATACTTAAATCATGGAACTAATAGCTGAAAAATAAACAGCGTAGCAGATGTTCCTGCGTCAGTAGACCTCAAGTTACACAGGGGGAAAAGCACGATCCTCGAATGAAATACAGAGAACGACAACTCAATCACACTTAATGATGAAACTCTGGAAGAGGTGGAAACACCCACATATTTGGGTAGCTTCATCGATGAAAATGGTGGATCTGATACAAACATAAAGGCGAGGATTGACAAAGCAAGGATAGCATTCCTACAATTGAACAATATATGAAACTCAAAACAACTGTCTCCAAGCAAACATCAAAGTCACAATCTTCATTACGAACGTCAAGATAGTCGTACTGTATGGAGATGGAACTTCAACAACTACCACAACCATCATCAAAATACTACAAGTATTTATAAACAATTGTCTACACATGATACTCAATATCCGTTAACCGGATTCCATCATCAACAACAACAACAACCTACTTTGATAGAGAACAAACCAGCTGTCGTCTGAGAAGGATATTAGGAGACGACATTGTAAGTGGATAGGATATACATTGAAGAAATGATGAAACTACATCACGAAGCAAGTGTTAAATTGTAATTGTTAAGTTGAACGTAAAAGTGGCAGGCGGAAGAAGACACTGAATGGAGAATTTGATGCAGATATTCGACGGATGAATAGCAAGTGTAAATAACTTGAAATGATTGTGGAGAACAGATTTGTATGTAGAATGCTGATAGTTGGCTTCTTCTCCTTCTCCATACGTAGCAACAGACACTAGAATACCTGTAATGAATAATTTCATTCAATGTTCAACATTACTTTTCTTATATTGTTTCTAATATTTCATTCAATATTTTATGATGTGAATAAATTTCCAACAAATAAACAAACAAACAAACTCACGCACACACACACAATGCTTATCTTTCATTCTACCTAGTGAGTATGAAAAACAAACTATAAACCATATAAAACCAAAGATTTCAAATGGCAACCATGTTTTTGGTAAATTAATTTTGGCTTCTTCACAAATCAAATCCTTTACGTTATTTTGTTAATTATTATGATTATTATTATATTAGGATAACTTTAAACAATCTAATAATTTTCCCCTAATAACTAACTAACTAACTGTATGTTTACATTTATTTTCATTATATATAATTTGACCAGATCAATCGATAATAAGCAATTCAGTCAATAAGACTCAAATATATCCAGTAAAATGGGAAAATTTCAAGGTCATTCATATGATTGGATAATATGTTTAGTCTATCAATACTAATCATTTAACCTATCAATTTTTTTGAAATAAGGAAGCATGCAACCTATGTCGTAGTAGTATAATAATAATTATTAGTAGTAGTAGTGGTAGTAGACTAGATCTTGAATGTGCTTTTTGTTTTCACACATGAAAATAACAAAATATTCTTCTTATTTTATATTCATTACCAGTTGGTTGTTCTAGATAATGCTCAAATATATTGATTATTTTTTAATAATTCCTATGTAATTGTACAAAGTAAACATGATCAACTATATGGATGATTATCATTATTTTAATGGTTATTTTTATAGCGATATAAAAAAAATGAATTAAAATGGGAAATGAAACTAGTCAAACCTCTGGACAAGAAGAGGATATTCAAAGAAATGATGTTAGTCATAAACGTAGTCAATCATTACAACGTGATTTAACTTTATCTAATACAGGAATTACTTTATTACCGAATTCATGTAAAAGTCAATCACAAATTTCTTTACATGAAATCGTTGGAACAAATGATTCTAGTCAAGATAAAACAAATTCAAAGTTAACTACAGATACATCAACTACTGAAATAGCTTTACTTAAAACTGTACAAATGGAATTAACTGATGATGAAAAGGAATGTATACAACAAGTATTAGCTAGAGCACGTCTTGTAGAAATGAATGAAGATAAACGTGTTACGTAAGTTAATAAACATCTTTTGTAATCAAACGTTTGGTTACTAGTTTTGTAAAAATAAATATTAAGTATTTCCTATTGTATGTAAATGATACATAGATTAATCGTTACATGATAAGTTATTGAAAATATCATATTTCATAATTAAGTAGTAGACGTTTTGATCATTACATTAAAAACCAAAGTTTTCTACATTTTAATGAGGATAATGTATGATTAATTTGATTCATTCATAATAGTCAATTGACTAAGCAAGATAATGTGGTTTGTGATACTTAGGTCGACAGATATATAAGTAGTTTGTAACACCAATTGAAAGTGAACGGCCTGACAACAAAAGGTTGACAAGATCGTTTAGAAAAGAACGGGAGTAGATAGTGATTGGTATGGAAATAAAGGAATAACAATTGATGGACATTTTGCAAATAACTCTATAATTTTGTATCCAAGTACATTTGGTTGTCCCTACCTGTGTTCTCACTCAGTACGATACAAATTTTACAACTCCCATCTATTTGCTTGCATTTTTTATTCTTTCCGAATTCTATTAATTACTTGCTTATTCCTACAAATGATAAATCCCTGTTAATTAGTCATACTATAAGCAGTGGAAAGAACTGTCAGTCAGTCAGTAACAACTTAGAACGTTGTAGATCAGTTCGAGTTGCCATACCACATTAGCACAAATATACAATTGTCGATTCAAACCCCATAGTGATAGAGATAGTGAAAGTATAAGCAGTAATCGGAAAAATTAAAGTTTGAAGACGTTATTCAAGGAGCATAATCGAGTGAAGTAAATTTGGCGAGAGAAAAAAGGATTGTAGTTTGATTACATTCAATAGTAAATAGTTTTTAAATATTTTCATCTCAGTGCTATTAAAAAAGAAGATAACCTGTAACATGGTTCTGGCCTGTTTATGGTCAAATAACATTATTTAAGTATTAACAGTTGAAATCTCAAAATAGTAAATAGGATTAGATAGAATTGTCATTGATGGAAGTGAAAAAACATTCATTTTTTGAGAAGACAATAATTCACTTCATAGAACTTCTTTAGTTAAGCCTTAGACCTTTAGAAACCAAAGAATATGAGAGAGCTGTTTGTCCTAGTTTAAAACACTTGAGTTTTGGACAGTTAAAATCGTACCGGGAATCGAACGTAGGATCATCACATCCCGAAATTAACTGCATTACCTGTAGACTATGAAGTTGACATCAGTGTGTCCTTATTATAAATTTGTCTAGCCTAAGTAATTCAATGATGTAAACTACCTTTAAGAAGTGAACTGTCTTTATTAATGTCTGTCTTGAAATTCAAATATTTTTTAAAATACTACTTATACATACATCCTGGTTTACATATAATTAGCTTTGATCAATGAAATAAGTAAATTAGTGGTTCACAATGGTTCAGTTAATTTTTTAAATATTCTATTGAGTAACCTTTTATTGCCTGGTTCTGACATGAAAACCTGAGATCTTTTTATCACTTGATAATATTAAAGAATACTGATAATATTAATTAGAATTAATCAATACACGTACAAAGTAAATCATATATATTGATTCACTTATTGTTACTAAAAGTATACTAATCAAAACCGTGCTTTGTTAGAAATCTCTTCTCAATCATCAAATGATATAAGAATTGAACTTTCATAATTTAAATCATAGACTGAGGTTTGTTAGACCACTGCCGAAAACTAGCAATTACTTGGCAGCTGTTTCGTTATATTATGAGACCCTTCGACATTCAGGATATTATTTGAGTTTGAACCTAGGTGGGTGAATACTCAACGTCTGGATAAATGATGTACCAGGACCAAAAATACTGTTCAGTTCATTCTAGTTTTCATTTGTGTTTTAACTAAGATCATCATATTTCTTGACATCATTATTTATGGTTGACCAAAAGACAAAAGAAAGTAATAAGAAGTTCTATTTTGGAGCATCTAATCGATACCAGTTACCACATAAATAAAACTTCAGTGTTTAACCCCTCTAAATTTACTCTTTGGTTCTAAGAATCTGACTCTGACATATAACAGAAGCCATTTTAATATACATAAAAAACTTAACATTGTATAGAGAAAATATTTATACAATCTTTGAATTTACCCTGATCTCCTGTTTACTTCCTTGCTTACTTACGCCTGTTACCCCTTGTGACGAACTACAAACCTCCTTCTGTTTAGATACAATTAGATGTTTGAAGACCTTTCTTTCCCTTTTCTTAAAAAAGATACAGACTTCGGTTCCATTACCATTTAAATTTCTAATTCTAGTCTTACGTAACCTGTTTTTTCATCATATATAAATTTCACCACACCCGTCCCAGTAATTACTTATTATCAATTTTGACAAATAACAAGAAACATTTATATTTACAGTTGGATTCACATTCAACTTTAATTATGTAACTATTTGTAATAATTAACGGGATTATGAAAATTCACTTTATTCCTAATTTAAAGTTAATTTTACAAACGTTTTAAACTAACTGATGATTATTTTCTTAAACCAACTTACTATCATCTAATTTGTACGGATTTTCTACTCACATATAAAACATATAATCTAGTTTTTTAATAATTGGGTTCATGAGTCAATGTAAGCTAGACTACCATGGAAAACCTGAAAGCACTGGACGATCATTTCGTCCCAGTGTGGGACTCATCAGTGGTAGGCAGCCACGATCTCAACCGTGTCTGTTGTAGAGGCAGTTACTCAATAAAGATACAGTATCGTGGAATGGTTGAAGTTAGACATTAACACCATTGGGTGCCGAATCAGTGGTCTAGAGGTTAAGCGTTTGCCCACGGGATCGAAGGTTCTGGGTTCGAGTCCCATATTAGGAAGAAACGGCTGTCCAATGTTTCCAGGTTTCAAATGGTGGTCTAGCTATAATGGACTCATGAGTTCAACTATTAAAAATTACTGTAATATCCAGAAAACCTCATTCTCATATATTAGTGTCGAGCCTTGATGAAAAAATTAATTGACAGAAATCCTCCTTCGCTCAACTTTTCATTTTATTATCAGTTTAGGGGTTGTGGCGATTGTTAAGTTTTTATTTTGGTTGAGACCATGAACCGATTGATGTTAGACCACCATTGAAAACCTGGGAGCACTGGACAGCCGTTTCGTCCCATTGTGGGACTCCTCAGCAGTGCGCATCCACGATCCCGCTCACGAGGATTCAAACCCAGGGCCTTCAGTCTCGCGCGCAAACCCTAACCTACTGGACCACTGAGACGACAGTCAATGGCGTTAATGTCCAATTTCAACCAATCCATGAAATTATGCGACTATCTCCCATTGTACTGAGGTAGACACTTGTTTCTACCCGACACGGATTAACTCCACTGGTCACGGCCTCTCAACAGAACTCCGAGAATTTTCTCATGAACCTAGTTACTAGTGAGCACATGGTAATTATCAGTATAGTGGTTATGGAGATTTTTAAGTTGTTTTTTTTATTGAGATCATGAACCGGTTATCTTAGATCAATCCATGTTGCAAACTATGCGTATGAAATAATACTTTGAAAATAAAATAATCAATTTATTTATTTTGGTCTTTGATATACTACTTTGATCATTTATTATAATTTTAGAAATAATTCAACATTTTCAGTAATTCCGACATAACCCATCTCATTTAGTTGCTATTCATTTTGTTATCAATCATAAATGATGTATGTTGTAAATAGAGAGCTGATGATAATTATAAGACAAAAAAAAAGGGAATTAGTATTTCTTTTCATAAGATCCTTTTCTTCTTACATGTTTCAATAGGAATTCTATACTTCATTCACTTTTTTTTTAGATCGTGATTTGTGTTTGTTTCAATTTCTCAGATAATCTTTTGTATGAATTAGAGGCTTTGTAAAGG
The DNA here is from genome assembly GCA_944470405.2 of Schistosoma mattheei. Taxonomy (NCBI): domain Eukaryota; kingdom Metazoa; phylum Platyhelminthes; class Trematoda; order Strigeidida; family Schistosomatidae; genus Schistosoma; species Schistosoma mattheei. The sequence continues at coordinate 36,466,154 of OX103944.1, forward strand.
TGTATTTAATTTATAGAAAGGAATTTTTCATAAACTGATATCAGTCAAAATACTATTAAATGTAATGTTATTGTATCGAAATCTGAAGGTTTAAGGTTCATTTCTTGATAGGGTTTTTAGCATGTACATATGAAGAATCTCGAACTGGAACGAAACAATTATTTAATTAATGGAAATGAGAATAGTTCAAATATTCTTTCATACATCAAGTTTCACATCTAATTCTTAATTATTTTTAAATAATCATATTGACGGTTCTAGTTTCTTTTAGTTTAAATATAACATTTTGAAATATAAAACAAAAGCAGTTTTCCCAGAATGATTAATTTTAGCTCAATTAATTTTCAGTGGAATACTATAGAATCCATACCTTTAATCAAATTTTACTACTGGTATTTATGATATATTTACTAATCTGAGCAATATTCTAGTTAGATAAATGTATGATTGGATTTCATGTTGTGTACTACTTAATAATATAGGAACTAGGTGTTATGATTTGACAATGTTGTATAGTTCACTTGATGTTCGATATTTAAAGGTAGGATTTGAATCAACAACTGCGGCCTGCTTGAGCATCTGGGCTAACTGTTCCTGCCATCTAGATATTTCAACAAGTTATCGATTTTTTTGTTCTAATATATCATTATGTTTATTAATCGCATAACCTATTCTGCTGCGTTTCTGGAAAGTGTACAACCTTTCGTTGCCAAAGTTACAAAAAAAAACTCAATAAGAGTGTTATGACCTTGATGTCTGGCTTTCTATCACGCAACTTTTCGACCAGTCAGAATACGACTTATACAATTTCGCACTATGCCAAACCAATGACGTTCAACCGGTATGAGCAGTTTAGCGTCCTGATCGGTCCTATGTCCTCCTAGTCCTTCCACTTGAGTCCAGAACACAATACCAGCTTCCGTAATATGAATCAAATCAGATCATTTATTTCAGACATACTCGGTTTATATACTAATCAAACAAACCACATCGTACCATAAAATAGAAAACGACATTTGTACAATATTTGACAAGTGGAATAAATATTGGCCAATAGGAAATGTCCATTTAAAGTCCAAGGACACCATTAGACTTAACATGATAATGATTGGATAATTATACAATAAGAATATTTATAGAATGTTAGTCTATTAACAGTCCTCGGAAGTCACCTGTAACTTAATCTTCACTGGGTTATAACAAAGAGACAATGTGGTTGCTGGTAATATGCAACGAAAAGAATGCACATTATTCAGATGTTCATTTACTGAACTGCTAACATCTAAATGGCGATCACTCGATATTGATCGCCAGGACCGACCAAGAAGAAAGAAACGGAAACTTGTTGAAATACTTTGCGCTGAGAATTCTATATTGCACCAAAAATATAATATTGAATAAAGCTGATAATAATACTAATCTCTGTGTTAATGCGGTATGGCAACTCGAACTGATGTAGGTACGTACGAAGTTCTATGTTGTTAGTGACTGACTGAAAGATAGTCAGTAGTATTCTTTGAACTATGTATTATAATTAGTTTTATCTTATAACTTAATGATTAAAAGAATATTTTATAAATTATCTTACTAATTTCTATCCAATATTCTGGTAGTATTAATTTATTTTCCTTTTCTTAAAAGAAATGTTAAAAAAACTTATAATTCATTTGAACTTTAGTGCGGCCCTTAATTTTAGAACGATATTGTCGAAAGGGCTCTCCACTTTAGTGGCCCGAGTTCTGACTCCAATTAGGTCGTATGAAAGCTTGTTATCGCCTATCCTTGCATATAATTATCGACTTAAATCGCGTTAGTCAATAACAGAATTTAATAAGTCGAATAACGAGAATGGACTTTTGAAAACATATTTTGTATATGAAGCGAATGGAATAGAGGGGAGAGAAACGACGCAGAGTGGAGATGGCTGGTAAGCCAACTCCTCTTTAACCAAGCGTTAATCAATATTTATAGTTACACAAAAGTAAGTTACAGACATGTGATAAGTAATGGGATGAGAAATGTTCACACATATAAAAACAGTGAAGACTGTATAAGCGAATAGTTAACAAGGTTAAAAAATGACTCAAGTAGGATTAATAGAATGGGTTGTCTGAAAGCTAGAATAAGGTATATGGGCTTAACATAATAACCGACACTACAGAACCAATAGTTAGTTTATTCCCGTAGGAAAGTTTTAATATTGTCTATTAATTAGCATAAAATCAAATTAGTTTGTTCTTTAAGTTATATAGTGAAATCAAAAGAATGCTATCAATGCACTGAAAATGATGACATTTAGTTTTCCTATGTATATAGATGTCTTTCTTTTCTCAAGAATGAAGATACACATACTTTTATTTGTTTCTATATAATGTTTATTAATTTATTTTTGTCTTTTTCTTGTGTCTGATTATTTACTTACTTACGCCTGTTACTCCCAACGGAGCATATGCCACCGACCAACATTCTCCAACCCACTCCGCTTGGAGTCCCTCCGGGAGCTACTGCCGGTCCCAAACCCGGGTAAAGGAGGAGGGTTGGACATGTGGTTAGCTACCCCATCCCGTAGAAAACTATCTAAAAAAACGCTAACCAGAAAAATTATGACTGATTAAGTCAGGTTAAATTAAGTATCTATGAAAGTATTTAAATTTATTTTGAAACTATAAATTTAATAAAACATTAGTATTAAAGTCTAGTCTTAGATGGATTGTTCAACACTACCCTAGAAATAATTATGATTTCATCCACTGAAATCCTTTTTTATTAGGAAACTTCATAAATTATAAGGAAATATGGATATGGCTAGTAGTGGAATCCATGATACGTTTTCCATCCTATTTGAGACTTTTCAGGTGGGTGTACTTGCATCTCCGAGTTAATGTTCATACTGGAACTTGAACTCAATGCAGTTCGTTTCAAACGCCATTACTTTATACACTTAGTTACCGAGTCTTGATACCAAGTGAATTTATTCATAAATTGTTTTAGATAATTTCATATAAAATCTTCAACGATTTATGATTATTAGAATTCATTTTTATCATAACCAAATGAGAGTAAATAAAGTTTAAGAAATAAAAAATCTATTTACCCATTTGAGTATCACTAAAATGGTAGAAAAAACTGTTTTTTTAAAATTTGGTATTGTTTGTTTGAATCTCCTCAATAATGCTTAGATGTGCATTTGATCAGTCTCTTATTGAAATAAGTGCATACTGTGCGGATTCCTTGATATTGCCATAATTCACAAGCATTATAAGAAAATTTCCGGAGTAAACATTAACTCTGGGATGCAGATATACCCATCTGACGAGTCTGAAATAGGACGAAACACGCGTCCTGCATTCCACTGCTAGCCACCATTCATCTTTGCTTATAAAACTGTTTCACATTCTTATACATACTTATTGTTATAACTTGTGAACCTGTGTGCCCTGTTTATTGTATAATGAAACGATACCGCCAATCAGAGAGCAGTGAATCATCGATCGAACCAGTGACGCATAAAACACATGCGAGCAGCCTAGAGTCCTTATTGGTCCTGCTTCCTGCCTAGCCCAGCCTGTTAAGTTCAGAACACTAATCTCAACCTCTGCAATATGAATCTTTTATTTTAAGCATACTGGGTTTATATACCAATCAGACAGACCACATCGTAACATAAAATGGGAAACAAAATTTGTACAAGAATTAGTCGAATGTGGCTGTGAATGAGGGAGGTAGTAATTAATAGACAGGGCATAACTCAAAAATTATCGAGTGATAGAATGGATTTCTTGTGTAAAAAGAGCTAAATATGAAGACGATTCTGTAGAAATTACTCTGAGATGAGGATAACCAGTCATTATAAATAAATTAGTTGATGACAAGTGTCATGTTTGGCACGAAATTGTCTGTAAAAACATGTAGCTATGAATATGATAACATTAGTTGAACACAGAGCTGGTCGTTTATACTTGAGAAGTTTGATATCGATTGCCAAGGTCATTGACTATAAATCTAGTTTCTTCTTGGATCATTTGAACTAATTTACATTTTTACAACCCTCATTTCGTTTTATGTATAATAATATATTCTGAAAATAATAAGTACAGAATTCACGCCACTTTACAGGCATGATCAATTTGATATAAATAGTAACATTAGATGAAGAGAACAAATACGTGATAGAAGAAATTTTTAAGTATACTAGTTCAGTAATTCTTTAGGTAGTACGTGTATTACAGCGATCCAATGCATCAGCCGGGGATTTTTTAATATTTCTTAAATGGATAGCCTGTTGATTTATGAACGGTGTAATTAAGCTCATTTCCTGTGCCAGATCGAATTAAAGATCATTATCTACAACTAGAGAAATTAAAACGAAAACAGAAAGCACGGAACAATAAAGCAGTAATTACCAGTATATGTCAATCAGGTCTACCAAAATGCATGTGTCATGTGACACAGTGATATACTGTTGATGTTAGATATTATTCAAATCAGTTAAAGTTGCTAGGGATGGTGTTAACATAAAGTGACATCAAGTAGGTGGTTTTACTTAGGGAATGCACTAATAAAGATGGCTAAACATTTAAAGTTCCTATAATATCACTTGTGGAATGAGATACACTTACAGGTGCTAGAACATTCAATGCATTTTCAGAGGAGCAGTATGCATCGATGCAGCGAACAAATAATGGGAGTGATTTTATCGTACAGAAAGATTGTGGTAGGTTATCCTAGAGTCTAGAAAATTTAAAGGTAAAGTAATTCATCGAGAGAGATGATTTAGAATAGGTTTGTTTCACTACTGCCAAGGAATTACGGATGTCATAGTGAGAAGTTTCTGCATATTGAATCACGTGATTGGATGTGAAGGATAGTTTATTAAGTAGTTTGAAGAAAAAGATAAGATTTAATTTGAGTCTCCTCTTCCATAAACGGTCTAGCCCAAGTTTATTACATCTAGAATTATAAGTTAAGGTGCAATCAGCTCCAAGAATACGAAGTGTAAATCGTCACTGTACCGATTTCAGCCTTAATTTATATTTTATGCGCGCACTGCTAAGAATAAACGTGTAATATTCTAGAAGTGGTCGGACACAAACTTTGTACATTAAAATACGTGACTCATTGTTATATTATCGTAATATTTAAGAAGTAGTTTTAAGTTGTATGCAACGTCTGTACAATGATTAGTAATCAAAGAGATTAATCAATGTGTCATAAGGAATGACGTTGTTCTAATATCTAGTGTTGACCAAACTCTAATAACCAAGGTGTACTGTAACAAACAGTTGACATTATTCTATATTGCATACACTATGTTAAGTCTAATTAGTAGGTTGAAATCAACAAGAAACTCTCGATATAGATTTTGTGCTAGTTGTCAGTGTTCATCGTGATATATCTACAATCTCGATGAGATTATTGAATACTCCTGGATTTAAAGCAACGTCATCTAGTGTTATAGTTAGAGCTGTTACCTAGGTCATCTCTAACCAGGACACAAAGTGGCAAGGTTTTGAATCCTACATTGAGTATAAGTTGCATAAGTGCCTCTTCTGATAAATACCAACTTGAACAATACCTAAGTATAAAGGTTCCTATTATTTTACTCCATTTATAAAAGTGATTTATGGCATGATACCTGAAAATAAAAGAAGAAACAAATGGTTATCGGATATTATGATGCGTCAATTTATGATATTTTCAAATTAATTGACTGAAAACACATTTTACTTTAAGGGTAATGAAAATAGTTTTATTAAGCTTAGACTAATGATTTCAATGTTGTAGTATATTCTGAGTAAGGCAGTTTATCCATGAAGCTTTCATTGTTTCTATAAGAAAAATAAAGTTATGAGGATTAACCAACAAAAAACTTCAAACCGAACTAAACTATTCCTAATAATTATGGTGTTACTATTCACACACACACAAAAGTGTTTTGACTGAATTTTCCTCTAACTTCATTATGGTTTAATTCTTGTCAAAAAGTTAGTACTGATAATGCAAAATGATGAAAGTATCACAAATATTCTGACAACTTTACAAAACCAAATATCATTGAAACGTTCAATGACTTTTATTTTGAAGATAAATATCATTCTTTTAATGGAGTTTTGTTCTCCAAGCTGGATGGTTTGGTTGTGGAGTTTTCATCGTTTTTCTGAATGACATCATAGGCATAAACTTCAGAGAGAAGTCCATTGATATCGTCCAGAAAAACGATGAAAAATCCACGACTAAACCATCCAGCTCACAGAACAAAACTTCATCAAAATCATCCACCTGAGCTACAAATCTTCACCAGATTACATTTATTAAGGTGACAAACAATACAAGTTTAACTTAGCATATTTATATATTTTGACTCATTAAGCTTTAGTCTGAGCACCTGGATAGTATTATAGCATACATAGAAATCAAGTTACTTGTGTGGTACATATGTATTCAGTGCCCCATTGTACCAATGTTGGTGTTTAAATAAATAAATAAATAAATAAGTAAACAAATGTTCATATGACCTTTATTGACATAATTATTAATATTTACTTAAAATAATACTTTATTTTCTGTGTTTATTGTAAATGAAGTAAGTCTGGTAATAATTTGAAAAGAAGAAAAAAACCCCTCCAATAATAGACTTAAATATTTCCATAGAACTTATAATCATTTTTGTAAGCAATGATGGATAATGGCTAGCACTGGAATCCAGGATGTGCGTTTCGTCCTATTTGGGACTCATCAGCTGGATGTACCTGCATTTCAGAGTTGATGTTCATTCCGGGACTAGAACCCAGTACCATTCACTTCAAACGCCATCGCGTTATCCACTCAGCTACTGAGTCCTGATAGCCACTTGCTTGTGCAATGAGGGGAATTCATAATCATTTTGTTTATAATGGTATTTAAGTAGAGTGAATAATGTCAATCTAAGTAAGTCATTGTTCGAAACCAATAGATTTAAGTAAGTACCACATAGTATTTTCACTCAGTCAGTCAGTCAGCTACAATGTAGGACTAGGAACATATATGCATCGGTCCAAGTTGCCATACTTCATTAGCACAGCAAGATGAATACTGGATTCCTAGAAGTAGTTAATTCAATGATGATAATATATAGATGAAAGATTGCATATAAAGATATGGTAAAGGAAGAAAGAATTAGTACGTAGAAAAAGATATGAAGCGATTTTAATCTCATAGTTTAAGGGAAGACAGAGAGTGTATACAACACCTACTCCATTGCAGTCGATTTTGAGCCATGTCAGCAAAATTTTTATCTGTTAATCAACTATCACTTAACATTAAATACTTAGCAAGAAAACACAAAATGACTGAAATTATAATTTTTATGTGAATTTAACGATAGTTTTAATTGTGTAGTTCCATACTAATCTAAACACATCCCTAGGTTTTTACAATTGATTGATCACTGCGTGGTGATCAATGTCATGTATGTCAGGTCCTTCTTAGTGCAAATTGAATCCTATCGATCAAGTTGCAATGTTGCTACCAGTCTAGATAAATACCTTTGAGTCCTAACAAGAGGTTAGTCGCGGCCACGATAGCTCAATGGCAATATTTCTGACTGTGAAGCTGGGTGACACGGGGTCGAATTCGTCAGGAAGCATCAGTTCCCGCGAGATTACAGGAATACCTTGCTGAAGAGTGCCAAGTAGCACGAAACCTAGGTCCAGAGTTTCCTATCGACTACTTCCAACCATCATCACATCTCTAGGTTATTGGAATCTAATATTAAAACGGTAGTGTTTTAGCTGAATCAATAATTTAATGGACATCAAATATATATGTGAGTTGGAAACTTGAGTTGAAAATTGTCAAGACTGTTATGATTTTATGTTCGGCTTTTTATCACGTGATTTATTCACCAATCAAAATACGACTTTTAAAGTCTTAGCACTATGCCAAACCAATGACGTTCGACTGGTATGAGCAGTCTAGCGTCCTTATTGGTCCTATGTCCGCTTAGCCCGTCCACTTGAGTCCAGAACATAAATACCAGCTTCCACTATGCGAGTCAGATCGAATCATTTATTTCAGACATACTGGGTTTATATATCAATCAAACAGACCGCAACGCACCATAAAATAGGAAATAACATCTGTACACAATAAAGCCAAAAAATGACTGTGAACGAGGGAGGCAGTAGTCAATAAACTGAACACAGCTTTAGAACCGTAAATCGTACAATAATAAATTATAAGTCAAAATGAAGCTTATAATAAGAAGAATATAAATATACATAATCTAATTATTGAACAGTTATACCATAAGAATGTATAGATAATATTAGTCAATTAATATGTCTCAGGAGTTGCTCGTGATTTAATCTTCGCTCGGGTATAACAAAAACTTTCTTAAATATTATTTTATACAATTGAAAAACTTATTCTTTAGTTACTACGCCGTGGTTTAAATTTAAAATGAACAACTCAGTGCATATTGTATAAGAAGAAATCAATAGAAACTTTTAAATCAACAGATTTTGAGTCAGTAATTCTTTCTACAGGATATGATATCGATTATTGATCAGTTATTTTTTTAGCATACTTATTCTATGAATGTAAATTTCGATACCAGTAATTTATTGATTTTTACATTGCCGACACTCTCACTGAGAAATATCAGGTAATATGAAATAAAGATTTAAAGTATGTTGTCAGTTTTTCTAAGGTAATGACTAAACACCTGATAAGACAAAGATACGAATCTATATGTTTTTCATTCAATTGGTATTCGTTTATAATATACAGTGATGTGAATGTGTTTCAGATAGTTTGTTATGAGTTTGTGAGTTTAAGTAAGTAACCTTTGGAATCATGCATGTAAATTTCACAAGAATGTATTTATTTACACTGCACAGAACAAAGTTTGTTGAATTGTCCTTGAATGATGTTTCAAGTTTAAAAAAAAACTTATCATTGTTCATTTAGTGTGATTGTATCTTTGACAAATATAATAAGTACATGGAAATACTTCAGTACTTGCTTAGTAGAATTTACACTGAATATTAGCCAAATTTCTTGAAATAAATAACAAACATGTCAGTATAAAGATTCGCCAATAGACATTAAATAGCTGCTTTGCACTAATAAAAGACTCTTCAACAATGAGCGCTCATCACCTCACAGTGAGTATCTAATCATTAAATCATAGTGCCAGTATCCAATTGTTTATATACTGATAATTATTGTTTGCTCATCAGTAAAATTAATCATCTAATGCAATGTAATTCCTGGAGTCCTAGTGAAAAATCATTACAACTAATGATAATGAAATATTGTACAAATTGGTTGAAGTTATAAATGCAGACTATCGAATCTTGCTATAGTTGTTTAATAGTCAAAGGTTTGAGATGAAACATGAAAATCCTAGGCTTAAACCTCCAGTGGAATCATGGATACATACTGGTTAGGCACCTCATACTAAGAGTAAATATCTCCTAATGCTTTCATGTTTGATTTAGATTAACCAATAAATTATTATTACCTTTCAAATCATTGTTACACCAGTATATCATATAAGTAATGATGATAGTTGCTTAGGGATTTTGTAATCGGAACTTTGATACATTTTTAAGTTGCTTAAAATGTGTTTTAATCCACAATAAAAACAAAAGTTTTAATTGAATAGTTTCTTTTTTTTTTATACTTTTTTTCACCATTAAATATTTAATTAGGAAATATTGTTATTTTCAGAAAATTAAAACTTTCATTGGGTGGTTCAATATTACATATGACCTAGATGAAAGTGATATTTTTAAAAGTACTTTTGTTTTACAAAAGAATAATTTTACTGATAAAACAACTTTGATAAAGGTTTTTATGAAATATGTAAATATGATCAATTTCTTTCATGAATGTAAATACGTTTATGAAAAAAAACACACAACATAGTTGATACCATTTGTTTACTATTTATTTATTTAAAACGGCGAGACTAATTTATGGACGAGCCAATCAGAGTCGTCTTAGAGATTTCAAGGTTACGGCGTCAACTTCAGTGCTGAATACTAACGTACGATCGGTTCACGGGGAATTTAGTACAAAATGTGATAATCGAGCAGCTATAACAAATAAAACGGTGGGACTATAATTTGTGGACGAATCAATCAGGTATAAGATAATAGATCTCGTATTTTAATGCGAGAGCCTTTCATCGACTTGGCTAAATAAATTGCTAGCATGATAGCTGATGTCAGTTCATGATGAAAACCACATATATAATTCCTAACTAAGGCAAATTGCGACAATTATTGCGAACTGGATAATAAAAGCACCAGTAACACTGGCTGCAGCCAGGTACTACAATATATACGGATTTTTGGAGAGCGTACAGACTCCTACATAGGCTTGGTTATGTGCATCGTGTCGTTATCCACAAGTAGCATTTTGTGCACTCAAAAACCGGAGTGCACATAAACAAGATTGAAGCTATGTGGTCGAGGCTGAAAGAGTTTTTGAGACTTTATCATAGCTCCAGAGGCCGACTATTCTGCAGACATATGGATGATTTCCTCTACTGCATGCATTACGATTTTAGAACCTCCGAATCTCTTTCTAACCTTGACACGTTTTTGAACCCACGTATAAGAAGCGTATCCACTTTATTTCCTTGATTTTGTATAACATATTTTTACTCTATACTGACTGTTTGCTGATTGGCTGATATTTCTCAAGTTCACTTAAGATTCGTTCAAAGGTCGTCCATAAATTAGATTCTCGCCAAAAAAACATTTCATAAGTATTTCCTATTTCATTAAACTGAAAGTGTTGAGAGTCCAATTTTTCTTTCTCTTGATACTCTCTTGTATAATCTCTCATTTATAATGCCTTTTAGAGAAGTCCTACACTTTTCACCATGTGATAGGAATATTGCTTAGGAAGTTGGATAGTCGATAGAGATAGTTTGACTCTAAACTGTGCTAGTATGTAAAAACGTTACCTAGAGAAATTGAAAAAAACTTTGATTTTAGACCAGTAGTTCATTTAGATCTCGGTTTCAGAAGGAACAAATAAAGGACGAATCCGATAGTGCCACCGATATCATGAGGTCAAGTCTTTTGATACTTCTCTGCTATCAAGTCGATTAAACTTTTAGATCAAAAGCTTAAACAGTAATTTTTTGAGAAATTCATCTGACTTAGTTCATATGTCCGCGGAATAAAACATTCGTCACATGATAAATGAATATTATTTCGCCATCGATAATATTTTGCGAAACATTTTCAAGGAAGTATGAGAATATTTTGATCTTTCGACCTTGGGTATATGGACGACATTGCCATACTGTCTGATAATACACTGAGTACATAAATAACATTTCAACAACTTATAGTTAGTATTTGCAAGTACTGTATGTGCTCTGGATCTTCTAATTTTTAAGAAATCGATCAAGGCTTGCGAAAGTTTGTGCTTGTAATGACATTTCATAGTGAGCTATTGAAAATGATCGGATGTTCTTGTATCTGAGCAGTTGAGTGAGTGCTGATAATGGCGTGGCAGATGAAATCTATCTATTTACAATGAATCCGCGAGTGGTTTATTTAAAATGGCCCATCTTGAGTACCGTTATTATTCCTGGTTTAAAACGTCGGGTATATCACGACATAGTAATCATAATCCCACTCTACATGTGAGCTCTGGTTCTTTTTAATTGTGCATGTTGTGTGGCTTTCTGTATTTGAGCTTCATTGTCTTCAAAGATCTTATTTTATCTAGCGTTAACATTTTGTAAGTAACATCGAAGTTCTGGGCTTTTTATCAGCGTGTAAGCCTGATAATTCACTTGATATTGTCGTATTGGAAAAATGGAGTAGCTGATCCGGAAATATTTTACGAATATCATTTTAGTAGCTTACATACCACGAATAATTTCTCAATGTTAGAATTAGGAATGAAAGAAGAGACCTATTATATTTTGCAAAACATAGTATAGATGGGTAAGTTAGGACCTGCTTGCCTGTCACAAATTACTGAACGTGATTTCATAGAGCATACAAATCAAAGACTTGAGATTTTGTCGGAAACGGTTCAGGATAGGAGCCAGAAATAGTCCCACTGCTGCATGCTTTATACACTGAAGGAGTAATGTAATGGATGAAAGGTGTGGTTTTGTCAGTGATCCAGCAAAAAATATCAATCCATGTTTGTTGTCAATATAAAAGACAACTTGGATAGTTCTCTCAATTTTATAAACAACATGAACCTCATAAATACATCTACTCATGGTTATTAATGCTAACTTCGAATGATTATTACTATTTTTCGTCTTGTACTGCATTTTTATAGTATCTGAGGAGAAGGTAACCAGATGAGTGACTAAATTATAAAGTTGAATATACATCATATCTGAAAATATATGCGCAATATAATTAGCAGAAAAAGGTAGCTAAAAAGAAATCATAGTATCAGTTCATGAAGTTATTGACTATTAGTCTAAGCCAAATGCCGACTATTTGATTATGTTTTATGTGGTTAGGTTTATACGATTCAGAATAAGTTAGAATAATGTAGTTGTATTAACTCATTATCTCCCTTTAGATTTGAGTTCTAGTATTCCTTCACACATGCATTTTCACTGTTTTTTGGAACCATATTTTTCGACTTCTTTGGTATTTATTTTATTACTTTTCCCTCATCATGTTATTATGATATAGGGCCGTGAGTTAACGGATATTTATAACCGGCTGTATGTTGATTATGATGGGCTGGGTGATAGTGAAAATAACTTTCTAATTATACCATGTATTCATATGAGGACTTTGATACTTCATTATTTACTATGGAATATTTAGTGAAAACATGAGTTCTACCAAACAACATACGTAAAACTATGCAAAAACACCCAAATACAAGCATGTAAGAAAGTTACCCTTTCTCGTTTCTTAAATATGACAAAACTCATTGAATCTGTCAACTGAAAAACGTATACTTGACTTCCTCCTTGAACATCGGGTCTATCTGTTCCTGTCATCTAGATATTTCAACAAGTTATCTATTTTTGTTTGTTTTGATAAATCATTATGTCTATTAATCACATAATTTATTCAGCTGCATTTCTGAAAATTGTACAAAACTTTTGTAGTACAAGTCACAAAAGCCCCAATCAATAATTGTTATAACTTGTGAACCTGTGTGCCCTGTTTATTGTATAACGCAACGATACCGCCAGTCAGAGAGCAGCGCATCATCGATCGAACCACTGACGTATAAAACACATGGGAGCAGCCTAGAGTCTTATTGGTCCTGCTTCCTGCCTAGCCCAGCCTGTTAAGTCCAGAGCACCTATCTCAGCCTCTACGATATGAATATTTTATTTTAAGCAAACTTTGTTTATGTACCAACCAGACAAACCACATCGTACCATAAAATGGGAAACAAAATTTGTACGAGATTTGGCCAAATGTGGCTGTGAATGAGAGAGGTAGTAATTAATAGACAGGGCATAACTCAAGAGTGGTAAATCGTATAATAATAATTCATAGATCAAAATAAAGCTCATAATAAGAGGGACATGAATATGAATAGTTTAGTTATTTAACAATTATAGGATAAAAATATACACATAGTATTGGTCCATTAATGGATCCTCAAAGTTAACATTCATTATGCTTATCAGGACCAAACAGTAATATCGTGGTTGCTGGCAATATGCAACAAAAAAAGTACATTATTTTAATGTCGACTAAAGTAAATGAATTGTCTTCAAAAATTCTATTTATGCTTAGATTAAATGTGATTAAAATTTAAAAGTTAAATTTTCCATAGTAATTAAAACAACTTTCCTCTCTACTTTTGTTCTTTTCTCTTATCTCAACACTTTATTCTCTCATTGTTTTCATTCATTGTCTATCTCCATTTCTGTAGAACGCGTGTATGCTCAACAACTATCTCAGTTCATTTCAACATTGATATATGAATAACTTCATTTGTTCAATACTTCAAAGTTGTCCTTTTTTTAAGAAAGAAAAAAAACGATCAAAAATTAATATTTTCTTTATGCTAATTTGTTTTATTAAGTATTCAGTGAAGGGATATTGTGTATCCTGGTGTGTGTGTGTGTGTGTGTGTTTATGTTTGTGAAATATCCCATTGTAATACAAATTTGTTTTACTAATATACCATTAATGTAGTTTGATTAATTCCTTTTTGTTGATTCAACAAGAAAGAGAGAGAGAGAGAGAGAGCGGTATGGAATTTATTGATGAGTAAACGAAGTATAAAGATTATTACAAACAGTTCACGAATTAACATTATGGAACTATTAGATTTCTTTATATTTTGTCTTTTATTTATAATTTGAATAATTCTCTAATTATAGCACAAGTAAAAATTTATAGAATTAAATTAGCTGCATGGATTGTAATCTCATAGTAGAAGAGTTTATGTTACCATTTTTTGAATATTTGTAAATTAACGAAAATGAATATCATCAGGATGGGTTTTGTGGAGATTTTAGAAACTTTCAACCAGGGAAATTTCTAAAATCTCCACAAAATCCACCTGCTCACTAGTGACTGACTTCAAGAAAATACTCTTGGAGTTCTAGTGAGAATTCGTTACCAGTGGAGTTCAACCAGGTCTGTTGTGAGATAGGAACTCATTGAAGACAATGGTGTACGGTGGCGCAACTTCGTGGATTAGTTGAAGTTAGACATTAACACCGTTGGATGCCAGCTCAGTGGTCTAGTTGGTTAAGCGCCTGGTCCTGGGTTCGAATACTGCGGGGGGCGGTATCGTGGGTGCGCACTGCTGAGGTGTCCTACAATAGGACGAAGTGGCCTTTCAGTGCCTCCAGGTTTTCCATGGTGGTCTAGCATCAATTGACTCATGATTTCAACCAGTAAATTGAATATCGTTTTAAAATTTTTCATCAGTGATATTAAGTTTTGGGAGTCAACATCGAACTTACAGTTTGTACTAGATGACCTTTAAAAGTAACGTATGGATAAAGTCTTGAGGGAAGTATTATTCTCGGTAAAATTTGAATGAGAGTTACTCAGCTTCACAGTCTGAAATTATGATTGAGCTATTTAAGGCATATTTGACTTTCTACAGGACTGAGATATTTTTCTCATTGAAATCATGAACCGATCAATGTTAAGCCACCACTGAAAATCTTGAAGCATTGGACTGCTGTTTCCTCTTGGTATGTGACTCCTCAGTAGTGAGCATTCACGACCTCACACGAGGAAATCAAATTCAGGACATTTGGTCTCACGCACGAACGCTTAATCTGTAGACTTGGATCAGTTCAAAATAGTGCGCGAATGTCTCCCATTGCCTAAAGTGGATAACTGTTACATAATCAGAATGGTTGGACTCCATTGGCCACAGCTTCTGACTAGAACTCAAGGAATTGCACCTAGGAGCTATTCATCAGTGAACACATGTCAGTTGTCAGTATAGGGTTTGTGGAAACTTAAAAATCTTCGGAACCCGATTCTGAGATATTTTCATTGATTGATAGTTCAGTAGTAATAAATGTTATGTTTACCTTGTCATTTGCGGTGATCGAATCCTATCGACTGTCAGCAAATATAGAAAATTGAACTTCGATACTCAAAATCTCTCAGCCAGCATTTCACCTTTATCGTACTTGATCGGGATTTAACAGTCCACAAATTCAACTTCAAACAAACCAGGTACCGCAGGACTATCACCCAATGGTGTCAGTAGAGATATCTAATACCAGATAAGACTCAACTTCTTAGGTTGAAATTTCTTATTAGAGTTTCGGAAGATCTACATCTAGGTAAATCATGTACCAGTGTATATAAATTTTTTTATTTATTTAGATAGTTTTGTAAAACCGTTTTTAAATAGTCAAAACTATATCAACTGGAGAAACAATGAAAACTGAACTGGCAATCCTATGTTACATAAAACGTAAACAATAAGTATTTCAAGATGAACTGATTTCGTTTTATTGTGTTGCGAAGTCTGGATTCATTTTTGTTCTGGTTGTTTGAGTCTTCTCACTGCAATCGATCAGTCTCTTGTTGACATATATACATTCTGAGAGGATTCCTTCAATATTGCTGCATTACACAACCTAGTGGCTGTCTGAGCTCAGTAACTCAGTGGATAAAGTCATAGCATTTTAAAATTGAAGGTAGTGGTTTTGAGTGCTGGAGTGAACATCAACTCTAGGTTACAGGCGCATCCATCTGACAGGTTCTAAATAGGACGAAATACCCATCTTGGATTCTAATGAAATTGTATCAATATGAAAAGTAATCACAATGATTTTCAATCAGTAAACTAAATAATTTTAAAGATGTTACATAATAATCCACTTGGTATTGTTTGGCTTGTATCTTCCGATTGAGGTTTAAGACTGCATTTGATCAGTCTATTATAGGCGTATGTGCATACTATGCGTATGCCTCGATATTGCCTTAATTCACAAGTTTTTTGTAAGCAATGATGGATAGTGGCTAGCAGTGGAATCCATTACACAAGCAAGTGGCTATCAGGACTCAGTAGCTGAGTGAATAACGTGATGGCGTTTGAAGCAAACGGTACTGGGTTCGAGTCCTGGAGTGACACATCATCTGTAAGATGCAGGTACATCCATCTGACGAGTCCGAAATAGGACGGAACGTGCGTCTGGATTCCTTTGCTAGCCACTATCCATCATTGCTTACAAAAATGTTACATAATAATTTACATTTTCCATATATATGTTCTATTATCCTTATAAGTCGTTACTTCTTAACATTATCTTTGTTCACAAAATTGTAATAAATACAAACAAAATTGTTACAACAATTTTATATCAACATTAAATGACTACTTATTTATAAGTTGATATTGGTTAAACTAAGAAATTATACAAAATGATAAAGTCAATTGTAGTTTGCTATAAAAAAAAACGAAAACCCTACATGAAAATATATAAAATGTTACAGATTATTAGTTAAATATGTTAACATAACATTTTGGTGGAGTTTTGTTCTCTGAGCTGGATGGTTTGGTCGTGGAGCTTTGACATAACATAAATTAGATTGAATCTATACAAATAAATGTATTGTTAATATATTGGTTCATGTCATTGATTCTTATTTGATTGTTTTGTCTCCTCTTAAATATGAGTTTTTGTTGTGTTGATTCTCTTTTTTTTTTTACATCTTTCCCCTCTCCCGCTCCACGACCACGACCACCTCGGTATATATATGTTTACTACTTCAAAGAGTAACAATTTACTATGATAAATCTTGTTTCAAGATTTTTATTATTCAATATTGGAGACTAAATTTTATTGACATAAATTGATGAATTCTTGATATTTCTATGGGTATTGTAGGATGTTTCTTTTTGTTGTTGTTTTAAGCTTAAAATGTATATGTACAGTAAGATAATCAAATGCTTTTTGTCTTCCTTTCTTGTCTTTTAATAATTTTTTATTGAATAATGACAAATGACAAGTTCTATAGTCTTAAATGTTGATTGTAATGTAGTCATGAACTAAGCGACTAGGTATTGTACTAACAATTGAGTAGTAATGTTTCAGATCATAATGTTTGGTTCATTCTGTTTAGATCACCGAGGATGCCCAAATTTTCTTACGTTTTGTAATCAGAATTGTGTAATAAAATTAATTAACATGAAATTTAGGTCTTAAGCACCAGCATATGTTACAGTGTTCAGTTCTTATGGTTGACATTTTGAGATGTAATCACTAAGTTACTTGGAGTACTTCAATAATTTATGGGTCTAGATTTCTTGCTAATCAACACTATTTAACGAAGTATATTTAAAAGATCAGAGAAAATATTAAAAACGAAACGACTTCAAAATAGGTCATATAGAGTGTTGCATTCAGACACTACCAATAATCTATTTAGCCCCAATATAATGTTGATTATAAATAGATTAATATTATGGAAAAGAATGTTCACATTGCAAATTAATTTTAGTTCTACAACCATTAAAAGTTAAGAGTCGTTAGATAGCCTTTTCGTATTGGATGCGCACTGTCGAGGAGTCGCATACCTAGAAGAAACAGTCGTCTAGTGCTTCCGAATTTTTAATGGCAATTTAACATTAATTGGTTCATGATATCAATTAAAAGTCAACAATGATGACTCGAAGAAAAAAATGTGTCAATCAAGTTAGTGAAACATAATTCAAGCTTATTACATTTAAATATTTTGATAGATATAAAATAATATGAAATAAAATGACTGTTTTTGTCATTTGAATTAGTCTTATTACCATAATCATGTTGATTTATTATAAATATATATCAGAAAGAATTTTGTAGATATTCAAGTAATTTTAATCGTTGAGAGTATGAGTCAATTGAAGCTAGACCATCATGGAAAACCTGGAAGCATTGAACTACTAAGGAATCCTACAATAGGAAGAAATGGTCATCTAGTACTTCTAGGTTTTTCATGGTGGTCTAGCTTCATTTGATTCATGATCTTTACTATTAAAATTACTATAAATATATATCAGAAGAGGTTTTGTGGAGATTTTTAAAATTTTACTGATCGCGAGACTGATAAGTCCTCGGTTTGAATCTCTCAGGTGCGGGATCGTGGATACGCACTGCTGAGGAGTCCCATGCTAGGATGAAACGGCTATTCAGTACCTCCAGGTTTTCTATGGTGGTCTAGCTTCAATTGATTCATGATTCCAATCAGTGTAAATATATATGTTTGTTTTGTTTGGAACCAATTTCTATACATGAAACAGAATTACAGAAAATCTAATCGTGAGTTGATAATTAATTAAGGACTATTGTCATTTGGGAAATAACCGACAATAAACTAATCAACGTTACTTATTAAGAATAAAATGTTCTTTTGAATTATTCTTAATAACAATACATCATACTTTAGTATAAAAGACATACATTAAAAGAATATACACTCAGATTTTTCTTTCTGTCCTTTTAATAATCTAACATTTAAAAACTTTATATAATAGTGGGCTTTGTTAAAGTTTAGAAATAAATGTACTTCAGATAATTTACTTATGGAAATGACAAGCTTATAGATATACATTGGATACCTTTTGTCTAGACATTAATAATATTGTAGTGGCTGTATTTCGTTAGCCAATCACCCTCGTAACCGTTATCATACAATCACTCAATTGTGTTTGAAATCAGATGGCAAAGAGAAACAGCGACTACAGTTTTATTAGCAGATAACTCAGATCGCAAAGCAGAGAGGCAAATCATTGAGAGTCAGCGAACCGAGAAAGTAGAGTGTATAGGATTGAATGTACATGTATATATATAGGGAAATGAATGGATCATCGAATCAATCAAGCAGCTAATAATAAAGCTAGCAGAATGAATGTATGTGTAGGCGGTAAGCAATGTTCAAGCATACATACTTCATACAAGCACAACAATGATAAGGAACAGTAAGTTGTTATTAGTAAAGAAAACTCTATCTGCTAAATAAGTTAACAAAAAGGGCTTAACCGAATTAAATGTGACCAACTTAATTGCACGTGAGCTGCTATAATATATCCTAGAATTGGAAAAAGTAAACTTGAGCTATGAACTTAATGTAGTTTTTTTATTGAAAGTAAATCATTAATCATTTTACTTGAAAAGTTTAGACCAAATCCTAAATCTATATACAGTCATATAGTTGTCTGTCATTGTCATAGTTGACATTGTAATAAAATCAATTTTAAATGATCAGTAAAGATCTATTTTCATAATCAGATAAAAATTGTTTATTAAATTATAAATTATAGTTATTGATATATTACGGGAACATTTGCTAGGGCAATCGAATTCTGAATTTTAACTGAGATCATGAACCGATCAATGGTATATCACTATTGAAAAGCTGAAGGAATTGGACGGTTGTTTCTTCTTAGTATGAGGATCCCCAGTAGTGTGTATTTCTGATTGTCTGTTCCAATCAACGATAGTACGAAATACACGTACTCGAAATTCACTTTCCTATTTGACTTACTTAATCCCATTATTCACTAACGTGATTTAAGTCGATGATTATATACGAGGATAGCCAGGATGTATATTTTAACAATAATCATTCAAACGATCTAACTGGTGTCGGATCTTGGACGATTAACGTGGTGAGTCTGTCGACAATATCGTCTGATCTAATTAACGTCAAAATAACGGGCCACTAAAACAGTCTTATCTAGTAGAAAGTGACGTAAAAGGACATCACAATACTGTTGTAATCTTTAGTCGCAAGTGCTGGTCAATAAAACAGAAAACGGAACGACGTAGTTAGTATTTATTTGAACAGCAAACGTGGCCCAGGTATTAAGCGATCAACTAATAACATCTAGACACAGTTGTTACAAATAAATAATAGTTCTTGAATACAGATAAATACAAATAAAACATCACAAAGTAAAGAAAAAGGTATGGTCTATTATTTGTAGTTATAAAAATTATTATGTTACTATAAACTGCTTATAATCACATTGAACTACATACAAATTGATGGTTGAACATATACGGTTAAGTACAACGAAAGATTGTAAATCTGTAAGCCTTAAATGTAACAGATATTCTAAATAAGAAACTCATTACTGTTGAGTGTGTAGTGAAAGTAATTAGTCATTCATCAATAGATTTCAATTTCAATCTCAATGCATCTATTTTAATTCGGGAAACTATTTAGTATCATTCGTATTTATACAAACTGTAGTTCTCAAAGTCAAATGAAGACACATAACATTGATAAATATGTTAGATTATTCTATTATTATATTAGTGTTTTAACTAGTGAATCACATAGACAACTAAAATGTTTAGATAAATAGATTTTGCTACGAAACGTCCCTGTAATTATAGAGGAAAAGTGCAATGATTTACACTAACTTGTATAGATATCGTGAAAAATGCATTATTTACTTCCAGGAACTAATGGCCTTTCTTTAGTTAATACATTTTAAATAAAATAAAAAACTTTTCTTAGTTTAAATAACGAATTAATTTTAGCTTGATCACCATTGATGAACAACTAATTCTCCCCAGTATGGGACTATCCATCTATACACCCACAATCGCATCAAAAGAAATGGAACCCAGAAATTTTAGTTTCGCATGCAAACATTTAAACTTTAGACCATGGAGTTGGCATCTATCAATCTTAATGTCTAAATTCAACCAATCCAAGTTATTGAGTGACCACCTTTCATCGTCGCCGGTGGTAAACTGTCTTATACTTAAAATGACTGAAGATCACTGGTCACACCTTCTCATTAAGAGTCGCATCAGGAAGCTAATCACTGGTGAGCATCTATATTTTTGCTGGTATGGGGCTTCGTAAAGATCATTATCTTATCATGGTTAAAATCACTAACTGATATTGTTTAAGACAAATCTGGTTTAAATCAGTATTTCGGTAACAACATTTAAACTGAAAGATTATTCATCTAAGAGGAGATTGATATTTTTACACAAATAGTAACTAATCCAAGATAAATCAAAGTCTTATATTTATTTCGATAACATTTAGAGAATTGACTGTACTCATCTACTACTTCATCATTATTAGAATTACAATTGACTTATAGTCATTATTTGCAATTTGTATTATAGTACTTGAATAAATATACCTCGAAACATATTGATTAATTATTTATCATTCTATTAATTTCTATCTTTTAACTTTATTTTATGATTTCTCACTTAAAACCTCAATTATTTTCAGTGTATTTTTACAATTATTTAGATTATTTCTTTGGTATTACTATGTTTCTGAAAGTAATATGGTTAAACCTTTGAATATCTATATCAGTTTCTAGTCTGAGCCATGTTGATAGATGCAAACTACTTGGTTGGGGTCTGCATGACTATCGTAACCATGGTTGGAGACTCTGAGTGACATGGCTTAGAATCGATCACAATGGCGTAGGTGTATACATTTTTTGTCTTCCCTTAAATAGTAAGAATAAAATCACTTTATATCTTTCTTTCTACTAACTAATTCTTTCTTCCTGTACTATATCCTTATATGCAATCTTTCTTTTATATATTACCACCTCTGAATTAACTACTTTTATGAATCCAGTGTTCATCTTATTGTGCTAATGCTGTATGGCAACTTGGACCGATGCATATATGTTCCTAGTCCAACATTGTAGCTAACTATCTGAGTTTCTTTTTTTATGAATATCACCTTATCTTAAGTATACATAATGAATATTTGTCAGATGAATTGTCATTATGTTTTATTGATTTCTGGAAATGTTTGTGAAACTTTGGTTATTTCCTATTTTATAATCAATAAATAGGTAAAAATATCAATATATCAAAGTATGAGCAATTCATTATTAGTTCCTTCAAAAAAAAATGTATTTTAAAATGAATAATTTTCTTCAATGTAATACAATCATAAGTAATTTGTACTTTTAGCGTTGGGAAAATTTGTTTTGTGTACTCATTTGGAAAAGAAAAACAACACTCAAATTTGTTTATACTTGTACTTATATAGATATATATACTTTGTAATGAGAAGTGAAGAATAGAGAAGTGTTATAGAATAATAAAACAAAATTATAAAATTATCACTAGGTCAATGAATTGATAAGTTTTACATTTGTTATTCATAAATTGTAAACTATTAGTTGAATTCATAAGTCGGTCTAAACTAGACTATCATTGAATATCTGAAAACATTGGATAACTTTTCTGTCTTAGTATAGGACACTTTTAAAGCGCATATTCATAAACCCACATTTGGGACTGGAATTTAGGATCTTATTATTAGGACGAAATAGTTGTCCAGTGCTTCCAATTTTTCATTAGTCGTCTAGTTTAGATCAATTCATGAATTTAATTATTAAAATTACTACAATCTCTATAAATTCCCATTCTGATTATAAAACAAACTTGTTATTAATTGTTATTAGTTGAATTGACATAAGTTTCTAGAAGTTTTTAAGTATTAAATAAATTTGGTATCGGATCATGTAACCAAGTGATCATTATTAATTAAGGAACTAATTTATGTAATAATAAACTGATATGGATGGTAACTAACGGAGGGATTTAGAATGTGAGTTTTGTTCCATTTAAGACTTTATTTAAAATGCTTGTTACTTAATGGTAAAGTCGAATTTATCCTCACATGATGCACATATGTTAAAAGTGCTTAATCAAGTGAAATACGAAACGTTAGATGGAAAGATTCTAATAACCTATATATAATAGTTTGAGAGGTGATATGAAATAACAATTTATGAAATAAACGTAAAATATAACTATCTTTGCTACAAAGAAGATGTAAGTTAAGGTAAAACATAAAATAACAATCATTGGAAATTGCGATTTTTAAAATATGTTTTAAGATTAAAGACGAATAATAGGTTTAACAAGACTCTTTGTTCACAGGTCAAGTTTAAAATGGTAAATTGTTGTAGTTCTAGGTATGTACAAATACTCAATCAAAATATTTTCAAACCAGTTCTTTAAACTTTGTAAATAATCATACACAATGATTCTCGTGGTAGTGTATGGTCAAAGATGATCATATAGTCAAGGTTTAAGCTATTGATCAATTTACATTACTCTTTAGACATTCATCTAGGGTAGCATTTGGATATTCAATTAAAAAGCTCAACTTTTATGTGGCTGATATAATTTGATCTATAGAACAAAACAAAATGGTAAATGTTCATTGAAATAGCCTAACGCGTCAATTTATCCTTTGACATTTCCTCAGATATGATTCTCATTGGAATTCAAGACTAATTTAATTCATGTCTCACTTTATTCAATCACTAATTATAACTTAAATCTTCTTAATTTAGTCAATTACTCAAATAATCTCTCTTTTCTTCAATCATACTCATTATTAAAAGTGGACTAAGCCATGTTGGTAGGTGTAGACTACTTGGTTGCGGACCACGAGATGATAGCAACCGATGGTTAGAGACCCTGAATGATATGGCTCAAAATCGTTTGCAATGGCGCAGGTACATACACTATTTGTGTTCTCCCAAATTTTGATCTCCTTATTCCTCCTTGTCTTTTTTTCTCTTTCCAAATTTATTTCACTGTATTATACTCTTTAAGTAACATCTTCAAACTCTAATCTTTCCGATTACTGCTTATACTCTTACTACCATTACCACTACGGGATTTGAATCGACCACTGCATCTCTGTGCTAATGTGGTGTGGCAACTCGAACTGATGTACGTACGTACGAAGTTCTACGTTGTTACTGACTAATTGACTGACTGATTATTAAAAAAAACAATAACAATCAAGTTGATTGTGTTTATTATGGATTAGAAATAGATCTAAAAAGATCATATACATTTTGACTGAATCATTTTACTAAGTCATTAACCATAACATTAAATGTTATTATATTCTTATTTAGTTAACTTATTTAAACAATTCCAAATCTTTTTTTACAAGAAATAGGGATACATTTAAAATAAATTTGACTAGAACTACAAAAATTCATGTTTCCATGCATATGACATTAAGAATGCAATAGTCTTTGTTTTTTTGTTGAAAAAAATAAATAGTTTCCTGTTACATAGGAGTTTTGAAAAACAACAACAAGAACAAGAAGCACCACCACCACCACCACTAGCAACAACAACAATCACAACAAAAATACAAAACATGAATTTTGTTCAGTCAATGAAGTTAAAAATGTAACCAAGTGGAATACTATTCATTTATTTGTTTAATATATAGATAAAGATTTTCATAAATTGTTAATAGTTAATAACATGTAAGAAATAGATAGAGAGAAAAGTAAGCGAAAAAAATAATGAATATAAAATGATCATTTGTAATTTTTTAGATGTAACTTTTCTAAAGTAATATATATTGAACTATTTTTAAAAAAAATTAAGATTTACTACTTATATTTATGTTTAATTATAGATTGTAATGAAATATAATGTTAAAATTTATTGTTCAGTTGATAAATGATTGTGAAGTTCAATCGAGTCTGTTGTAAGTAATGTCGTTCAATTTCATGGATTAGTTGAAGTTAGACATTAACACCATTGAATGCCGGTCGGCTCAATGGTCCAGAGATTAAGTGCTCGCGCATGAGACTGATAGGTCCTGGGTTCGAATCACTCGAGATAGAGTCGTGGATGCGCATTGATGAGAAGTCCCACAATAGGATGAAGTGACCGTCCAGTGTTTCCAGGTTTTCCATGATGGTCTGGCTTCAAGTGACTCATGATCTCAATGAATTTATATGGACTGATTATTGAGTATTGTATGTTCGCTTAATTTATAAATGTTGATTGAACATTCAGAAGGAATATGAAATGTGGCAACTATAGTAAATGACTCTATATTTATTGAGGTATTTTTTTAATGTTAGCTAGTTACAGAAAAACGCTAGTAAACCTTGTTTTTTTAGCAAAGCAATTTGTGCTTCTTAGTTTATTTAAGCCTAGTTTACCTAGCTTTACAGTCTGGAATACCTGTATGCTAAGAGTGAAATGTAAAATATTACAACAAGTTCATCTTAATCGTGTTATATATACATGAAACTCAGAAAATACTTAATTGAGAAATTGAAGTGACTAGAATTGAAAACAGTATTTGAAGTTACTTAAATAAGTTCACCTGGTGTTGTTTTACTTGTATCTTCCCATTGTTATTTAGGTTTGTAATGGATCAGTCCCTTATTATTATATGTGCATCTTGAGCGGACTGCTTCCATACTGTCTTAAGTCACAAGCTTTATAAGCAGAGATGAACAGTGGCAAAAGGTGGAATCCAGGACTTGCGTTTCGTCCTATTTGAGACTCATCAGCTGGATATACCTGCATCTCAGCCTTGTTGTTCAATCCGGGACTCGAACCCAGTAACGTTCGCTTCAAACGCTATTGCTTTATTCATTTTGCTACTGAGCCCTGATAGTCACCTGCTTGTGCGACTGAGTGAAGTTTAAACTCACTTGGGGTTCATTACTTGTATCTAACGTTTACGAAATATTTCGTTTGTGATTAGCATCATCGATTAAGTTTTTTATCTCACTAAATAATGAAGTAGAAATATAACTAGTTTGAGACAATATAAAGTAATCATAATATTAATAGTACATTTTTGCCAACAAATTAACATAAAAAAATGTTATATGTAACGAATATCTGCTTACTAGCATTTACTGCATAAATAAAATTATTTTGAAAACCATAACCATTAGACAGATAATCGGTTCCACTATATTAACCTCGGAAAATTCCCAAAGTCAATGAACGATAACCACATTATTCAACGTATTGTTGTCTCATCTTAAGAGCTGAATAAATTTTCACCTGAAAGTTGAAGCTTACTGATTATTCTAAGTGAAGCTAATCTTAGAATTTGAGATGCTACCACTGATGTAGTGTTAAACTGATGCTAGCTCTCTCAGGGTTGCAGATATTCATACCTTGGTGTCGGGCATTAAATACTAAGTGCGAGTTTATCTAACACTTTACCAGAATTCGATTAGGATTCAATATGTAGTATTTTAGTATGTATTTCCGTTCATTTCATCCATGTGAATACTATCATATAAGAGCATGATTTTCACACGGAATTTCATTTCAATCATTTGAACCTATCTATAAACATCTTCCGAGAAGATTCTACATCTACTACTCACAGACCAATGAAATGAGAAAAAAAGAAATTCCCCTGGATATACTTAACATCTCATATAAATACTAAAGTTTAAGAAAAGAATACATAACACATTTATAGATATATCTTATCTCTAGTATTGTAGTGAACAAGAATACGGGTGGGGACAATCGAATGTATTTAGTACAGAATTACAGAGCATCTCAATAAAATCTGAGAACCATATATTAAATCGTTAATTTACAAAATGTTCACCAATTGTTTGAAAATGCCTCAGACTTCATTTTCCTTACATTTTCACACAAATTGCATTCTATTCTCGCTCTTGCTTTCATGATCTTCCCTCATCTTCTGCAGCCAGACATTACATTCCTGATTCGCGTCATACACTACTTATATCAATATAAGTAGCGCGCACCATAGTATGAATGACCAGTAAATTTAATTCTAATTCTGTTTTTTTTTAATTCTTATTTTATGGTCTATTCTAAATTCTAATGATTCCATATATCAATATATCACATAAAAATGTAATCAGTTTCACAAAAATCAATAACATAAATTCATTTTCCATTACTTTCACATAGATACATCCCACACTATCACTATAATTATGTTATTTCATTAGATTGTTT
The DNA here is from genome assembly GCA_944470405.2 of Schistosoma mattheei. NCBI lineage: Eukaryota > Metazoa > Platyhelminthes > Trematoda > Strigeidida > Schistosomatidae > Schistosoma > Schistosoma mattheei. The sequence goes on from OX103944.1 coordinate 36,493,377, forward strand.
TGTTTTTTGTTCTGTTTTTTTCCGAAAAAAATTTGTTGGTAAAACTTTTCTCTCTCTCACTCTTTCTCTCTTTAATATTTATCTTTCATCAAATAAGTAAAAGACAAAAAAAAAACAAAAAGTAACTAAGTAGAAAAAATGAAATGAAATGAAAAATAGGCATGTTCATATAAAATTTTAGGCGTATATATATCAAACAAACTGAAACAGATTATATTACGCATAAAAACTAGGTCATAACAATTAATCTGTATCGTTAAATTTTACTGGTCAAATGTAATTGACATTCCCCAATAGGCGGTAGATTATTTCATATATATATATATATGTATACAATAAGCGTGAAATTATATTCCCTTTGGGAAATTGAATTTACCGATATCATTTATTGTTACAATGATATATCTTTTTTTTTTAATAAAAAATCATATTTAATAATAAAAGAGAGAAGTGAATTTAAATTCTACAGCTTAGATCAAATTGCTAGTTGAAAGGTTGAATTGAATTCGAAATTCATTCGCTGAGATTTTACAACTGTATATTCTTCTTCTTCTTCTTCTTCTTCTTCTTCTTTAATAAACAATATAAGTCATTAACAATAAAACTAAATGAATTAAACTATAGTTTATTTTAGGTATTTAATAGATTTAAATATATGTAATTTGTAAGGCATATGAGAAATGAATATGTAAGAAAGATTAGTTCAGTGAAGAGTTCTCCGCTTTTAGGAGCGAATTCATTTTCAAAGCGGTACAAGTGCAAATATACATATACTTTTTTTTCCAACATATTAGTAGTACTGATAATAAACTTCTGTTAGATATGGTGACAGTTAGGTTAAATAAACAAGGGTATTAAAAAGTGTTTTTTTTATTAAAAAAACAAGAAAAGTTTAATAATCGTTTGATTGTTAATGGCTTAAGTATTCATGAAAAGATAGATAGGGAAATTATTATCAGGAAAGGATGGCTCATCATGATAAGATAACTGTTGAAATTGAGAATAAATGTGATCAGGATGATCGTTGAAACAAAAGTAAACCGATTGGGAGTAGAAGAATTAAGAGGAAGATGCAGGGTGAAGCAAATGACTGTGAAGGAAGGAGAGCATGAAGAAAGAGAATTTTCCTTTTTAGGGTGTATGTGTGTGGCTTCCTTGCAGATTGCTTCATGGCCAGTTTAGAAAACAATCAACTCAAAGCGAATATAGAAAAACTTCGCTTGTATAAAACATACGTAGATGATATCTTTATCGTTTGTGACAACCAATATGACTCGAGTCATCTTCTGAAGACATTTATTAATTTCCAGCAAACAATAAAATTCACATTGGAAGTTGAAACTAAACAAATTATTCACCTTCTTGACGTGGAAATGACACGAAAGGAAGATGGTACTCTAAGAAGATCTATCTACAGGAAACCCATATGCAATGGTCAGCTATTAAGATTCCACAGCTGGGTTACCATAAGTCGAAAAACAAATCTCATAATAGCACTCGCTTCAAGAATACGAAGAATCTGCAGTCCTGATGTCATAGATGAAGAATTGGGCTTCTTAAAGGAGATACTTATCAAAAAATGGGTATCCTTCGATATTCATTGATAAGAACATAAAACCGAAAACACCGAAAACACAAATAATTACAGTACAGAAGAAAGCATTATACATGAACATCGACTCCAAGGGTGACATAGCTACATATATCATAAAGAGGAGAATTTATGATTCTTTAAAAAGAATATTCTTCGCAGCAAGATTGAGAATAGTATTCTCCAGCCGATCATTGTTCACCAATAATCTTAAAGATAAATTATTGTATCTGACCAACTCAATGTGCATTTACCTATTTATCTGCTTATGTGGAGCTAAGTATATCGATCGTTCGATGCGTACTTTATCCAAAACAATTCAAGAATATTATCTGGCGTGGCTAAAAAGAGGAGGAAACGGCTCAATAAGTTCAATAATCGAACACCTTGTGAGCACAGGTCACTCAATCAATACAGACTCTGGGTTCAAAGTCATCTACAAGGTAAGTAGAAGTCTTCCAAAGAAAATTAGACTGCATCTTCTTTGCATTGTCGAAGCATTAGCCATACATATAGAAAAACAGGAATTATGTGTGCATAAGAGACTGGTACAACCCCTTCATCTACCATGATTTTAATGTCTTATAACTTTTTTCTCCTTCTTCATACTTTTCTTCCTTTACAGTCATTTGCTTCACATTCCATCTTCCTCTTAATTCTTCTACTCCCAATCGGTTTATTTTTGTTTCAACGATCATCCTGATCACATTTATTCTCAATTTCAACAGTTATCTTATCATGATGAGCCATCCTTTCCTGATAATAATTTCCCTATCTATCTTTTCATGAATACTTAAGCCATTAACAATCAAACGATTATTAAACTTTTCTTGTTTTTTTATAAAAAAAACACACTTTTTAATACCCTTGTTTATTTAACCTAACTGTCACCATATCTAACAGAAGTTTATTATCAGTACTACTAACATGTTGGAAAAAAAAGTATATGTATATTTGCACTTGTACCGCTTTGAAAATGAATTCGCTCCTAAAAGCGGAGAACTCTTCACTGAACTAATCTTTCTTATTTAATGTCTTAATGGGTGTATTCCGTTTACTAAAAAAAAAATGAATATGTGTATTGAATAAAGACTGATACTTACTCAAACCTATTTATTTGATAATCAACACTTGTTTTGTTTTTCAATTAAAGGTCAACTGTTGATCAATATGCTAATTCAATGAATTACAGTGATAATGTCAATCAAAATAGATTTATACATATAGTTCCCACTATTATCTCGAAGAGAGTAATAAACAGAGATTGTTACAGAATAATATGCTATTTATTTTATTTCGTTAGATTCTCATCAGTTGTTTATAACCTATAATATATAGAATGAAAGTTATGACAGATATTGACATACATATAAATATATGGGTGATTAGAGATGAATATGTGTGTCATGATGTAGAGAAGTTTGTTTCAGATAAGTCACTAATAAGAGTGAATGTTCAAAAACATCAAAACTAGTAATTAGAAACCATAAATTTTAAAAACCTTAGATGGTTGTATATTGAAATGACTGAAATAGATTGGATCATAAAATCACTTGGTTTCAACATAGGTAATACATTGTATGAGAATATGAACTATTGATGAGTTTTAAACTATAGGAATTTGTTGTAGAGTCATTGGGAAAATGAAATTTCAGATTTATTTCAGTAAGCTCTCTAGAACAACACCAATATTGTACACATTTCTATACTGTTTAATTGTTTTTGATGTGGGGTAGATGAAGTATGAATGAATTAAAAAAACATACTCATTTAAACATAAAGACAAGAGATTGATTTAAATAACCTCATTCTATGTTGTACAATGTTTCATTTCTAGAAATGTATTATAGGATTTCATTGCAAAAATTATATTCATTTATGATTGTATAATTTCATAGATATTAAAACTAATGGAAAGTGAGAATTGTTTGCCAAATTATTTTCTCACGTTTTATATCAGGTTGTTTAGAATGATTCTAAAAACAAATTGATTAATTATGATAATAATATTAATAATATCTAAGAGTAAATCTATAAACTCAGTTTTGATGTTGACAGGAAACAATGGACTCGGGTTTCGTGCTACTTGGCAGTCGTTAGCAAGGTGCACCTGTAATCTTGAGGGAACTGGTGCCCCTTGGCATATTCGATCTCGTATCACCCAGCTTCATAGTCACAGACGTTACCACTGAGCTATCCGAGCTGTGACCGACCTCTTGTAGGACTGAGATGTAATCACAATTGATTGATCACTGAGTGGTGATCAATGTCATGTGTGTCAAGTCCTTATGTAGTGCAGATCAAATGCTATCGACCATGGCCACCAGTCTATGTGACTTGGTATTTAGTAATATTCATTGTATAAAATTCAGGGTTATTATCCAGAACCACAAATCAAATTGATATAATTTATTTTTAATTTACAAATTAAAGTAATTTAAAATAATCAAATGGTTGGGGACCGCGAGATGATAGCAACCGATGGTTAGAGACCCTGAATGACATGGCTCAAAATCGTTTGCAATGGCGCAGAAACTTACACTATTTGTGTTCTACCAAATTTTGATCTCCTTATTCCTCCTTGTCCTTTTTCTCTTTCCAAATTTATTTCACTGTATTATACTCTTTAAATAACATCTTCAAACTCAATCTTTCCGATTACTGCTTATACTCTTACTACCATTACCACTACGGGATTTGAATCGACCACTGCATCTCTGTGCTAATGTGGTGTGGCAACTCGAACTGATGTACGTACGTACGAAGTTCTACGTTGTTACTGACTGATTGACTGACATATTAGACTTCATTTTCAGAATTGCACTATAAATGATGAGAGTATTGTCTTTTTACAGTACTAAAGATATTTTTATTATGATGTACAGGTTACATAACACTTCCTATAACTAGATTAGATTAGTTAATCATTAAATCTTTTTTAAGTTAGGATCGGCTAATGATTATCACTTATAATGTGCTAATATGCATTTAATTGAAGTTAATCAACATAATACTAGGAACGAAATATAGGATCAAATATTAAAAAGGAATCTGAATATATTAAATTGTGTGGTTATAATCAGATGTAGGGTTGTGGAGACTGTTACGTTTCACTAAAATCGTAAACTGATCAATGTTAGGTCACCATTGAAAACATATAAACTCTGGGTGGCTGTTTCGTCGCAGTATGTGTTACCTAGGTCGTGCGTATGCACAACCATGCATGAAAGAATCGAACCCAAAACCTTCAGTCTTATTCATGAACGTTTAACCTGTAGACCATCGAACAGGGATCCACCGGTGTTAATGCCTTACTTCAATGAATTCGTAAAATGACACGATTATCTTCCGTTGACTTCATTCGGTAAATGCCTTTCACGCGACACGGTTGAACTCCACTGGTCACTGCTTCTCGACAGAACTCCAAGAATTCCGTTTCAAAGCTAGTCACTAGTAAGAACATTTTGATTGTCAGTTTATGGTTGTAGAGATGGTTGAATTTCACTGAAATCATGAAGATTGTGGCGGAATATCGTGGATTGATTGAAGTTACCCATTCACACCGTTGAATCGCGACCCAGGTCAAGCGTTCGTGAGCGAGATCAATGGTCCTCTGTTAGATTCTGCATGCAAGGTCGTAAATAGGCGCTGTTGAGGAGTCATGTACTAGGACGAAACGGCTGTTCTGTATTTCCAAGTTTTCAGTGGTGGTCTAACATTGATCGGTTCATGATTTCAGTGTGTGGTTATTATTTCGTTCATGATTGTAATAATAGATATTTAAGTTATTCAAGAGATCCTTTAAACTTTATTTCACAAGAATATGTATTTACTCCTTGATTCATTTATTTTATTTCATATGCTTATTCATTTTTATCTTCACCTTTAACATCATTCATTCATTCTCCTTAGTACGTTGCATAGAATGATAAATTAACAATAATAACATCCTATTAACTAGATAGATATTTTATTAAACAATCCCTCGTAGAATGTGATTGATTGATAAACTTATTTGACATAAGTTTCTGTCAATTATCATTTTGTTTTGTTTGATATATTCAGAATTCAAACAAGGCAGAAAAAGTAAACATTAATAAAACAAAAGAGAGAAAGAATCATGATAATAATGTTATATTCTGAATAAATAATTAGCTTCATATATCCATCGTTTATCTATTATCGATTGTTTTTGGTTGTTATTGTTGTTGTTGTTGTTAATGATGATGATGACGATGGTGGTGATAGTGATGATGATAACTGATCAGTTTGAACAAACAACTAGGCAACTTTCCAATAAGGTTTCATTGACTGACCCAGATTAAAGACTTCAGGTATATAATTTTTAAGTTATTGTTTTTCACCGTATTGTCATTATAAATCTAGTTTTATGTAGAAATTACAGGTGATGAAAGAGTACAGTTCATATCTTTTCTCCAATGTTTCTATTTTTGCGATAAATTTAATTCAATATGTCTTGCTCATTTTTATTCAGATGATATATAATACAAGCTTAATTCGTATAATATTTAAGAGAAAATAATAACAACATAATGGTAATGATGAATTTGTTGTATTCAGTAAACACTGTTGTGTTCCGATTATATGATAATTTGTGTTTATCTATATTAATATAAAATGTAATTTAAACCAAATCTCATAAAACCGCTTCAACTCAGTCAGTCAGCTACAATGTAGGACTAGGCACATATGTGCAACGGTCCAAGTTGCCATACCGCATTAGCATAGCAAGATGAACATCGGATTCATAGGAGTGTTTGAGTCAGTGGTGGTAATTTATAGAAGAATGATTGCATATAAGGATATAGCACAGGAAGACGGAATTAGTTAATGGAAAGAAAGATATGAAGCGATTTTAATCTCATAGTTTGAGCGAAGACAGAGAGTGTATTCACCGATGCCAGTGTTATCAATTCTGAGCCATGTCATCAAGAGTCTCCAACCATTGATTACGATATTTCACGTGGACCCCAACCAAGTAGTCTGCATCTCCCAAAATGACTCAGATCAGAAGTTAATGACTTCAAGCACTGATGCCATATATTTGGTTTGGCCACACGTAGCTTACTTCAACCATCTCCAACATCGGTTAGCATTGCACGTCGTGGTAATCCGTGTTCAGGCATGCATAACACGAGGCCCAACCATCTCAGTCGATGTAGGTTCACAACCTCATCAACTGATTTACCATCATTCCCTAATACCCTGCGTCTAACCTCACTATTACTTACTGGGTGATCCCAGCAGATGTGAGCAATATTTCTAAGACATCTGTGATCAAATACTAGTAGCTTACGAGTATCTTCTATTCCTAATGACCACGTTTCGCAGACGTAAGGTAGAGCAGAACAAACTGCCACACAGTATACTCGTCCTTTCACTGATAGTTTATGTGTTGAATGGCACTAAATTATGTGTTATATGAATGAATTTGTCAATACTTAGGTTTGTAAACTTGTATGTAGATACATTTGGTAGATTGTGTTTTAAAATGAATTTCAAAAGGATGATACTGTATGTTCTGTATGAGGATTAGTTATTGGAATAGTGACAATCATGAAAAAATGTTGAGGTATTTTATAGTTGAGTTTGTAAGTTTTTTAATAATTTACTCTTACAAATGGTTACATAGTATGCCTATTCAATGACTCATTGATGATCAGTCTTAAAAGTAAATGAATTTTCATATGAATGCTTTATTCAAGAAAACTATATATAGTTTGTTGATCTTTAATGAATATTTTGAGATTCTTATGAAGATATTTGGCTTACATAGTCAAGCTTATGCAGAAAGAAATGAAGTTTTACAGTTTTACCATGTAGAATATGGTATTTCGCTCTCCACAAACTGAACATATTTTGTTTTTGTTTTAAACTTAATGGATGTTATGGAGTCATTCTAATAAGAGGTTTAAAACTTAAGAAAAAATATAGTTTATCAACGGTCAAACTCGTTTTAACTAATCTCAGTTTGTGATGATAGAATATCTCCATAGTAAACAAGTTTTCATGAACATACTTATTCATTATTAAAATTTGGCACTATTCAAGTGATTTCACGACGAAGAATAATGAAAATTACGATTATTTTCATAGACGTTTACGCTTATACTGTACTAAGCATTAGTTCAAACTCATATTAATATTAATAATAACACCATGCTTGTTGGATGGATTAGTGGCCATCTGGAATTAGTAGCCCAGTGGATTAGACATTAAGCGTTTGGATTGAAAGGTACCGGGTTCTGGTCTGGAGGTGAATATCAACAGTGGAATGTTAGAATATCAAGCTGACGATTACTATATCGAACAAAATGGGCATTTTGGATTCGATTGTTAGCCAAAAATCCACCTATTCTGCAAAATACTTCATTATTACGTCTTGAAACATTTCTTAGCATGTACTGAATTCACATGTTAGCTGTTGAAAGCTAGACAGTACTGTAAAGTAGTATCCACTCGTGACCCCTTTATAGGACAAACAGAAAACCTTCAGGTAGCATCTTGAGTTCATGACATCGATGCTTTGGAATCCAGGAGTTCCCATTTTCGACTTTCGATAAATGAACGACCATATATTAATTCGTTGACAATGATATACCTTTTAGCATTTTAGAACCATAAAATAATATGGTGTTCATTATCATTCGTAAATTGTGCTTAATCACGTACTGCTGTACACCTTTGATTTTGCATTTCTATTTTTAATTTTGTTCATAGAAAACTACAAACTGAACTAAAACATACTGAGCAAGTTGTTAAACGTCGTGTTTCACTATCAAATCAAGATGTTACAAAGCAAGTTTATTGTTGTTTACTCTGTGGACAAACTCCATTACCAGAAGGTCAGTATTCTGGACAAGACTGGAAAGTGTGCCATGATTGTCAGAATAATCTGTGCCCAAACTGTGTAGTACAGATTGGTAAAAATGTTGATTCTGTAAGTCTAACACCTTTTTCAGTAAATACATTATCTTGTGATGGTTGGTTGTTATTGTTATAGATTGTTATTATCATGATGCAGAATGCCTTCGATAGACACAGTCGGTAGATTGCAAAATAGCTTTTGAGGCTTAGTCTAAAAATTGTCAATGGGGCTTTCTTTAGTTTTGTAGAAGCTTTGGCTGTTAGAAAACTCAAACCTTCTTTATGTACACATAAATTGTTTGTTCTAAACTTAAATTTACTCTGTTAGTTTTTGATTCATTTTAAGGCTTATGATGGTGTAATGACTTCTTATTCTACCTACTTAAAATTCATTTTTGTTTCCTTTATTTCCAATTATCACTTTATATTTATGGAACTTTGAATCAACAAAAAATTATTAGTTTATAGACAAAAGTGTCCTAACAGATTGAAACGTGTAGTGCAAATACACCGTATTTTTTATCATCTCCATCTTCTCACTATACGATCGAAATAACTAGATCAAGAAAAAATATTATACACATTTAGAAGGTGTAAGACTGTTTAGGAGTCAAGAGAAGAAAGCATTTATGATAATGTTTTTTTAACAGTATAGGGTTATGGAGATTGTTGAGTCTAGATTGATATCATGAATGGATCAATGTTAGACCATCATTGAAAACCTGAAAACACTGGACGGCCGTATTATCTTATTATGGGACTCCACATCATGTTGGACTCGAATTCAAGATCTGCAGTCTCACGTGTGAACGCCTAACATCTAGACCACTGAGCCGGCCGGCATCCAACTGGGTTAATGTCTCACTTCAACCAATCGATAATATTGCGCGATCTTCGATCGCTGTCTTCAGTGGGTAACTGCCCCACACGCGACACGGTTAGACTGCACTGGTCAAGGCTCCTCACTAGAACTCCAGGAAGTTCATCGTGAAGCCGGTGTTTTTTTATTAATTCATATGACGTCTATATTTATAAGAGGAAAATTTCACTAGAAATCATTTTATTCTCTGTATCTCTATAACTAGCAACCAATGAATTTATGCAAGGTTACTAATTCCCAGGTCAAATATTTTTATATTTCATCAAACGGAATTCATTTTGCAAGTAACACTGTGCACTAAGGTTGAGGGTAGCTCGGTATATGACACACGTTTTGCATACAATTCTGCTAATAAAACTTTACAAGCATGTGAATGTTTTATAGTTTTAACTCAATATTCTTGAGTTAATTTCACATGTAAGTAGTTAATACAAGAAGATAGATATCTTAGATATTTTGCTGATAACCATACTATTTTACGTCTGTACAATGGAATTTAATTATACGCTACGAACTATATGTTTCCTGAAGTTGATACTTAGATTTTGTTTTTTTACATCACATTTTGTCTAGGCCATATGAGAACTACGAAACTTTGTGTATAAATGTGTTAAACATCTTCAGTTAAATGGACGTGTCACATTGTAGATAAAAAAGAAAACGATGTGAATAAACGACTACTATCTTCATGTTATTTTCTCCAACATAGATGCTATACGAGTTTAGTTAAACTTACCTACTTACTTACGCCTGTTACTCCTCGTGAAGGAGCATAGACCACTCACCAGCATTCTCCATCCAACCCTGTACTGGGCAATCCTATCCAGCTCCTTCCAGTTGCAATCCATCTTTTTTATATCTGCTTCTATTTCCCGACGTTATGTGTTCTTTGGCCTTCCACTATTCCGCTTCCCTTCAGGATTCCAAGTTAGGGCTTGCCTCGTGATGCGGTTTGACGATTTGCGTGATGTATGTCCTATCCATTTCCATCGTCTTTTCCTAATTTCTTCTTCAGCTGGAGGGTGGTTTGTTCTCTCCCACAAAAGGCTGTTGCTTATGGTATCCGGCCAATGCATGTTGAGTATCTTGCGTAGACAACCATTTATAAATACTTGTACCTTCTTGATGGTGGTTGTTGTAGTTCTCCAAGTTTCAGCTCCGAGTTTAGTTAAAACTTGAATAATATTAATTTCAAAATTATATTTTGTTACTTTCTTTTCATCGCCATACAAGCGACTATGTTTAGTTATTTTGAATTATTAACATAATTAAAGTTAAAACATGGTTTTTAGAAATATTTGGTATGATGGTTACAAAATTATTTAATATTGGACTAATGGAAGTTAAGCTTATACACTGACGAATTCAGTCTAATGATCTAGAGATAAAGTGATAGATCCACTCTTGGTGTGATTAGTGGATGCACACTGTTGAGTAGTTCCATACTAGGAAAAATGGCTGTCTAATGCTTTTAAGCTTCCAATAATTGCTTAAACTTGATTAGTTCGAGATTTTAATGAAATTTAGGTTAGTTTTTATTATGTGTTGTATCAAAATTCAAGAGATTAAGAAATAATCTATATTTAATTTGAATTCATTAGATTGTACTCATTCATTAATTGAAGAGTAAAGGAATAAGAATAAAGGTTAAACTGTCTTTTGCCAAAACATATAAATGTTAACCACATACCTGTTTTTTTGAATAAGACTTCGAATTTCCATCTCTTCTTTGAATTTTAATAAGGTATAGCTAAGTTGTTTATTGATTAATTTGAATATATTTGTTCCATTAAGGTGACGTGAAGTTGAACTTCGTAAACTGTTTGTCATTGAATAATTAGGTTCTTGTGTATGTAGATGACCGTATTTCTATTGTTCCAATCAATAACCCATTGAATGTACATGTAGATTAATATATAAAGTTGGTGACGTGTGACGGATATTCATTTACCTTTATTTGTGTTATTGAGTTTGTGAAAACAATTTTACTTTTGGGAATATACTTTTTATAACTGACTTTAGTTTCCAAAATAGTTTTTCTTGTGTGATTTGGTCACCTTCGATGAAAACCAATTGTATGAAAACCCATTTTCTCTTTAGGTTCGTAGACATTTTACCATAATTTCTTTATAAATACCTAAAGATATTTATTTTCTGGAAGGTAAATATCTATTATTACATATACCATTCCAAGATTTTCTAGCAAACATCACTTTCTCATGATAGTTTAAGGAGTATAAGTTATGAACGTTTACACATTGATCCCTTTATGTTTCATTTACAATATATCATTGACAGGTTTTATCATTTCTTTAAAGATTGCCGAGATCTAAGAAATAGAATATATATTCTTTCTTTCTTACTTTCAATAAGCGTATATACATAATTAATGATTAACTTCATTTATAATGTAAACAAATTACTGTTTATAGATTATTCATTTGTTCAAGTTGAAAGTTTTGTTAATAACTGAATATAACTAAACTTATATATAAAGTGAAATGAAAGTTATTCAATGTAATGAATTTATTATATACTGTAGTAATTAATGTTAGATCTATTTTCTTTAAATCAATTTTGTGACTATAAATAATCAAGAAACTAGCCTATATCAAATTCATATTCCACTGATTGAAATAATGAGTCAATTAGAGCTAGACCACCATGGAAAACCTGGAAACACTGAACGGCCGTTTCATCCTAGTATGGGACTCCCCAGAAGTGTGCATCCACGATCCCGCACCCCGCGAGATTCGAACTAAGGACCTATCAATCTCGCACTCGAGCGCTTAACCATTAAACCCCTGGGCCGGCGTCCAACGGTGTTATTATCTTACTTGTAAGCAGCTGACGAGAACCCACGAAATATAATGAATTCATATCATTCTGCATCAATATTTGTTCTGGCTTTATTAAAATTCATAAACGGAATTAATTGCATGAAAGTCATTGTCCTAACTTATTCAGTAAGGATGTCTCTAACAACTATAATATTTGATGTACATGGTAATAAGTATATTCAACAGATAAATACAAATTATTATCATTAATAAAACATTAAAATCAATCTAAAAAACTGTTAAAATTAGAAAATCAATAAAGAGTTTAGGAAATGATGCAGATTAGCACGAAACCTGGGTCCAGGGTTTCCTGTTGACTACCTTCAACCACCATTTAATCTCAACATATTGTACGCAATGTCGAGTCACCTAGTCTAGCGGCCACATTGCAACTTGGTCAATAGCATTCGATCTGCACTAGGTAGAACTTGACACACATGACATTGATCACCACTTGCTGATCAATCAATTATGGTTTTCTCATTTATAGGCATATGTTTGCTCTAATTTGATTGATACTATTTACAGTGAATATTTTAGGATTCTAAGTAACTTGTAATTGGTTTTAAACTGATAATATATATATATATATCAGTATATGACATTCATTATCTTAGTTCACATTATAGATATGGTAATAATCTATAAAGTCATTGATTATTGGACTGAGCAATGTTGGTAGAACAAAGATTACTTGATCAAGGTCAATTAGTTAAAGACTTTGGATAGCATAGATCAAAATCAGTTGCAATGGAGTAGATCTATTTCCCCATTCTTTTAACTCACATCTTAAGTTTTATAATTAACTTATTTTGAGAGTCCTTTCTTTTTCCTTGAATCATATTGTACCTATACCTAATGTTCTTATTAACATTAAGATTATTATACATTTTACTATTCAGCCGTTTTTCTTGATAATTTCATCTCATTGTGTTAATATGGTGCAATAAATTGAACCGATGAACTCATGTGACATGTTCTACTCACTTGATATTGTTTTACTTGAATCTTCCCATTGATGTTTTAGGACTGAAATTGATCAGTCTCTTATTGGCATATGTGCATACTGTGCGTATGCCTTGATATTGACTCAGTAGCTAAGTGGATAACGCGATGGCGTTTGAAGCGAACGGTACTGAGTTCGAGTCCCAGAGTGAACATCAACTCTGAGATGCAGGTACATCCAGCTGACGAGTCCCAAACAGGACGAAACGCGCGTCCTGGATTCCACTGCTGGCCCTATCCATCTTTGCTTATGACATGTTCTGCGTTACTTATGATTGACTGACTGACATCGCTAACTAATTATAGCAATAGAATAATAGAAAATAAGGAAATACTGAATAGCTACTTGGTTTTAGAATGAAAATCCTCAATAGTATTAGTTCAAAAACCCATCAGCAGTACATCAACATTTAAAAATGAAGAATATTTGAACGAACAATTGTTTTCAATAACTTCATCATCAGGCTCTACATCTATAAGTCCATAATTATGATATTTTACAAAGGCCAAAAATAAGGCATGGTATTAATGAATTTGACAATGTGTTATAAATGGTAAACGTTTTCATCTATTACGACGTATATATACTTCAAATTGTATTATTTGCAAATTAGAAAGGTCATTCAATAATGGTCAGATTGATTTGGAGTAAAGTGTCTAGTCACAATAAGTAGAATATTATTATAGCAAAAATGAAGATGCAAAAAAATTATGTGAATAAAATGCATAGTAGGAGAATTTCATCTTGTCAATTGAGATAATAATAATATTGTTGTGTGAACATAATATGTATTAACGGTGTGTTATCAAGGTATTTACGATAAACGAATTAGGAGTGATGGATGTGAAGATTAAGATAGAGGTAATAAAAAAAAGAGGGGTTAAGATGTTTATAATATTCAGTTTAGGTATTTGGTGATCCAGTCGTGGGCCAAGGTAAACATAGTGGCTGGATGTACTTTTTCTGGATTCGTAAGTTTGGTTTTCTGGAGTTGATCCAGATGACTTCAGCTATGTAGAGCAATCGTAATCTTGAGGTATATATTTTGGGACGTGATATAAAATCGAGAAAGCTTCCTCTATTTTGATATGATGTTCACTATCTACCAAGTGAGAAAGAATAGTGTTGTTAATCGATTTAGTAACTCCTTTTCCCAACCATGCTGGTACATGTTCACGAACATGCAAGGATAAAGCCCTCTGAGTACGGCCGATGTAACTAGCTCCACAAGAGCAGTTGAACTGTTATACGCACATGGAGGAGCCCATCTTCGGTAACCTATCCTTGATTAGTTGTGTGAGTACTGGTTTAGTTGAGAAAATTATGTGTAGCTTGGCGGCGTGAAACGTCCTTTCGACAGCTCTTTTGAGTCAACGTGCTAAAATATCATCCGTTATGTCCGCTTTAAAGTCTAGTCTCAGACATATGGTTTTTTACTGACTGTCACAATTTCTTCTCGTTTTAGTACTTTCTGCTGGGTATTGTTTGACGAAATTATCTGGATAGCCATTATTTCGTAATGTGTTCTTTAGTATACCTATTTCGCCATCCATACTGTCTTCAGAACATAATAACTTGATTCTGTGGTTGAAATATTTAGCCAAATTTATTTTATATTGAAGAGGAGTGAAGCTTTGGAAATGGGTATACTGACCCGTCCATTTACTCTTTCTAAATATATTTAGCTTTATGGAACCGTCTATCCTTCTAGAAAGTAGGACATCTAGAAAAGCTATACTGTTGTCTTTCTCCTCCTCGTTGGTGAATTTAATGTCTGGGTGGACGTTATCGAAAGAGTCCAACATCTCCTATTTGTCGATATTTTCGTCACATACGATAAGTGTGTCATCTATGTGTCGACAGTAATACTCAAGCTTACTTAAGATGTCTTTAAACGGTCCATTTTCTAGTTTGGCCAGAAAAATATTAGCAAGGATCAAGCCTAGAAGTGATACCATTGCTGCCCCACCTACTTGTTTGAAAAATTCTTTGTTGAAACTTATATTAGATATTCATAGTGCATTTCAACAGAAGTTCTTCCATTTTACTTACTCGGATCGGTATCTCTATTTTCTTTTCTAGCAATTGTTCACATATGTAATCGATAGTTTCAGTCAGAGGGATGTTAGTGAATAAGGATGTTACGTCTAGTGATAACATGGTTTTGCCATTTATATTCATATTTTTTAATTGTATTCACAAATCCAAAGACGTCGTTAACACTATACCTAATCAGTTCTTGGTGCAATGGTTCTAATAATTTAACTAACCATTTTTCTGTTGAATGGTATGGTGAGCTTGAAATATCCAGAATCGGGCGTAAAGGAACATCAGGTTTATGAATCTTAGGTAGACCATATAGTAAAGGGGTATGTGTTCCAGAAGGCTTGGGCACATTATAGGTATGCTCAGAGATGTATTGATGTTGTTTTAAAAATTTTAATGCTGCAGTTAGTTGGTGTTCGGTCTTTTCACTGAGGTCTTTACATGACCCAAGCTTTTGGAATTTAGTTTGATCACTCAGTACGGAATTAATCTCATCTATGTAATCTGTCTTGCTTAGAAATACAGTGTCCGATCCTTTATCAGATTTAGTGATAAGAATGTGTTCATTCAACTTTAGTTTCCGGATAGCCTCACGATGTTTATCAGTTGATATACTATTTGTGTAATGCTTGTTGCTTTTAAATTAGTTACAGCAATCAACCAGCGTGGTTTTGAATCGTTCATGTTCGACCTTAGTCGTGAGCGTTAAGCCTTGTATCTGGGTAAATAGATTCTCCAAATAAACATCAGTCTTCAAATGATCCACATGGCTACGACTATCACAAAACTTAGGGCCAAATGATAACACTTCTAGTTGAGTCCCATCGAGATTAACGGAGGAAAAGTTAAAAACATACCGCTTACAGTCGTCTGGAAAATCCGATTTAAGTACTTAACTTATTTTTGGCCTTTGTAAAATACCATAATGATGGACTTATAACTGTTGAGCCTGATGATAAAGTTACTGAAAACAATTGTTCGCTCAAATATTCTTCATTTTTAAATATGCTATGGGGATTTTTAAACTGCTGACATTAACATTTTTTATTATTATCATCACTATTACTATCAGAAAGTGGGTTTATAGAGATTGTGGTATTTTTAATAATTGAATTCATCAGTCGATCTAAGTCAGACCACGACTGAAAGTCTTGAAACACTAGATAGTCATTTCGTTCTAGTATGGAACTCCTCAATATTGAGCATCAACCATCCCGCATTGGGAACTCGAATCAAACACCACCAGCTTCGTGCGTGAATGTTTAACCTCTGAACTACTGGGTCGGCATCCAACGGTGTTCATATCTAACTTCAATCGATCCATAATCTTGTTCAGCCCTTCAACCATTGTCTGAGGTACCTATGTCTGCTCGACACGGATTGGACTCCACTGGTCACGGCTTTTCACTACTTTACTTACTTACGCCTGTTTCTCCTCGTGAAGGAGCATAGACCACTCACCAGCATTCTCCATCCAACCCTGTCCTGGGCAATCCTATCCAGCTCCGTCCAGTTGCAATCCATCTTTTTTATATCTGCTTCTATTTCCCGACGTTATGTGTTCTTTGGCCTTCCACTATTCCGCTTCCCTTCAGGGTTCCAAGTTAGGGCTTGCCTCGTGATGCGGTTTGACGATTTGCGTGATGTATGTCCTATCCATTTCCATCGTCTTTTCCTAATTTCTTCTTCAGCTGGAGGGTGGTTTGTTCTCTCCCACAAAAGGCTGTTGCTTATGGTATCCGGCCAATGCATGTTGAGTATCTTGCGTAGACAACCATTTATAAATACTTGTACCTTATTGATGGTGGTTGTTGTAGTTCTCCAAGTTTCAGCTCCATACAGTAGAACTGCCTTGACGTTCGTATTGAAGATTCTCACTTTGATATTGGTTGAAAGTTGTTTTGAGTTCCATATGTTCTTCAATTGTAGGAATGCGACCCTTGCTTTGCCGATCCTCGCCTTTACGTCTGCATCTGAACCTCCTTGTTCATCGATGATGCTTCCCAGGTATGTGAAGGACTCTACATCTTCCAGAGTTTCGCCATCAAGAGTGATTGGATTGCTGTTCTCCGCTTTGAATTTGAGGACCTTGGTTTTCCCTTTGTGTATGCTGAGGCCTACTGATGCAGAGACTGCTGCTACACTGGCTGTCTTCATCTGCATCTGTTCGTGTGTACGTGATAGGAGGGCTAGGTCGTCTGCGAAGTCCAAATCGTCTAATTGATTCTGAGCTGTCCATTGTATTCCGTGTTTTCCTTCAGATGTCGAGGTCTTCATAATCCAGTCGACCACCAGAAGAAAGAGGAAGGGAGAGAGTAAACAGCCTTGTCTGACTCCAGTCCTTACTTGGAATGCATCTGTCAGCTGTCCTCCATGCACTACTTTGCACTGTAGTCCGTCGTATGAGTTCCGGATAATGTTGACAATCTTCTCAGGAACTCCGTAGTGTCGAAGAAGTTTCCATAATGTCCTCCTATCTACACTGTCGAATGCCTTTTCATAATCAATGAAGTTGATGTATAGTGATGAGTTCCACTCAACTGATTGTTCGACGATGATCCGTAGTGTTGCAATTTGGTCTGTGCACGACCGATCCTTACGGAATCCAGCTTGTTGATCTCGAAGTTGGGCGTCTACTGCATCCTTCATCCGGTTCAGCAACACTCTGTTGAAGACTTTCCCTGGTATTGACAGTAGTGTAATGCCTCTGTAGTTTTCACATTTGCTCAGATCTCCTTTCTTTGGAATCTTGACGAGGTGTCCTTCTTTCCAGTCCATTGGCACTTGTTCCTCCTCCCAAATCTTTTTGAATAGAAGGTAAAGCATGCTTGTGGTTGCTTCGATGTCTGATTTCAGTGCTTCAGCTGGTATGTTGTCGGGTCCTGCTGCTTTCCCGTTCTTGATTTGTCTGACGGCCATTCTAATTTCTTCCGTCGTTGGTGGGTTGACATCTATAGGAAGATCTATGTGTGCTGCTTCGATGTCCGGTGGATTCATTGGAGCCGGCCTATTCAGGAGTTCCTCGAAGTATTCTACCCATCTGTTACGCTGTTGTTGAATTTCGGTGATTGGCTTGCCTTCTTTGTCTTTGACCGGCCTCTCTGGTTTACTGTATTTCCCTGCTAGTTTCTTCGTTGTATCGTGAAGCTGTTTCATATTTCCTTCTCTAGCAGCTTTTTCTGCCGTCGTTGCTAGTTCTTCCACGTATTTCTTCTTGTCGGCTCTAATGCTCCTCTTCACTTGTTTGTTTGCTTCTATGTATTCAGCTTGTGCTTGGACTTTCTCTGCTCGTGTTCGGCTGTTGTTAATTGCTGCCTTCTTGTTCTTCCTTTCTTTGATCTTGTCCAGTGTTTCTATAGAGATCCATTCCTTATGATGGTGTTTCTTTAGGCCCAGAACCTCTTGACACGTTGAAGTTAATGCTTCCTTGATGCCTTTCCAGTTGTCCTCCATAGTAGTTTCTTCTTCATTCAGTAGATCTTGTAAGGCTTGGAACCTGTTGTTGAGAGCTATCTTGAATTCATTGAGTTTGTCAGTATCTCGAAGGAAGGCTGTATTGAACCTTTGTAGTGCTGTTTGTCCACTTGTCCAGTTCTTTTTAGCTTCAGTTTTAAATTGGCTACAACTAGGTGGTGATCTGAAGCTACGTCAGCACCTCTCCTGGTTCTCACATCTTCCATTGTCCTTCGGAATTTTTTGTTGATGCAAATATGATCTATTTGGTTCTCTGTAGTGTGGTCCGGTGAGATCCATGTAGCCTTGTGTATACGCTTGTGTGGAAATATTGTGCCTCCTATGACCAATTTGTTGAATGCACACAAATTTGCAAATCTTTCTCCATTTTCGTTTCTTTCTCCCAGTCCATGTCGTCCCATAATATCTTCATATCCAGTGTTGTCTATTCCGACTTTGGCATTTAGATCTCCCATCAGAATAGTTAGGTCCTTTCTTCGGCATTTCTCAATGATTGACTGCAGCCGCTCGTAGAACTGATCTTTAATGTCGTCGTTGCTATCATTGGTGGGTGCATAACATTGGATAATATTCATTAAGATCCCCTCCTTCTTTGTTTTGAATGATGCTTTGATGATTCTGGATCCGTGAGACTCCCATCCTACAAGTGCATTTCGTGCTACTTTGGACAGCATAAGAGCGACTCCCTGAGTGTGTGGAGCATTTTCCTCTTCGTGACCGGAGTATAGCAGCATCTCTCCCGTAGCTAGCCTTTTCTGTCCAGCTTGGGTCCAGTGGGTTTCGCTGATTCCCAGTACTGCTAAGTTGTATCTCCTCATTTCCATTGCTATTTGACTGGTCTTCCCGGTTTCCCACATTGTTCGAACGTTCCATGTACCTATAAAAATTTTTGCTCTGGTTGTTAGAAGGGGCATCGGCCTCGTGGCTTCCGAAGGAACTCGGCTTTCACCATGAAGCGTCATAATTCTTCTAACTGAAGACCTTCTAACTCCCAGGGCAGAGTTTAAATGGTTTGGATTATTTTTTCTGGTAAGCGTTTTTTTAGCGAGTTAGTTTTCTACGGGATGGGGACGCTAACCCCATGCCCAACCCTCCTCCTTTATCCGGGCTTGGGACCGGCAGTAACCCTGTTAGAGCTACAGGCGGAGTTGGCTTTTCACTAGAACTTCAGGAAATCCATTTTGAAGCTTGTCACTGGTGAGCACATGATGATTGTTATCAGAATGAGTGTTTGTGGAGGCCATCAGTGTTTCCAGGTTTTTCATGGTGATTTAGCTTTAATGGATTCATGAATTCAATTATTAAATTACTAAAATCTCTACAAAACCCCCTTTCCGATTGTAGATTATTATTTGACATATTAAAAGTCTTAAATAATCAGTTAGAAAGATTGATCATTCTAGTAATCATTTATTCCAAAATGTTTCTTTTCTTTCCTCTTATAATTTCCTCTTTCGTTTATTTCATTCAGGAAGTGTTTTGGTTGTGTAAATTATGTCAAAAGAAACGTCAATTGACTGTCAGTTCTGGTAGTTGGTTACAACGTCTTCCTAAAAATAACAATAATAAACAAACGAAGGAATTACAAAAACTAATACAGGTAAGTTATCATGTCAATTATTGTTGAATTATTTAGACATTTTTTTTAAAAGAATCGTCTACAGAAGTGTTATAACTTGTCGTTTGAATGCTTATTGTCTTGGCTCTTTAATGCTACTTTTTTGTATCTGGTCGTCGCTGATTGTGATGTCGGAAACGCTTATCACTTATACTTGGAATGAGGGACCTCTGTAATTCTCACGACGCAAAAGTAAGAACACAAAGACTAGTGTAAGTGATGATTTATTAACCCCAAAGCACGTCGACGACGACAACTTTAGTAGAAAATACACTCCTTTATATATTGAATGTACACCCATTTTGATTCATAATTAGGATGAAATCACATATATGAAAAATACTTAGAGTTATAACAAATCGCATACTGAGCATAGTTCATGTCAATGGAATACAAGAATATCGTATATTATACAGAAGAAAATATCATACGAGAAAAGAGAACAAATACTACATTGAGTAATCATTACATGGAATCAAAACGGAAGTAATCTTGAACTAAATTCATAATGAGTAAATCAATCGAAAACTGACTTTTCTTTCCATCATATCAAGAAGAACTTGAACTTAAGTTTTTAAAAAATTATTGAAAATCAAGAACCACTGGGCAGCTATGGGGAAGACTTTTAGCTCAGTTGGATGATTTCGATAGAGTTTTGTTCTCTGAGCTGGATGGTTTGGTCGTGGAGTTTTCATCGTTCTTCTGAACGACATCATCAACACAAACTTTAGATAGAAGTGAAGTTTTAAGTTTCTCTATATGCGTTTCACAGCTTGTTTTGTACATCTCGATGTTGACTGGTTCTTATTAACCTTAAATTTGTCATTGTTTACTCCTTTTTTTGGTTGTGTCTCCCGTTGTTTTGATTTTTGTTCTTATATTTGTGCATGATTTTCCTGATTGGTTGATAAATTGGATTGATTTCAATATGCCTGTTGGTTGCTGATTGAAGTGAGTGCCAGGCTTCTAAAAATCCTATGGTGTTTTTGGAATTTCCTCTGTCCAAGATTCCCACATTTTTCCAATCGAATGAGTGTCCGCAGTTGTCCACGTGTATTGGTATAAATAAGGAAATATCATGGCGTTTGACTGCTAATTGATGTTCATGTAGGCGAAGGTGAAAGGGGCGTCCGCTTTGTCCGATGTAATTTTTTTCACAGTTGGCACAACTGCTCAGAGAACAAAACTCCATCAAAAACTGGACAGCTATTTCGTCCTTGTATGGGGCTCTTCAACAGTCTGTATCGATGACACATTCATGAGTCTCATGATAAGCTGTAACGACTGTCTATTGCATTTTGGCTTTAAATATTCGCTTAAATTGTGTCTGTCCGTGATTTTAATAATATTAAACAAATTTTATCAATGTGAATATTGACAATTCTAAACCAAATTTGAATCCATCATAGAAATCGGAAACTTTTATTGATTTGTCGGGCACTAAAGATAATACTAAATTTATTACTACGGTAATAGTTACCAAATTTATTGAATGACAAAAGCTTTTGAACTGTTATTTTATTCTAGTTTACGATTAAAGAACCTCTACATGATGAATTCTAAGATACTTCAGTCTCAACGTGAGTATGATACATTTAGATAACAGATTTTGAATACCGACCGTTCTTAAACAAACAAAGAAAATAATAAAACCCTTTTGAAAAATTCTCAGTAGCAGTAATATACGATATGCTTTCTTCGTAACTGAATTCATTTTAAGTAAAAGTTTTGGAAAATTGTTTAACATTTATTATGGAGACTATGTTCTGTGATTAGATTAAACAAATCTAAATTGTTTGGATTGATATCATGAATGTATCAACGTTAGACCATCATTGAAAACCTGCAAACACTGGACGGCCGTTTCGTTCTTGTATGGAACTTCTCAGCAATGTGCATCCACTTGCGAGGCTCGAACCCAAGACCTTAAACTCTAGACCACTGAGTTGGCATCCAGCGGTGTTAATATCTTACCTCAAACAGTCAATGATATTGTACGACCGTCCAGCATTGTCTTCAGTGAGTGACTGCCCACACACGACACGGATTGGACTCCACTGGTCACGGCTTCTCATTAGGACTCCAGGATATCCATTTTCAAGTCGACCACCATTGAGTACATGATAGGGTCTTGGAGATTTTTCAGCTTGGATCGATTGAGGTTACGTGTCCGCGCGTGAGATTGAAGGTCTTGGGTTCGAGTCCAGCATACGGGATCGTAGATGCTCACTCCTCAGGAGTCCTATACTAAAATCAAACGGCCATCCAGTGTTTGCAGGTTTTCAATGATGGTCTAACGTGATATTAATCTGAACTCAACAGTCTCCATAACCCTGTATTAATAAATCTAAACTTTTAAAATCAATGAATAGAATGTTAGTCGATAGATGAACACAATTATTTAATCTGACTGACTGATGGCTACTCTCAAGACTTATCGCAAGCGATCAGAAATCAAAGACAAGACCACTAGCCAGATGAATTGGTTTTTCATCTAATGAAATAACACACATATACAAAATATAAACACAAAATAAATATGGTCAAACGTCTTATATGATTGAAGAAAATTAGCTTGTAGGTCACTCATTCTTCAACCAATTAATATCTGGTTGTTAAGTCTAATCCTTGGACATTGCACTAATATTTCATTGGTTCATTGCATTTCATCAACTCTAAACACCCCAAATTCACAATCAGTAATATGATTATGATCAAAGCTTTGAAATACTTTAGGTATTAGCATTCGAATGGGAAATATAATAATCATAACTAGAGGATTACATAAAAAATATAATATTTAACCTTATAACTAACACGTTATAATTAAAAATGCTTATAATTATTTATTTTCAGCAAGGATTTTTGGAGATTTTAGAAATTTCAATAGTTGAAATCATGAGTTAATTGAAGCTAGACCATCATGAAAAACTGGTCGTTTCGTCCTAGTATGGGACTCCTCAGCATTGCGCACCCACGGCCGTCTAGGACTTCCAGGTTTTCCATGGTGGTCTAACTTCAACTGACTGATGATTTCAACTATTGAAATTATTTATTTGTTTATATTAAACTCATTTTTTCCCATATTTTTAAAGAAAACACATGGAATCACACGAACAGCATCTTATTCTCAATATGAAGATTTAATTGATCAGGTTAGTTTAGATGAATCTACAGTAAATAGTGGAGATCAAGACGAACATGAAGGTGAGGAAGAAAAAGAAGAAGAATCGAAACAATTAATACAGAAGGATAATACACAACTTGTAAAATCTCATGAAAATTCTATATTAAAAAATATTCATCAAAGAAGAGCTTCAGAACAAAACAGTATTAAAGAGGTGGTTGAATCAACACACCGACTATATCATTCCATTAATGATAATCAACCTGTAAATAATGAAACTAGAAAAGTATCAATAGGACAGAGATTTTTACGCCAAAATGATGCTGTTATTCATGATGACGATGATGATGTTGATAGGGATAATTATAAAAATCGAACTTATCAAAATCGTCTACATTTGTATTTTACAAAACAAATTAGTGAACAATTCAGTGTGGATAGTGATGATGATGATAATGATAATGTGTATGAGAAAGACAATCAAAAATCTGATCTTGTTAATTTTCATGATAAAACTAATGAATCTAATCAAAATGATCAATTTAATGAAACAATTTTACATAACAATAAATCATCAACTATAGTTCAACAATTACATCATGAAGAATGTTATGATGGAATAGACATGACTGATGAAATACAAGAGATTACACCAACTGATGTTATTGATGAAAAAGCTACTGAAAGGAAAGAAATTGTTCAATCTACTTATACAAATGTTCCTTTAGATAATAGTGATCAAATAAATGTTTCATGGTGTACAGGTAAAAGAAATTTAACTAATTTATCCATAAATAATTAATTATACTATTCAATACAATGGACTTTGCATATTAGACAGTACTCAGACATGAAGAGATATCATTTTCTTTCTTCGTACTGAAGAGATTATAAGATTTCAGGAGTGATTTATGACTTACATTATCAGAGATAGGTTATGTTAGATATTCTGTCATGTTAACTGAGGTGTAACGAAATCTCTGCATGGATTCAGGAAGGTCTTTTGGCTTTTGATAACTTACGTCACGTATGGCGAAGGTGAGATATCCGTCTATCAATTAAGGGAAGTGTATATTGATCAGCGGTCCGTTCTGCTCTACTTTACGGCTGCGAAACATGGTCATTAAGAATAGAAGATACTCGTAAGCTACTAGTATTTGACCACAGATGTCTTAGAAATATTGCTTGCATCTGCTGGGATCACCGGGTAAGTAATAGTGAGGTTAGACGTAGGGTATTAGGGAATGATGGTAAATCAGTTGATGAGGTTGTGAATCTTCATCGACTGAGACGGTTGGGTCACGCGTTGCGCATGCCTGAATATCAATTACCACGACGTGCAATGCTCACTAGTGTTGGAGATGGCTGGAGGAATGTTAGGGGCGGCCAAACCAAAACGTGGCATCAGTACTTGAGGCCACTAACTTCTGATCTGAGTCATGTTGGTAGATGCAGACTACCTGGTCGGGATCCACGTGACTACTGCAACCAATGGTTAGAGACTCAGAGTGACATAGCTTAGAATCGATCACATTGGAGTAGGTGTATACACTCTTTATCTTTCCTTGATATATGAGACTAAAGTTATTTTATATATTTCTTTCTACGAACGAATTCTTTTTTTCTGTAATATATCCTTACATAAAATCATTCCATTGAGTTAACTGCTTCTATGAATCCGGTATTCGTCTTGCTGTGCTAATGATGTGTAGCAACGTGAACCGATGTATATATGTGCCTGGTCCTATGTTGTAACTGACTGACTGACTGAGTTAACGAATAGTCCAGTCAAACAATTACCTAGATAAATGGATAGTAGAATACAAGATTTTCAGATTTTTCTGAGGGCATAATATGTTTATACTATTAACAAAGAATTCAGTAGTTCATATTTCAACCTCAAATAAGTCGCAATTTAGCTCGATTGTTACTCCAGCGAGACTTATTTATGGACGACCTCTGAACGAATCTTAATTGCCCTTGAGAATATTCGCCAATCAGCAAACAGTCAGTATAGAGTGAAAATATATTATACAAAATCAAGGAAATAAAGTGGATACACTTCTCATACGTGGGTTCAAAAACTTCTCAAGGTTAGAAAGAGGTTCAGAGGTTCTAAAATCGTAATGCATACAGTAGAGGAAATCATCCATATGGCTACAGAATAGTCGGCCTGTGGAGCCATGATAAAGTCTCAAAAACTCTTCTAGCCTCGACCACATAGTTACAATACTGTTTATGTGCACATCGGTTGTTGAGTGCACAAAATTCTACTTGTGGATAACGACACGATACACATAACCGCTCATTTATCACGCTTTGTACAAAATTCCCTGTGAACTGATCGTACGTTAGCATTAAGCACTGAAGTTGGCACCGTGACCTTGAAATCTACAAAGCGTATCTGATTGACTTGTCCATAATTTAGAGTCTCGCCACATATATTAAAATTTAATTTTGTGCCTCATTTTTAATATTAAATTAACTTTTTATAAATATATATATTTATTGGAAACAATTTAAACGTTTATTTCAAAAATATTCCAGTATCACCAACCAACATATTATCACATCATCATACAGATAAACAACAGTTTATACCTGAAGATTATACTATCTCTTCAATGGATTATCTGAATAGGCCTTATCATGATAATCAAGAACATTTAATCAGATCTAATTCAGATCAGATTATATTAAATGATCAAGAAAATATAATAGAATCATTTAATTCTTATTCAATCAATCAGGAAAATGATCCATTTAATGAAAATTCATTGATTTATCACAATAGACAACCATCTATAAAACAAGATTCTAAGGATGATATATCAATGAAATATTTAGAAAAAACAAACCTATTTAACACTTATACACAATCATATGAAGATAAAATTGGTTTAATTATACCACAATATAATTCAGATGAATATAATGAAGATATGAATATAATTAATGATACTAATGATGAAACAAAATCCTTATCTCAATCTTTGTTAACCAATCAAGATAATGGAAGATATTCAAATCATATACATTTACAATGCAATAATCAATCACGTAGACAATCATATCCAATAATTATTAATGATGATCATGTATTATCATTATCTAATCAAATGATTCAACAACAACAACAACAACAACCACGTTTAGCATCAAAATCTAGTTATTTTGAATATTTTAATACTGATGATCATGATCATGATAATGATGATGATGATAATGAAGACAGATTCATTCATTCTTATTATGATCAACCTAATTCTTATCATTCAAATAGGTTATCTAATCATGAAATGAATTCAAATCAATTAAATCTATTTTTTCCATATAATTTAAATGAATCATGGGATTATGCTGAAGATTTACGTAAAATAGATGAAAATATATATCATCGTACAAATATTTCAAATAAAACAATTGATTTTAACGATATTACTTATGATACAATTAAAGTAGTATATTCAATGAAAATGAAAATAATATTCATACTACTATATCGACAGGAACTACTAACGTAACTTCAATTGGAAGTTATTATATAGATGACACTATAAAATCATCAATTAAAGATCATGATATTAATTATGAACCTTCAATGAATGATCTTTATTTAAATTGGTTAAATGAATTAAATTCAAATTATGTTTCTATGAATCAACAAGATAATTTATTGAGTACTAATTATAATGTAAATAAACATGAAGATTATATATCAGAATGTTCACTAATCAATAATAGTTGTTCCCAAGATACATCAGTTTCAAATTATATAACGACAACAACCATTACTAGCAACAGTAATACTGAAACAAATGAACAAAATCACCTTTTATTAAAACGTTGTCCCAATTTTGAAAATATCAGTCGTTTATCGAATAATAATAATGATAATAATATTAATAATAATATTCAACTAATGGAGGAAAGTAGTAGCTTCTATGAAGGATTGATGAAATTGTCTGAAATTGTCAATGATGAAAAAGAAGATCTTGAAATGAACAATGATACACCGACAAAAGTATGGGGTCGAGAATTTCGTGATAGACTACAAGTAAATATCTAATTGTTTTTTCTTTGTTGTATGCATGTATGAATGTTTTTGGGTAATTTGATAGATGGGATATCATAAGATAGATTTAAGCTTGTCACATTTTTATGTGTTCAATTAAGATGATTCAAAGGAATATTAAACTAAATAGAAAATAACGGAGGACCCGATATAATTGAAGATTTTCATAGTATATGTTAACTTATAGAAAAAACTACGATGGAAGACAACTGGAAAAGGATCAAAGAAGCATTAACTTCAACGTGCCAGGAGGTGCTGGGCCACAAGAAGCATCATCATAAGGAATGGATCTCTACCGAAACCCAGAACAAGATTCAATAAAGGAAGAACAAAACGACAGCAGTCATGTACAAAAAAGGCAAGAGCATCACTAAGATTCGAGAAATGACGAACAGATAGGTAGAGCAGTTTGAGGAGCTCTTGAATAAGTCATCTTCATTGAATCCACCGGACATCGATGCAGCACACACAGACCTCCCTATAGATGTCACTCCACCAACGACCGAAGAAATCAGAATAGCCACCAGACAAATCAAGGGCGGGGAAACAGCAGGACTTGAAAATATACCACATAAAACGCTAAAGTCAGACATAAAAGCAACTGCGAAAATATTCCACGCTATGTTTAGGATCTTTCGCCTGGATAAAGACTTCTCGACTTTGGTTATATGGATGATATTGTCTTACTGTATGATGATACCCAAGCCGTGCAACTAGCACTTATTCAGTTGCCAGTCACTGTCCCTAGGTATGGCACGTGCTCTGCACCTTGCAAGTGTAAAGTACTTTTACAGAACTAGCAGGATCTCGAAAATGCACTCAACTTGGGTAGTGAGCAGGTAAAAGTAGTCGAGAAGTCTTTGTATCTAAGAAGCTGTGTCGATGCTGGTGGTGGCGTGAGTGATGAGACCAATACACGTATAGAGCGGCTCATGCCAATCCGGGCCATCTTTGACATTTTTGTGTTGTTAGTCTTGCTGTAAAAGTTCGGATCTACAACGCGTCGGTGAGAGCAGTTTTGCTCTATGCTTGTGAAACCTGGTCTCTCCGAGCTGAGGATGTTAGACGACTCTCTGTGTTTGATCATCGTTGTCTTCGAAGGACTGCTGACATCTAATGGCAATAACATGCTAGTAATACAGAAGTTCGGTAACATATGTTCGGGCACGGCGACGATAA
Source organism: Schistosoma mattheei (assembly GCA_944470405.2). Classification (NCBI taxonomy): domain Eukaryota; kingdom Metazoa; phylum Platyhelminthes; class Trematoda; order Strigeidida; family Schistosomatidae; genus Schistosoma; species Schistosoma mattheei. Next base: position 36,522,101 of record OX103944.1, read on the forward strand.
TTTAATTAGTGTTACCATCGTGAGACACCGCCTTGGTGGCCTGGACATGTACTATTAGTGTCATCCCAGAGAACACGTCTACTGTAAGAAAAGTGAGATGTTAGTAATTAACAAAAATCCAAACCAAATAACAGTACTGATGAAAACCATACTACTACTAATGATGGTCAAAGAGGGTTTGAGAAAACAACGGTAATTGGATGTCCAAATTGTTTAGGCGTTTAACGTTTAATTGAATAATCTCGAAATGATATGACTAGCTATACTTATCATAAATAATAAATGAAAACCTATCTGAATAATGAAAGTTTTGTTTTATTCGAGAAAGATGAAGTCGAATAAACGAAACCAAGAGAAGAAAGTGAGAAGCGAAATGTAACAGTGACCCGATCATTATGGCAGTTCCAGACGAACTACAAGTTTTTTTATACAAATAGGATGAGGTTTAAATGAAGAATAGTCGCTGTTTCTGCTTTATGTAGAATTATGCAATTATTCTGTCTATTTTTCACTTAAACATCAGTCGCAGGATCTCCTGAATAGCCAGTACCTGGTATGTAATTATTAGGTATTTAGGTAGTTTGGAGCCATTCAAAATCAAATTCTTTGGGATATGTTCTGAGTTTCATTTCCATAATATCTAGTCTGCTCTCTCAATGTATATGCCACTGAACAAAATGTAATACCGAATTCTATTCATACAGATCCCGCTCGCGGGATTCTAACCCAGAGTCTTTTGTCTCGCGCTAGAACGGTTTCAATGTCTAACCTCAACCAATCCGGCCGTTTCGTCTTAATACGGGATTTTTGAGCAGTGTTCATCCACTATCCCGCACACCGGATTCAAACCCAGAACCCTCGGTCTCGATCGCGAACGTTTAATGTCTAACTTTAGTCGATCCATTTTAGTTCGGAAAATTGAGTAAATATCCAAATACAAGCATTCATGCCACTTAAACATATCTCCATGTTATAGTGTACCACACTCTAGTTCTAATCAGTTTTACATTCTCGTTCATATCGAATTGTACTTTTACCAAAATAGTGCCGTTTTATGACTATGATTTTTTAGGTGATCATAGACTTTCGGGGTACAATAAGTAAATAGGTTTTTTAGGCTGATGTTTATAGAAGCTTATTATTTAGGACTTAAAATTTCACTTAGGGCATTAAGTTTGTCCTATTTGTTTTCTATCGTTTTATTCTTACTGACTTTTATCACGTATGACCTCACAGATGAACCAATCTGGTTAACATGACCTTTGACCTGAACAGATAGCATGAATTCTCTTACATGGAATCAGATTACCTAGAGATTTATTTTTAAAATCTTATCTACAACTTTGTTAAGTATAAAATAGGCCTGCCACAATTTTCAACGCTTCTTTAAAGCTTTCTATATCTTAAACAATGAAAATTCTATTAAACAAGAATATTTTACTAGTTATAATAAGTCAAGGTATAGTTTATGTATTAGGATGTTTTTCAGCATCCAAGAGGTTGGATACTTAATGTCAACATTTTACTTTCAGTTATCCAGGCCGATATTATCTGTCAATGAAACAAAATAGTTCTAATTTTAAAGTGAAATACATTCCATCCAATATAATTTAAAATATGAATGTACATACTGTTCAAAAATTAAAGTTCAACGGAAAACAAAAGAAGACAGCTTTAGCGGTTTGCAATGATCAGAAAATTATCTGCATGGTAAAACTGATATTAGTTAGATTACCACCGGTGTTCTGTCCTCAGTGGTTTTCAGGACATCATTATTAAATAAAGTCCGGTTATTTAGATAACAGATTTATAAAATAGTTGCTCCCGTTACTAATAAATGAGTAATATTTGAGTCTAATAGGATAGTTGGACAAGAGTAATAGTGGATGTAAACAATACTCCTGTTGATCTCCTCTATGTTACTTCACATATCTACATAATTAAACCTTCTGTTTATAGTATAAATGAAAACATGTTATTGTTGTATCATAGTTGTAAAAATACTTATCAATTTTGCCTTAGACCACATGATAAATGAAAAGATGGACAGTGGCTAGTAGTGTAATCCAGTACACCCGTTTCGTCTCATTTGATACTCGTCAGCTGGATGTAACTGCATCTCAGAGCCCCGGAGTGAACATCAACTCTGGGATGTAGGTACATCCAGCTCACGAGTCCCAAATAGAGCGAAGCGCATGTACTGGATTCCACTGCTATCCACTATCCATCTTTGCTCATAATGCTTGTGAATCAGGGCAATACGAACAGTATGCACATATGCCAACAAGAAACTGATCAATTGCAGTCCTAAACATTAATAGAAAGAATCAAGTAAACAATACCAAGTGAATTTACACATAATAAATATTTTTATTTTAAACTGTCTACTTAATTTCAAATAAGTAAACACACACTTGTAGGCAAAATACACTGCATTTTAATGCAATGGAATTAGAGGTTTTTTTTTTACAAAATATGGGTAAATCAACTGGTAGATTTACGGAAGTATTTTGTTTTCATCAAACATTTAGACGTTGTACTGTAGCCAAGGTAAATTTATTTTTAGAAACTGAAATAATACTACTTCAGTACCCGGAAATACGAAGTACTCGTAAGACATTTTAAGTATTTTCACCATGGAAACGAATTTAATTTCATATTTAATCAATCAGTTTAATGAGACATTTTAAGAGTAAACTTATTTTATTAAAGAGTGTTAGAAGATTAGGGGGAGATACTTTTAATTTTCATATATAAGTGTGAAAAAAATACAACGCGAGACTCTGAATTTAGATTCAAATAATATATTCACTTATAAAAGTTACAAAATGTATTGAATGATAGCTTATCCTAAGAGTAGTCTTACATGGAAACGAACTTTTCTTTCCAAAAAGTGTAGGGAATTTACCGTTATATCTAAGGAAAACCTTTGGAGTTCCGTCTTTCTGATAAGCTGCTTGCTTTGAATGCCATATAGAATGACTTCCAAGTCACTTTCTTGTTGCTATAAATATTCAAATCCTGAACCCCAAAAAGTAAAAAAGGGCAGGAAATATAGAAAAAATTACTTCAAAGGTTAGGTTAGGCAGTATTTAGCAGCTGTTTGACGATGCTTTAAGAATGATAAACGGTATGCATACGGGGCTGTACCATGGATAGAATCCATAAGTTAAATTTCTCAGTAAAAATGTTCCTCATAGATCACTAGGTTGAGATTCAACATTCTACATTTTTGGATGAAGTCCACTAACAATTTAACGAAATATCACAGTTTCATCGTTGGATAACCGTCTCATATTTACGAATAAACAACATAGAATTTTTGAAGCCTTTTTATAATCGATGAATAACAGCTGGAAATTAATGGGATCCTGAAAGGATGTTTTGTTTTAGTTATATATGCCTTTAGATATATACTGAATCTGGCCTAAGTCTTTTTAAAAGATATTATGACAGGTATGTTAGCCTTTATATACATGGTTTTAGGAATTTGGGCATCTAACGGTCGTTTACATTGCAGGCTGGATTTAGATGAATAACCATTAAATATAAGTGTATGTCATCCCAGTGCGAAACTTTTCAACCGTGCTTAAGCGTGAAAAAACAAGCAATCGAATTCAAGACTTCAGGTCTAGTGGTGAGTAAATTACTTTAAAAACCATTTATTTGACGACCATTGGTGCATAATTCCAACTTTTACTGATTCACTCCTCATATTCACTGAAATATTGTTGAGAAGCTGAACTAAGTTGAATTCTGTAAGACTTATAATTAAGTTATCTACACTTTCAGGGTTTAATAAAAATGCATCACTTGATAAGATTAGGGATCAAGATCCAATAAAGATCTATATTATAAATCCATTATTATTACATCATTTGATGAATTTCATCATTTGGTTAGTTGAAATTGACTGAAAAGAACATGTAATGTACTCACAATTAAATATCTTAATAATTCATAAAATTGTTGTCTGTTCTTTTTACATACACAATTGTTGATAAATATCTTTTCCTAGCAGAATGGGTTTTTCGGAGAGTTTTAGAAATTTCACAGGTTGAAATCATGTACAATTGAAGCTAGAACACCATGGAAAACCTGGAAGTACTGGACGGCCGTTTCGTCCTGGCAATGGATTCCTCAGCAGCGCGCATCCACGATCCCGCACCACGCGGGTTTCGAACCCAGGACCTACCGGCTTCGCGCGCTAGCACTTAACCACTAGACCACTGAGCCGTCTGGCATCCAACGGTGTTAATGTCTAGCTTCAACCAATCCCGCGTGGTGCGGGATCGTGGATGCGCACTGCTGAGGAGTCCCATACTAGGACGAATCGGCCGTCCAGTGCTTCCAGGTTTTCCATGGTGGTCTAGCTTCAATCGACTCATGATTTCAACCTGTGAAATCTTTTCTTAGCTTTATAAGTCAATTAAAACTGATGTATGAACTCTATAGTTTTATTACTTTGTCATTTATAAAGATTCAGTATTTGACGGTCTTTCGTTGAAATATTACCATTCCGATCCATATAATACTTAGATTTTGTTTTTTCTGGTAGTACTTTTGCTACTGTGATGATTATACATTGGCTAATTTCTTACATTCAACGTTTTTTTTAAAAAAAAATATTTTGTTAATGAGTAGTGTAAGAATTTAGGTAAATAGATACACAATATAGAGATTTGTGGAGATTTTAGCATTTTCATAATTGAATTCACAAGTCAATCTAAAATATATATCATTACTGGTTTAAAAGTTAAACGTTTGCACTAGAGACTGAAGCATTTGAGTTCGAGTTGGACGTATAGGATCGTGATGTTGTACTAGTGAAATGTCCCCTACTAGGATGAAAAGACTGTCCAATACTTTCAGATTATTAATAGTGATCTAGCTCTAATCAATTCATTAATCCAACTATGAAATATATATATAATTTAATATGAAAATTTGCCCATAACTTGATTTGTTTTTGTCTGATTCTATACTTCAACCTTATGATAAAGAAAATAATTATCTTTCATTATTATTTCTTCTTCTTCTTCAATAAAGTAAAAATAATAATTATGAATAATTATCTATGACAATATAGATAATTGCTGATTTCATTTAAATATCAGATTTTCCATATTAGTCCAGCTTCAATTGACTCATGATTTCAACTAGTGAAACTACTATAGTCTCCACACACACACACACACACACACACACACACACACACACACAAAAGAACACCCCTTCTGATAGTAATTTAAATATATTTGATAATTTATTGAAATAAAGTTTCTTCATTAATAGGCAACATTAAAAAGATAACAAAAAGAAACTTTGATGATATATTCATTTACTATTATAATCTATAAAAAAATTCAAACAATAAAGTAATAATAGTTGAAATCATGAACCGTTTGAAGCTAAATCATCATGATAAACCTGGAAACACTGGACGAGCGTTTCGTTCAAGTATGGGACTCCTCAGCAGAGTGAACCCACGATCTCACGCCTCCGCGAGATTCGAACCAAGGACTTATCAGTGAAAAGCCGTGGCCAGTGGAGTTCAACCTGGTCTGTTGTGAGATATCAGCTCACTGAAGACAATGGTGGGCTGTGGCTCAATTTCGTGGATTGGCTGAAGTTAGATATTAACACCGTTGGATACCGGCCGGCCCAGTGGTCTAATGGTTGAGCACTCACGCGCATGACTGATTGGTCCTGGGTTCGAATCTCACAGGAGGCGGGATCGTGGATGCACACTGCTGAGTAGTCACACAATAGGACGAAACGACCATTCAGTTCTTCCGGATTTCCCATAGTGGTCTAGCTTCAATTGACTCATGACTTCAACTACTGAGATTACTAACTGTTGATTACAATGTAAGCAATTCACATAATATCGTGCAATTATGACAATTAGGCATATACATCATCGGGTTCTGAATCTGTGGATTAAATGTTATAGGCTTGTTAATAGTCCTATAGGTCTTGTGATTGTGGATATAGACTACTGATAAATTCCATTTTAGTCTAACACAACTGTTTAATGCTTCCAGGATTATAGTGGTGACCTAGAGAAGATCATTTCATGATTTCAACTATGAAAATTCTTCAATCTCCATAACAACACTATACTTAAAAATAGCTATTTATTTTCATTTATAAAATGAATATGATTTGTTTATTTTATTTATACTAAGCAATACCTTAGACCTGTGAGTGCATTTAACATTGGTTTGATCATCACAAACAGTTACCGTGTTAACCATGGCTCAAAATAGATTTTGATGGAGTTTTGTTCTATGTGTTAGATGGTTTGGTCATCAAACTTTCATCGTTCTTCTGAACGACATTATCAGCATAAACTTCAAGTAGACTTCTACCAAACTATCCAGCTCAGAGAAAAAAAATCTATCACAATCATCTACCTAAGCTACAAATCTTCTCTAACGAATTTCAATTTTATCAAGTTGAAGGAATAATCAATCAAATATTAGACACAAATACAAGATGTAACCATGATCTGTCAATCTTTAGTCAAACCGATTCATATTTTAGAAAAACGATTCGATTAAAGACTAATGTATGCTCTATTTTATTTCATAACAAACTGTACATCTACATTCATTACTTTCAGCTCCATGAAAAATATAAATTATTTACATACGTAGTGAAACTTCAGAAAAATAGTAGGAGTAAAATATTATTTAGATCCTAGTGTGGTGCGTGCTACTTATATTGATATAAATAGTATATGACGCGAGTCAGGAATGTATTGTCTGGCAGCAGAAGATGGGGAAAATCAAGAAAGGAAGAGCAGGAATAGAAAGCAATTAGTGTGGAAATGCAAGAACAATGAAGTTCGAGACAATTATTGAAAATATTAATAGTTGTTACATGCATGTGATTTCATAAATAATCATCAAAAAAGTTCAAAATTCATTCTAATAGTTGAATTCATGAGTCTAGTAAGCCTATACAACAATTAAGAACCTGGGAATACTGAAAACCGTTTCGTTTTAATATGGGGCCACTCATCAGTGTATATCGACGATCGATTGAAATAAGACATTATAACCTTTTGATTCCGACTCAGTAGTCTAGAGATTAAACGTTCACGTGCGAGACTTGAATGTCCTGGATTTGAGTCCCATGTATGGGGTCATGGATGCTCACTGATCAGTAGTCTCATACTAGAATAAAATGACTGTTCAATACTTCCATGTTTTCGATGATGATCTAGCTTATATTGACTCATAAATTCAACTCTTAAAATTATTACGATCTCCACAAGTGCCCATTCTGATACAAATCCATTTTGTTCTAAATTTAAGGAATGTAAAATATCGATTACTTCCTGTTACATTTCATCTAACTTTAAGTACACTCATAATGATAGTTTTACAACAAGAAAACCGTAAATTTTTGAAACATCAAAATGAAAATTCACCGATTCGTTGGCTGAATATATTTATTTTTTTAATAATAATCTGAACAGCCTTGTTATTAATCTTGTTATAACTATGAAAACTGAACTTGAAACAGAAATAAATTGTAATATGAAAAGGTTGAAAAATGTAGATTTGATTTACATTCCGAAAATGCGATAATATTCAGTTGTTTTTTTAATAGTTCAATTCATCATTCGATGTAAGCTGGACTACCATGGAAAACTTGGAAACACTGGATGGCCATTTCGTCCTATTGTGGGACTCAGCAGTGTGCATCCATGATCCCGCCCCTCCGTGAGATTCAAACCCAGGACCTACCAGTCCCGCGCGCGAGCGCTTTGGTGGAGATTTTATTAATTTCAATAGTTCAGATCATGAATCAATTGAAGTTGAATGTACACTGTTGAGGAGTCCCATACTAGAACGAAACGGCCGTCCAATGTTTCCACGTTTTCTATGGTGGTCTAGCTTTAATTGACTCGTGATCTCAACTATTGAAATATAGAAAATTAGCAATGAAATTCTTAAAATTTTTAGTTGATGGTGCAAGAAATGAGATTTATTATTGCACACTAGGAATGTTATGTATTTGTAACAATGAAATGAACATTGGAAAATCTGTTAGTATTTATGAATTCATTTCATTTATCCTTGATATCTTTATGGTACTTTTCTCCAATCTGAAGTGTTTCTAGTAATTGTATTTTAAGCTCACTAGTTATCAGGACAGCTTCTATTTTCGCGGTTTAGGTAGCAGTGAACAGGCGTTTCATCCCGCTACGGGACTCTTCAATAGTATTTGTCTACAACATCATTGGTGATTGAACTCAGAATCTTCAGGACTCGTAGTGAACGATTAATCCTTAAACCACTAACTCAATGTACTAAAATTTGGTGATAATACTTAATCTTCTTTCATTTCCTGCAGTGGATAACTGTCTTAAATCAGACATTGTTAAAGTTCACTGATTATAGTTTCTCATTACAATTCCTAAAATCACTTCTTAGAGTTATGATTATTAACTTCTGCAGGTGGTTTGTGGTGTGAATTGGATTTTTTCGGTTTACATCATGGACTGATCTTATTTAAACAACAACTGAAAACTAGGAAACATGAGACAAATATTTTTGTACTAGTATGGAAGTTAGATTTTTTTGGTTGTGTATCTCTATAACTTGATCTTGTTACTATCATAATGTATAATCTATTGTTTACTAGATGGCATAATAAAATTCAATGTGAATAACATGGAAGATAAGTAATGTAAATCAGTGTTCATGTTATGTAATTTATGTATTTAGCTTTCTTTAAAATATTTTTCATGTTTGTTTTTTTGTGTGGACAATTTAGATATCTGATACATCTACATGTTTACCCTCCAATTTATTTGATGATATAAAACCGGAATTGGAAATATGGTCGAATTTATTTAATACGTCAGAAATTGTTGTAGATACTGCTAGAGAAATTTCTACACAATTAAATTTATTAAGTACATTGGAAGAGGATGATGTAAAAGAAGATAGAAATGAATGGGAAGAGAAAGTAGAAGTTCATGTTGGAAAACAAGCAGAAAATAATAAAGACAATGAAGAAAATCGAACAGATCATGGTCAATGTGATAAGAATGATAAAGAAGTAGTTGATTCAAGAAGTCATATGTTTATAACAACACTTGAAAATGAAAAATTAGATGCTTTAAAAGACAATGAAGTAAGTTCCTTTCTATTAAAAACTTCTACTGTGTATATTATTTTCAAAGCTTTTGGGTAGAGTTTTGTTCTCTGAGCTGGATGGTTTGGTCGTGGAGCTTTCATCGTTCTTCTGAACGACATCATCAGCACAAACTTCAGATAGAAGTGAAGTGTTCGAAGTTTGTGCTGATGATGTCGTTCAGAAGAACGATAAAAGCTCCACGACCAAACCATCCAGCTCAGAGAACAAAACTCCACCAAAATCATCCACCTGAGCTACAAATCTTCTCCACCATCTCATTTTGAAAGCTTCTCAATCAGACCCTACTTACTCATATATAATCAAATGAATTTTAGAAATCCCTCACTCTTAAAAATATGTTTGAATTGACTCTACAGTACTTACAACAAGGAAATTTTTATGGTCTTTTCAGAAGCGTATCGTAGATGGTAACAGTAACACGCTAGTTTATTCTAACAGATTGAAAAACAGAGGTAAAAGTAAACCAGTATTTAGCTATTTGTTTTAATCATTTGACAATACGTTTTTGTTTCATTCCTGTAGCATATTGTTTTAAGTGTAATCTTTTTATGTCAATGTATACGTCGACAGCAAATGCTTAATGTTATAGACGAATTTATGTACCAACTGCTGATCAACATAATCACAATACAATAAAGAGTAAAAAATTCATTTACCATTAATCATATAATCACAAACTTTGACTCAATACCTAGTTTATGCCCGAAATAGATGGTAGATTTTAATGTGTAGATCACGATATTATCGATAATAAGTATACTTAAAGTAATGTTTAATGACTGGAATGCGCACCTATAGAAAGATTACATCAAATAACTTGATTTTTGGGTGATTACACCAGAAACATATTCTAGCAAGTTACTGATATCCTAGCTTCTGTGAACATATATATAGTATGAATATTGATTAACAGCCAAGTATCTAATCATAATTCAATCACGAATAACCTATTTCAATATGAATTACTATATGTATTAGGTAGGGTAAAGTGATCTATGGAATTTAGCTTCACCGTTGGTGTTCGATGTTAGCTACGCAAAAATCGGTAATATAAACTAATGGATTTCAACTCATTAGATCATTGAGACAATTCACAGGCGTGCGTTCCCTTGAAAAGGTGGTTTTCAGAGAAAATTATTTATTTATTGGAAGATAGGTTGTCACTTCTAAGAGCATGTATCTGCTTTTACTTATCATAGGTAACATATATTCATTTTAAATGTTAAATTTAACTATGTAGAAGGTTTCAAACACGAAAACACTTTTAAGTTCATCTTAAACTGATAAACACTCACGTTCTATTATGGCATAAAAACGAGCTATTGAAGTGAACAAAAGTAACTTCATGGTTAGAATAATTTGTTCAGAGCATTAATTTAGAGGTAGATTTTTCATCAAATATGAATTTTATAGAATAAATGCATTTACTAACATGTAGTTTCTGTTTACACTTATCAATTCAAAATACTTTTGATAAACCATTCTAGGCATAGAGGTTCTTGTTTATGACGTCTGACTATCTAACATCACTATTAGTGATCACCAAGCAGCCAATACGTAATAGACGGAAATGTAAAAGTTCTCAAGTTAGTATAGAATAGAAGAGATGTGGTTAGCAGAGTAATCCATGATGCACGTCTCACTCTATTTAGGATGCATCAGCTGGATATGCTATTATCCCAGAATTGATTTCCACTCTAGGAATCGAACACAGTGCCACTTACTTCAATGCCACCGAGTGATTGGCTATCTGGACTCACTAGCTAAGTGAATAAAGTGATGGTATTTAATATCATTTCGTGGTGTATGCTACTTATGTCTACAAACATAAGTAGTATGTAACACTAATTAGAATTGGAATGTCTGGCAGCAGAAGGTTGAAAAGATCGAATTGAAGAGAACAGAAATGTGAACAGAAAGTGCTTTTCATAACAACAGGAATGAAAGAATGATGAAGTTTGTACAAGACAATTGATGATAGATATGCGAATAAAGTATTGAATGTATGATTTTCATATTCTATAAAGAAATTCTGTAATTTTATATTAAACAGTAAGTTGTTTTTCTCCTTCTGAACTCTCATTCCCTACAACTTCAGATAGTTTTTGTCATGAGTACTTGTTTGTTAAAAAATAAAGCAAAACAGCTTTACTGTACAATTTCTAATGTAATATGAAAAATTAATTTGATTAAACTAAAACATGACAGTGAACAAGAACACGAGTATAGACAATCGAATGTAAGTAAACATGAAATCACAGAACACCACACTAAAATTTGAGAACTATAGAGTAAATAGTTAATTTGCAAAATATTAATCCATCGTCTTAAACTTGACTGTTTCTTTTGTATATACCAATCCATTGGTTCAGATTTCATTAGTTATGCATTTTCATATCAATTTACTTTCCGTTTCTGTTCTGTTCTGTTCTTTCTTTCTTTTTCAATCTTCTACTAAAATACATTCTGACTATCATTATATACTACTTGTGTAAATATAAGTAGCTCACACTACAATTCATCTTGTTTTTATGATAATTTTAAACTGTATAAATACTATTTGACTTCTTATTAAAAATATATGTGCAACATATTAGACAAATATTCAAGTTACATTATAAATTCTATTTACCTACATTATTTTATATTTTGATATTATACCATGTTCAGTTCAACTGTTTCTAACAGATTAGTTTAATGTTTATTAAATTCCCATGAGTATACCCTAGAAACTTAAATAGATTGATTTAAGTTTTATTTATATATTTATTTAAATGTTCATTTAATATGTGCGTGTATGAAAGATAAACAAAATTGTACTAGTAGTATGTTAATTTATACTTTAATTTTTTCATTAAAAAAAAACAAACAATAATTCAGAAAAAAAAATGGGTGGGGAGGAAGAAGTTAGTAGAACATTAAAATGAACCAGATAAAAGACAAGATCAGTTCCATAAGTTCTTTAAAAAAAAAAGATAAACTTGTCATAAAAATTGATTATTTCAGTTTAGAAGGGGTTTTGTAGAAATTGTAGTAATTTAAGTAGTTGAGATGACGAGTCAATTGAAGCTAGAACATCACTGGACGGTCATTTCGTCGTATTTTGGGACTCCTCAACAATACTCATCCACCTTCAATTGACTCAAAATTTCAACTATTGAAATTATTAAAATCTACACAAAAACCCTTGTGATATTAACCAACATATGCTCACTAATGAATGAATTCAAGAGGTATTTCCTGGAGTTCTAGTGAGAAGCAGTGACTAGTGGAGTTCAACTGACTCTGTTGTAAGATAGTAACTCACTGAAGACAATGGTGGATGTGTCGCTCAATTTTGTGTATTAGTTCAAGTTAGACATTAACACCGTTGGTTAAGTGCTCGCGCGCGAGTTCAGTAATTCCTGGATTCAAATCCTGCAAGGCGGGGTCGCGCGTGCACACTGGTGAGGAGTTCCACAACAGAACGAAACAGATATTCAGTGCTTCCAGTTTTCACATGGTGATCTAGCTTCAATCGACTCATGATCTCAACTATTTCGCTTAATTTTTTTTAATTATTATTTTTAAAATTGTCACATTGACTAGGGGAGAAAAAAGTGTTGGGGACGATAGATCCCCAAACTCATATTTTTAAATTTTATCTTATCGATCATCTTATTGATTAAATGTTAGATATTTTTATTGGGGTCAATTGATGAACTATCGATTAAATGCGCAAATAGGTCAATTGATGAACTATCGATTAAATGCGCAAATAGGTCAATTAATGAACTCATTGATTAATGTTTAAAAATTTCCTATGACAATATCGATTGTAAATATTTGTATAAATACGCTTGATTTGTGTGTTTGACTTGACTTGTTATCTGCTGTTGTCTGTAGAATACACTTTCTACACTTTACCCAGACTTCTTGATCGAGTTAGCAGAGTCGGAGACAACGAACCAGAATAGCTATCGAGTCGCTGAATCATTGATCCTTCGTTCCGTTCGAGTAAGACGAATCAGTAATAGCATTCAAGCAATAACGAACCATAACAAAAAGAAACACAACAGTAAATAGAAATTATAATTTATAATATGAATCCACTAATAGAATCAACAAAATAATAATCACTTGGTGTAGGATGACTTTTTTTTGGTAGACAAATAGTTAATTAATAAGATGTTAATTTTAGAAATTGGTTATCAGTTAATTTACTTTCAAAGTATACTAATTAAATATTCAACTGGGTTTTTTCTCTTGAGTATCTTCGTGGTTTAATCTAATATATCTATGATTCGTTTGGAGTAATAAGATACACTATATATACTTGGTATTGTTTGTTTGTATGTTCTCATTGATTTTTAAAACTTCAATTGATCAGTCTCGTATTGGAATATGTGTATAATGTGCGTATTGCCTTAATTCACAAGCATTATAAGTAAAGATGGATAGTAGTTAGTAATATAATCGAGGACGCACATTTTGTCCCATTTGAGACTAGTCAGCTGGATATACTCGTACAGGATGCAGATATGCCAACAAGAGATTGATCAATTGTAGTCCTAAACAACAATGGGAAGTTACAAGCCAATAATATCAAGTGAATTTAAACTTCACCCCATTGCAAAAGCAAGTGGCTATCAGGACTCAGTAACTGAATTAACAACGCGATGGTGTGTGAGGCGTACAATACTGGGTTTGATTCCCGGAGTGAACATCAACTATGTAATGCAGGTACATGGAGCTGACGAGTCCCAGATAGGACGAAGCACACGTCCTGGATTCCACTGTTGATCACTATCCATCTTTACTTATAAGTTATATATATTACCACCACTGAATTAAAAACTTCTATGAATCCGGTGTTCATCTTGTTATGCTAATGAGGTATGGTAACTTGAACCGATGCACATATGTGCCTCGTCTTACGTTGTAGGTGACTAACTGGTATATGTAGAATAAAATAGACATATATAGACACAAAGAGACTTACATTGAATCTCATTTCCCTTTTTCTTTTATAACATAAACTACTACTACTGTAAATGTAACGAATAGACAATAGTAATTTCTGGATTCATCAAAATAAAAAAATCTTATTTTATAAATTATTTTTATTGATTTTAAATTCAATTTGGATTTCGTTTGAACAACTAAAAACTACATTTCTTGTTGTTTACCTAAACTTAGCACCTAGTAACTGAATTAATAGACCACATTACTGAGTAATGAAAAAAGGTGACTTTTTTTCTCGTTCAATAGAAGAACAGAATTATGATCAAGACAAATCGATAAGCTTTAGATTTTTTAACACACTTCACATGTTTATTTAACAGATTTGATGGATTAGTTTTTAGAACAGTAGACACTATAATGTAGTATCATTTTTGTCTCAGTTCCTATATGCCCACTACTATTTACAATTGTTTATTGTATTCAAGAGTGAGTACTTTTGTATGCCAGCTCCCAGGCAGACCAGTTTACTCATTTTTTGAGTCTTATTTTAACCTTATCAATTATTTGTTCATTAACATAGTGTTTTTGCTTGAGTGTACGTATGTGTATTGTTTATTCTATTCATCATATATCTTTAGCTTACTTTTTGGCTATACATATTGAGTCACGCTTTATTAAAATGAGTTGGTGCACTCGCCTTCACCATTTCTCTTTTGAGCTTTCTATTCGGAATGTCTTTCTAGACAAACGATTGAGATAAATTCATCCAACGCAACTCATAGTTGGCTTCTCATTACTGCCGTCGTACAATCAGGGTTAGTCTAAGTAATATGTGGAGTTAAATGGAATATTTATGGTAATGGCATATTCATACACTCATCCAAATCGGAGTCAGATTAAAGGGTCTCAACAATTAGAATAAATAATTGCTTTCGACAATTCCTTCACTAAGCTCTTTAGTTGTAAACTTAGGATAATAATAATTATTTATTATGTTACAGTAGTTAAACTATTAAGGTTGAATTGACCTGCACTGTAAATTAAAAATGGTACAAAATGCTAAGAAAATGCAATATTGATGAAATTTGGAAAAAAAAGGGTTACGTAAGATAGCATAGGAGAGAATTATCTGCCATGAGGTAATAAGATCCAAACAACAGATTTAAAATAGTATACAAAACTTTAATACAGAATAATACTAGGCTTGGTCATTGTTATTGTGACGATAATAATAATAATAGCAAACACAATAATTATTTAAATAACAATGTCATGTAACATAAAAATAGATGAACGTAAAATTATGAATAAGAAAACGACATTAGATGTTGAACAAATCATACCGAAATCGGTACCATTAACCATGAAATAACTTCAATAGTTGAGTTCATGAAACAATTGAAGCTAGACCAACATGTAAAACATGGAAGCACTGGATGACCGTTTCGTCCTATTGTGGAACTCCTCAGTAGGGTGCATTCACGATCCCGCCTCGCGAGATTCAAACCTATGAACTATTAGTCTCATGAGCGAACGTTTCACCTCTATATCACTGAGCCGGCTGACATCCAATGGTGTTATTGTCTAACTTCAACTAATTCACGAAATTCAGCGACACATCCACCATTATCATCAGTGAATTACCATCTCACAACAGACCTGGTTGAACTCCACTAGTCACTGCTTCTCAATAGAACACCAAGGAAATACCTCTTGAAGTCATTCACTAATGAGCATATGTTGATTAATATCAGAAGGGGCTTTTGTAGATATTATAGTGCTTCCAGGTTTTTCATAGTGGTCTAGCTTCAATCGAATCATTATTTCAACTATTGAAATTAGTATAATATCCACAAAAACCCCTTTTGATATAATATAAATGTTAAATGCTTCTAGCCTTTATTTCTACTGTTCGACAAAATTCCATTTGATCACAGGTTTGGGTACTTTAAAAAAATCTACATTCTTTAATAGTTCTGTGTTAAATTATGATATTCAATAGAATTATTGAAATAAAATAAAAAGTGATTATATATGAAAGGGAGCTTGTAAAAACGAGTGATTTATTTCCGTCATTTGATACAATTCTGAAGGAAAATTCAATTTAAAATGGATTGGATTATTTTGTTGTTTATATTTTGATTGAAAGTCGATCAATCATGGTTGACATATTTGCGCCCCATGTTGATCACCTCAGTATAGCGATTTTGACACAAGTTCGTTTAGGAAAGATGGTATGTGACTGGGAATGTAATCCAGGACTTGCGTTTCGTTCTATTTATGAGTGATGTGCTGGATGTAGCTGTGTTCCAGTATTGATTTTCTTAATGGTATTCGAATATATTACTATTTACTTCAATCACCATCATGTTATTCACTTAGCTAATGAGTCCGGATAGCTTCTCAGTTGTGCAATAAGTATGAATTAATATTAGTTTTCAATAATTTGATTAAAATTAACGTGTGGTTTAATTCGTTATATTAATTTCTATTTCGGACTCACTGAAAGTAGACTGCTTCCAATTGTCCCGAATTAAATATTGTTTAGACCATACACTAACTCTATTTAGTCATGAGTCCTGTATATGGTATAATGTGATCCATCTTTTTCATGGAGATATCGATCGAGTATCCAGTCTAGTGGTAGTATAATCTCGGTCATCAGTTGTATTATCGTTTATTAAGAGTATATCTTGGCGCATAAAAAAGATTTACATTCTCAAATTTATATCATATCAAAACCAGAAATAATTCACATGACTATTATAGTATGATTTAGAACATTATATATGTTGATATTGAATATTTGAGATTATGATTGAAGTGAGGCTAGACTACCATGGAAAACCTCAAAGCACTTAACAGCCATTTCGTTCCATTGTGCGACACCTAAGCAGTGCACATCCATGATATTGAAATTAATTATGAACTATACAACAGGTAGCATTTGTTTATAACTTGATTGTTTATAATAATTCCAGAAGTCAATTTTTATAATTTTTAAGTTCATCTGAGATTAGTAGTCAATTCATGATGATACAACCAATTCAATACTGATGATATTTACTTACCAACAATAACAGATACCAGATGAAAAAATATCAATCCTTGAAATTAAAACTTTTCCACAATTCCTAAAAATAACACGTTACTAACCTAGTTGAACTTCAGAGAGAAAAAAAATATTGTAGACATATTTGTTATCATCTAGTTGATATAGATATTTCACATTATACAATATGATATTGTAGTGAAGGAGAACACAGATGAGGACAATCGAACTATATTTAGCACGAAATTACAGAGTTACTTGATAAAATAGAAAAACCATACTATAATACTTAATTTGCAAAATGTTCAATAATTGTCTTGAACTTCATTGTTCTTGCATTTCCATACTAATTGCTTTCTAATCCCTCTCTTCCTTTCTTGATCTTCTCCATCTTATGCTGCCAGACATTACATTCCTGACTCGCGTCATATATTACTTATATCAATATAAGTAGCACGCGTCACAATATCAGTTTCAATAAACTGTAAATAATCATTTTATTTTTCTTCTACGAAACAAACAAAACGATTAGGAAAGATCTTTCTCTTTTTTTTGTTTTCAAAAACAACAACAACAAAAAAAAGAAAACATTGGAAAACACGATATAAAAATATAAATCATTTTTCAATTGGTCAATTTTTCAGTAGTATATATATCATAAGAGTAGTATAATATAAATGTCAAATAAATTTGACATTCATTTTATTTCCATTTTAGACAACAACGAAACATAACTTGAAAAAAAACAATCAATCATTTTTTTGTTTTTTTCACTTGAGTTTTTTCTTTGATTCTGATTATAAATAAACTGCTTAATAGCGTTTATATATATACAATATGAAATATATGAAGAATAGGGAGTGGCTGTTGGTAGTTACTTATCTAGATTTTCGAAGTAATCTAACATTTATTTATTTTGTATAAGTTACTTTAAACTCAACAACAAATACAGGAGAAGACAACCAATGTAGCAGCAACCTCAACAGCAGTAGGTCTCATCATACACAAAGGGAAAAGCAAAATTCTCCGATACAACACAGCATGCAACAATCCAGTCACAATTGACGTAGACGATTTGGAAGATTTAAAAACCTTTACATATCTGTGCAGCATCATTGACTAGCACGTTGGGTCTGATGCAGATGTGAAGGCGCGGATCGGAAAAGCAAGAACAGCATAATTATAACTGAAGGACTTTTGAAACTCAAAACAACTGTCAACCAACACCAAGGTCAGAATTTTCAATTCAAATGTCAAAACAGTTCTACTGTATAGGGCGAAAACCTGGAGAACTACGAAAGCCATCATCCAGAAGATACAAGTGTTTATCAACAGTTGTCTACGCAAAATACTTCAGATCCGTTAGCCAGAAACTTGCTGTGGGAGAGAACAAACCTGATCCCAGCGGAGGAAGAAACGCTGGAGGTGGATAGGACACACATTGAGGAATGCACCGAACTGCGTCACAAGGCAAGCCTTCACATGGAATCCTCAAGGCCAAAGGAGGAGAAGAGGAAGACCAAGGAACACATTACCCTGTGAAGTGGAGACGGACATGAGAAAAATTTAGAAAAATTGGATAGGACTGGAAAGGAAGGCCGAGGACAGTGTAGGTTGGAGAATGCTGGTTGGCGATCTATGCTCCATTGGGAGTAACAGGCGTAAGTGAGTAAGTAAGTAAGTAACTCTAAACTTATTATTCTCTATATCCTTTTAGCGTCACTCAAATGTCGTCCATTAATTATAGTCGCACCTCTTAATTTCATAACATAATTTAAGTTGAAGGTAATTGCTTATCTACAAGTTTTTGATGATAAGATATCTATAGTAGCTGGATTGATCAATATTTTCAGATTTTAGAGATCATTATAACATATACGTAATTGACTGGATATATTTTATACTGTGGCCTAGACGCTGAGTGTAAAAATGAACATTTAACTATTAATATATCATTGGTAGCCACTCAACTTCATTTGATGTTAATTTAACTTTAGAAATGTTAATTAATTTCACATACTGTTTGTTACTCGAATACTACTAATTCATTAAACACATATTTTCTTAGAGAACAAATATTTTTAATTAGGACCATAGATCGATCAATGTTAGAGCATCATTGAAAACTTGGAAACTTTGGACGGCCTTTTCGCCATCATATGGAACTCCTGAGCAATGGGCGTCTATGATACCGCAGTGGGATTCGAACCCAGGACTTCCTCTCTCGCATGCGGGATCGTGGATGCACACTACTCAGGAGTCTCATACTAAGACGAAACGGACGCCTAGTGTATAGTAGCTCTCCTACAATCAATTTCGATTATAGTTGAATTTTTTAAAATCCGTTTTAACTTACTTAACAGACAATGTTATGCAAACGGTAAAAATTAGCATATTTATTTGTACTATTATGATTACTGTTATATTTGCTTAAACGTGTACACTTGATCACATGTGACAGCCTACGAAAATATCTCTCTCTAGCTAGAATGTTGGTATTTTAAATATCGCTGGATGAATTATTCTGTTATTAGTATTCGCTTTGCCTAGCTGCGCCTTGATTTGATTTGACTATAAATTTGCCTCTGTATTTGCTCATATTCGCCTCTTTGCTTCACATTCGCTCTATGTACTTATAACTTTGTTGTATGTGTCATTCGCTAATAAACTGTAATCACCGCTTTTTATTGCCTTTAGATTTTAAACACCATTGAGATTTATTTAATAACGGTTATCAAGATGATTAATTAACAAAGCTAAACTAATACAAGTGCTTCTAGATTTTCAGTGGTTCTCTAATATTGATCAATTTATGGTCTCAATCAAACACCCAACAATCACTTCAACTTCACACTGTTATTTTTAGTTACTTTTCATTAATATGAATAAACATAACACCGATACATTAACTAATATTAACTAATTTGTCTAGTAATCTAGTTAATTCCTTCTTTTTTTCATTAGATTTTGTCTAATCATTATTGATGTGCTTTGTTAGTTAGAAATGAATGATAATAATGATAATTTATATTAACTATAATACTATTAAAAAGTTGGTAAGCACTGAATAGATCTTTTTTTAATGATCTATTGTTATACTCTTCAATTGTAAACATCAATGGATTCATAAAGAATGTCCAATTCTTTTAGCTTGTAGAATGTCATAAATATGAATTATTGTGTTTCATATTTCTTTCTTGATATAGTTTAGTCTGTTCATTGATAAATCAAAGTAGTATGATTGTAAATTGTCTTAGTGATTGTTTTAGCGAGTTAGTTTTCTACATGGTGGGGTCACTAACCCTATGCCCAAACCTCCTCCTTAATCTAGGCTTAGGACCAGCAGGAGCCCCAGAAGGGCTTTGGACGGAGTTGATTGTTTACATCATTTCATTAGATTACATTCATATGTTTACATTTTAATTATATTAAGTCTTAATGTGTAACACTTATGAGTATATGAATGATATTGTTTTATTTCTATTGTAATTCACTCGCCTGGTTTTTACACGAAACTAGAGTTATCAATGTCAGATTAAAAAAAATGATTATTTACCGAAAAATATTACATTATATATATATATATTAGTAAAATACATTGAAATGTTCCATCCACAGTTGTTTTCTTCAAAATACAGCAAGTAAGACATTTTTTACCAAGAAAATATACAACATATTTTACAAAATAAATATCATAAGTTTATGGAACCGAATGTTGTACTGCTAATGTCTCTTAAAGTTTGAGCGGAATAGTGGTAGCAGGAGATTATTCATAATCTTGAACAGTATTATTAGTTGGTTGCAAAACCATGAAAGCGTTTAAATCGTGCTTTGTAAATCATAAAGTCAAATACCAGCTCAGTGATCTAGAGGTCAACTGTTCGCGAACGAGACCGAAGGTCCTGGGTTCAAATCCCGTATGTGGGATCGTGGATGCCCACTGCTGGAAAGTTCCATACCATGATGAAACGGCCGTCCAGTGCTTCCAGATTTCAAATGATGATCTTGTAGTAAGCCCACTCAACATTGGCTGGTTCATAATGCCAATCAAAATTTTACTTTACTTGTAAAAATAACAAGACTTACGTATTTGAATCTCAATGCCATCAGAAATAATATCATTATTGAAAACCTGAAACGATTCATGTAATAGGAATCGTAAAAGTCACTGGTTTTTGGGGTACCGATCGAAAATGATTAATAGATATACCATGATAACAAAATTGATCAATAGGCGATCTCAGAAGAACTCATTAATAAAGACTAGTTTATGAAATCTTTAAACTTGATCTTGATCCATAGTGCAGTGTCTGGTTCACCCTACTATGACATCCCTCGATCAAAAATAAATCATAAGTCGAGTGTTACTTTGTTTTTAACTTTTTTATCGCTAAATCTAGTCTTCAACAGTACGTTTTCGTTTCAGTTCATTTATGTTTCGGATTGAAAGATACTACATCATTCAAAAAAGTGATGGCTTAAGCGTTAAAAGTAACAAACTTCCAATCATTCCTTTACAACTTTGAATTTGACTTCATTTAATTCAGTTTGATAAACCAGACAGTTTTACCACAAATTGATGATAACCAGAGTTTTGTGAATATTATAGTAATTTGATATTTGAGATCATGAGTCAGTTGAAGCCAGACCACCATGGAAAGCCTGGAAGCAATGGACGGCCGTTTCATCCTATTGTGAGAAACCTGAGCAGCGGGCATACACGATCCCGACTTGCGAGATTCAAATCCAAGAACTATCAGTGAAAAGCGGTGACCAGTGGAGTTCAACTAGGTCTGTTGTGAGATAGTAACTCACGGAAGACAATGGTGGACAGTGGTGCAATTTCATGTATTGGCTGAAGTTAGATATTAACACCGCGAGATTCGAACCCTGGACCTATCAGCCTTGAGCGAGAAGGTTTAACCTCTATACCACTGAGCCGGCTGGCATCTAACGGTGTTAATGTTTAACTTCAACCAATCTATGAGATCGCACCATCGTCCACCATCATCTTCAGTGAGTTACTATCTCACGACAGACTCAGTTGAACTCCATTGGTCACTGCTTCTCACTAGAACTCCAGGAAATACCTCTTGAATTCAGTCACTAGTGAGCTTATGATGTTTATAATCAAGAGAGGGATTTTGTGAATGTTATATGATGATGAAGATGTACTTTGTCTTAAATCTGATCACCTTTTTGGATTATTAATTTGAATATATATTTATAGAACGTGAAAATGGTTTATTGATATATCAATGTTTTAAAATGATGAATTAGTTTTACATTGAAAAGTTAAAACATCAACCTATTATTCATTATGGATTGATGTTGGCTTGTGGATGATTGAAATTTAGAAAATATTGAAAAGTTGTTTCATTTTACTTTGATGTAATAACAATTTAATACTTTGTGGTGTTATGACCCTATAAGAATAGTGAGTGGTAATTTTTGGCATCCATTTGTGGACCAATACTATACGTATGTTTTTTACCGTACAATCGTTAATTAACTAAACTATTCTTATCTATTAAATGTCCAAATATTTCAATGGCAGTCGATTGACTAACTTATCGATTAAACGTTTAAACAAGACTTCCATGGCAGTATCGATTACATATATATAATTGATATATATATATATATATATATACGCTTTGAATTGCGTTTGTTGTGATCGCTCATTCTGGCTGTTTTGCAGAATATAGTTCCCATTCCAAGCTTGGACTTCTCCCTCTATTTAGCGGGGCTGGGACGTATGAATAGCTAGCTTGCTGGTCTTTGGTCACCTAGTCTTGTTTTCGTTCGCAGATTAAGTGAACTCGTGATAGCTTCAAACCTAGCAGTGGAATACACTGAATACCTAACAAATGTTTCTCAATTCAGTAAATTAAACATTATTTTTAATATCAAAATGGAATAAAATATTGTCCATTTTCTGAATAAGGAATAGAGTTTCAAACATAAAATTATTCTAGAATATACAAGATTCCTTTATGATGAACCAACCTGTATAAAAATTTTCAACGAGGCTCTAATTTATGGACGACCTTTGAACGAATCTTAAGTAACCTTGAGAAATATTAGCCAATCCGCAAACAGTCAGTATAAGGTAAAAATATGTTATACAAAACCAAAGAAATAAAGTGGATATACTTCTTATACGTGGGTTCAAGAACTTGTCAAGGTTAGAAAGAGGTTCAGAGGTTCTAAAATTTTAATGCATGCAGTAGAGGAAATCATCCATATGTCCACAGAATAGTCGGCCTCTGGAGTCATGATAAAGTCTGAAAAACTCTTTCAGCCTCGACCACATAGTTTCAATATTGTTTATGTGCACTCCGGTAGTTGATTGCATAAAATGTTACTTGTGGATAACGACACGATGCACATAACCAAGCCTATGTAGGAGTCTGTACGCTCTCCAAAAATCCGTATATATTGTAGTACCTGGCTGCAGCCAGTGTTACTGGTGCTTTTATTGTCCAGTTCGCAATAATTGTCGTAATTGCCTTAGTAGGAATTATATATGGAATTTTCATCATGAACTGACATCAGCTATGATGCCAGCAATTTATTTAGCCAAATCGATGAAAGGCTCTCGCATTAAAATCCGAGATCTATTATCTCATACCTGATTGATTCGTCCACAAATTATAGTCCCGCTGTTTTATTCGTTATAGCCGCTCAATTATCACGTTTTGTATAAAATTCCTTGTGAACCGATCGTACGTTAGCATTAAGCACTGAAGTTGACGCCGTAACCTTGAGATCTCAAAGAGGCTTCTGACTGGCTCGTCCATAAATTAGTCTCGTCGAATTTTCTTAATGAATATTCATTAGAATAGGATAAAAAGATGAAATCAAATTTGTAATTCATATTCAATATTAGGCGTTTGTCTAATATTGGTTTTTCTCAATTCCATTCAATCATTATTTCCTGTTTTTTGTGATCAGGAAATGTTGAAATGAATTGGTTGTTATGTGTGTTTTTTCTTTTTAAAATAAATCAATTTTTTTATACAACCAGATCCCTTGATAAATTTAAAACAAACCCAAGAATGATCTGGGTTTGTAGAATAAAATAATTTCATCATCCTATATCACGATTTCATATCAGATACATAAAACCTAAACATTTTTGTTGTTAACGTATATAATGTACTTTAGTTTATGAAGTTTAGATCAATGTCCAAAATATAAATATGTACTGTCTGTGCTTCGTTAATCAATCTACCCTGGTAACTGTTATTATATAAAACTCAACGGTATTTAAAATCAGAAGGCAAAGAGAAACAGAGACTACAGTTTTATTAGCAGATAACTCAGACCACAAAGCAGACAGGCAAATGATTGAGTCAGAGAACCGAGAGTGAATGGGATTAAATATATATATGCATGAATGAATCAGCGAATCAGTTAAGTAGTTAACAGTAAACCTAGCAGAATGGATGTATGTGTAAGCAGTAAGTAATGCTCAAGCATACATATTCATACAAGTGCAACAATAATAAAGGTATGATGATCTAAGATAAGTTGTTATTGTACGAATAACTCTGTCCGTTAAATAAGTTAACAAAAGGGTTTGACCAAATTAAATGTCAACAAACTCAATTGCACGTAAGTTGCTATAAATGAAATCATTGTAATACAAAGAATAAAAATAAAAAGTGTAAGAATAAACATAGTTAGGTTCTTTATAAGCGAAAATGGATGGTGGCTAGCAGTGGAATCCAGGACTCGCGTTTTGTCCTATTTGAGACTCGTCAACTGGATGTACTTTCATAGTTAAGATCAATGCGTATTTATATTAGCATAGTGTAATAAAAAGATGATTATCAAACCTATGTGATATATGAACGTAATACATTTTGAACAATCTGATCACATATAATATACTTGTTAAGAACATTTATATACACCATTTTATCCTATACATAAATGTTCTTAACAAGCATATTATGTGTGATCAGATTGCTCGAAATGTATTACGCTAAAATATCACATAGTTCTGATAATTTTTGTCCTCTTATTCCACTATTCAAATTTATCAAAGGTACTAATAGCTTTAAGTTTATTTTATATCAGAAGGGGTTTTGTGGAGATTTTAGTAATTTACATAATTGAAATCATGAGTCAATTGAAGCTAGACCACCATGGAAAACCTGGAAGCACTAAACGGCCGTTTCGTCTTATTGTGGGATCCCAACAGTGCGCACCTACGACCCCGCCTCGCGGGATTCGAACACAGGAACTACTGTTCTCGCACGCGAGCACTTGACCACAAGTTCACTGAGCCGGCTGGCATCCAACGACGCTGAGGAGTCCCACTACAGGACGAAGCGGCCGTCCAGTGCTTCCAGGTTTTCCACGGTAGTCTGGCTTCAATTGACTCATGGCCTCAATTATTTTATATGTTGGAAAGCAGTAACACTGAGTGGAACAGTTCTTATTGTTAAAATTAATCCTACTTTAGATAAAAGGTGTTATGTAAGCATAATGAAGTTCCTACGTGATTAGGTAATCGCTCAACATGATGAAATAAATAACTGAATATAAAACAATGGTGTAAAGGATGAATATCAGCAGACACAATAAAAACAAAGAGAAAAGGTTGGACACAGGGTTGAAATATAAACATTGGAAGTTAAAATTAATGAAGGTTAGAAGATGAACGTCTAATTATCATAGAATAGAAAAGTTAACTACACTTTTCATCTGTATACATAGGTCAGATCGAAAACATTTGACAGTGATTGTCTCTAGAAAACAGAATAAGATTGTATTCTTTGTCTGTTAATTGTTTTGAATGCGTTATTTACATTCACTTTATATTTATTATCCAAAAGGTGTCTGGCAATTGCACTTGTGAATGCTTTACTCTTTTTCAGCCGTAGGTTTCTATTGATGTATTCATGTAAATGCCCCTAAGATATCAAGTAAATAGAAAGGTTGGAGTGAAGCACTTCTACTAGGTTTTCTGAACACAGTTCATATGTGTATCACTGACATATCATATAGCTTTGAGACCGTATATGGTCTGTCTGGATTATGCCCATACTATCATTTTCTTCATTTCACTCATCTGTATCATTTGACTTTGTAGAATATATCATAAGATCAAGTTCAAGTGCTTTTTTTTCTCATTCATTGATGAAAACTCCTGAAATTTATAACAAATAGTATTCTGATCCAATAGTGTTATAATAAACTTTGTTGACACTTATGTACAGTAGAATTTAATACTTAATAACAGAAATTTAATATAATACTTATTTATCAAAAACAAATTTTTCTACTTATTATTATTCAACTAAGTAGTAGTAGGTCAGTTTGTCAAAAAAATCTGTTTATTATTTACAAATCATCTTAGAAAATTGTTAACCTTAAAAGCAAATTATGACACATAACCAAGTAAAAAAAAAGAAAAGAGATATTCTGGAAAAAAGTAAAAAAAAGTAAATCATGCAGAAAATAGATATATTTGTGTGATCAGTACAAGGATTTGTAAAGGTTGTAGTATTTTGAAAGTTGCATTCATAAGTCGATCTATGCTAGACCACCAGTGAAAAATTAGAAACACTGGAAGTCTATTTCATCCTATTGTGTGACTCCTCAACAGTGCGCATCTACGATCCTGCTCGAGAGATTCCAACCTAGGGTCTTCAGTCTTGTGCGCGAATGAGATCGTGGATGCGCACTGCCGAGTAGTCTTACAATATGACGAATTAACTGTCCAGTGTTTCCAGGTTTTCAATGGTAGTCTAACAACAATCGGTTCATGATTTCAATCAAAAAAATTAATTTTCTACACAACCCTATACTGATAATTTATTTTTCGTTTCTCATAACTTTCTCTCATTTTTCTTAAAAATTCCTTTTGAATACGAGTGGTAAATTGATCAAGATAATGTAAATAGAAACAGATTTTTTAGTATTATTCGGGAACTGATGTATAATTTTGTTTTTACATAATAAAAGCATTTTTCCATCTTAGTTCAGTAATAATTTCAATGGCTAAGGAATTGAGTTGTAGCGATAAAAAAGTCAGATGCAGTATGAGTTTTCCAACGGAATTAGATGTACAGCTTGAAGATGAATGACAAATGTTGGAAAATATACGTTTGAACTATTCACTTTTTTTTACTATTAAACGTGGTGTAAATTGAATAGAAAATTTCTCGATTATCAGTAGTTTTCATGACTGGAAACCAAGATATATTTATCTTAGTATATTCACATATAGAAAAGTTAACATGAAAGTATTCTATTTCATGTTTTTGCTTTTCTCAGTTCAACACAGGTAACAAGTAACTGTTGAGATGAATCAGAGGGAAATAGGGTAATTTATAACAAATAGATATACAATGATAAATCATGAAATATGTTTAGTTAGGTAAATAGTAGTGGTTGAGTGTTCAATTAGTAGTTACCAATGTTATGTTTATCTAAATTTATTGTGTTGACCAAATTTTAATGATCAACTACCAATATGAACATTAGTCTAAATGACTTGAGATAGTGTGTACTATATTGAAGTATTAATTGATTAGATGAAGCCGGTAACAAACCCTAGGCCTAGATTTCATGCTCAATGGCACTATTCAGCAGTGGACACATCAATCTCCCTAATAATACAGGTAGGCCTATGTGTGGTGTTTCATATCGATTGCTTCCAAGCACTTAATATATGTAAATAATGTATATCTAAACTTCGTAAACGCTTGTTTCTATTGAAATCAATCAATCCCATCAGTTATTTATTCAACTACTAGAATGAAAATGTTCATACGTTTTTTGATACTTTACCATAGCACTGCATAACTTTATTAATAAGTAATATTTCTTGTTCTAACCATTATGGTAATTTCATTCTCCTTCTTCTTTGGAAAGTTTTCACTCTCTTACTACTTTGAATGAACTAGATAAACACGTTCTAAAGAGAATAATCATAAATATATTATAATTCAATGTCATTAGATTATTCCATCTGAAGTTTGTACTGATGATGTCGTTCCGAAGGACGATGACAGCTCCATGACCAAACCAACCAGCTCAGACAACAAAACTCCATCAAAATAGGTTATTCCATATTAATGATTTTTTTATTTCACGAGATAAACACATTAGAATAAAGCCATACAATCTATTCATATCTGGTGAGGAAAACAAGTAAGACATTGTTCTAGTTCTTCATGGGAGCTGTTAAAATAACTCAAAATTATGAACTATTTTTATTGACAATTGTACAACACTATATCTTACACTATTGTTTTATATCGTACAGATAACTGAAGATAATGAAAAACATGATAATACTTTATCAGACCATTTCATTGCAAAACTCTATACAACACATATTGAAGATGATACAGAATTACATGATCTTGAAAGAATCTCTACTCAATTGGAAACTCACATCGTTGCTGAAGAAAATCTAATGTCTCAACCTTATAATTATGGAAACATATATGAAAATAATGTTAGAACGAATGAAAAAACCGATCATTTTGTATATTCAGATACTCCAACTCTTACTACTACTTCTAAATCAAATGAAAGTAATCATAACATGATTTCTTATCAAAATATGAAATTGAAATGTAAAAATAATCAATTTCCATATACATCACTACCTATTGATAAACTAATAGACAATTCTAAACAAAAAGAAGAAACATTTAAGAATACAAAAGAAGACTTATATCATTCAGACATATTGGAATTCTATGAACACGTGATCCCAACAATAAATTCTTCTCTATCATTGGATAATTCATATTCTGCCTCTATTCAAAGTCCAAATAATCTAGATGAGAAGAATAGTATTATAAATGAAATTCTCTATCCTTATTATCCATATGAACAACAACTAACTCAATATAATTCAACTTATACATATATGAACAATAAACAATATTATTCATTGATTCATTTGAATAAGGAAGGCAGTCATTTAGAATTAACCAATAATCATAAAGTTGGATTGAAAAAATCGAATAGAAAGTCAAATAAAAATTTTCTAACCACTTTTTTCAATAAGACTAATGATTCTTTAAATTATTCTATTGATCAATCTTATTCTAATAATTCATCATTAATATTGAATAATACATTGAATATTGAATCAGAAATGATCAGAATAAAACAATCATTGAACATTATAAAACTGATCAATTATCAATATTAAATAATTCAATAGAAAAATCAATAGAAAAATCATTTAATAATAATAATAATAATTTAATAACATTTTCTGATACTACTCAAAAGTTATTTAATAATACTACTAATACTACTATTACTACTAATACACCAACTTGTATTGGAATCAAACAACAATCTACTAATAATTCATTATCATTAACAAAACCATTTTGTTGTTTTAATGAAAAATTATTAAAACGTGCACAATTAATTTTATCGAATTCACCAATTACTAATGAACCGGATCCAACTGATACATTATTAGCTTTAACTGAAGACAATAATAATAATAATAATAATAATCAATATAAGAGATCACATCAAACAAGTTTCTGTAAATCATCAATAAAAAATTATTTTCTATCATTATCTTGTCCACAATCATTAAGTAATCAGCTATTAGAGGATAATTATGATACTTTATCAGATGGTAGTGATTTTTCCATTCATGTACCTATTACAAATTCAATTCTTAATGAAAATACATTTAATGAATCGAAATTATCATTAATACCTAATTTTAAAGAATTTTATGCTAATAAACATTTATGGGAATCTATTCATTCACAATGGTATATACATATATTAAAACGTATTACTGACGAAGCTAAATTAATATCAATACCAGAACAAATAATCTATTACGATAATTTACATACGGAATATATGTCATCTTCGTCTAGTTCACGTGGTTCATATTTTACAAATCAAAGAAGAAGACCACATTCTTCTGCTTATAGTTATGAAGTAAATGGTTTAGTAGATGATTTACCTGGAACTTATGAAAGTCCTAATTCATCATCATCAATTATTTATTCAAGACATTTATATAATCATAGATCATTACATGATGTTTATCCGGATAGATTTATTAAATCATTCAATGATGATGATAATTATGGAATAAATTTAAAACCAATTTCAAAAAGTAATTTGAAAACTTCATATGATCCACGATCATATAGATCATATTCAGAGGCTGGTACATCACATCATTATCATCCTCATCATCATCATTATCCTCGTGAAAAAGATAAAACTGGTCTAGCATCAATTATTCATCATGATCGTCGAAATAAGTCAGGATTAATTCATCATACTTCAAGTCGTTCAAAACACTTAAAACCAAATGATGTTGAAAGTGTTTTACAACAAAGAATTTTAAAAGATTCTAATAGACGTATAAAATCAACAGAATTAGATAAATCAAAAGATTCCGTATATTCAACACGATTTAATAAAAATTATCAAGATTATGAAATAAGTCATAGAATAAAAAGAGGGAATTTAAGAAGTTATACACCAACTTATAAATCGTTTCATACTCCACAAACAAAATGGTCAAATGATAATAGTTTTTTAGAAGTTGGTTCATATTTTTCTTTACCTTTAAAAGATTATGGTAGAAAAGGAATAAAACATTCACGACCTACATTGACTAATCAACGTTATGATCCATCTAGTATAGAATTTTCACTACAACAAAAAGTCCCATCTGATGAATGGAATAAATCTGATCATTTAACTCGAAGAATTGGAAATCTATCCAAATCAACTGGTCATTTAAGTCATTTAGATGATTTAAACAAATTTTCAGGTTCTACTTCTATGCAAACTTTAAGAGCTCGATTAGCTGCTGCACATTCAGAATTTAATTTAGACTATCAAGAAAATATATCGGACTCATATGAGTTACAAAAATTGGACAGTAACAAATTTGGTTCACTTGATCGTCGAACTGATTCAAATGAGTTTACAACTCGACAACTAAGACAACAAGTAGAACAACATCATCGTCGTTTACTTAAAAGTTTAATGACTGATGAACCTTATGAATCTAGTTGGCCATCTAGTTTTTCAAATTTTGATCTTCAAGGATACTTAAACTCATATTGTGATGAATCAGAAATGCGACCAACAACTCTTATTTCATCTACTTTAGCACCACCAATATTTTCTACAGCCTCAACAAGACTTCCGTTAAGTATTGAACAAGGTAAAATAGATGAAACAATGGTAGAACCTACAAACTATACATCTACAACTGACCAACAGTTTCTGTCCGTACCAAATATGTTAACTACATCGAATTTGAATTCTACCGCTCCAGTAGTATTGCCAAATCAAGTACCTTTAATAAATAATTTAGCTGACAACATAATGAATAATACAATCATAAATCAGCCTACATCGGTCAGTTTAAATGAACAAATACCAGTTTCAAATAACACATTAATCGAGCTTATTAATAATCCTGATTTTATACAAGCTCTTACATATAATCCAGAACTTATTAACCAAATAAATTCAATGTGCCTAGATCTCGCGCCAGCTGATTTGAATCAAGTAACCTTAGCAGCTGTTGCTGGAGCAATCGCAGCCACAGCTGTAGCTGGTTCTGGGATGTTAGATAATAATACTACTTCTGATAATATTAATAATGTCATTACATGTCACCGACTAATGAACACATTATCAATAGTCTACTACAAAATACAATTGCATCAGATCAAATGATGAATAATTATCCAAATACTGGAAATTTCATTTTAAATAACAATAATACTGACCTTATAAATAACGTTTCATCTATAAATTCTACTTATTTACCAAATAGTCATATTATTAATGATATTAACAGTAATAATAACATTCCAAGAATGAATACTTTATTACCTGATGGGAATTCTTGTGTAGACACTATAAATCCTGAATCAATAGATATACTGATTGAACAAGTACGCAAATTATTAAATGAACAAAACAATGTGATTTGATGAATACGACAACTTCAATAAACGATACTGTTATAAATAATAACCCTATCAATACTACTAGTAGTAGTATACCTTTTAATAATCAATTATTATCATCGTTACCATCATCAATTCATCAAACAAATCAATCAATAATGAATGAAGATAAAATACAAAATCCTGTAGATATTTATTATCAAAAATCATTGGGACATATACATAATCAGTCAGTTGATGAAGTTAATAAACAACAATACAATAAAATGCCTAGTGAAACAATTAATAACTGGCTTGGATTAAGTGATGATGAATGGAATTATAAAACTTATAAAGGTAAATATAATCTCTACTATCATTTATTATTTCAATAGTTAAAATTATATTATACCTTGTAGCCTGTGTGCCCTGTTAATGTATAATGTAACGATACCGCCAATTGGAGAGCAGTGAATTGTCAATCGAACCAGTGACGCATAAAACCCATGCGAGCAGTCTAGAGTCCTTATTGGTCCTGCTTTCTGCTTAGCCCAGCTTGTTAAGTCCAGAACCCCAATCTCAGCCTGTGAGATACGGATCATTTATTACAAACATACGGAGTTTATATACCAATCAAACAGACCACATCGTACCATAAAATATGAAACAATATTTGTACAAGATTTGGCTAAATGTGAGTGTGGGAGGTAATGATTAATAGACAGGGCATAATTCATGAATGGTAAATCGTGTAATAATAGTTCATAGTTCAAAATAAAGCTCACGATAAGAAGGATTCGATTTAGTATCACCCAGGTTCACAGTCAGAGACGTTACTGCTGAGCTATCTGAGCCGCGACCGACCTCCTGTAGGACTTAGATGTAGTCACAATTGGTTGATCACTGGGTGGCGATCAATGTCATGCGTGTCTAGTCCTTATTAGTACAGATCAAATGCTATCGATCATGTTGCAACGTGGCAAGGGAGCACCAGTTCCCTCAAGATTACAGGTACATCTTGCTGACGAGTGCCGAGTAGCACGAAACCCGGGTCCAGGGTTTCCTGTCGACTACCTTCAACCGCCATCTAAATCTCAATATGTAGTGCCAGCAGTGTCGAATCACCTAGAATGGTGGCCACATTGCAACATGGTCGATAGCATTTGATCTGCACTAAATAAGGACTTGACTTACATGACACTGATCACCATCCAGTGATCAATCAATTGTGAAACTTCATATATGCAGAACGTACAAATAATTTTTCATATCTTTTCTTTGAAATCGGTAAATTTTGTCTGTCAACTAAAATTGACTAATCACATAGCAGTGATAGATGATATGTTCATTTAACTTGTTACTACTGGTCAAACTAAATCAATCAAGTTTGAATGATTCAATATCTTATGGATTACAACGAGATGCCCAGTGGTTGAGGGTAGTCAACTACAAACTCTGGGGTTCAATTTTGTGTCATAAGACGCTTGCCAGAAAGGTATACCTGTAATCTTCAAAGAACTGGTGCTATCCAGTAAGTTAAACCTAATGTCATCCAGCTACACACTTAAAAATGTTATGATTTAGCTATCCATGTGGCAACGGACCTCCTATTGGACATCTGATTGATCAATGATTAGTGACCAATATCATGTTTGTCAGGCCTTTCCTAGTGCTGATCGAATTCTATTTTTTAACTACTAATAAATATCTCACCAGATTATCCTAAAAAAACACGGTCTAAAAGTCTCATTTAAGGCTGATAATATGCATAAATGAATAAGCCTAATTTAGTACTAAGTAGACTGTAGTTTTCAGTAATTCGTTAGGTGCTTTCTATCAATATCTATCATCTTTTTGTTCATTAAAATATTAAAATAGTAGCTAATAATTTTAAACTACATTAGTTAACCTTTAGTTTTAATGGAATTTTATTATCTCATAGAATGTTAGAAGGATAAATCTTATGTTTTATTCATAGACTTAATGGTATGGTTTACAACTAATTGGATTTAACCAGTTTATACTGTTTACAATCAATAGTAGTATTGTTATTTTTTTCTAACTAATAGAATATTTCAGAGAATCAAGTTACCATGATACCTAAGTAAACAAATTCTCTACCAAAAATTTATTTCTTTTATCAAATATTTGCAATTTTTTCTGATCAAGCTAATATGATCCTCTTCAGTACTTATTGATAGCACATAAAGACTAATTTTTGAACAGAGGATATTCTTTTCGATAAATTCTTTTCAGTTTCTACAATACATATATCCAAATTAATAATCTAAAAAAATTGTCAGGTTAAGGATAAAATGCATCGTTTAAAACGCACTGCTGAGGAGTCAGACAATGAGACAAAATGGTCGTTCAGTGCTTCCAGATTTTCAGTGGTGGTCTAACATCAATCAGTACATGATCTCAATTAAAGCAAGTGAACAAACTAGAATAAAGTTGTTAATGTTGATATGACTCAGATAGAATGTTAACTTGAATCAGCTTATATGTTAAGTGAAATTTAAGATCCATGATCCGAATAAATATGAGTTAGATACAATGAGAGAAATAATAATGCAATTTCATTTCGATCAAATGTTTAATGGAAGACTATATTATGTAAAAAAATATTATTAAAACATAATAAGGAGGGATGAATGCGAAGATATTTCTTTTCTAAGCAGAGCTCAATTTTCTCCATTTGGATGGCTACTGCTTCAGACGTTTGAAGGACTTTAAATCTGACAAGCTCTTACAGAAAAATTTCTGGTTTATACTGGCACTATGACCAGTTTGCCCTAAATGGGCCAATATCAAGGCGTTCACTTTCTTCACCAGACTTTTGTCTAGCTAGGCTGGGTGTTCGCGAGCACCAAAGTGTAAATTCCTAGAACTTCGACCAATATAACTTGCTCCACAGGAGTAGTCGAACTGATAAATACAAAATGAGGTAGTCATTCTAGTTAATTTATCTTTTAACCTCGGTGTCACCATTTGACGCGTGGAAAACACCAACAGTAGTTCTCCGGCGTTGAAAGACTTTTTCAGTTTTCTACGTAATCTCTGATTTAATATTTCGCTAGCCGCATCCCCTCTGGATTGTAGGCGCATGAACAGGGATTTTTTATTCACCGTTTGTATTTCGCCTATTTTCACCTTCATGATGATATATTTAATTATAAACTTTCTATAGTAACCATTCTCCCTAAGAGTATTACACATGGTGTTTATCTTTTTTTCAACTATATCCGTCGATTATATAGTGAGTATTCGGTAACTAATTAATTAGGTTTTGTTTGTACTGTAGAGGTACAAAGCTATGGAAATGCGCATACTGCCCAGTTCATGTATTTTTTCTGTTTAAATTACTTGTTTATTGATCCATTCGCTCTTATAGTTAAGAGAACGTCCAAAAAGTCTATTCTACCATCATTCTCTTCTTCAGATATAAACTCAATGGCTCGATGTATTTCATTAAACTGCCTAAGAACCTCTTGGTGTGATATATTATCTTTACAGAGGATGGGCGTGTCATCCATATATCGATCAGTTTCAATGTCATCTAGTATAGGGCTCAAATATTAGTCTTTTAATATAATGAGGATCTTTAAACGGCATAAAAATTATTTGTTTTGCTTTTTTTTGCAAAATGACATGATGGTACTCAATATCATTTACTGTATATATTTTTTCATTATCAATTTGTCCTAGATAACGTACAAATACATCATTCTTTATATATATGTATGTATATATATACCCATCTACCCTAATTAAAGTCAAAAACTTGAAAAAATCCACTGGCAGTTACTTTCAAGAAACAGCTTACTATCACCATTGCATATTAACTCACGTTATATATATATATAATATTCTCTTAGAAGTTAACCCTCTTTGTAAGTATACCTAACTATTTGTAGTTCTGTGTGTAGTGTAGTTAATTATTCCACTGTTTCTTTTTCCTCCTTAGAAAAAAATTCTTTTCGTCTTTTTTTTCAGTTTACTATTGTTTTATAACGTTTAATCAAATCGATTAACTAACTATGTTACGGAAGTCAATTGTGATAAACATTATATTGAATAAATAATGGACTTTTGAATGTAGTAGTTATATAACGGAAGTTATTCATCATTATTGATTCGTTGTATACTTTCTCTATGAAAGAATAATAATGGATGAAATTAGTTTTCCTAAAACATTACAAAATAATTAGTTTCAGTATCATATAAGTTAATATACATTTCGTTAATAAATTGTCTAACTATTACATAAGTAACCATTTTGCCCAAGAAAAAATAATATCTACAAAGTAAGTATTTCTCTGGAAATTCTTTCATGATATTGTTAGATCCTAGCGAAGATTAAATCATGAGTAACTTCTGAGACCTATTAATGGACTAATATTATCTATATATTCTTATGGGATAACTATTCAGCAATTAGATTGTGTATATTTATATGCATCTTATTATAAGCTTCATTTTGATCTATAGATTATTATTGTACAATTTACTGTTCTTAAATTATACTCAGTCAATTAATTATTGTCTGCCATGTTCACAGCCACTTTTTGGCTTTATTGTGTATAAATGTTATCTCCTATTTCTATGATGCGTTGCGGTCCGTTTGGTTGATATATCAACTCGGTATGTCTGAAATAAATGATTCGCATAGCGAATGCTGTTATTGACATTCTGAACTCAGCTGGACGGATTAGGCGAGCAACGGATCAATAGGACGCTAGGCCGGTCGGACTGGACAAACGTTATTGGTTTAGTACAGTACAAGGGTGAATAAGTCGTATTTGATTGGCGAATAAGTTACGTGATAACTAGCTGGACTTAAAGGCACAGCAGATATGAATGGATTATTACAAAGAAATAGATATCGAAATCATTTAATCGAGCTTCAATAGTCAAATTTCATGTATGGATAAAATAAAATCCCAGGTTAATAAAAGTTGAAGAATATCCATACTGGTAAAAATGTCTTCATTACTTATCTTCCTTTATAGTATGAATATAATTATGACTTAACATTTATTTATGGACTGCTGAGGAGTCCCACAATAGGACAAAAAAGCCATTAAGTACCACCAGGTTTTCCATGGTGGTCTAGCTTCAATTCACTCATGATCTAAACTACTGAAATTCATTTATTTATAATTTATCTATTGCATTTTTACAGTTTATTTCAAAAATTTTCTTCCTAAGCTTCTTATTAATTCATAGTGTTTGAACGCTTTACTATACGAAGAGAAATGTTTAAGTCTCTTATGCTTTTCTTTATTCACTTTAACAGGTAGTTGTACTGGACAATGCCTGATCATTCATTTAGAAACTACATTATTTTTATTGCTTATTCGTTGCGATTTGTTCAAATTAATTTTATTAAAATAACTAGGGTCAATAGGATAAGTTAGTATGGACAGCTTCATACGAGACACTTTTTCCAAAAGAGATCTTAGAATTTCTTATCTATATGTTTTATGAGGTAACGTTAAGAAATTGTTAGCAGATAAGCCTTGACTTTTAAATAATTCATATTGTAGCGAATCAACTGACTTAATAGCCAATTTATTCAATTTCCAATAATTGGATTATATGAACAAAAACTATCCAGCTATTTAATTTCTAGTAACGATACAATGACATTAGCTTTCATATAATATGTAGCTGAAAAGTAAACCTCAACCTTTCCAATGTTCACCAACTTTACTGTATTCTACAGTTCCGGTAATTCTACCGACTTGATAGAGAGAGTATTTAATATTAGCGTGTAATTGTTACTAAAATAGGTAAAACACAAACTCATTTATTTTTGAGTATTATTTATCACCGACTCCAGTTTGAGTAACACAGAAAACTGGCGAGTGTCGAGTAGGTATTTTGTCTAAACATCTGATTCCTCAACAGTGTACAGACATAACTTGTCTAGAGATCGAACTCGTCAAGAGTTTTTTTTAACAATTGAATCATTGGATTAGCATCCTGTACTTTAACTCCAGCCAATGAACGATGTATCACGATGAGTGTCAAATACCACTTTTAACAATTGTGTTTTTAGTCTCAACATATTAGCTGAACTTAACAGGTCACAACTCACTTGAACTTCAAGAAATCATCTCAAAGTAGGTGACAAAATAGAACACAACTAGAAATTAAATGAAGTGATTTTGGAATGATCAATGTAACGTAGTTCAAATTGTTACTGTTCATAGTGTCATTCAAATACTTTTTCAAAAAAGAAACATTAGTGAGACTGTCATTTATGGACAACCTTTGAGCGACGCCAAAGTGACCTTGAGAGTGTCTACCTACTTAATAGGGTTAAATGAAGGTTATAAAGCATTCTGAAGAATAATGACAATCACTTATAGTTGATGGTAATGGTTAGGATTTAAATTTATGGTTTTCCTCACGAACTGACATTAGCTAAAATGCCAAGACGTTATTTAGACGAATTGGTGAGTGAATTTCTTTCCAAAATCCAAGATCTGTTATCCTAAATCTGATTGGTTGGTTCATAAATTTTATTCTCTCCGAAACATGAATAGCTCTTTTTTAGTAACAATTTTTTATTAGACATGGCTGCTAACCATATGCCTAACCTTCCTAATTTACTCGAGCTCGGGACCTGCATTAACCCTAGAAGATCTTCAGGAGGAGTTGACTAGATTAGTATAGTTACGCTAAGGTCTAAATGACATTATATACCATCAATTGAGTTACAACAATTAGACCATTTTTCTCGTCGATCCAAGATACTACCTAACCATTGTAAGTAGTTATAACATTTTTATATTTTTATAAATTAACAATGTAGGTGCTAACTTTCCGTTAGCATAATAAGGGAATAAAATGAGACAAATTAAAGTTGTTTTTACTGTCATCTTAAAGAACCGAGTAAATGACTAATTATGTCACTAAAATTGCCATATATATTTATATCCGTAATTTAGTAAACGTTTCTACTATTATCATATTTATTTTCATAGATAACACGACAAATCCGAATTCATGGATAGACAACAATACTACATGGCCTTCATTCAATCCATTAACTAATAACGTAAGTTATACCTACATTTAACATCAGTAAAGTCCTTTATACTAGTAACAATACTAATGAGAAATAGTAATTGAGATAATTATCAAAACAATATGAACAGAAGTACTGATAATATTCTTGTTTTTTATTCCATACCATAGTGAGTATATGTCTATGTCTGTGTGATAACAACATTCGCCCATATATTATAAATTCTAATAAACTGTGTATATAATCCTTACGATAATATTAGTTTATTAACTGTGAATAATAAAAAAAGGATTATAATTGAATTTGTAATACTTTGGATTATCGCAATGTTTATATGGTGATTGTCATAGAATAACCATTGTTTTAGGTACATCTAGCTGACAAGTCTCAAACAAGACTAAACAATCGTTCTGTATTCTCATCCTAGCCACCTATTCTATAAGAAAAGAGATTAATCAAGAGTCTAGGTAAACGTTTTACAAGTGGGACTGAAGATAGTGAATTTATGTATTTAATTGATTGCTGTAAGAAGGTAATTTTACATTGGTTTTCAGAATGACTAGACGCTATCCCGGCTTTAACCAAGAACCCTCTTAGATCAAAATATGATTGTAATTAAACTAGCTTTCAGTATACTAGGGTTTCTAGTAATTTACTTTTTTAAAAAAAGTCGTAGTAAAAGCAGAGATAATGATGACAGGTGTCACAGAAACTTATTTAAAGCACTGGATAAAAAGATCAAAATAGTGACAGGTGCCTCCAGCAAAAGATTCATCAGTATTTGGACATCGAAAATGAATCAGGAGTGAATGTGAATTGAAGTTGAATTGAACATACATACAATAAGAAGTTTTGATTAATATGAAAATTAAGATTTTTGACATTATGATTATACATACACTTAAAGAACCTGATATTTTGATTTAATAAGTCATGTTAGATTTACTACTCTATACAATTGTGACCAATAGTCAATGCATTAACGAACTGATTCAATATCTGTTAAACTAGAAATCTTAGGTTATTTTATATGTTTTTTTGCTAAACTGTTCTGCATCGTATCCTTCGCCTCTGAGTGGCCAAATATTTAGCTTCTTCCATTTATTTGGTCTCAATCTGATTATGATTGACATATGCGTTGTAACACATAGGGATTGTTTTGCAGAAAAAATTTATTGAATTTCCTTTTTGAGTTTAAAAAAATAATACTTGATTGCTTCTGTTTTGATCAATGGATTTTAGTTAAGGTATTCAAGCAGCATAAAATAACTTCGGATAATACGAAATACCTTTAGCCACTCTCAGGAACTGAATTGAAAACTGAACAAAACTAATAAATATGAAAAATCATTTATTAACATGTAGTAGTAGTAGTGTTGAGTTGGCTTTCCGAGAACTGCAACGGAGCCTCCAGAGACCCTAAAGGAACCGAAGAGTCCTAGCCAATCAGAGCATGATGGAACTTTTTAGGATATCAACGTAGTAGCATAATATGACTTTTAGCGGATTGGACAAAATATGATGTTGATTTAACACATGTTAACATCTATAAATAACCGTGTTTTTCTGTACAAAAATGAACCTTTGGAGTAAAGTGTTTTTCGCTTATTTTGCGCTTTTTCTCTCGAGTTTAGGTCGCTGCGTAGTTCTAGATTGCGGGTCACAAGAGTAGCTTAGGAACCGAATAAAGCGTTCAAATTACTAAGACTTATCAGTGACGACGTAGATGGAATTCGAACCCACGCGGGGAAACCCCAATGGACTTTTCAAGTAGTAATAGTAGTTGTTGTTTTTACTGTAGTTATACAATTCTGACCTACATAAGAATAAACAAATTCACTATGAAATGAAGTTTACAGATCATATGTATTAAATATCAAAACAACTTAGTTTAATATCTCTTTATAACATTCTAGATGTAAAAAAGAAATATTTAAGTAAATGAGATATCTGGAAGGTGAATTAATAAACAACTACTTTTTATCTGTACGATATTTCCAAGTTGCACAAATATAAAGGAATCGATATTCAATAAATCTACAGTATCAAATTTTAAATATTTACGCTGCATCGATAAATACGTTTGTTCTAATTTACTATTAAGATATATCTGAATCTATTATAAATTAAGGTTGATTGGATATGTTAGATTTTGTGTACATATGGACATTCAACACTTTTTTTGAGCAATGATGAATAGTGGCTAGCAGTGGAATCCAAGACGCGCGTTTCGTCCTATTAGGGATTCGTCAGCTGGATGTACCTGCATCTCAGAGTTGGCGTTCACTGTGGGACTCGAACTCAGCACCATCCGCTTCAAACGCCATCGCGTTATCCACTCTGCTACTGAGTCCTGATAGCCACTTGCTTGTGAAATGGGGTGAATTTAAATTCACTTAATATTGTTTGGCTTGTATCTTCCTATTGAGTCCCAAAATAGAACGAAACGCGCATCCTCGATTCCACTGCTAGCCACTATCCATCATTGCCTATTATACAATATTTGTTCAAAAGATTCACTTAACAACTTTATACATACTATTTCGATTTTTATTAATAAATATTGATTTTATAATTCATAGAAATGAATTTAATTATGTAACTGAATATTTATTCAATAATTAAAATAGGAAACTTTATAATTTATTTTAATTACAGAAGTCTAAATCAATAATACAACCTACAAAATGTACATATGATTTTCCAACTAAACGACTTTTATTAATGCGTGAATCTAAGGATCGACATCAAAAAGGTAAATGTTATTACGATTAATTTAATTTACATTTGAATACAAATTGTTATTTATTATTAAATAGATCGAGTAATTATCATTTAAAGATCCCAATCATTATTAAAAGACTAATATTTGAACAAAGAATATTCTTTTCGATAAATTCTCTTCAGGTTCTACAATTCATATATATCCAAATTAATAATCCGAAAGAAAATGGCCAAGTTAAGGGCAACATATATCGTTTAAAGTATGTGAATTTAGTATTGTTAAACAAAATAGAATAAAATTGTTCATTTTGATATGACTCAGATAGAATGTTAACTTGAACCTGCGTATATGTTAAGTGAAATTTAAGATCCATGATCAAAATAAATATGGGTCAGATAGAGTAGAGAAATAATAGTACAATTACAATCCGGTCATATGATATATGGTGGCGCAACTTCATGGATTGGTTGAAGTTAGACATTGACACTGTTGGATGCCGGCTCAGTGGTCTAATGGTTGGGTGCTGGCGCGCGAAGCCAGTAGGTCCTGGGTTCGAATCCCGCGGGGTGCGGGATCGTGGATGCGCACTGCTGAGAAGTCCCGTACTAGGACGAAACGGCCGTTCAGTGCTTCCAGCTTTTCAATGGTGGTCTAGCTTCAATCGACTCATGATTTCAATCTGTAAAAATTTCTAAAATCTCCACAAACCCCTTCTGATAATCCAGTCATATATTTAGTGAAAAGCTATATTGTGTGAAAAATTAGTACGACGTAATAAGGAGGGATGAATGCGAAGTGAATGAATCATGTATAGGGGAGATTAACAATGATGTTTAACCATTAGTAATAATAATAATAAAGATTTGTGAATAAAGATAACAGAAACAATTACAATGGACTAAGAAAGGTAGTAGTCAAATTAGTTCATTCCATAGCTAAGATTACTATTGATTAATTGGCCTTGATGTTGGCCAGGGGAGGAGGAATGGTTGAAGATATTTCTTCTGTACACATAGCTCCAGTTTTTTCATCCGGATGGCTATTGCTTCAGCCGTTGAAAGGACTTTAAATCTGACAAGTTTTAGCGAAATCTACTGACCTTATAAATAATTGAAAAATATTGGTTTATACTGGCACTATGACCAATTTGTACTAAATGGGCCAATATCGAACTGTTCACTTTCTTCATCAAACCTTTGTTTAGCCACGCTGGGAAGTGTTCACGATCACGAAAAGGTAAATTTCGGATTATTAATTTGAATATATAATTGTAGAACCTGAAGAGAATTTATCGAAAAGAATATTCTTTGTTCAAATATTCGAGTAATTATCATTTAGATTTTCACTTAAAATCCATTTCACGTTGTAATTTCATATTCATAATGACTTTGATTTACATCAATGATTTCTTAATATGTTTCACGAATATGTGTTAATCGTCGTTTTACTAATATACTCAAAATATTTTTTATGTATTATTTTGGATGATGATTGTCTTTTTTTACAAACGTGGAAAGTTTTGTTACCTATTTACAATAACACTATTTGATTGTAGAGAGTGTTGAGTTTCATTGAAATCATGAATTGATTTACGTTTGACGACCGTCTGATGTTTTCAAGTTTTCAATAGTGATTTAAGTTAGATGGGTTCATGATTTTCGTCAATTGCGTTCTATAGTATCTCAACCTAATTGTTATACCTTGAGAAATCAACAGAGTATGTACAGTTGTAATTCAGGCGGTGTTTTGTTCTCTGAGCTGAATAACTTGGTCGTGGAGCTTTCATCGTTCTTTTGAACAACATTATTTGCACAAACTTCACGTAGAAGTGAAGTGTTCGAATTTCTTTACATATGACTCGATCTTCATTGGTTATTGTTGATCTTGAACCTGTCGTTGTTTAATATTTTATTTAGATCGCGTCTCCCATTGATGTGATTCTTTGTCCCACGTTTGTTTTGACCTGAGTGCCAAGCTTTTAAAAATCGCTTTGTGCTTTTGGTATTCCCTCTATCCAAAATCTCAACATTTTCTCAGTCGAATGTGTGTCCACAGTTGTCCACATGCATCAATTAGCAATCAAACGCCATAACATATCCTCGCTGATACAGCAATGTGTGTGGAAAACTGTGGACACACATTCGACTGAGATGTTGAGATAATGGATGGAGGCGATTCTTAAAACACCAGAGAATTTTTCGAAGCTTGGCACTCATGTCAGGACAAACATAGGACCAAAAATCAAATCAAAGGGAGACACAATCATAATAAAGAAGCAGACAATGACGGATTAAAGGTCAACAATAACCAATCAAGATCGACGTCTACAGGACGAGCTGTGAGTCATATGTGGGGAAATTCGAACACTTCACTTCTACCTGAGGTTGGGCTGATGTTGTTCAGAAGAACAATGAGAGCTCCACAAACAAACCATACAGTTCAGAGAACAAAATTCCACCTAAATAATCCAATTGAGCTACAAATTTCCACCATCTTACAAATGTATTTTAATTTTTAGGAATATTCAGTTCACTTATTTTTAGTGTTTTATTCACTGTAGACTAGACTGCAGATTACTGGGTCAGTATGCTATCGGTCATTTATTTTAATTCAACAGGAAATGGATAATTAATATGTATCAATTCTCATTCACTGTATAATTCAGTGTTATAAAACGTCGATAAACTATGTTTTCAGAAAGAGATGATATTCATGGAACTTACAAACGACTATAGAACTGTTAATCATTGAATATCATTACTGATTGATGTGCATTTAAAAAAAAATAGTGCATCTACTATTTATGATCACTA
The DNA here is from genome assembly GCA_944470405.2 of Schistosoma mattheei. Classification (NCBI taxonomy): domain Eukaryota; kingdom Metazoa; phylum Platyhelminthes; class Trematoda; order Strigeidida; family Schistosomatidae; genus Schistosoma; species Schistosoma mattheei. The sequence goes on from OX103944.1 coordinate 36,566,793, forward strand.
TGACTACTTTTATTAACGTTTCTGTATGTTCATATTTGGTATTCTCATATTTCTTAGATTAAGTAGACAATTGAACAGTTCCATATTTTATTAGCTGAGATCATGCGTCAATTGAAGCTGAACCACTATGGAAAACCTGGAAGCACTGGACGGCCGTTCCGGCCTATTGTGGGATAGTAACTCACTGAAGACAGTGGTGGATTTGTCGTTCAATTTCGTGGATTAGTTGAAGTTAGACATTAACACCGTTGGATGCTGGCTCAGTGGTCTAGAGGTTAAGCGTTCGTGCGCTACTGACAGTTCCTGGGTTCGAATCTCGCGAGGCGGGAATGTGGACGCGCACTGCTCAGGAGTTTCAAAATAGAATGAAACGGCCGTTTGGTGCTTCCAGATTTCTCACAGTGGTCTAGCTTTAATTGACTCATGATCTTAAATATTGAAACTACTATAATATTCACAAAAACTTCTGATATTAATCAATGTATGCTCACTAGTGACTGGCTTCAAGATAGATTTCCTGGAGTTCTAGTGAGAAGCAGTAAAATTAGACAAAATTAATTTACAATTTAAATATATTGTTTTAGCTTAGGTGTTTTGTGAATATAATACAATAATCTATTCTGATAATGAATATATAATGTACACTAACATATAAATATGATAATAATACCAAGATAATTTGACACTTTTCCAAAAGACTTGATTTCTAGTCTATTTCAAATGGAGCATTCGAAACGTAATTGTTAGTGTAATGAAGTGTATTCTGAATAGGTAAGCATAAATGCAATGATTTGACAGTAAAACATCACTAGTTGTATACACTTCGCGATAATAATAAGCTTGACAAGAGTATATCTGTCATCAACATACAAAATGTAATCTTATGATAGCGTGAATAGATGACATAAATGAATCATTTTATGGTAAATGGTATATCTTACCTATTCAAGGTATATGAAACATTCTAAGATCTAGAAAATCCTGTTTGTTTGTTCGCATCGTTTTATGGGGGGCATTGTGACTGTTTAAAACGTAAGTAAGCTGGAAAAAAGTAGTATAATGGATTCAGTTTTTTAAAGAAAGTCCAGTGTCTTGATGTTGTAGTGACAGGTTGAGGTTAAAATGGAAATACGAAACTAATTGGAAAGTGTTCAGCTTCAATTGAACATATTCTTTTTTCATACTTTTTTAATATTTCACAGGGTGCGGAATTGGTATGCGCATAGTTGGTGGACATATTCGATCAGATGGTAATTTAGGAGCATTTGTTGAAGAAATTTATCCATCTGGTCCAGCTGATCAACTTCATGGAGAGATAAAAGAAGGTAATTTGCATACATAAATTTAGAATTATTTATCTGTTTCATTTATTTACTTTCGTTGCAAAGTACGATGAAGAAGTGAAAAGAGGAAGTGATGAAGTTGAAATAAATATTTTTATAGGGTATGCAAAAGTTATTTATGAACCATTGCTTAACGATAGATATTCATCATTTCTTGATACAGATACATTATGTTGTAATCCTTAAATGTATGGATTTATAATCATCTCAGCAAATGTATTTTTTCTCAGTTAGATGCAAGATTCATGGTAAAGAAACTAAGTTGTTTGACGTTTCTAAATTCATCAAACGATACAGTCAGTCAGTTTAAGAAAAATAGTCGTACAATCTAATGGAACAGCTAAAACGTAGAAAGACTTTCCGTTTGTGTGTGTGTGTGTGTGAAAAGAATGGGTGAGCTATGAATGTAACATGCTGAAACAAGATTTTAAAATGTAATCTAGTGGCATGATCTGTTTTCTCTAGGAAATATTCTTTGCCAAATTGTTCAACTAAAGGTAGAAGGAAACTGTGATTTTTTTTCAACATTTCAAGTAAGAACACTGATCTATATTATCTTAAAATGGTTCATCTACGAACCATGAAACTTTTGGTTGTATTGTCATTATGGATTTGTGGAGATTGTTAAATTTCATGGAAATCACTAACAAATCCATGTTAGACAACCGTCGAAAGCCTGGGAGAACTAAAAAGCCGATTCATTTTAGTATGCGACTTCTCAACACTGCACATACACAACCGCACAGCTGAGAGTCGACTTCAGGAAATTTAGTCTCAAAAAGTAGCCCAAACGTGATAGATACATCTTTTGTGCATTACCCTCTAGATCCCATTAGTTTTATTATCTCTTAGTCCATTTTTTGTATCCTTGTTTGCTCAGTTCTCCAGTTGAATTTAAAATTTAACTTTTTTAGTTCTTGCCATCACTTAAATACTATATTCACTTTACTCGAGATTTTGAATTCATGTCTATTTGTTTACATAACGTATTAAACGATCTGAATGTAGTAAGAAATGCAATATAAGCGAATATTTCTTTTCATCCAAGATAATGATGGATTTTTTTCGTTAAAACTGATGGGGTTTTAGCATCACGGTTGTAACATTACATCACTGACTGACAATAATCATAAAATCCTTGAAGGCAACAGGGAATTATAAGATGATGAAAAATATTTATAATACAGTATGAGAACTTTGGTGTGGTAGGCTCTGAGCTAGATAGATTGATTTTGAGGCTTTTACTGTTCTTCTGAACAACATTATCATTACTTACTTCAAAATGAAGTATGCTATTAGAATTTTTCCACAATTGATCAACTGCTTGTTCTGTTGACTTGATATTCGATTGGTTACTATTCATAACCATGTGGTCTTTTCCTATATATTCGCTTCGGTCGTTTTCTCTCATATCCCGAACTCTAACATTGTAATTGTTAATCATTTTTCTTACTGGATGACAGAGTTAGTTAGTTTTAATATTCCTATTGATTGAAGTTAGATTAATCCTTTTTTGATAAATTTGTATAGTATAATAAAAAGATGAAGATTATCACAACGATATGATAATTTAGTGCAGTATATTTCAAATAATCTGATCACGCATAAACAGGCTTGTTAAGAACACTTATGTATGAAAAATTAAGAATATCAACTTGATTAATGAAAGATAAGAGAGAACAAAAGTAATTAAGAAAAATAATGTGAAAAACAATATGAAATTCATCACTCTGAATAATAAAACAATATTACAAGGGTAAGTTTAGGATGAGATCAGACTGTTTTCATCATATAGTTCTAATAATCTTCATCTTATTGGTCGCGATCAGTCTCGCGTGAGACTGATAGGTCCTGGATTCGAATCTCGCGGGCTGTGGGATCGTGGATGCGCACTGCTCAGGAGTTCCATACTAGTACGAAACGGCCATCTAGTGCTTCCAGGTTTTCCATGATGGTCTAGCTTCAACTGACTCATGAAGTCAACTATTAAATTACTATAATGTCCACAAAAACCCTTCTCTGATTATTATCGATAATAGTTATGAATCTAAAAAATCTTTGATCTTTGAATGATTGTAAATAAATTTTGAAATAGTATCTGTTGAATGAATAAGAACCATTAACATACTACTACTGTGGTGCGTGCTACTTATATTGATATAAGTAATATGTGACGCGAGTCAGGAATGTAATGTCTGGGGGCAGAAGATGGGGAAGATCAAGAAAGGAAGAGAGGGAAGAGAAAGCAATTAGTATGGAAATGCAAGAACAACGAAGTTCGAGACAATTATTGAACATTTCGCAAATTAAGTATTATAGTATGGTTTTTCTTTTTCACCAAGTAACTCTGTAATTTTGGGATAAATAAATTCGGCTGTCCTCACCTGTGTTCTCCTTCACTACACTACTACTACTACTACTACTACTACTACTCTCTTATTAATATGCTTCTCGTTATACTGGTAAATCATTTGATATCAAGCAGTTTTATTCTTCTCATTTAGAATAATGAACAGTCTATGAAACTGTTTATCAGACTTTCGTTTCAAATCTATTCATTTACTTGATAGAAGAGATGATTCAATACAGATTGAATTTTGTTTCATTTTAAATCTATTCATATAGGTGATGAAATACTTGAATGGAATTCAATTCCTTTAGTCGGCAAGACATTTGAAGAAGTACAAGCTATCATTAGTCAAGTTTCTGAAGAAACAGAGTTACTTGTCAGAGCGTAAGTTTATGTATGTACCGATGTATATTTCAATTACTAATTTAGTTAATGGTCATTTTTTATTTGTTCGTTTCACTGAGACATTACTTTAACATTTTATACAATAATTTCAAAGCATTCTTTAATTACATGGAGTTATAGTTGTTTTAAATTATATTCACTTGCAAAGAGTATATTCTGAGGGGAAACACGGATTTATTCACTTCCTTTTTCACCTTTCACCCTTCCTAAAGCATAGGCCATTGACTACGATACTCCGCCCAACTCTTTTCTGGTCTCTCCTTTCCAATTATTCACATGAGCTGTTCATTCTTTTGATTTATGCCTCCGATTCCCCGTGCAATGTGTTTTTTGCCCTACTTTTGTCGTTTACCCTTCAGGATTCCAAGTTAGAGCCTGCTTAGAAATACGCATAAGATCCTACTAAGTTCATATCCAGTGCATTAGATTTCAATAATTCCTAAACTACTAAGTTATATTATTAAATATGTTGTTAAGATTAGTATTTTCTGAAGGTGATTTTTGTTATTTATTGACACTGAGCATGTTCGTAGATACAGACTACCCAGTTGAGGTATATACAATAAACCTGAATGATGGTTGGTAACTTAGGGGTTTTATAGTTCAACATCAGTGACGATAAAGTGGCTGAACTTACTATTTATAGTACTTTAGATCTTGAGTTAAGGCATCTCTTCATCCATACTTTTCCACTTCGTATTTTCGAATGATATTCTTAATGTACAGCTCTTCTCACTGTCATTAGTTAGGCAATGACTTCTAGACCTTTAATATTCTCGTCGTGTTGATTCGGTATGAAAAACTCAGTTAGCTGATATTTGTTTCACGATGTGTAGTGATTATAACTGTCTCCCTAGCTGATAATATATAGAAGACAGGACAAACTAGAATTTTATTTCTTCCTAATATACAACTCTTCATCACTACACAACTACGATCCTCACAGGTAGATATACGTTTATTTTCCTACAATCTTTTCTCAGTTTCAGCAAGACGAATATAACTAATCTCCAAGATCGATCAAACCCAGTCTACTAATCACAACAAACTTAGTCACAATGATTTCATTGTAACATAAGTCTTCATAGAAATGCAAACACTATTTAATGAATAGTAGGACTCGTTATTGTTTGTACAAGTACTTAAACTTTTATCTCCTCTTTCATGAAACGGTCGTTAGTTTTTAAAGAGAAGCTTGTTTACGTCAATAACTGAAACAAAGACCTTCGATAATATGCTCCAGATGTAGAGTGAACTGTTTCTTCAAATGCAAATTATAAATCATATGTAAATAATAAGGCTTACTTTTTGATATTATCTTGTATAGCTAAACTGTCAATACCCTAATGTGTGTGTATGCTTGTGGAAACCTTCACGGTATTCGCAACAGATCTTAACCACTTTCTATACGGTTATGAAACTCATGAAATTTATAAAGATAGTAATGTTTCTAATAGTTTAAATTTATTTATTTCCTTTTGTATTAAAAGTAAACTATCTCAATCACTTTTACTCCACTTTTGAGTTAAAACTTGTAGTCATACTATCACATGGTAGATTTCAAAACCAAAAAAAGAATATAGAATGGTCATTGATCATTAACTAACGATCATTTCAATGATAAATGTTTTATCGCTTAGTGATATCGTGACGTTATTGAATATTCTCTTTATACTTATTAAATATAATACATCAGTTATGTTTTAAAGATTGATTAATGCATGACGGAACGCGATAAATCATATAACTCATAAACTTGTTTATATTTATGTGAGGTTTTTTTAAAAATTGATCTTCAGAATGCAACAAATTCAAAATTATAACCTCAGATAGATAATAAATATTGAATAACTTTATATATACATCTTACTTCAGTACATATAAGATACATATATGGCTAAATCTTAGGAAAAACTATATTTTTGATTGAGATCATGAACTGACTGATGTTAGACCACCGTTGGAAACCTGACCGTCCAGTACTTCCAGGTTTCCAACGGTGATCTAACATCAATCGGTTCATGATCTCAATCAAAAAATTCATAATCTCCACAACCCTTATACTGAAAACTATATTTGCATAAACATTTCTAAAGAAAATCATTCAACTAAATATATTAGTCATAACAAATAAGAGTATAAGGTTTGCTATTAATCTGTTAACTTACATTTTACTAGTCATTATTAGTTATATTTTAATTTAACTAACAATTGCGAGTACAGTTTTGTCATTAGTCAGTCTTTGAAAAAAACAAAAATTGTAATATTAACATAAGTTGCTTACAAGTTATATGGAAGAGAAATTGGATAATCTGACAATTAATACTCATCATCATTTCTAAGATGTTATGCCTATGAAATGTTTAACTGACTTGAGATTGGTACTGAAAAACCTCAATCCAAACAACGCCTAGTTTAAACACAAAGACTGTTGATACGTATTTAATGACCTCATAAAGAAATTAGAATGACACTACTTTTTATGTGATTTACTTACAATCAGATTAACACTCAGATATTATGGTTAGGTGTAGGTTGGAAGAGAGCTAGGGGCGCCCAGACCCAAACATGACACAAATCCATGAAGTCACTGACAAGTGGACCGAGCCATGTTGGCAGGTGTAGACTACCTGCTTAGGATTTGCGAGACGATGGCAACCGATGGTTAGAGACCTTGAATGATATGGCTCAAAATCGTTTGCAGTAGTGCACGTGCATCTACTCTTTGTGTTCTCTCAAATTCTAATCTTCTGAATTCTTCATGCCCTTTTTTTGTCTTTCCAAATTTATTTCACTGGATTATAGTCCTTTAATAAAATCTTCAAACCATAATGTTCCCGATTACTGCTTATACTTTTACTACCTCCATGACAATGGGATTTGAATCGACAATTGTATCCCTGTTCTAATGTAGTATGGCAACTCGAACTGATGTACGTACATACGAATTTCTACGTCGTTAGTGACTGACTAACTGAATAGTATTGTGGTGTGTGCTATTTACACGGTCACATATAGGTAATATGGATCAAGAAGTAACAATTGGACTCTTACTGATAGAAAAGGAATATGAAGAGTAGAGAAAAAAACAGCAGCAGTTCCAGTAGCAATAGTAATCGAAGATCGATAGAGCTTGTAGGAGACAATTCAAAGACATATTTTTAACGTCATACTGATTAATTCTCATATTGGTTTCTCATCCTCTCATGTCAGTAATGACTAATAAAGGTAATACTTCACGAAATGTAAGTCGATCATTTGAGAATAAAGACAACTGTAAAAACGCATATTTCAATATGCTTTTTATTATGTACTAATATAAACTGTGAAACAACTAATAAGATAAAAATCACTAAAACTCTTTAGTGACATTAAAAAACAATCCAGTAGAATATATAACCTATAATCTTTAAGCATAATTCATCAAAGAATGTGCTAAATCACATACATTAAAAGAACAGAGAGAATTGTTCATGTTCGCATTTCTAAGCATGTTCTAGAAAATTCGAAGCCCGAAGATATCAGAGCCCTAAAAAATGTAACATCTTGACATTTTTAATCAATCATGGGCATATTATTGTTCAGAAAGAGATTGTTAGTAATTCATCATCACCACAGCAAATTCACAAGTTTGATTCAAATCATCTTTAGTTAAATGGAACATAATTTATCCTTTTTGTTTTGACAAGATTCAGTATCGTTCAATTTCTCAAGCATTACACTACATTATAAGTTCGAAATTTATTGAATTCTTTTAACAATAATTTTTATTTCTAACCTTATCAGTCAGTCAGCTACAACGTAGGACCAGGCACATATATGCATCGGTTCAAGTTGCCACACATTATTAGCACAGCAAGACGAACACCGGATTCATAGAAGCAGTTAACTCAATGGTGTGATATATAAAAAAAGATTTTATGTGAGGATATAGTACAGAAAGATAGAATTAGTTGGTAGAAAGAAAGATATGAAATAATTCTAATCTCATAGCTGAAGGGAAGACAGAGAGTGTATACACCTACGCCATTGTGATTGATTCTGAGCCATGTCACTAAGAGTCTCCAACCATTGGCTACGATAGTCACGCGGATCCCAACCAGGTAGTCTGCATCTACCAACATGACTCAGACCAGAAGTTAGTGACCTCAAGCACTGATGCCATATTTTGGTTTGGCCGCTCCTAACGTTCCTCCAGCCATCTCCAACACTAGTGAGCATTGCACGACGTAGTAATTGGTGTCCAGGCATACGCAACGCGTGACCCAACCGTCTCAGTCGATGTAGGTTCACAACCTCATCAACTGATTTACCATCATTCCCTAATACCCTGCGTCTAACCTCACTATTACTTACGCGGTGATCCCAGCAGACTCCAGCAATATTTCTAAGGCATCTGTGGTCAAATACTAGTAGCTTACGGGTGTCTTCTACTCTTAAGGGCCATGTTTCGCTGCCGTAAATTAAAACAGAACGAACAGCCGTGCAGTATACTCGCCCCTTAATTGATGGACAGATATCTCACCTTCGCCATAGGTGACGTAAGTTATCAAAAGCCAAAAGACGTTCCTGAATCCATGCAGAGATTTCGTTAGACACCAACCCATTAGGGCTGATCAGACTTCCAAGATAAGTGAAGTTGTCGACGCGTTCGACTACTTCACTCCCTATCCTTAGTTCAGGTGTTGACGCAGACCAGTCCTGGATCAACATTTCGCGTTTGAGGACGAGAAACGCACCCCAAACACCCTGGCATTGTTGCTCAGTGCTATTAAAAGACCCTGCATTTTATCAGCGTCTTCACCTAACAAGACTACGTCATCTGAAAATTCCAAGTCGATAAGTGGACCTCCTGGAAGGAGATCAATGCCCGAAAATTCAGTAGATGTGAATTTTATTTCCATCAGTAGGTCTATGATGAAGTTAAACAAAAATGGAGAAAGCGGATAGCCTTGACGGACATCATTTGAGGTTGCAAAATCAGATGACAGTTCGCCATAAGCTCTTACTCAACTATTAGTTTTCGAGTAAAGAGCCTTCATATGGTTTATGTACTTCTGAGGTACGCCTTTCAATGATAGACACTGCCACAGAATCTCGCGGTCTGCAGAGTCAAATGCTGCTTTTAAGTCAAGAAAGACCACCATTGTAGGACGTCGATAAGTATGCCTGTGTTCTAGAACCTGACGAATGGTGAATTTGTGGTCGGTGCAGCCACTACCAGGTCTGAAGCCAGCTTGATTTTCTCGTGTTTGCAGTTCTAACCTTATCAGTTGTATTGGTTAAAGCTTCTAATTGAAAATTTAAAGAGGAGAATAATTTAACAAGTCACTAATGCGTAATGAACTGATCCACAAAATTGTAGATGTTTCTTTTTTTCGAGTCTGAATTCAATCAGTTTTTATCTAAGTCCTATGATTATATATACGCATATAATTCAAAACGTTTAAGTATACGAAATAAGTCACAAAAAAACCATTCGAACCTACTTGCATTGTTTATCATTATGTTTGTTTCTCCTTATTAAATAATGAAAGCCTTTTGATTTAACCCACAAATAAAAAGTAAGATTCAACCAAGTAGATATTTGTTTCACGTAAAAGAAAGAAAATGAGGTGAAAAAAATGAAAGAGATTATAACAAAGAAATATGACTAAAGTATAAAGCTGTCTATTCTTAACGACCTTAATACTCTCCTTTTTTTACATATAAAGTGACCTTATTTCAGTGTAAAGCAATGAAAATGGGTTCCAAGTTAAATCATTACAAAAGAGGGAATTCATTCATTCTTTTTTTGAAGCGTTTATTAGGAAGTGGAGAGAGAACAAAATCTTGTTAAAAAGCGATAAGGTGAAGTTCACATGGTGTATTTAAAAAAAACTAACCTCAGAAACATTATTCATCCTCATTGTGTTTAGAAACTGAATTGATGTTTTGTTTTGAGCAGTGTATTGTGTATTGAATCGAAACTATTGGAATTTTGAACATGTATATAGAAATATAGGTGGTTTATGCTGTGATATACCTTAAATTTTAGGTGGATGAAGGTGGTCAACAGGAAAACCTTGGATCTAGGTTATGCACGTTTTGGCAACCATCAGCAACATATACTTGTAATCTGATACTTTCTGAACCCACTTCTTGTTGTTTCACTTTTTAAGACGTGTAGACGATGTCGAGTTATTTGGACCACTAGCTAAATTGAAACCTTATCGACGGAATTCATTCAGCATTATGAAGAACTAAACAAATATGATATTTAATTCAATTTGAAATGGCATGGATATGGCATTATTAATATGTTTGACTGAAATTTGATCAATCTTGATTGGTCTATGGACATCTTGTGCGGATTGCTCTGATACAGCCATTATCATATAAATTAATATAGAATATATTGGTCGAATGGACTAATAAGTCTAAACCAAAAATATCAAGAACGAGATCATTCAATTTATTTCAAATTACATCCAATCTCACAACCGATGCACAGGTATGTGGCTATCTGTTTCAGTGACTAAGCGAAAAACGCGATGATATTATAAGCAAACTGTTATGGGTTCGAGCTCCGGAGTGAACATCAACTCTGGGTCGTAGCTAACGAGTCCCAAACAGTACAAAACACAAGTCTTGGCTTACACTGCTAGCCCAATTCCATCTATCTAATCTAAACATGATATTAATCAGTATTTAAAACTCTACCAGTTGCATGAAGCGTTAATAAAAAATAAATGATATGATATAAAGATTGTTATATATTTTATTTGATTATTGACAGAGATTATACCCAAGGTGATGATGAGGATGATGAAGGTGAAGATGATGGTGAAGAAATAGAAGATGATGAAGATGAAGAGTATGATGAAGAATATCTTGATGATGACGATGATGATGAAGATGCAACATCTTTAATGAAGACTTGTGGTTCAGGATCAACTGGGAATAGTGGACAAACTAATCGAACACGTAAATGATATTATTTTAAAAACTATATTGTCTTTTCTTGATATTGTTTTACTTGAATTTTCCCATTGATGTTTTTGGACTGAAATTGATCAGTCTCTTATTGGCATATGTGCATACTGTGCGTATGCCTCGATATTGCCTAAATTTACAAGCATTATAAGCAAAGATGGATAGTGGCTAGCAGTGGAATCCAGGACGCGCGTTTCGTCCTGTTTGGGACTCGTCAGCTGGATGTACCTGCATCTCAGAGTTGATGTTCACTCTGGGACTCGAACTCAGTACCGTTCGTTTCAAACGCCATCGCGTTATCCACTTAGCTACTGAGTCCTGATAGCCACTTGCTTGTGCAATGGGTTGAAGTTGAATTCACTTGATATTGTTTTACTTGAATTTTCCCATTGATGTTTTTGGACTGAAATTGATTTAGGCAATATCGAAGCATACTCACAGTATGCACATATGCCAATAAGAGACTGATAAATTTCAGTCCAAAAACATCAATGGGAAAATTCAAGTAAAACAATATCAAGTGAATTCAACTTCAACCCATTGCACAAGCAAGTGGCTATCAGGACTCAGTAGCTAAGTGGAAAACGCGATGGCGTTTGAAGCGAACGGTACTGAGTTCGAGTCCCAGAGTGAACATCAACTCTGAGATGCAGGTACATCCAGCTGACGAGTCCCAAACAGGACGAAACGCGCGTCCTGGATTCCACTGCTAGCCACTATCCATCTTTGCTTATATATTGTCTTTTGTTTGAGGAATTTTTGACATGAAATCAAAATATCAATTTCATAAATATTTAGATTTTGTGTAGATTATACAAATGAAAAATGGTAACATGTTTTATTCATCGGAAAATTTATTGAGTCAGTCAGTCAGTCAGCTACAACGTAGGACCAGGCACATGTATGCATCGGCCCAGGTTGCCATACCCCATTAGCACAGCAAGATGAACACCGGATTCGTAGGAATGGTTAGGTCAAAGGTGGTAATATATAGGAGAAAGATTGCAATAAGGATATAGTATAGGAAGAAAGAATTAGTTCGTAGAAAGAAAGATGTGAAGTGATCTTAATCTCGTAGTTAAAGGGAAGACAGAGAGTGTATACACCTACGCCATTGTGATCGATTCTGAGCCATGTCACCAAGGGTCTCCAACCATTGGTTACGAAAGTCACGCGGACCCCAACCAAGTAGTCTGCATCTACCAACATGGCTCAGACTAGAAGTTAGTGACTTCAGGCACTGATGCCACGTTTTGGTTTGGCCGCCCCTAACTTTCTTCCAACCATCCCCTACACCGGTGAGCATTGCACGTCGCGGTAATCGGTGTTCAGGCATACGTAATACGTGGCCCAACCATCTCAGTCGATGAAGATTCATAACCTCATCAACTGATTTACCATCATCCCCTAATACCCTGCGTCTAACCTCACTATTACTTACGCGGTGATCCCAGCAGATTCCAGCAATATTTCTAAGGCATCTGTGGTCAAATACTAGTAGCTTACGGGTGTCTTCTACTCTTAAGGGCCATGTTTCGCTGCCGTAAATTAAAACAGAACGAACAGCCGGGCAGTATACTCGTCCTTTTATTGATAGACGGATGTTTTTTTAAATCAGAACTGACAATTAATAAAGGAAAATAGAGTGACAAAATGTTCGGGTTTAGTTAGACAGTTTCACTGTTATAAAAGCCTTATGTATGAAAAGTAGTAATGATATAAAATATACATATATAAGTGTTTGGGTTACCAATGATGAGTAAGGGTTGGATGACAATTTTACGATGTGACGCTTTTTTCTCATGGATGTTTCAAAGAAACATGTTTTGATACAGTGAACTGATTTCTAACTGTACAAAGATTGTGTTCATATTAATTCAGTCAGTAGACCCTCATGGACATGTTTTAACAAAAATTTAAAAATGTCTTGAGTTTTTTTAAATCACTTCTTTGATCTAAATGGATAACTGAACATAACTTTGAGTATATTGAGAGTTTGATCCGTGATGGGTTCAAGGGTGTACATTTCTGAGGTATTTTATATTGTAGGACAAAAGTTATTGGTTCCTTTTCAGTGATATCACAGTTGAGATCAGTTGATGACTCAGAAAGAAACGTATTATTTGGATTGCTAAAAAATTAACTGATTGAAATCACGAGTCAATTGAAGCTAGACCAACATGGGAAACCTGGAAACAGTGAAAGGCCTTTTCGTTCTAGTATGGGACTCCTCAGCAGTGCGCATCTACGATCCCGCACCCCGCGAGATTCGAACCGAGGACTTATCACTCTCGCGCCAGGCGCTTAACCAACCAGACCACTGAGCCAGCATCCAACGGTGTTAGTGTCTAACTTCAACCAATCCGCAAAGTTGTGCCACCGTACAAAATTGTCATCAGTGAGTTGATACCTCACAACAGACCTGGTTGAACTCCACTGGTAACGGCTTCTCACTAGAACTCCTTGAAATGCTTCTTGAAGTCAGTCACCAGTGAGCAGATGAGGAGTCTCATACTGAGACGAACCGGCCATTCAGTGCTTCCAGGTTTTCTATGGTGGTCTAGCTTCAATTGACTCATCATTTCAATCAGTGAACTTTCTAAAAATCTTCACAAAACCCCTTCACTTAAGAAAAATGTCCGAAATTCAAATGTTATTGTAGTACATCTTGATGGATATGGTCTGGAGTCCTATACTATCTATTAAGGTTTATTTATAAATACCAAACAAAATGTTTACAGTTTTGAATTACTCAAATCATTATCGATTTATTTTATAGGTTGAGATTATATTTTTTAAGTTTATCTACTCTTCACTTATTTCTAAATTGCGCCAACTCAATTTGATTGAATTAATTCCTTTTTGAAACTTCTATTTCATTGGTTCTACTTAAGCCCACTACTCTTTAATTAATTCTTTTATTCTACTCACTTTTCTTACATTCTTATCTATTCTTATCTTATTGTTTTGGTTAGTCATTTTACATGATCAATTTTTTCCCTCTTATAAATGTTAACTTATTCATTTTCATTATGTTCGATGAAATTCTACTTTATCTTTTTTCGTTTTCAATCAATCAGATGCCTTATGTCATCATCATGCAGCACAACATGCATTAATGAATCAATCAAAAGGTCCACCAATTTGTCCACATATACGTCAGCATTATTTATCTATGCCATCAAATGATCATAGATCAATGAGTCAAGTTGCACATAGTTCACATAAATTACATTCAACAAATGAACAACAAATACAAGAGGAAGATATTGAAGAAAGTAGATTAACACTAAATAATAACACTATGAATTGGTTTGAATCAAATTCTCCTAAAAAATCTATTAATCAATTATCACCATCAACTGTACAAGATTCAAAATATACTAAACTGTCAAATACTTCTGATAGTGATAAATTAAATAATAGTAGAAGATCATCTAAAGGAGGCCGTGTAAATGGACCACGTGGAAGTCGATCGGTAAGCTAAACAAAAATATTCACTTTTACATTGAATATTTTTCTGTGAGATTCTATGACAGGTAGGATGTAACAGTACTGTGTTTAACTATATAACTAAACAACTTAAATTTAAATATTTCAGAGTAGACTTCATTTTTCCAAGATGAAAAGCATAATTAAATATATAATCCTGAAGATTATACAATACAATTGGATAAAGTACAAATAGCAAAGTTCTCTGAAACTTACACTTATCAATTATTGAAATTACTAAAATCTCCACAAAACCCCTTCTGATAATAATCATCTGCTCAGTAGTGACTGACATCAAGAGGCATTTCCTGGAATTCTAGTAAGAAGCCGTGACCAGTGGGATTCAACCAGGTCTCTTGTGAAATATCAGCTCACTGAAGACAATGGTGGGCGGTGGTGCAATTTCGTGGATTAGTTGAATTTAGGCATTAACACCAATGGATACCAGTTAAGTGGTCTGGAGGTTAAGCGCTCGTGTGCCAGACTGACAGGTTTTGAGTTCGAATCTCACGAGGTGGGATCGTAGATGCGCACTGCTTAGGAGTTCCATAATAGGGCGAAACGGCTGTCCAGTTCTTCCATGTTATCCATGGTGGTCTAGCTTCAATTGACTCATGATCTTGACCATTGAAATTCAATTATTACTTTAAATGACCTGAATAAATGTTATCTCAACCATAACATCTTCCTTTTTTTATGATTGATCAGATCTAGCTACATTTCTAAACAACTTTTCTAGTAATTGATTTTTTCAGATCAAATATTATTTAAGTAAATCGATATGTTTACTATCAGTAGTATGTTAGATATTTATAATTATTCTTTTTATAAAGTCTAAATGTAAACATTTGAATCTGAAAAGCAACAACAAAAATATCTTAAAAACTTAATTACATAACTAATCAAGTCTATTTCAGGTATAGTATTTCTCAACTATTTTGTTGTTCACTCTATCAATTTCGACTACATAAAGGATTCTACTGAATAAACTGACATGATCATCAAATGTTTAGGAAATTATTTTAAAGTGACTATTTACGCTGATGCTTTAGGAAACTCTACAAATATATTAGACCCATTTGAAACAATCATTAACAATTTGATATCATAATTCAGTCAACAATCAGTAGATCATAACTAGTTCATAAACATTTAAAATGATAGTCTGTTTAGTTAGTCTATCACGTTGATTGAAGCAATCACATGAATATCTAAAATACATCCATCTGTACAAGATAACATCTAACTGCCTAAACAAACTAAGCTTTGACATTTTCTCCCATATAATTCTACCATGGTCTAGTAGTAGTTTCAATGAACTTTGAAGTTATACATCACATTTACATTCATCAATTCTGTATCACATTTTCAAAGTAGAACAGATTAGGTTGTTGTTCTTCGGCACTATTTCTCTTGCCATGAAAAGTTTATTGTTTTTTTTTAGATATTTCTTCTACACTATGAATATATAAATGATTATTTTGTTAAACCCATTCATCATCGTGTTTAGTTCAATTATTTTCATTTATTTTATATTTCAATAGTCTAACAATGAGAAACATGATGATACATTAGAATATGGTGAGATTGAAGTAAGTTTATGTTACTGTTATTTAAATCAATACCAAATTATCCTCAATTTAATAATATTATCTATTTTATTTACTAACGGAGAACATATAAACAAGTTTTACTATTGGTATAGTGTGTGCTACTGATTTCCATAGATATAAGTAGTATGCATCACCAATCGAAAGTGGAATAACTGGAGGCAGAAGGTTGAGAAAATCGAAGAGAAGAGAACAAGAACAGAAAGTGATTCGTATGGAAACAAAGGAACAACAAAGTCTGAGACAATTGATGGATATTTGCAAGTGAACTAATTACTATATGGTTCTCAGATTTTACGATGAGAATCTGTAATTGTGTGTCATACTGTGGTGTGTGCTACTTATATTGACATAAGTGGTAGATGATGTTAGTCGTGAACAGAAGATCTGGCAGTAGAGAGACAAGAGGATCGAACAGTAAAGAATGGAAACAGTATGCAATTTGTATGAAAATGCAAGAACAATGTAATCTGAGTCATTTTGAGACAATTGGTGGACATTTTGTAAATTAAGCATTTACTTTATGATTGTTAGATTTTATTAACAAGTCCATAGACTTCAACTATCATTTCCAATTAACTTCCAATTTTACTTTTAATCATTAATCATTGAGTTTTGGTATCATTTGAATGAAAGATTATTCACCAGTTTTTCATAGATTTCAATAGTTATAAATCTAAAATTAGGTTTAGATTTTACCACGAAAGTTTCAGTCGAGGAAATAATTGGTAATATGATTTAGTGTAGTTTTTATTTCAAATAAAGACAAATAGCTGAAAATTCTTTCAACGTTCAAGGAAGTGATTTGTAGTGTTCTGTATGTAGGTGGATTTTTGATATGCGACAGTTGTGAAACATCATGGAGCCCTTCATTTACTTAAATAATTTGATTTATTTGAATCGTATACATTTCAATTCATTTTTGTATTATTTGTTTGAACTTTCCAGTTGATATTTAAGAATGCAATTGATAAGTTTCTTATTCTCATATGTGCATCTTGTGTACGTCCTGGATCCCACTCCTAGCCACCATCTGTCTCTGCTTATAAAGCTTGTGAATTAAGGCAATATCGATACAATATACACAGTATGTGCATATGCCTATAAGAGATTGATCAATAGGAGTCCTGAACATCAATAGGAAGATTCAAGTAAAGAATGGCAAGTGAATTTAAACTTCACCCAATTGTACAGGCAGGTGGCTATCAGAACTCAGTAACTAAGTAGATAACACGATGGCGTTTGAAACGAACGGTACTGTGTTGGAGTCCTAAAGTGAACATTAACTCTGAACTGTTGGTACATCCGGCTAACAAGACTTAAATAGAACGAAATGCACATCCTAAATTCCTTTGCTAGCTACCATTTTAGCATTTTATTTCTGAAATGAACTAATAGTATGTAATTAATACAGTTTGGCAGTAATGTGTTTACAATTCAGTTCTACAAAATGATCAGATTTTATCTAAATGAAAAATTCATTAAGAGTTTGTAAATTTCTGTTTCATATCATATACCGCCATCAATTCAGTTCATCCAATCACAATGTTTAACGTCATTTCATCAGATAAATGTTTTTGGATTTAAAAGTTTCTCATTATCATTACACAGATTGAATCTTCTGCCTTTGAAGTTATTTTAATCAAAGGATATTAAAACAAGCACAATATAATGCGAATGTTAATATTGATGTTAAGGAAATATTGATAGGAAATAATACAACCGGTACTCATGTTAGTTTAAAATTATCCATTGGGTGAATTTTTTAAAATGAAAGTTCGATTAATACAAATGATGTTTTTGTTGTTGTAAATAAAGTTCAATATACTAACTAGATTTCCTCAAATATCTTATTTCGAAGAATCACTAAACATGAAAGAATATTCATTAGTATATATGGTTTGTGGCTACTAATGGAATCTAGAACGCGAGTTTTGTCTTATTTACGACTTGCCATTTGGACGTATCTGGATTATAGAGTTTATGTTCACACTGGGACTTAAACCGACCACGTTTGGCTTCAAACGTCAGGGCATTATCCACTGAGCTACTAAGTTCAAATAGCCAATAAATTATGCAGTAGGTATAAATTTATTGGTGATGGTCTGTGGTTCTCCATTGTTGAGCATGTTTTTCGAGTTTAAAGCCAACTCAATATTTTCACTAACTGATATTCGTTATAACATTCACCTCTAAAAAAATTAATCAAATAATGTTACCTAAAAAAGTTAGGCTCCGCTTCAAGTATTTTTTGGCGAATAAATGTTATCAAGTAATCCGTATTTGCTGATTCGATTTTACTGACCATAAATTGACTCGTTTTATGGAATTAGTCTAAAAAAGCCCTTCTGATATAATTCAACATGTGCTCACTAGTGACTGACTTCAAGAGGTAATTCCTGGGGTTCTAATGAGAAGCTGTGATCAATGAAGTTCAACCGGATTTCTTATGAGATAGTAACTCGCTGAAGACAATGGTGGACGGTGGCGCTCAATTTCGTGGACTAGTTGTATTTAGACATTAACACCGTTGGATGCTAGCCGGGTCAGTGATCTAGAGGCTAAGAGTTCGCGCGTGAGACAGATAGGTCCTGGGTTCGAATCTCTCGAGGTGGGATCGTAGATACACAATGCTAAGGAGTCCCATAATAGGACGAAACGGCCTTTCAGTGCTTCCAGGTCTTCCATGTTGGTCTAACATCAATTGATTCATGAATCCAACTATTACATTACTACAATCTCCACAAAACCCCTTATGATCTTTGGATTAGTTGAATAAAATAATAGTTTAAATATCATTTAGACAAATCATATGTAATTAAGAGGAATATGATGGAAAAGATTCCTGCTGTTTCGAATCAGGTCTACTAGCATCATAGTGTACGCATACACAAATGGGGAAAACCAAACTTATTTGAACACAGAAATACATATTCTCTTCGTAAAATCTGAGAACCATATAGTAATTAGTTCACTTGCAAATATCCATCAATTGTCTCAGACTTTGTTGTACATTTGTTTCCATACGAATCACTTTCTGTTCTCGTTCTCTTCTCTTCTATTTTCTCAATCTTCTGCCTCCAGTTATTCCACATTCGATTAGTGATACATACTACTCATATCTGTCGACATCAGCAACATACACCACAGCATTTATTTATATCTAGTTTACAAATTTCGATAATATGTTCAAACTACTGAAATTATCATCAACCAGTAGAGTGAAATTATGATGTATCGAATCAGGGCTAGTATTTCGGTGTTTTACTGTTGGCATAGAGAATAAATTACTGTCGAATATTATTGAAAACTTTTCTCTGAGTTGATATACATCTTGTTGAAACGATGAAAAAGATTTGTATTTCAATAGCATGATTTCTGTTCTCTAAACTAGATGGTTCAAATGTGAAGTTTTATTTCATTCTTTATAATGTGAGCATAAGAGACAAGAAAAAACAAACATTGTAATTTACTATTCAATAAATTATCACTCCTTCGTTTATTAATGTTTATTTATTTGTAGTTAGTATATCATCTGATCTTTATATTTCCTAATCACAAATTCTCGTATGATTCATGGACTTTTCTACTATCTTTTTCCGTTTAAAAGCTATTTTAATTTAATCATGAGTCGAATATTCCCAATTTAACTTTAAACTCCCTAATTCTGACAAATTGTATTCTATTCATTATTGTATGTTATGATTTATGTGTTTAATCACGTGATATTTTTGGCTAAAGTTTTGTAATACTGTAGTGAGCAATAACATCATACCACGTTACAAATCTTGAGATAAGACTGACATGAACAATTACCGGCTAGTAAATATTACTCCAGTTATTTCTAGGATTATGGGAAAAATTATTGGTGATGAACTTTCCAACTATTTACTTGCTGGAAAATTTATCAATGATACTCAACATGGATCTCTTAAAAATCGATCTTGCATGACATGTCATTTTGACTTCTTTAGTTTAGTCTATTCTCTACGTAGCCAAGGATATCTAGTCTTAGTGCTATATCTGGACATTTCTAAAGCCTTTGACATGGTTAGCCACCAACTTCTTATAGGTAACCTCGCATCTTATGGGGTTCAAAATCCTTTGCTTGCTTGGTTTGATTCCTTCCTCAGCAATCGACATCAAATAGTTAAAATTAAATCTTCATTGTCTAACGCTGTCCCTGTTAGAAGTGGTGTAATACAAGGTAGTGTCTTAGGTCCTTTGCTCTTTTTAGTGTTTATCAATGATATTTATGAAAGTTTTTGTGTGCGTAAGCCCCTTCTATATGCAGATGATCTTAAAGTAGTATATTCATTTTCTCTACATGAGCTGAAAAATATGCAAAATTTCATCAGCATGGAGCTTAACAAGGTAGCACAGTGGTGCTTAAAATGGCAACTGGAGCTTAATACGGCTAAATGTGGATGGATATGCTTCGGCGATACATCACTCAACCTAGACATTACCATAAATGGAGAAGTGTTATCTGGGTTACATACAGTAGTAGACTTAGGACTTAGATACTCGTTTACAGAACAGACATTAAGACAGACTTCTAAGTCTCAACGTCTAATAGGTTACATAACTCGAAACCTTTAAAACAATGAGTCAGGTATTTTAATGTACAAAGTTTGTGCTCGACCTCTTCTAGAATATTGCACGTTTATTCTTAGCAGTGCGCGTATAAACGATAAATTAAGTCTGAAATCGGTACAGAGACGATTTACGCTTCATATTCTTCGAGCTGATTGTACCTTAACTTATGATTCTAGATGTAATAAACTTGGGCTAGACCCTTTATGGAAGAGGAGACTCAAATTAAATCTTATCTTTTCCTTCAAACTACTTCATAAACTATCCTTTACATACAATCACGTGATTCAATATGCAGAAACTTCTCATTATGACATCCGTAATTCCTTGGCACTAGTGAAACAAACTCATTCTAAATCATCTCTTTATATGAATTACTTCACCTGTAAATTTTCTAGACTCTAGGATAACCTACCACAATCTTTCCGTACGATAAAATCACTCCCATTATTTGTTCGCTGCATCGATGCATACTGCTCCACTGAAAATGCATTGAATGTTCTAGCACCTGTAAGTGTATCTCATTCCACAAGTAGCATTATAGGATCTTTAAATGTTTAGCCATTTTTATTAGTGCATTCCCTAAGTAAAACCACCTACTTGCTGTCACTTTATGTTAACACCGCCCCTAGCAAGTTTAACTAATTTGAATAACATCGACAGAGTATCACTGTGTCACATGACACACGCATTTCGGTAGACCTGATTGACATATTTCGGTAATTACTGATTTGTTGTTCCGTGGTCTCTGTTTTCGTTTTAATTTCTCTAGTTGTAGATAATTATCATTATTTCGATCTGGCACACGAATTGACCTCAATTACACCGTTCATAAATCAACAGGCTGTCCATTTAAGAAATATTAAAAACTCCCGGCTGATGCATTGGACCGCTGTAATACATGTACTACTTAAACAACTACTGAACTAGTATACTTAAAACTTTCTTTTATCACATGTTTGTTCTGCACGTCTAACGTTATTATTTATATCAAATTGATCATGCCTGTAAACTGGCGTGAATTCTGTAATTATTATTTTTCAGAATATAAAATTATTATTACCAGTGGGGACAATCGAATGTATTTAACACAACATTACAGGACTTGTTAATAAAATCTAACAATCAAATAGTAAATACGTAATTTGCAAAATGTTCGTCACTTTTCTCATAACGACTCAGACTTCATTGTTCTTGCATTTTCATACAAATTGCATTTTGTTTCCATTCTTCACTGTTCGATCCTCTTGTTTCTCTACTACCAGACCTTCTGTTCACAAATAACGTCATATACTACTTATGTCAATATAAGTAGCACACACCACAATTCTACCTTCTTGTTTTTCCTCGTTGACTAACTGAAAATTAAGCGCCTGTGGCAGTAAATCAGCATCAGTATAACAGATTAATTATTCAAGCTATTAGGATGGTCTAACAAGATCACATCACAAATATTCGAATTCTTGGTACTTTTATAAGTTTATCTCAAGCTACTTAGTACATCAAGACATTAATGAGTTATGAATCAGTTACCTTGCATATGTAATATCAAGACCATTAGGTTTGGACGGTCATTACACTTTTCCTAGATATTATCACTAGTTTCTCATTTATACGTATCTTAATGAATGGGTAAATACTTTCATTGATAACTCGAACTGCGCATGTTCACTTCTGATTTGCTTGAGTTTTATGTTTTCCTTATTAGTTATGATAATCGAAACCTTCAACAATGATAATTCGTTGTTTGATCACATTTCTAATGTAAATTTCCCACCATTAGAAGTACTTTTCTCAGCTAATTCTCTTTAATGGTGACCAATCAAACTTTACAGCATCGATAACAGAAAACCTCAGGAATATATCAACCTATTGCTGAAATAAAATTCTCATTTTTCCTATATAAAATATATTCTAAATCTCCTTTATTAAACACTGAAATAATTTAGTGACAGTTTTGATTGTTTTTTTACTTTCAGGTGGGAGGGTGAAATGAAAAACTTTTTTAAAATGTTTACTCAAGTGTTTAGAGTGACTTTTTATTCTCATATTTCGTTGGCCCCCATTCAAAATGATATTCATTTTGACAGTCGGTTAATAATTTATTTCATATTTCCAATTAGCTTGATAATGTATACATTTCACTTAAGTTTTCTTTTCACGTGAATAGATTCCATAGACTAGTTAGCAACAAAAAAAAGACTGAAAAATAAAATTATTCAGGCGGAAGCACTACCCATTTTTTTTCATCGATTTGAATTGCACTGTTGAAATATTAAAAGAAGTAGCAAAAATGTTTTTAGTATAAATTGGTTGAGCAATATTACAGACTGATTAAAGTTGAACGTGTATATTATTGGATTCCGATTTAATGGTTTAGAGGTTAGGTGTCTGTTGCGAGACTGAAGGTCACTGGTTCAATTATCGAAGGTAAGATCAGCAGTACATACTGCTAAAGAGTCTTATGCAAGGATGAAAAAACTGTCTAGTGTTCCCAGGTTTTCAATAGTTGTCTTACTTTGGTTGATTCATGATCTCAATAAAATCCTAATTTGTTTAGCCTAATAGATCGCTCAGAAATTATGATATCTTTAGGATTTGACTGAATGTATTGGTACGATAATAGATAATGGAAATAGAACTAGGTTAACTGAGTTCAGAGAATGCAGCATCTGAAAATCCTCCTTATGTGCAACAATTCATTCCAATCACCTAAAAATAGATTACGCTGAGCAATAGAAATAGAATGTAGCGACAGAAAAAGCTTGGTCTTTGAGTAAAAATGACAATTAACAAATATAAGACTTTTTGTATAACTTATTGACTAACTGGAATCCGTAATGGAAGTATTAGGAAATGATTTATACTGACTGATCCAACAAGTGAACAAACTGTCATATGGAGGTATTCAAATTAATTGGAAGCAAGAATCGCAGTTTAAATTGAAGGAACTTGTATTTTATGAACCAACGATGTAAATTTTGATACTTAATAAAACGTATAGTATATTAACAAGATACACCATTTACAAATTTATATGATGATATCTGTTGTACACCAAATTGTGTACACTCAGATATTGAGCCACTTTAAATAAAAGGTTAGTATGAAAGTAGATCAATAGAATTTAGTGTGTCTTGAAGAATGGACAGTACGGATTCTGATACTAACTAGGGGCCGATTAAAGAATAAACATCTCATTTTAGCAAACCATTTAATCTGTTGGCTACCGAAGAAATAGTGGACAACATTGAATTTGCAGAAAATGATCAACATTCTGACTTGATTCTAATTTTAAATCAAAATTGCACTGATCAACAAATATGAGTATGTACTTTTCATAACTATAAAAAGATGTATGAGAAACCTTGTACACTGTTAATTAATAGATAAGTCGATGGTTAGTGCTAGCATTTTATATTAAGAAGGTAGGTAGTTGTTATTAACAAACTAATATCATAAATTGAGAATATTCTTGAAAACTCTATGGAGGTGTACAAACGTTTACGTACTTGTTTACTTATTTTCTCTGGTTAGCGTTTTTTTAGCGAGTTAGTTTTCTACGGGATAGGGTCGCTAACCCCATCCCCAACCCTCCTTCTATACTCGGGCTTGCAAATGGCAGTAACTCTAGAAGAGATACAGGCGTAGTTAAACGTTTACGTAGTGTTATATTTACTCAACCGAATAGTTTGACTAAAAATATACATAACAAAGTTTCGAGAATGGTCAATCACAGGCAAGATTATCAGACTGTCCAATTATCCACACTTATAGAATGATTTTGACAAGTTTCTTTTTCTTTGGAGTATACACATGATCATATTGTTCATAATAATAATAATAATAATAATAATAATAATAATAGTTTACAGTCAAAACAATGTAGCCTTTAAGGTGTAATATCATATAAGAGGCATCTAATTAAGCTACAAATATTTTCATACGACCACAAAAAATACTATTATTAAATCTCTATTATTTATTTATCTATCTAATTCTAGTTAATACTAACATTTGATGATTATGATCAAAGTTTAACTGTACATGTTGCACGTGCACGTAATCTTCCAGCGATGGATTTAAATGGTTTAGCTGATCCATTTGTAAAAGTAAGACTACATCCAGATCCAACAGAAGAGTAAGTATAACTAATTGATTATGTTTTAGTTATGAATTTTAGATTTCTTATGATGAATTTCTTTTCTACGGTTCATTGTACTATATATAATACTTTGAAATTATATGTAGCAATATGAATAATAATTTTAGATTAAGATCATAGTTTATGTAACTTTAAATAGTTTACAGGAAACTGTGAATCTAGGTTTGTGCTAGCTGGTACTCGTTAGCAATACACGACTGAAATCTGGAATGAATTGACGTTCCATACAATATTCAAACCCTCTATATGATCTAACATTAAATGATGTGAGCCGTGATACGAAGCTATTTGATCCAGTGGCCATATTGTAACTTGATTGTTGACGTTGGTTACTACTCAGTGACAGATTACTTTTAAGTTGAATGTTGTTTTTAAGTCACATGACTTGATGATCACATTCGAAATCTACTTACTGGAATCTAATAAATGCTGAATAAAAGAGAACCTAGTGTCGTTATTACATGACTTATTGAAATACACTTTAGTTTACTTCAAACAACATAACAGAAATGCAAACTGATTTGTTCGTACATAAATCTAGAATGTTAACACTGAATCTTCCTTAAAAGCTTGATTACACTGAATGGATATTATTTTTGTAATATGCTTGAAGCACATTTTGGCAAATATTTACATTTATCTTAGTATTTAGGACAAACATTGAATAGACGTAAAGAGACTAATAATTTACACTCTTTACTCATGTTGACTTTCACCGACTTCCGACTAGACGCTTGTAAAATCCTCATGATACAAATTTAAGAAATAAAGATGATGTAAGACAAAGAACATCTCTTGATTTGATCGACTTTCGTAAACCAAACAAATTCGCTTGTATTCTATATGGTGTCCAAGGGAGTAGTATTCAGTCATTTTTAAAAGAATCGTATTCTCATTGGTAGATGGTTCGAAACAGATTTCCTGAAGTTATATTATCATTCAGAAGTGAAGCAGCTGTTAATGGATAACATGGAATGAGAGCTGAGCTTTATCTAAAGTTACGTGGAATCAGAAGCATAAATTATTGAATTCTAACTTTACTACTCAGTAGTATTATACACTCGCTGAATAAACAAAAATTGTAACTAGAGATTACTGTGAAGTATGAAATTAGAACAAAATGAATATTTAGATGATTTTTAGTTTCAACTAAATTCTATGGAAGACATAAATTCATGATCAAAATACAGCTCAAGTTGAATAGACGTTCAATCGAGACTCTAATTTATGGACGACCTTTGAACGAATCTTAAGTAACATTCAGAAATATTAGCCAATCAGCAAACAGTCAGTATAAGGTAAAAATATATTATACAAAACCAAGGAAATAAAGTGGATATACTTCTTATACGTGGGTTCAAAAACTTGTCAAGGTTAGAAAGAGGTTCAGAGGTTCTAAAATCGTAATGCATACAGTAGAGGAAATCATCCATATGTCCACAGAATAGTCAGCCTCTGGAGTCATGATAAAATCTGAAAAACTCTTTCAGCCTCGACCACATAGTTTCAATATTGTTTATGTGCACTCCGGTTGTTGATTGCATAAAATGTTACTTGTGGATAACGACACGATGCACATAACCAAGCTTATGTAGGAGTCTGTACACTCTACAAAATCCGTATATATTGTAGTACCTGGCTGCAGCCAGTGTTACTGGTGCTTTTATTGTCCAGTTCGCAATAATTGTCGTAATTTGCCTTAGTTAGGAATTATATATGGAATTTTCATCATGAACTGACATCAGCTTTAATGCCAGAAACTTATTTAGCCAAATCGATGAAATGCTTTCACGTTAAAATCCGAGATCTATTATCTCATACCTGATTGATTCATCCAAAAATTATAGTCTTGCCGTTTTATTTGTTATAGCCGCTCAATTATCACGTTTTGTACAAAATTCCTTGTGAACCGACGTTAGCATCAAGCATTGAAGTTGACGCCATAACCTTGAAATCTCTAAAATGCCTCTGATTGGCTCGTTCATTAATTAAAGTCTCGCTGACGTTTATAAATCACGTCATTGTAAAAATGATTTGAAAATCTAAGTCTTGATAGATATTTTCTTTTTCAAATGAAACCGAAGTTATGTCATGTTAACATTTTTATTTTATACAATTATTATTTTAAATATAATCATATTAGCCCTGATTTTAATCGTCAAACAAAATATATGCCTAATACATTAACACCTGAATGGCAACAGACTGTTGTATTTATGAATTGTATAAAACGTACATTAAAACGACGTGTACTTGAAGTAACTGTATGGGATTTTGATCGATTAAAAACAAATGATTTTATGGGACAAACAATTATTAACCTTGGTGGTAAGCATTTTAACTTTATTAGATCAAATTAAACATTTTATAATTCTAATATCATTAAAATGTTTATATATTATTTTTATTTTTATTTGTAACATGATAGAATATTTGGTATGATTGATATGTTTTTGACGTTTAATGCTACATGTTATATCTGGTCGTCGCTGATTGTTATGTCGGAAACGTTTATCACTTATACTTGAAAGGAGGGACCTGTGCAATTCCCCATGACACGAAAGTGAAAATACAAAGATTGATATAAGTGAAGATTTATTAACTCTAAAACACGACGATGACAACCCTTCTTGCGTCGTGGGAATTACAGAGGTCCAACGTTTCAAATATAAGTGATAACTGTTTCCAACACAACAATCAGCGACGACCAGATATATCACGTAGCATTCAAATAACAAGACATATCAGTAATAAGTTAGTAAGAAATATAATAGATGAATTTTCATTTCCTTTATTATGATTGTCATAAATTGTTTAAGGGTTATTACACCATTTTAATATCCAAAGGGAGTTATTTTCTCATTCACTCACCATAAATTTAATTTACACTCTTGTGTAATAATTTCAAGGAATGTATTCATATAAAATCTGTTAGGAAAGTAGGTTTCCATATTATTCATTCTTTTCAACTTTCCTAGGTGAATTTTTCTTGTCAGCTAATTAAATTTATCTCTCTCATTTTTATAGAAATAACATTGAAACGAGAGTAGGACTTCATTGAAAAAGGTTGCAAACACTAGGATTAATTCTAGTATTCCGAGACGTAAAGCATTACCTGTTCACGTTAAAAAGTATTACAGTGTTCAGAGACTAACTTATGCACCAAGATAATGTTAATACAGGTTTGTTTCCATTTCATCGTAAACTAAAATTAAATTTTCCGGAATCAAAAGACTAATTTTTAATAACTAAATGATTTCTTAAATGAATTCGTAAAACTACTGACTTCTGTTTACATTATTTGAAGTAATAATCTATTAATAGAATGAATTAAATAATCTATTCGATTACTGAATTCTTCCTAAACGAGTGCATAACAAAAGTTAGTTATATTGGATAAAAACTATTCAATTGGGTAGTGATTTTAATCTTAATGAATAATTTAATAGTTGAATTCATGAGTCAATTAAAACTAGACCACCATGGAAAACCTGAAAGCACTGAACGGCCTATTGTGGGACTCCTCATCAGTGCGCATCCACAATCCCATCCCGCGAGACTCGAACTCAGAACTTATCGGTCTTACGAGCGGACGCTCAGCCCCTAGACCACTGGATAGGCATCCGACGGTGTTAATGTATAACTTTAAACAACCCACTATATTACTATATCATCTACAAAACCCCTCCCTGATTAATGAATAACTTACAATTTGATGGAAACAGTAAACATTCCTCCATTAATTTACGGAACGAAATGGTTGTTAAGATAACTGATGAAACAATAATTAACAGTTGCGGGTAATTATTAACTAAGCAATGAATTCAACCTAAATTTAATTGTTATGGTAAAATTGATTACGAAATGGTCGATATTATATATATTTAAAGGTCAATATTATGAAAAGAATGCAAGTATAGTGATTACAAGTATGAAAGAATTGGTCCGAAAACTAATTCTAGATGTACACTACCCTGAAATGAATTTATTTACTTAAACACATCAACATTGGTATAAGGAGGCACCAAATAGATATTCGCCACACAAGTCAAATGATTTATGTGAGGGTTGGAATACTGCCTGGGTGACCAAACTAAAGCAGGTGGTTTTGTTAGGGGAACATACCCCAAGCCTTTGACCTAAAGGCCAAATCCACAAGACAGTGGAGCAACGTGAAGAGATGAAGTCCCATGGTAGCCGGTGACCAACAATAGGTTCATATGCCATTTGTTTCTTTAGGATACTGGAGCCCATGTTCACCATTGGTTTGGAATCAGAGTTTTCTAACCCCTCTAGGTGGATCTTCCGTATCCACCAACTATTTATTTTTGTTTCGATATCATGCAAATTCCTGAATGCATTTCTTATCTGTAGCTAGCTTTTTCTTGCTTCCAAATAAAAATATTATAATAAGTAGACCTATTCAATACTTTTGGTAAAACAATTAGTTGGAAAGTATTTACAACTGTTTAAGTATGGCAAAGAATTAGATAGACCAGTTATGCTAAACTTTAAAATTCTTAAGCGCTTTGGACAAGAATAAATCAATTATTCTTTATTCTTAAGAGCACTGACTTGAAACTCAGTGGTTCTCACACTACAAATTTGGCCACGAATATTCTACATTTATTATTACAAAACTAATTCACATTCATTTACATAGAAGTTAACTTATTCTCTTGAAAAACTTTCTTTTGTATATCAATAATTTTCTTAAATTCTTGTCATACTAATGATACATTTTTATTATTTCAAATGAACATATAACTATTTCAGATAAAGAATACCTTGATGGTAAACCTCATTGGTTTAGTCTTCATGGGTTAATGCCAGTTGTTATACCAGTTCCTAAAAAGTCAGTATCTTCATCGAAAACTTCATCTGATAGTTCAAGACAGGCTAAGGTAATTCTGTTGCTTTATTATCATTGTTATCGAAGTAATTTTACCTTTTAAACATTGTTTTCATACAGTATTTCAGGTCCTCACTTATTCAGTTACAATCAGCGTAGAACGTGGGATATATATGCATCTGTTCAATTTACCACACCACATCACAGTGAAATGACATCATTAAAATAAATCTATGAGTTGTAAAAGTACTAAGATTTCTGGTGGTAGAAGAAACAACTGGACCTAAAGATTATTTGAAAATAAGGAATAAATACGGTGAAATAGAGTTACAAGTTAATTTTGAAACTCAGGATCATATGGAAGATAATAAGTGAATATATTTGCTCCACTATAATTGCTTCTGAACCATATCACCTAATCCCTGTACTTGCTAACATGGCTGAGGCCGACAGTCAAAGCATTCATGGTCTGGAGTTACATTTCCTTTTTCCGACTACAACTTTCTACCAACCTACTAGTAGTGATTGGAAAATATATTACATGTTCCAAACACCTCTATCGAAGAAGATTCACAGTATCGACAAATTATTTTTTATCTTTAACCAATACTCTGAGTATAATTTCAGTGTTTATCATACGGTAGTCCTAAGATAAATGTGCAATGTTTCAAAGACACCTATGACAAAATACTAACAACCTACGAATATCCTCCATCATTAAAGGTCATGTTCCACAAGCACAAGGCAAAATTTACTGATCTGTTGTTTAGTATACTTGCCCATTGCACGACAGCCTACAAATAATTCATTGCAGTATGAAAGCAAGGATCAAAGTATTTGCTAAATCAGCTGAAATTAAGTTATGTAAATGGGAAGGAAGTGTTTTCAAATTGGACCATGTATTTATTATATGTACGCTACTAAAGAACAGTGAACAAATGTTAACATATATCCGATGCCTCATAGATTGTAATAATTCTTCAGTTGATATCAATTCCTAATATTCATATAAATGATGTCATAAAAACTGTAGTCGCGTTCATTATTTCACGATGAAACACGCATGTAAAATTTTGAAATCTAGTGTAAGGTTCCTTATTCGTCTGTAAATTATTAAAAAAATACTTAGACTGATAAACTTTTGGTTAATCATACCTCAGATTTAAAAATATATTCCCAACTGCCCTTATTGATTACTATCAAAAACTACAACTCAGTTGTAACCTCAGATGTTGTTCACAGGCATTAACAATTATATTTCAGTTATTTTACTCATAAAAATATACTACTTTCACTGACATTTTATGACACCAGGATTATTAGACGAATATTTCAAGTATATGTGCTTAATTTATTTTTTAAAACTATGTTACTACTTTATCAATCAATAGTGAATTGTGTAATTATTTCAATCTTTTTGTTCAGAGCTCTAAGGACAGTAGTTCTAGAAGAAGTACAGTGAATAAATCACCGAAAGGTAGGTTACATTTATTCTGTTTAGAAAGTGATTGATCGATGATATCATTAGCTAAATTTGTTGACGTTTTTGAACGAATAGTTTAAATTCAGAACTAAGGATTCTATTTTTTTTTATACAGAGGAATATTATCATCATTTAGCTGTATCCTAAGCATAACTTATTTATCTAATAACTTTGTGTGCTAATCAATTGACGACTATTTTTTTTAAAAATCTCTTTTCGTGATTAGTTGTTGTGTACTCTACCTAACCGTGAAATTTAAAATTATGTTCCATAGAAGGTATAAATAGAATTGTCATTAAATCTACTGTTTCCTAGTAAGCTTTAATAACTAATTGGGAATATTATTTATTCGATTTTGTCTGCTGATCATAATAAAATATCTAACACAAAATGCAATCAACTAGTATGCTAAGTATCTTAGACTAAACGTTGTTTTAAACAAATTACTGAACAGATTTTTGAAGGATTATAAGCATCTGATTATGTTAGATGATTTAAAACTATCAAAGAGTTATCGTGAACTTAGTTTTTACGCTTATTAATGTTCTTCAATGTGGTTACATGAAATCTAGTAGGAACTGATTCTCCTTGTGGAATTAAAACCCACGTTATCTAGTTTTAAACAGAGAAAATACTACTGAACTATTCAAGTTACAACTGACCTTCCATACGACTAAAGATTTGTTTCATGTGACTAATGTCATCAAAAATGGTGATTCTATTGAGTCAGTAAAAATTCAAAAAATGATGTAACTACAGATATGGATTGGTCATTTCATGGGATGTCTTTTTTGAGTTTTAAAATTATACAAAAGCATACGCAGTTAGTTAAAATACTAAAGATATAATTGAGCAAACCAATGTAATACTATATTACACATTGTATGCTTAGAAGTAGCTCGCAACCAAAGGTGAACCTTCGTTTTTTATTTGGTAGTACTAATCGGAGAAACCTCCATTCACTGAGTACATTACCTGTCTTTACTTATCTAATTTGTCGTGACAATGCAGTGTTCAGTTTATTGGAATTTATCAGTATGGGGGTTGTGGAGATTGTTAAGTTTTTGGTTGAGATTATGAATCAATTGATGTTAGACCACCGTTGGAAACCTGGAAGCACTGGACGGCCGTTTCGTCCTAGTATGGACTCCTCAGCAAACTCGGTCAACTGAATATTTTCAGTGATACTGACTATATAATGAAAAAAAGGAATGATTATTTTTCTTAGAAAATAATTATTTTAACCTAGTTCACTTCTATATGCAATCTGAATAATTCAAGCAGACGGAAAATTTAATTTATGAAAAAGAAAATGGTATTAAAACGATAATGATAAACATTACTTTGCTTACTTACTTACTTACACCTGGTACTCCCGAGGGAGCATAGGCCACTGACCAGCATTCTTCAACCCACTCTATCCTTGGCCTTCCTTTCCAGTTCTGTCCAATTTTTGTTCATTTTTCTCATGTACATAGTTGAACATTAACTAAGGAATATATATTATGGTGGGGAGAAAGAGTTGACCTGAGAATAATGTGTTTTTGAGCTATTTATTTTGAACGACCTGGTCAAATATATAATTGTCAAGGTAGTTTTGTGTAAAAACCAATGAAAGTCTGTTAACTAAAAGCCTAATAAATAATAAAGAGATTGCCCCATCATCATAGGCCTTAATAAAATTATCATAGTAGATTTAAGGTTACTACAAAATATTCCTGTACACATAAACGGTGTTTGAATTTACCAATAACCAAGGCTTATATAAATATGAGAATTCGTCCTTGAAAATTCCTATACAATATTTTGAAAGGTATGGTGATGTCACTTATATGGCTCATTTCAAATATGTGTTTGTAATCGATGAACATGGTCCTCCACTCCTTACGTTTATCGTAGTATTTGACACTAACTGGTTTTGAAGCTGTCTAGACAAATGTTTCGTAAAGCTTGTTTGAATTGTTCGGTTATTCTTCCCTATGTATGTGCTGCCATACAAACATATGAATTAATAAATTAGTTTCAATAAACCCCTTAACAAATATATGTGTGACCAGATCGCTCTAAGTAAAAGGTGTAAATGCATCATACTTTTCAAATCAACTTCGTCTTCTTATCACACTTTCAAAATTTATAATAGGGACTAATTACTGTTTGAAAAGAACAAACCAAATAATATGAAAATTCAAAATCTAACGATAGATAAAGAACAAATAAAACTGAAGTCAATTTTGTCTTGTTTTACTAAACATTTCTACCAACTAACTACTATTGTTTCATGAGCTGAAACACGGAAGTCTTCACCTAACTACATAACTTAATTCAACAGTCATAAACTTCATTAATTAATAGAATGATCTAATCTAGCTGTTATTAGTTACTTTACTAATATGCTAATCAACAAGACATATCGAAATTAGCATAATCTAGTGGGGGGGAGAATATCTAGTATATTTCTCAATTACCTTAGTTATTGAAATTTATAATTATTCGTTTCCAGAAAACTGATAAACTAATGTTGTAAACATTCATATATGAGGCCCATATTTTAAAAATCAAATGGTTAATGAATGTTGTTTTTTATTTCAAGGACGTAAATAATTTTGAAGGACTGATGTTTAGGACTACAATTGATCAGTTTATTATTGGCATATTTGCATGCTGTTCGTATTGCCTCGATATAAACTTCACCCTATTGCATAAGCAACTGGCTAGTAGGACTCAGTAGTTAAGTGGATAACGCGATGGCGTTTGAAGTGAACGGTACTGAGTACAAGTCTCGGAGTGAATATCAACTCTGGAATGAAGGTACATCCAGCTGACGAGTCCAATATTGGACAAAACGTGCGTCCTGGATTCCAGTGCTAGCCACTACCCATCTTTGCATATAAAATAAATACTTTGCTTATTGTTTCTTATTTCTTAACAAAAATGATCATTTTCATATTTAATCTTGTGATATTTTATTTAACTAGGT
Source organism: Schistosoma mattheei (assembly GCA_944470405.2). NCBI lineage: Eukaryota > Metazoa > Platyhelminthes > Trematoda > Strigeidida > Schistosomatidae > Schistosoma > Schistosoma mattheei. Next base: position 36,601,041 of record OX103944.1, read on the forward strand.
GACTTGTTATAATGGAAATGAATTCAAGTACATTTATGAATTGATCATCTTTTTCTCAGTATGTGGTAATTAGACCACCAATTCTAAACAAAAAATTTTAACTTTCTTAGTTAATTAGAAATTATTCACTTGCATACGAACTAATTGTATTTCAGGTTAATTTCTATTATAAAGTAATTTTTTACATCATCTTGAAAACCACTGAGAATTATCAATCGTTGAAAAGATATTTCACACACCCTAATGGTTAACGCTTGTGATAATAGAGAGAACTGGAAACAAGATTTCGTTATTTGATAGAAAGTTTGATACTTTATAACAGTTTAGTTTAAATGTCGTAACTTATATTATCAACTTCATTCGATCATTGATATATCACTGTTTTCATTATATCTCATATCTAAATTTAGATCTTATTGATCATAGGTTCAGAAGTGCAGTCAGTGAAAGTAAATTTAATTGTTCACTGGGCGTGAACGGACAGACACTGCTTTGAACTCGCCTTGTGTGGACTGTTCGTAATTTCGCTCAATAAAGTATTATTTAACCCATACAGTGACTCTATATTTAATCGTGTATTATGTGTGTAGTATAACGTGATCTAGTCTGTTCATGGCATACTGATCAAGGAGTATCCAGTCTAGATGTAGCATAATCTCAGTCACCAGTTTCATAATAATATAATTGAAGTATATGGTGGCAAATGGAAAAAATTTCATTCCCCATTCATATCAGGTTTCTAATACAAATTTGAGAAATTGTACATTATGTGAAATTCTATTGAGAATAATGTAACCAAATAAGTGTGTACACTTTTCGATTCATTTCAAGAACACACATTATTATTTGAACACATAGATATTGGTACAAGGAGGCATACATGTGAGCCACACAAATCTCATTTGAATTATGTGAGGGCTGTGATACTGCTCGGGTGCCAAAACCGAGGCAAGGGTGCCCAAACCGAACACTATCTATCACGTACAAAATAATGATAAAAACACAACTTATTTAATAAGCACCTTAGCTAAACATTTAAATTCATGAATACTAAATTTGATTAATTGAGTTAACATCAAACCTGAAATCAAGATACATCTAATTAGATAGTCCCAAATAAGATGAATCTCTCATTTTTGATCCTACTGCTAATCACTGTACACAAGGTTGAAATAGTCATTTATTTTATCAACTATGAGCATCAATAGAACTAAGGTTTATATATATTCAGTCTAGCGAATATCCTGTTCATTAACTCAAGTCTCATTTTGAAATTAACTATAAAATCTTTAATCAACTTAGTTTGAAAATTATTCACTTGTATAAATTAATTAGACCAAAAATTGAAAATAAAAATGGTGTTTATTTGTTTATTTATTCTTTTGCTCAGTCATTTTAACGCATAAACAATAAAATTCTGTCTATGTGTCTTAGTTCATTCAACACTCTTATTAAATTTAATCAGTTCTGATGTTTAACATTTAATTTGGCTAGTCTTTATATTTCTGTCACTACCTATTATTATCATTATCATTATTATTATGGTCTCTATAACTACAAATATAAACAAAGTTAAACTTGTTACACTAACTATAAAATATAAACATAATCAATAAATTTGTAAACCAACAATATTCATCATAATCGTTTATATCAATTATACTGTAATAATTTCAACAGTTGAAATCATGAGTCAATTGAAGTTAGATCACCATGGAAACGTGGAATCACTAGTTGACCGTTTCGCCCCATTGTGGGACTCCTCAGCAGTGCGCATCCACCACCCCGCCTCGTGGGATTCGAACCCTGGACCTATCAATCTCGCGCCAGGCGCTTAACCAACTAGACCATTGAGCCTGCATCTAACGGTGTTAATGTCTAACTTTAACTAATCCACGAAATTGAGCGACACATCCACCATTGTCATCAGTGTAATAAATGAATAAAATACAATAAAAAAAGAGATAAAGTTTATTTGAATTATGTAATATAAATTGGTACAATACATTTTGATTAAACTAACTAACTTGTTAAAACATTTATATATAGAAAGAAAGAGAGAAAGAAAGAAGTTAGTTAAACAATTGAGATCTAAGACAAATTATGAATGTCATAGAATTTGTCTTCTTATTATATTTTAGAATATATTTGTCAAAGAGGTTATCATCAGATGTATATGCCTTTCAAAGGATTTTTGATGTCAATGAGCCTAGTGTAAAATAAATGTCAAAGAAATGATGAAATCGATTGATAATCATGTCAGTCTTAGTCAGCTCAGACTGAATGAAATCTCAAGTTCATTCAACTATTGATTATTCTATAGAAATATATTCTACTGTTGGTTATAGATTGAAATGACTCAAAATGATGAATTTCACCCTTCTTTTTACAATTCCTGGATATATGGTTAATAAGGCATATATATGGGAATGATCAAATTTATATAATTATTATTGAAAAAAAGCAGTGATTAGTACGTTAAGAACGAGAACGTTCAGCACTATCGCTTGTTAAGATTCACCTATAAGAATTATGTTAATTTTCAAAGTAGGCTAACTTCTTATATTCTGACTAATACAATTAAACCCAAAGATAATCTTAATTAATACTGGTCTCAAACATAAGCCTTTATCCTTTGTCTTAGTCTCTAATCTGATAAGAGGAAACACATCAGTCAAGCTTTCATATACCTATTTTTAAGACACTAGTCTATATATATAGCTCAACACTTGTTAGTTTATGTACACTAAGCATCTGATCACATCGCACCCCAAGTAAGATATCTTACTTTAAATATAATGAAGTCAAATATGAAAGAGAAAGAAGCAGTAAGTACTCAATTATTTAAAAGTAAAGGGATATTAAAAGGTATATCAATAGTTGACAGGTCCACTGAAAGCCCATAATACAGGGGATGTAGAAGTACAATGATTCAGTTATCTATTAACCATAAATGAAAGAAGTGGATAGAATTTAGTCACTACTAGAATGTTTTACACTTCACTGTTTAATGAATGACTAATTCAATATATAAATTTTCACATACAAAACTCTTAAGGTGAGTGGGTTATCACTGATATCTTTGAGTCCTTAGTGTTTGAGTCTGCCAGAAATTTACTAAGGTTAGAAACAATGATTACTAATGAAGCCTGTGACGCATATCGATTATCTTTATCTATTGAAATAGCAGTCCTATAAGACACATACTCTAAATAATAAATATATTTTTGTTATATCCCAATGAGTAGAAAACTTATATTTTTGACGTTTGTGACTTAATTTAAGCTACTTCTTCAGAGTAAATAACTAGACAAAATTAAATTAACGCACGTTTAAACAATACAAAGGAAACAGTGCAAAATATTTCTAGTACAATCAAAATCATAATAGATCTGAATATATCAATGTCAAGTCATTCATAATGAACTTGAATATGTATGACTAACTTGACTAAGAATGACTTGACATTGACATATTCAGATCTATTATGATTTTGATTGTACTAGAAATACTTTGCACTGTTTCCTTTGTATTGTTTAGACTTGCGTTAACTTAATTTTGTCTAGTTATTTACTCTGAAGAAGTAGCCTAAATTAAGTCACAAAACGTCAAAAATATAACTTTTCTACTAATTAGATTACAACATAAAATATATTTGTTATAACCATTCAAAATAAATCAGATTTATATTTTCATTATATATTAAATGATGTTGTCAATATAAGCATGTTCACTTTGATTCTCATTCTTCTTGTGCATTCCTATAATGTGTAATTTTTTTAAATGTTTTTTTGATTCACAGATCAACTTCAGTCTCAAAGAATAAATATATGACATTGAAATACACCCGCGATATATAAAGTGACTAGATTATTAATGAGTTTATGTCTGTCGAATTGAATCCAACTATTGTTTCTTTCTAAGATAAGCATACAACATTGTATACATGCATAATATATAAATATATATCAGCTTCTTGAATAAAACAGTAATAAATATCATAATTCATATGGTTATGTTGAATTTTAATATGACTATAAGAAAACCTTCAATTCTATCATCATCGTGATCATCAACATCATCATTATCATCACCATCATCATTATCTTTAGTATATTTTATCTTCTTTACATTCCATTATTTTACCGTATGTATTTAATTTCAACTATTATTACTATTACTGTCTATATATGACAATTTGTTGTGCTTCTGATTATTGAAATAACAGATCATAATTGTTAATGAATAAAGAAAATTTCCAATGGATTATTTATTATCTTCAATATTCTACGGTGTTATACATTGATTATTTTGTTTTTTTTTTTGAAAAACGACAACTTTATGATCTCATACTAAACTGATATTTATTTATGTTTATATACGATTACTGTTAGATAATATGAAATGAATATATAACTATGTATATTTTCGAAGAACAAAGATTTTTAAAACAAACATGTATCTTTTTATAATGAGACTAAATATTATCGGCTTGTTTAAATGTTCCTCATCACTTTCACCTCTCTTGTACGCATCTACCTATTGACTTATGTTTTTCATTCAAAAGAAAGCAAAGTTGTATATAAAGTAGAAGTTTAGAATTTATATGCATATATAACCAGATATATATATATATATATATATATATATATATATATATACCCTAAACTGATCATGTATATGTAATATTCTCTTTTTTCATGATCACTTTACCCTATATCTTCTTGTGTAATGAATAATCTCTAAAAGAAAAACTGAATAGATCAATCAAATATGTGTGTTTTAATGCAACCAAATTTTGTGTTTTTCTTGGCAACAATCATTAATTTAAGTTAAATAGTTTATGATAAATTTGTTAAAAAGTAAGCAAATACTTGAATGAAATATAAACAGTGTTATAATTCTAACTTATGATCATTTGTGTTGATATTTAAGGGAAACCAAACTATATAAATATATAAATCATCTTTGATATCTTGAAGATAAAATTCCTCAAAGATTTATTTCATTTGAATAATTATTGAATACTAGAAATTAATGAGTTCTGTGTTGCCCTAGAAATTTTCAATAATACAGACAAATGAATTTTTTATGAATCAATCTTTCCGCTTTACTTTGGTCAGCAATTATTATTATTATTGATGGCTTTATTCAATATTATATTTTGGTACAATATAGAATTCTCAGTACAAGGTATTTCAACAGGTTTCTTTTACAAAAAACAAACTCAAAAAGAAAGCAACAAAGGTTAAAAAAATCTGAAAAACTGTACAACTTTCCAAATTACAGACATGTTAAGAATTCAGGTTATTGACTAGGTTAACTCTAACAACCTGTTTGTCACAGAGTATATTTGCTAGGTAAGGTATTATAGAACTTTCATACTTTTGCTTGCGTGCATGGATTTTAATGTAATTACGTCTCATTCTACCAGAAGATATACAAGCAGAAAGATAAGAGTGAAGGGATGGCTAGTATCTGATAAAATAACACCTGCCAGGAGTTTGCATGACTTTGGATGTCTATCCACAACCATATTAATTATGACCTCGAAAGATTCACCACACACCTTGCTAACTGCCTTCAGTACTCTACGCAATACAGCAAAGTCTTTTCTCAAAAGCCCGGGAAAGAATCATGGAGATCGGTAAAGAATAATAGGTAATATGTAAGAATTGACAAGTTGTAAGAGTAAGTGACGAGTAATTCCAAGAGCATGCAATCTCTTTATGTAATACGTCAGACGGAAAACCTTCTTCGATAACGATAAAACGTGGGAAGACCAAGAGAGATCACAGGAAAAGGTAACACCAAGATAATTGACCTTCAACACTGTGTTTATCAAATAGTCTTCAATGGCACAAGCATTATGTAATCTCAAAATGTTGTTTAGGTTCCGTTCATGTCTCATGCTAAAGTTAACAGTTTGACATTTAGACGGATTAAGTATGAGACCATTACCAACAGACCAACAATCAATACGAGACAAAAACTCATTCATTTCTATGGGATGTAAAGAGGAAGAGATAGGTATACATACAGTGAGATCATCCGCATATTTTACAAAAGTGTCTACTGTGGAAGATGGCAGATCATGCAATTGAATCTGATTTCAGTTAACTAATGATGCAGAGTAACAATTATCTAATGATTTTGATAAGTAATTTCTTGACTACAGACTTGTTCGAAATTCATCTGTTAAGAATTTGAGAATGGTTTCTAAATGTGACATTTCGTGATTATATTTCTCATGAGTATGTTTTTTCAAGTTTGGATATCATGCATACATATTTCTTTGTAGGTCATATACCTTTGTGTAATTACAATTATATATTTTGTTATTATATATGACAATTATATTTGAAATAATCTCAGCGATTGAAATTTAAATCATTCAAACGTTTCGTCCAGTAAACGTATGTGGACTTCTCCAGGGTAATAATCAAAATTTTTACTTTGATTGTTAAACACTACATGTTTCTTAAATGATTACAATTTTGCTTATTACCCTGAAGAAGTTCAGATAAGTTTACCGGACGAAACGTTTGAATGATTTAAATTTCAATCGCTGAGATTATTTCAAATATAATTTTGCACATATAATAACTTCTCTATACTCGGTGCCTAATTTTTGTCAAACCATTCGTTCTAATACTGAAGAATATTCGTATAAAATATATAAATTATGTTAGGTAATTATTGTACTAATTTGTTTTTATTTATATCAAGTAAAAAAAATAGTTCACTTATAAGAACACAGAATAGAAAAGATTCATATTCGTTTGAGCTTTCCGTAGACTCCTTTTTAGTTTAAAACAGATATCAAAAGAAGATCATAGAATGTCTTATATTTATAAAAGAGGACAATTTCCAAGTCCAATAAGCAAATTTAATTTGATCATCAACGCATGTGATTGAACAATTTGTTCTAAATTACTTCATCATATAATAATTTATTGATTTCTTGTTTCGTGATCAGTAGTATTTTAAGCATGTACTACTTTTATTTGACAATTAATAATGTTAAATCCTTTGTTAACAGGAAAATATAAGGGTATTTTTAGAGTAACAGAAGTCGCTAACTGATCAAATTTACCAATACATAAAGCTCAAAAGATAGTAACCAGTTTATAAGCCAATTACCATATAAAATTATTCCTTAAAATTCGTTTCGTATCCATAATTCAAGATTTTAAATAATCTGAAAAGTTTACAAATATATACGCAGTATAATAGGAAACACTAACAGTTTCAATTCGATAGTCAACTGGAAATAGACTGATTTGCAGTTGGTGTCGGTGTCTAGTAATCGAATTCTGTGTATGATATTTACAATATGATGGTGAGATGAAGTGACTAACTGTTTGAATGAACTCAAACTGGATTATTAAGTACGTGACCATCAGTCATATTTCCAATTCCGAAAGAAACACAGGTGCTGTAGACCTTCCAACCCGTTTCACCCAGTGACCACTTCTGAGAAACGTAGGTCTGTGGCATCCTGCTGGATAATGTCAGCCGTCTAACAGTATATAAGATTCATCTTAAGTCCCAGTAACTTTGTTCATATGCTACATTGCAAAGAATATGGGCTTAATTCGGTTAGTGCCGGTCAGTAGATATGACCGGTTATCATTTAGTGACCGTTTGGCACATATATTTTTGTCCCACAAAAAGCCAATTTTATTCACATAGTTGGGCAGTAATGTGTGTTAAAGTAATATTAAATGACAACTATTTAAAATTTTAGAACAGCATTGATTCCTCCTGTTTTTCAAATTAATCTTACTGAAGTTCGAGAACCAAATGGAATCCTTAATTCGTTGTGTCCTATCACTTGTCTTTACTCTTAAGAGCAAAGACTTTAATTCAGTAATGTTAGGCTTTTTTAACCAGTAGAGCTGATCGATTTTTATCAATCTCATCACAACTCGACCGTTAGTTTAATTGACTCGATATAATATTCACTAAAGGTTTGGTATCAGTTGTATAGGTAAGCAGTTCACTGAAAACTCTAAGACTAAAATTCTTAATAGTTGTAATTCGCTTATACATTTTGATTTACAATCTTGCAGGTAAACTTATAATCCATATGTAATTTGAATTCAAGACACTGTCACAATTAGTTTGTAATTCATCATTCTCATAAAATAAAATTTTGTACGATATTTCCCACTTCTATCTTCTGAAAAATCATGTTTTCAAGGCAATAATAAACAATTAAAACTGATTATTTAATGATAATTGAGTGATACTTTTTCTTGCATCTACTGATCAGTATGATTTCACTAACTTACATAGTTTATTCATATTAACTTAAGGTAAAAAAAACAAACAAACAAAAGATAATGATGATAAGGGAGTCCATTATGATGGAAAAAGACAGAATACAATAAAAACAATAATGGCCTTCTGACAATTACCTCTCTAACTATCTAAACTCTGAAAAATATGCAAGTCAGTTTATCGAAAATTCGTATTTTGAAATACTTATATTATTCATATACTATAAAAACATACAAAAGTCCTTGTACAAACAGTTTACAATTATACAAAATAACATGCAAGTTATATCAATATTCCATAATGAAATCATCAACTTCAAACAGAACAAAACCAACATATATTACCTTTTATATCAGTATATATATATATATATATATATATATAGGTTGGTGGAATGAGTATTATGGAATGGAAGGAAACACCGATATAGTTGTAATTTATATATATATATTTATATCAGCATTAAAAGAAAACCTTCTTAGAACAGTTTATTTCTGTAATAAATCTCGTGTAATTTCTAAATTCATACGATTTCTTTCAACCAATATATCAGCTAATTCTTTATGATCAGATTGTCTTAAAGCATATTCTAATTCAGCTATTTTTACATCATCTTTAACTGTTTCACGTAATTTTTTCCAATACATTAATGTTTTTTGACTAAATGCTGCTTCACGTTGATTAAATGTACGCATTTCTTCATAATTATTAATACATGTTGTTAATGGTATATTTAATAATAAAAATACTCTCATATCATTTTCAGTTAATGCTTTAGCTATATTTAATATACTTATATCTGAAAGCACAGAAGCTGATGATTGAATGTTTCCTTGTTCTTTATCATCAATATCATCTGTTAAATAGATATTTATATGTAAAGAAAAAGGAGAGATTAGAAAGTAAAGAACAATCGAAATAAAAATGAAAATGATGAAATATTAAGTGATTACATAATTTGTTCAATAAATATTGAGAATTCGGTAGACAAAAAATATTGTTAAAGTTAAATAGTGGCTAACAGTAGAATCCAAGGCATCCATATAGTTCTGTTTAAGACCTTTCAGGTAATTGAGCCTGTATTCCAGCTCTGATATTTACACTGTGATTCGAATCTAGCAATTTTCGCTTCAAAATTACAAAGTATTTTCCATTGAACTACTGAGTCTAGATATATACTAGTTTGTGTAACGGGTACAATTTTTAATTATAGATGTTTATATCATTTGATTGTTGATGTTAACCACTGTTAGCTAAAGGTTTATAAAGTCTTGTGACTAAATGGCAATATTGAGGCAATCTGCTTATGTGCACAGCAACAAAATAAAACAAACCAATTCCAGTCCTTAACATCAACAAACAAACCTTAATAAATAGTAATACTATTGATGTGAACAGACATCAATCTTTTTTATTGTTGAAAACATCATGCATCTATGATTTCTTGTGTCAGATGGTCACCAATTTACTGCCTGGGGGAGTTAAGTTTGAAAAATTTGTTTCCTCACACTATTTTAGTAAAATATGAAACAACAGCACTCAAAGACTTCTTCGAATGTTTTTAGCGATTGAAAGGTCTGTTGCCGAAAAAGAGAGAAGTACATAATTAGATTGTGTTGATGTAGCTTAATTTTTTTGTAAAATAAAGCTTTGTTACTACAGTTTGTGTATTTATTGGACAGAACTTTTATACTTAGCAAACATACCTTGATACCCTGACATTTTATTTGATCTATTATCCCAAAAAAATATGTTTATTAATGATGAGTACGGGGTTTGTCTGAAAAAGAGAAAAACAAGAAAATAAACAATTTTTAGTTCCATGAAGTATATTTTGTTAATATTAGCAAAGTTTAAATTTTATTGGGTAAGACACTGAGGTAGAACAATTAGTACTTTACTTCAGTTGATTGTTTACTGCTTTAAAAAATAGACATGAATGTTTGCCATTAACAAACGTGTTCAAAAAGAAATCAGATAATTTAGTCACTTATAAATGAGGTAAGATATAGCAATTATGTTCATCGGTTCAATACTCTACATTTCACAGTAGTTCAAGCATATGAATTTGGACATAATTAATTTCCTCGGTAAATTTTGTCAAATAGGAATGAGAAATATTGAGGGGTAGTTTTATTTTTTTATTTATTGCTTTCAATTGTCCACACCACCGATTTTATTAGTAAGATGTCCCACAAATATGCTTTGTAAAACATTAATAAAGTAATCTATTTTTGTACAATCATCGAGTTCCACTTTATATGGTCCCCAACTATTGCAAAGATTAGTGCACAATCAGTCGAAAAGAATTTATGTAACCTGTTGTTAATAATACTTACCTATGCCTCTTAACCCTCATGGAGGAGTATAGACCACTCACCAGTATTCTCTACTCAATTCCGCCCTAAACAATCCTTTTTAGCTGTCTCCAGCTGTTATCCATCCTTTGAATGTCTGTTTCCAATTCCAGACACAGTATGTTCTTTGATCTTATTCTTTTCCGTTTCCCTTCAGGAGTCCATATTAGTGCTTGCTTTGTGACGCAGTCTGATGATTTTCTCAATGTGTCCTATCCCACTTCAATATCTTTTCTTAATTTCATCTTCACTTGGAAGCTGGTTTGTTCTCTCACAGTAGTTTGTTGCTGATGGTTTTCAGCCAACAGCCATTGAGCATATTGTGTAGACAGCTGTTTATAAGTACTTGAACCATTTTGATGATGGTTGTGGTAGTTCCCGAAGTTTCAACTACGTACAGTACAAATGTCTTGACGTTTGCATTGGAGATTGTGACTTTGGTATTGGTTAACCGATTCTTCTAGTTCCATATGTTCATCAGTTATAGAAGTGTTGTTCTTGCTTTGCCAGTCCTCGCCTTTACGTCTGCATCAGATCCTCCTTGTTCATAGATGATGATACCCGAGTACATAAAAATTTCCACCTCTTCCAGCGTTTCTCCATCAAGTATAATTGGGTAGGTGTTCTTTGTGTTATATTTCAAGATCTTGCTTTTTCCCTTGTGTTTGTGGAGCCCTACTGCTGCAGAGGCTTCTGCTACACTAGCTGCTTTCACTTGCATCTGTTCGTGTGTGTGGGATAGAAGGGCTAGGCCATCTTCAAAGTCCGAATCGTCTAGTTGCATACAAGCTGTCCGTTGTGTTCTGTGCTTCCCCTTAGATGTCGGGATCTTCATAATTCAGTCAACCATTAGAAGAAAGAGAAATAAAGAGAGTAAGCAGCCTTGTTTAACTCCGGTTCTCACTTGGAATGGATCTGTCAGCTGTCCTTCATTCACAAATTTGCAGTGTAGTCTATCGTATGAATTTCGGGTGGTGTTGACGATTTTCTCAGATACACCATGGTGTCAAAGAGTGTTCCATAAAGTCTTTCTATCCACACTGCTAAACTTCTTCTCATAGTCAACGGAGTTGATGTATAGTGACGAGTTCCACTCAACTGATTAATCAAAAATAGTGTCGTGATTTGGTCTGTGCACGACCAATCCTTACAAAATCCAGCATGTTAATCTCAAAGGTGTGCGTTTACTGAATCTTTCATCCGATTCAACAACACTCTGTTCAAACCTTTCCTGGTACTGACAGCAGGGTTATGCACCCGTATTTTTCACATTTGCCCAGATTTCTTTCCTTTAGTGTCTTGATGAGATATCCTTCATTCCACTCTGTTGGAACTTCTCCCTTCTCCCAAATCTCCTTGAATAGAACGTGGAGCATATTTGCAGTTACTTCGTGCGTGAGTTCAGAGCTTCAGCTGGTATATTGTCGGGTCCTGATGCTTTCTCATTCTTCATTTGTCGTCCTCCATCGTAGTTTCTTCTTCTTTCAGTAGATCTTGTAAGACCTGCAACCTGTTGTCGAAAGTTATATTGAATTCGTTGAGTTTGTATGTCGAAGGAAGGCTGTATTTAGCGTTTGTAGTGCAGTTTCTTTAGTTGTCCATTGCTTCTTTATCTTTGGTTTCATCTTGACAACCACCAGGTAGTCGTCAAAACTCTGTCGGCTCCTCCACTAGTCCTCACGTCTTCCATTGATCTCAAGAGTTTTCTACTGGTGTAAATATGATCGATCTGATTCTCTCTCTGTGAGCCAGTGAAATCGGTGTGGCTTTGTATGTGTTTGTGGATCTGATTATTAGAAAGTGCGTCCACCTCGTAGCTTCAAAATAATCTCGGATTTCATTATGAGGCGTCATAACTCTTCCTTCGACTCTGAGGATAGAGTTCAGATGGTTTTATTTTTTTCCCTGGTTAGCGATTTTAGCAAGGTTGTATTCTATGGGGTGATGATGTTGACCCCGTGCCTAGTTCTCCTCCTTCACCCGCGCTTGGAACTGGCAGAACCCATAGAAGAGCTGCAGGCGGATTTTGTCGGTGGTATAGTATGGCAATAAAAAACTGATAGTAGTTACAGACCAACTTTGATGTAACTGCAGCGACGATGATAATTATGTTAATAAGGATAAAACAGCAGCTCAAAAATAATTCACAATAAATGTCTATGGACTTTAATTAAAAGCAGTATCAGTAATAATCGCTTTGATTATTTTTCATAGTTCATTTTCCCAGTATTATAAATTTCTCTCTATAAATTTTGCTCATTACATCCGTGAAGGCTAACGTATCAAACGTTTTCATTATATTCGTTATTTTATATTAGTATAGCTGTACGAGTCTTGGCAACGCGATTGCCGGAAGGAAAACGTCCTTTATCAAAGCTTTCGCGCTGTTAGTTAAATTAGCTATGAATATAAGTGAAAAAAGTTATAAATTTATGTGTTGTTTAAATATAGCTTGTACTGATTGAACCAACAGTGTGAGCATCAACGAGTATAAAAGTAAGGCTATCAACATGCACTGAGTTAATTGCTTCACAGACAACACACATTGCCCGGTACTGCTGATTCCAATTTAATTTGTTAAATGGAGTTTTATGGTGCCTCTTTTTGACTAAACCATGAACGTTCGAAACAACTCATCATCACACTACACAATGACTTTTAACACTCTATTTTTTTCAAGTCTGCTTGTTTTTCCATGCTACTACCTGCAGAATTAAATATCTTGGTCATAAAAGCACTTGACAAACTTGAACAACGAAATAAACTTGTTGTAGAATAATCTGCAAAACCTAACAAAATTAACTCAAGGCTACTAGATGAGCCCCCAAATTTCACACCAAGCCTTTTAAATGAGCGTCAACTGGATGCCAAATGGGGATAATGCTTAAGTCTAAGTTAACTATCTGGCAAAGTACGTAGTACTTGGATGAAGGCCACAGTTTTGGGAGCAGTGATTTTCTTAATGAGTGTAACTAACTTTGTAGTTTCCGTCTCGTTAAATGCTAACTATACAAAAATACCAGGATCGATATGAAACAAAATGAAATTTTAGGACCCCACATGAATCTGAAAACTATGGCACTCACAAATCGTCGTATATTGCTTACAAGTGTGTTATGATGCAAAGTGATCACCAAGACACAGACAAATACGCGATGAATTATCTTAGGTTGTACATTGTCTAACCATACAATGACTGAGTAGCAATAGTCAGTCAAGACCTGAAAGCCACTCTTGCATACCAGCAAATTATCTCATAACCTTTCGATCAGTACACAAACCCTTAATCCAAGCATATGTTAAAATATTTATGGTTTTTTATAAAGTTCTTACTCAACCAAATCTAAAATAATGAGCATGTGCTCCCGACCTCTATTTAGAAAGGGACATTCATTTGTTGTAAAAGGTTCAGCGAACCCCAGCTAACTTAATTCTTGGCGTCTCGGAGACCAGCTGACCTTAGTCTGTTTCTTTCGTCGTATAAAGGAACGACTTATCACTAAGCCGCGACCCTAAAATTGCTTAATGATAATTCTGCATCTAAACTAAACTTTTTGATCTCTAGAACAGAGGATATACGAGGACACATTTTCTTAGTGAGTGATCGAAAATCCATGTACCAAAATACCCGACGAAAAGTGGAATTGGATGAGAGGCTCTCACCATCAAGACAATTGGCATAAAGTATACTGATGAAATAAAGAAAGCGGAACCGAGGCCGCTCAACTGTATACTTTATGCTCATGCGAAGAGTTAGACTCTCGTCATCATCCAAAGCTCAGTGGTCAAGCAAACTAAAATCAACACTTTGAGCAAACACTCGGAATTAAGATTTTAGGGTTTTGAAGTTTATTACTACGCAACGAACTTAAATGTCACCCGCAAGTTAATTATTAATAGAAAGGTAGTCTTTTTACCTAGTTTCAAGAAGTAAAATTAACACCTTTTGATTTTGGATGAAGATATTTGTTTTTAACGTCACTATCAAGACAATAATCTTTGTATATTTATCTACCTGATTATAACGACAACAACTGATAAATTTAAAATGTCAGATTTGAAGAACAACCTTGAAAAGATGGATTTCACCTTGAAGGCTGAAATGAAACAAGTGGTCTCGGACAGAACAGAAGTCTCCGCTTAATGAACTTTCTTCTCTATTAGCAATGGATTATCGATGCCTTCAGGCAGAAGACTAGTTGTGAAGCAAACAGAAGAGAAGTATTAGAAAAGTAATCTGAAATTCTGTCCTGAGTCCCTCAGGATGTATCAAGTTTCCTCTTAAAGGATTCCAACAAAGTCGCTTGAATCACTTCAGACGGTAGCGAGCTCCAATACTTGACCAGAGTTCACTTTGGTGCGCATCACCAACAGACTGAGCCCCTACTTGTTATCTACAAACTTATCTCACACTAACAACATGGATTCCGGAAGGCCTGTAATAGCTTGGCTCCATGTATTGATCACCCTGATAACCATTATTAAATAGACACCACTGATGTATGGATTCAGAAAGAAACTCGATCCGCCTACTTAAATATATTACTAAATAACTAAGATCCCTAGGCTAAAAGCATACCAAGTGAACTTGGACCGAAAAACTAATACACGAGAACAAGTAAATACAGAGGCGAATTGAGAGTCAAATGAATCAGTAAGATTCAAGCACATATATCTTGGGAACCGATCGATTTATCGAGCGATTTTTAGGCGACTACTATTTGATAGAAACCAATAACCGATCAATGGTAGACCACCATTGAGAACCTGGAAGCACTGTACGACCTTTTCGTCCTGTTGTGGAAGCCGTCAGCAGTACGAATCCATGAACTCTCAAGGGAGACTCGAATTCGTGGCCTTTAGCCTCGAGCACGGATTTTCAACCTCTAAATCTCTGAGCCGACGTCCGACAGTGCTAATTTGTGACTCAGAACAATCCACGACATTGTACGACTATCCCCCATTGTTTTCGGAGAGTAAGTGCTTCGCTCCTGATGTGGTTGAACTAACATTTATGCCAGAGATTGGGATTTGTGTGTAGGCTGTCACATATGATCAAGCACACACATTCATACAAGTATGGTAGTAATAATAGTGGCACAAAGTTAGAGACAAATTCTTGCTGTTCGAGTAACACTCTGTTAAATAAGTTAATTACAGAGCTTGGTAATAATACCCATAGACAAACTTAATTGTAGGAGAGGAGCCGTGGGACTTTTTCTATATTACCAGTCTGTTGGTTGCACTACCACTTCCGATCGCATGATGTAGGTAAACGTGATATACAGCGATTTCCCAAAAGCCTTCAGTAGGGTCAATCATACGTATCTGGTCAAAAAACTCAAGGTGTTAGTTGTCGGTTCACCATTGGTTGGCTTTTTAAGATATGAATAAACTTTACCTTTTCTCAAGCTAGATAATTTTTTAGTGAGTCTCAGTGGGTTCAACTCTAAGACGGCTCGTTTTCGCTCATCCAAATGACCTTCTT
This sequence comes from Schistosoma mattheei, assembly GCA_944470405.2. Lineage (NCBI taxonomy): Eukaryota > Metazoa > Platyhelminthes > Trematoda > Strigeidida > Schistosomatidae > Schistosoma > Schistosoma mattheei. The sequence goes on from OX103944.1 coordinate 36,617,172, forward strand.
GAACAAGCACAATCTGAGTTATAACTTTTCATCGACTATGTTCGACGTTGTAGAGAAATTTAATGTCTAGGTGACAATTTTCAATTTCAGCTACATTTGCCTCGACGTCAAGTTTGGGGGATAACAATATAATTGGTTTCATTACCTCAAAGAGTGAAGTAATCCAAATTAGGCATTCTGCATACTACACATACGGCTAGTGTAATTTCTTTTTAGAGGTGTCCTAGGTTGAATAAGACTTATTAGTCTTATCACCGTGTGATTTGAAGTCTTGTGAGAGCCGTGGCGAAAATCTCTTTCAAGTAAACCATGCACTGGTAAGGTCTAAGCGCATTTTAAGCCCTCTTGACGATAGAGCCTGCCAGCCAACTCTTTAAAGTTTCATTCGACTCAATCTAGAGTGTGGGAATATAGTGTTCCTCCCCGCACTTGAAAACAGTAATAATACTCTGGAATGTCTCCAAAGGTGGGCCATGCAATTATTTCGATAATGTGCTGCTGCTGATCTGTTGCTGGTAACTGTGTTCACGCGGGGTTAATTGTCACTAGTTTGTTTGTAGCCTCTGCATATGACATGATTTCGGATACTTTTTTGGCCTTGCAGAATCAATTTTTAGCAGCTTGTTGTTATGATTCTGTAAGACTATAGATTACTTCAGATTTTAAGAATAATTTGTAAGAAAGAACGGTTGGTTGCACCAAAGGTTATGTACAATGTGAGTTGCCGTGACGTATTTGCATTAAACAAAAGGGAGGCTCTCTAATTCACTTGGCGTACACTGTTCTTAAAAAGCGATCCAGCCAGGCATTAGAAATCTCCGTAGTTGCTATCAGTGAGTTTTTGTTCACTCAAACGGGTCAAACCGAAGCCTTCGATGACCAAATAAATGTTTCCCAGAAAAGACAAGATTGCGAGGTCATTGGTTAAGAATCTGCTTTAGAAAAAATGCATGTTGGATGCCAACCTTAAATAATATTTTTTTTATTGTGATCAAAGGGCCAAACTTAAACGGAGTCAAGGACCTCCAGTGTTTGTATGCTAAACTAAGTTGGCTCTTGGAGGATTGCAATATAAGATTGATATATCAGTATTTCATGGACGAAGAGAACAGATCGATTCTGTCACCACTAGTTTATCAGGCTGAACTTCTGTAGTAGGGTTTTTGTAACTACAAACACACCTTGAGGTACTAGGTAAGCGATGTTTGGTAGTGAAAGCAAGTGTGATAGGTCAGTGAGTATGGACAGACAGCACTCAACATATCGACTATTAAATTGATTAATTCACTTCCTCCTATTGGTTTCGAGTCCAAACTGAGAGTGATATTTGTAATTGTGTAGAATAAAATACTATCTAGCGTTACGCTGGTCCTCTACTCTTGTCCATGAATCGGATATCTGATATAAAGTGATTGATCTGATAAAAGTAAATCAGTTTAGACAATATGTGACTTCCACGTATGATCATGTAGATTAGGCGGTCAAATCATGACAAATCTACAATTTTAAGATTAGGTCTATCATCACGGTGGCATAGATAACTGTACTGATGTCGTACCAAACCATGAATAAACAACTTCCTTTTTCGATAGTGTAATAAGAAGACGAAGATTATTAGATTTATGTGACATATTAACGCAATACATCTCGAATAATCTGATGGTTGCAGAAACAGACAGAACCAAATGACCCAATAAGAATAGAGGACAAATATCGATCATTCTCTATTGCCAAACATAACTGAAACAGGTCACAAGATTGATCTTAACTCAGCTATTGCGGTAACGTGCAAAAGTGTAAAAAGGCGCATACTAAGGTTTATAGAAGCGTTAACCAAACAAAAAATCAAGCCCTCTTTGTGCATTCAAAAAACTTTTTTTATTTTTGTATATAAATGCTCTCAACAAATATATGTGTGATCAGATTGTTCGAAATGTATTGTCTAATACACCACTTAGTTTTGATAATCTTCGTCTCCTTATTACACTACGGAATTTATGAAGAAGAATTTTTACCTTAAACTTCCTATTTCCGTGATTATTGTTTTCCTTTTGTTCTTTCAGAACACTGATGACGTAACGCACTGTGTCTTCAACGTACGTATTATAAACTCACAACTCTGGCTTGTAATAAGACTTATCGAGTCAGTCCCAAGTAACCGCCATGAGACCTTTATGGTCATTATGAAACCATCTGTTTTCGATTCTCTATGTTGCACACAAAATATGACAGCAAATGGGCATCCAGGTTCCTTATAAACATTTTTAGTTACAATTACCAGTTACAACATATAGATCGAAATATCAGGAAACACAAGATAGAAGCAGTAAATGGCAGTTGGAAAACTAAGCTTCTTGAAACCGAGTTGCTGTGTGCCCGAAAAGTTGAGTTTTGTCATGATGATCTGTTAGCACGAGGTATTTGGCTGAAATTGAATAAAGATTAACAATGTACTCAAATGGAACCCAAAAATGAGAAACAATCAATCAAAATTCAACCTCACAATAGATTCTAGTGACTGAACGTGATACTCTTGTTGAGTGCGTAAATGTTGTATCTGCATCTGCGACACTAGGTTTATAGTCCTGAATTAAAATCGTCATTTGAGTATGATGTGACCGCCAAAACTATGTTAGATCACATAAAATTCATATTACTGCTAATCTTGGTTTGCCCTAACGTGGTCACAAGGTGACTCGGTTCTTCACGAACCTTTAAAGAACAAATAAAATGTCGTTCGTAAGATGTTATATTTAGGATAAAGATCAAATTTTCAAGTAGCCTGACCCCTCCATGCATTTCTGCGCTGTGCGCACTCCGTATTCTTCTCTCACTGACTTTTTTATCTCCAACTTTCCATTCGCTGTTCAAAACCAAGTGATTAACCTTCTAATGCAGAAAAACATTCTACTTGAAAAGCTATAATTGTAAGGTTCAGATTTATTCCGCTCTTCCTAATAACATAAAAGTGTAAGAAATACAAAGTAACTTCAGATAATAATTCTTATTTCTAAAGCCTGTGTTCTTTCGGTTTACTTGAATTTGCCCGGGACCCCAACGTATACTGAAGTTTAGGGACACTTCTTTCTCCTTAAGAAAGGTCACATTCAAGAGTTTAGTGCCGGCTATAGCAAGAAATTGATTTTGACGGACCATTCTTAAACGTAGTGTTACACTGACAGAAAACTAGTTAACGTTGGCCATAACGATAGTAACGAGTACACTACACGTTCTATAACAAAGGTTTAAACATGACTGTATATCACGGTTAAAAAGTGGCTGAGCATTACAATCTAGCAATTGCTTAGGGAAAAAATTGCATTTACTTTGAGCTGTCTCAAGTCGCTTTTACAGAGAAATATTTGGAGTTCTATATAACAGATACGTTATATTTCATGTTGCGTGTTATGTTCAAGCAAATAGTCTATATCATGAGTAAGTACTGAGTCAAGGCTATTTCATATAGACTCATAAACCTCTTTAGATAATACAAAAACTAGTATTTCGGTTTTAATAAAGACTTAGAGCGTGGAATAAACCAACTTCAAGCCTTCATTTGTGCTACTTAATCTCAGTTTACTCTTACGCAACTACAAATGTAACCAAGGCTAAACCAGAGTATACGTAAGATCAAGTAGTTACGAGTGACCGAGTGAAGATTGCTTTCTTAATGTAAGCGTTATTACAAATGATTGCTACTATTTGTATGCATGTTTCTTACATATAGCGTTATTTATTATCAAATTATTTTTATGCTATCACATGTGTTACGTTTGTAGCTTGTAAGTACTAGGGGTTTACTGGACAGTCGTAAGAGTACTTTTAGGAATCGACTATGGAGTAGTTAGTTCAAGCTTTTAAAGCCAAGAAAAAAGATAACATACCGTTTCAATTTCGTCTGTACCGTACAGAGAGAAGCATGAATAACGACTGTATCACAATTGATTGATCACTGGGTGGTGACCAATCTCTTATTAGTGCAGATCGAATGCTATCGATCATGTTGCAATGTGGCCACCAGTCTAGGTGACTCGACACTGCGGGCACTATGTATTGAGATTAGATGGTGGTTGAAGGTAGTCAACAGGAAACCCTGGACCCAGTCCTACAGGAGGTCAGTCGCGGCTCGGATAGCTCAGTGGTAACGTCTCTGACTGTGAAGCTGGGTGACACGAGATCGAATCCGCCAGGGAGCACCAGTTCCCTCAAGATTACAGGCACACCTTGCTGACAAGTGCAAAGTAGCACGAAACCCGGGTCCAGGGTTTCCTGTTGACTACCTCCAACCACCATCTAATAACGACTGTATAAACTGTACTTCATAGACAACTGTGTAGATATGAGGGGGACTTAAATATGAAAGGATGTTCGTTGTTTTGTAGGGGAATGCCATATCGTTCCTTAAGAGAGGACGGTATCAAAGCTCAGAGAACAACAAGCCATATCTATCTATTCATTGCAGAAAATAGTCAGGGATATCTGGAAACCACATTTTGACAACTGTACTTTTTCGTCACTTGTGTCTTCGATATAAATCAACCGTGCCATCTCTTCACCCATATACTTGGAGAGATAGTTTGGTAGATTTGATTTTGACAGTGCCTCACCAGGTCAAAACAGATACAGCCAAGACAAAAGCCAACCTGAAACTTAATGTGTTTAACTACCTTATGTATTTAATATGCTGAACATAAGTTCATCCATTCTCTCACAACATTATCTACTCTGACAGTCTTAGTCAAGACTTTCCTCAGACTCGTCGAAATTTCGTAGCGCCGTAGATAGTTGCAGTAGTAAAATAAAATCCGATAGTCTATAATTGAAAGAAATAGTTAGTAAACGAATCATTAGATTTAGACAATTAATATGTTGCTAGTTAAAATAATCTACTGAAGGTTTATACACCATCTGACCAATGCTACAGCTAGGTTATAAGTGAGACATCAATCCTATACTTGAGACTAAGGTTTACTATGCCTTTTTCGACAGCCCACCCTTAATATTTCAGCTGATGCGTGACCGTTATAGCAACCTGACAAATGCCAACGTTAGTCTAAAAAACTCTTTGAGCTAGATTGGATCGGCGAATAAAATGGTTAAATGATTCAGGCAACTGCTGAACCTTTCCAAATTGTACCTGTCTGCTGAACCTTTGCCTTGTTTAGCTGGTTAGTGTTAGGCACCGCGCAACTTAAAAAACCAAGTGGTCATGGTATGTTTCCAGCCTTTATTTAATCGTGTCTTTAGGGTCGAGTTCGAACAAAAACAGTGAAAAAAGCCTCGAGGTTTATAATCGAGAGGTTTTACTCCAAGCTGACAAGAGACTTTCACACAAACAAATTTGTTTGCCAAGACATCGCATGCATTGGTTCAAAAAGATTGCGTAACATGATCGCAGGTTATGTGACACATTTAATGAAGCGTTTCGAAGCGGGACCTGTACGTGGTATTAGTATTAAGCTTCAGGAAGAAGAAAGAGAACGAAGGGACAACTACCAGCCAGAGGTCTCAATATTTGATACTATGGCCATTGAAATTGACCCCGTAGCACAGGAAATGTTGCAAAGCATGGTATGTACTTTGGTTGTATTAACGGTCTTTCTTTCAGAACGTTGCACATGCGAAGAACATGCGTTCATTCTTACCTGCTGTAAAGTAAATTTTTATCCAAATAAACTGGTTTGCAAACTATGTGGTCTTTTCAGTGGCTTAAACATTAAGTAATAAGTACTACTTAGTTTCGTTCATTCACTGCTAGTCTTGGGCTATGTTATTGGTCAAAAGCTTTGCTTGTAAATCCGTTGATCGTCTTTGTAAAACGCATTTAAAGTATTTCATGACAGAATTTACTAATTCTTGTAACCCCTTGTAGAGGTCGCCGACCAGTTGTTTGCAGTCTACTCTGTTCTGGCCCCTACATCCCAGTTTCTGTCGAGTAGTATCCTTTTTTTGAGAGTTATCTCCGATTACTTATGCATCGCCTTCGGTCTGTCTCCACTTTGCCTTCAGGATTTGGAGTTAAGGCTTGCCTAGTAATTCGGTTATGTGGTTTTTGTTAAGTGTAGCCTACGCACCTCCACCCAAGTTCCTCGGCTGGAATCTGTTTCGTTCTCTGATACAGCAGGTTATTGTTGCTGGTGTCTGGCCAATAGATCCGTAGTATCTTGCTTAGACAAGTGTTTATAAATACATTCACCGTTTTGATGATTGTTGTATTGGTTCTCAGGTTCATATAGCGAGACTACTTCGACGTTTGTATAAAAAATTCTGATGCGTTGGCTAACAGTTGTTATAATGCTCGTATGTTTTTGAATTGTACAGATAGTGCTTTCACTTTCCCAATCCATGCCTTTATATTCGGGTCTGGCCTCCTTGTTTATCAGTGATACTGCCAAAGTAAAAGTTTCCATCCATTCCGTGGCTCCTTAATCAAGTGATTTGTCTGGTTCTCTGTGTTGTAATTTAGGGTCCTAATTTTTCCTTTCTGAGTGTTGAGGTCCACTCCTACTATACTACCCCCATTGCTTGTTGTGTATTGGGTAGATGGTTCAAATCATCTGCGGAGTTCAAACCTAAGTATGTGCTGTGGTACGTTCTGACGCCGATTCGATCTCTGGCGGATTCGTTCCTTATAACCTAAATCTCAAGTCTTATACGTTGGATTTTCATAAATCGATTAGATTCTTGCCCTACGTGCAGTACTTCTCATTTTAACATGTATGATAGCAATGGCTATGTCCCAGTTTTAACGTTGTAAAAGGACTATCCCTTTTTTATTCTTAGATTTCTATTAGGATATAGAAGTCGGCACTAAGAAACTGCTTCCGGACTACTGATGGTCTGAACGTTCAGCTGTTAAATACTGCTTGAGGACTTGTATATCATAGCTGGTATCATCGTTCTGTTAGTCCAGCGAGCACATTTGCAAGTCGACGTGTCGACTTATTTAGATAAATGTATTCCTACGTAGTCGACTGAGTCACCGTTTTCAAACAGAGTAATTACACTAAATGATTGCCCAAAACTTGTGTGCCAGATTATACTCAAATCATTAAGCCGTCATTATGTTCACATACGATTATATTTCAGGGCACGTTAAGCATGATGTGAAAGTTCTTGGATTTCCTGCCTAGGACTTTGGCCGGTCGCACATGATTAAAATAAATTGTCCACATACTTAGGCTATATGTGGCAATATTTCGAGGTGTCTTTTTGGTTTTCTATGTTCCAATTCTCTAGAGTCGGTTATATGTACCTTAATACTTCAGTTATGTCGTCCTTGAATTGTTTGGGATGTTACTGGTTGATTACGTTGTTACTGTGTGCTGTCGATTCGTCTGTCATCTTCGTTCTTTAAGGTAACGCATGGATGAATTCGAAAGCTCCGTTCTAAGTTTTGGTTTTGTCTGATGTATTCATTTCGGAAGGGTCACTGTACATCATGCTGTTTATGTTAGCATAAATTCAGTGGTTTCCTGGGCGAATTTTTGGAGAAAATGTGTTAGGGAGTACTAGATATCGCGACGAAGTTAAGGATTATGAGTTTTAAAAAGATAATAACATATCACTCCTATGTTCAAGTACTTGACGTTTATATACTTGTGGTAGCTTATTTTGCGTGTCCAACGGGATGAGTTTTTTGACTAAGGCATTTAGATACTATGGAGACTACTATATGCTGAGTGCTGCGAATACCAGGTATATAAATAAACCTAAGTCTAACGTATGACCTTATAAGGACCACACGTAAGTAGCCCGTATCACGGTTCGGAGGTTTTATAACAACTATCTTGCAGCCCTCTTATTAACTTAACAGACGATGTAATTTGAACAGTAGCAATTCACGTATTTCTTTGCACCGTTATGATCACACGACACTTACTAAAATGTTGATTGCTTATATATCACTCGATGATTCATCCTTTTCCCCATGTATGTATGTACTCAAATCATATTATTAGCTTTTGCTGCACCCGTATGCAATTTGACTGCAAATTAGCCTATGCGGTTTCTCGCATATACTTATTCGCCTCCGCTTCAAACTCACTCGATGTGCTTATATTTTGTGGTCTGCCCTATCCGCAAATAAACTGCAGTTATCGCTTCTCTTTATGGACAGCTCAGAATCAATTAGACGATTTGGACTTCGCAGATGACCTAGCCCTCCTATCATGTACACACGAACAGATGCAGATGAAGACAGCCAGTGTAGCAGCAGTCTCTGCATCAGTAGGCCTCAGTATACGCAAAGGGAAAACCAAAGTCCTCAAGTTCAAAGCGGAAAACAGAAATCCAATCATTCTTGATGGCGAAACTCTGGAAGATGTAGAGTCCTTCACATACCTGGGAAGCATCATCGATGAACAAGGAGGTTCAGATGCAGACGTAAAGGCGAGGATCGGCAAAGCAAGAGTCGCATTCCTACAATTGAAGAACATATGGGACTCAAAACAACTTTCAACCAATATCAAAGTGAGAATCTTCAAAACGAACGTCAAGGCAGTTCTAATGTATGGAGCTGAAACTTGGAGTACTACAACAACCACCATCAAGAAAGTACAAGTATTTATAAATAGCTGTCTACGCAAGATACTCAACATCCACTGGCCGGATACCATCAGCAACAGCCTTCTGTGGGAGAGAACAAACCAACTTCCAGCTGAAGAAGAAATTAGGAAAAGACGATGGAAATGGATAGGACATACATTACGCAAATCGTCAAACTGCATCACGAGGCAAGCCCTAACTTGGAATCCTGAAGGGAAGCGAAAAAGAGGAAGGCCAAAGAACACATTGCGTCGGATTATAGAAGCAGATATGAAAAGGATGAATTACAACTGGACGGAGCTAGAAAGGATTGCCCAGGACAGGGTTGGATGGAGAATGCTGGTGAGCGGCCTATGCTCCTTCACGAGGAGTAACAGGCGTAAGTAGGTAAGTAATCGCTTCTCTTTGCCTTCTGATTTCAAACACCATTCAGGTTTATATTATAACGGTTATCGAGGTGTTCGATCAACGAAGCAAAGCCATTACAGTCTTACAAACTTGAATTATCATAAACGAGCACTTGGCATATTTCATTTCTTCAATCTTGTGCTATCACAAGTTTCGAAGTTTTAGCCGACACATGCCTAAATTTTGTTCTCGATGACATGGGGAATAATACACTAAAATCTAAGGAATATTTATGACGTTAATAGAAATAAAAGTCAGTGAGGTTTATGACAAATAACAATATGATTTACGGGTTTGTCACTTCAGATTTACTCATAAAGTTTGTTGCTTTGGCTGGATTGTTATTACATCATCGTTTAATAGTGTTTCTGAAAAAAAGATAGAGAATAAGCGATTTGGTTTTGTTTACATGAGGATTTATGGGATGTAGATTCTAAAAAAGAATAAGATCATGCATAACTTCACAAATTTCGAGTAGTTGCACCTACCCCTATATTCATCTTAGTACTAAGTAATCGCAATCGGATTTTATCATTTAATTGCTACCAAACTCTTCCAACCCAACCAGTTTTAAGGTCTGGAAAATATCATGTTGCTGATACTCAAGTTACAGATAAATAAGTGAGAGTCTGGTACACCTATTACCTCATCTTAATCTTTGAAGCATCCTGTATTTAATTTGTCTCCACTTGATACTTTGACTTTGTGTAATATCTCTTCTGAAAAGTTGGTCTAGTACCATGTCTTATCAGGTCAAATATGACCCTGTCTGTAATGTTTGCTGTGAAGTGATGAATACTAAAAGGAAGCGATCCTGTATTCGCAATGACTCGAAACTTCATGAATTTATGCATGATCATTGCGTAGTTAGTGCCAGATATATTTCGTGGATGCAGGAAATAAACACCTGAACATAGTAATCACCACTTATCAATAATAATACTTCCAATCTTCAATAAAACAGTGGGATTATTTAACTCGTCTGGAATAAGATAATCTCTATCACCGTTTCAAATGCATATAGTATTACCTTTCTTGGAGAAATTCTAAACGACTTATTAGGACTTTGTCATGTATTATTTATCTCAGATTATCTCACCGAAAAATGCTTCAGCTGTTCATTTGTATCGATCTTTGTTTTTCAGAATGTTCGTTTCTAATAACGTCTATTTTTCTGAGATTTTACTAATAGGCTTAGTTTAATCATTTTCATACGGTTTTTAGTTTAAAATGATCGTAGCTTCAAAACAGTAAGACGGTAATTGCTGAGTATCATTTAGAATTTGGCGTTATACGTTGTTTATATAAGGGGTACTTTGTAGCTATTTGGCCGTACAAACCACTTGATTGGTTTCATTTATCTGCGAAAATTATGTGGTTTTCAGAAGCATAGATTAAACGGGGTGGAATCATTACAGTTATGCTTTCTCATACTCAGCTCTATGATCGCTTATCTCTTGGGAGTTAAATAGATCCGTATCTTTTGTGCTTTTTCACGTAAAACATCAAGTCGCATGTTTTAAGTTAAAAGATTTTTATTATGACTATCCAATTCACCTCAACAAAATAGGTTACGATGATTAGGGCAAGTGGCTATTGGGAACTTCAGTTTGGAGTTAATTGATATGATGAATTGAAATAAGTTAGGGAACTAACAATCTGTGATTCCATAGCAGTGCATACTTATAGTGATGCAAGTGGTCACACAGTACCTTCCGGTCTTTGGATGTGAACAACTCAACCGTAATCTGATGATTCAGGTTTCGTTAATTTGTGATCGAACACGACTATGGACAATATTTATCTTACCCCAAACAAGACTGAATTATGTTTAAATTATGACGTAAACAGCTAGCTTACTGCTAGTGTAACTAATCCACCAAGCGTAAATTTATTTAGTCCGTTTCAAGTTTAATCTTATTTAGCCACCAGATGACTGTTCGTATCTATTCCGAATTCTAGCCCACTGTTCTGATTTATTTAACAACAACCCATAACCAAGTGGATAAGAAAGTTAGTAACTTAGATGGGAAATATCCATAGGTTATATCAATTCAGAAAACATGGCAACTCAGGTATAAGTCTTCTTACTAAACTAAGACAACGTCAGAGAAGGCCTAAATGTAGACGGAAATGTTTTGTTAAAGTAATTTCATTTACTTTAGTCAACTGTTCAACTATTCAAAGTCCCGGTGCAGCTGTGTGTAGAAAAGATAAAAAGCACTAGTTGGTAACAAAGCGAATCGTGTCTGTTCCTTTATCCGTTATTCATTTAGAAAAACATCGATTTGGGTCTATGTTTTCTGTTTCACAAAGTGAGATTAACTTGACTCCTTAGTAAGCACTTCATCACCATCAACGTCTTTCAAGGAGCAAACGTCAAAAAGGATTAACGTCTAACATTTCTTGGACTGACATGAGAAAACGCGAAGGCGACACCTACCATCAATTGGCTCACTGCACATCATAGTGCCTGCACCTTCAGCACGTGGCTTTTTGTTTGGTTTTGACGAATCAGAACGTTGACATTGTGACGCTAACGACCGTGATACTTTAAATCTCCATGGTTCTTCCATTCTCTCAGTAATTTTCATATTCTTGTAGGCCAGAGCTAACAGTTGAACCTATGAAAATGATTCATGTGGATGTGCAAGTACGTTCTACCTTTTTTTGATTAGTAAATAAATCTGGTGTAGTTTCCATTTCTGAAGAAGTTAGGTTATCTTTAATGAACTTCGCTAGACATGATCTAGCATAGATTGGTAAAGAAAATTGGTATTCTAGATCTGTAGGGTCGAAGTTTGCTAGGCCTTCCTTCACTCTAAGGTTTCGTAACTGGAATATAGATATCGTACTTCTTCTTTGAAAACATTTCGTGAAGAGTGGTCAAAAGAATAATTCCTGCATTTCTTTTGTTATGGGCGGCACATTCAATAATATCTGGTGGCAGATAGATGCACAAACGTTGTAGTATCTAAGGTGACTAAAAAACTATTGAGTTAAAAACCTCTTGAATCATGTTCCAGTTATGTAGCTTGACTTTTATACTCTGTCCATCAATAAATTTCCCAAGATTCACCGTTTTCGGTTGGTAATTGTGCAAAATTTCAGCCACTAGAATACCATTGGAAACACACCTATTCGTCAGTTTATGGTAAATGCATTTGATGCTAACCATTTAGGTTTCTGTGTTCCAGATTAATATCTAATGTTAGTAGCCAACGTAGCACTTCACGTGGTATTTCCGCCATAAGGTTGTTATAGTAGCAACTTTGTTGGACATCTTTAGTTTGTATCGGACAAAAGCCTATATTATTCTCTCTTTCCTAACAAAATGCAATTAGACTGCTTACTTACGTGACTTGGGAAATATGAGTAATTCAAGAGACGTACAGCATGTGGCGATTCATCTAGTATAATCAGCAATAATCCCTTCAGATCATTGTGTTTACCTATTTTACCTTTGTTTTCAAATCCACTTATTGTTACTTCATACACTTCTGCTTGCACCGTCGTCAAAACCTTACGCTCCACAACTCCAAGCTCATTGACCTTTAAGTACTTCAGGTGAAGAGATCTTTAACGAGTCGGTTAACGTAGAGTCCCTAAAAATTTGATGAACCTCCTAAACCGGGCTACATAGCTAAATATTTTCATCCGCTCAGAGTAATGGGAAAGAATAGGGGAACTTCTCTGTTTAGTGCTACTCAAGTTAATCACAACAGTTGACTTTCTAAACTCAATGTTTTTCAGTAGGTTGCGGACAGTCAGTTGTCATCTCAGGAAAATCCTCATGCACTAAGGCGGGGTACTTAAACCAAGATTTGAGACCGATCTTTTTATGCATACCTTTTGAGGTCTGTCACGATCTTATGTAACTCCATCGTTCAACCTTCCTGTACTGATGCACAATAGTGATGCGATTGACTACATAGGCACTGAACCAACTATCAGTACTCCTAATGTAATACAACACTATTGTGACAGAAAAAGAATGATCAAAATCCCTTCGCAGCTTTTTTGTTGTACAGTACTGTCATTTATTTGTTTCATCTCCCGGTTATGTAATTTAGCCTTTGTTCAGATTTTGTTTAACCACACCTTTTGTTCTTTAGTCTTCCCCATCCGAGCCTTTATTATGTGATCTTGATTAAAAACTTATCTTTCTTCACCTTACTTTCTATTGCATGGTTCCGGATTATTGACAGTAATGTCGTAGTTTACTAGGCTCAAGGTCACGGCGTGGTTCAGTGTGTGACTGTTAACCCTTTGACAGTCTGCATGAGAGGATTGCTGGAACCCCTGCAGATGGATATTTGATCACATCTTGCTTGGAATATTTTTGTTGATTCTCGGATATCGATCCCTTTGATATTAACTGTTGCTTTTATTGTTTAGCGCACTACTTTGCATTAGAGAAACCTTTGACTGTATAACTTAGGCTGTACCGTTTTAGTTACTTTGTAATTTTGATATAATTTGTTCTATTTCCTAAATTTGAACCGTTCAAATTGAGCACAGAGTTTGTGTTTTGTTATAATTCAATTTGAGAATCTCAAAAACGCTTCGGAAGCAATACAGGAGAACATAGTCTGGCCTATTCGAATAAATTTTGGTTCGTCAGTCCTGCGTTCAAACCGAATACTGGGAGTTCGGTCGTTACAACTATTATTAAATTTGCATAAAATTCACATCAAATAGAAAAACAAGGAATACTCCTCTCTAAGATCTTACTGATCCTTACAATTAACACGGCTGCCGCAATCTCCAGTCTCGGCACAGTAACTTGTTTGATCGGTGCTTCCAGAGACGTGTTGCAAAACAAAATACAGCGTACTGATTGCTTCGGATAACTATTATGTGCCAAAACCTGATACATCACTGAATAAATGTAGCTCTACCTTAGCACCGAGTCCGTCAGTCCTTTTCCAAATCCCCTGAGACACCGCAACACGGTCTATGTGACATATAAAATTCAGCCATTTCAGCCAGGCTAGCAAATACGGCCGCTGAGCACCTGATCTCAGTGTATCTGGGCCTTAAAAATCTTTCTTAGGTGAAGTTTAGCTGCTAAGGCAGGTTGGGCCAATTAGGCGAAGTGGGTTAGACAGAGAAGAACCGGATGATAAAATCCCTCATTTAGTCAAAGGCTTCTCCGGTGTATAAAATAGTAAAACTTAGAAACATCTTAACAACAAACATACTTTTGTGATATTCCAATGAGTAGAAATTGTATTTCCGACGCTTCATTCTCTAGCAAACTGTTGATGAAGGCTGGTCATATATCATATGCTAGTGTATTAAATAAAAGATTATAGCCTAGAGTTGTTTCGTTCTTGGTGGCGGGTAATCACGAGGTCTTTGATATAACTTCACATGAATCCTTTCCGGCATTAATTAGGCTGTTCAGAAGTGGCTTCAATATACTCCCTAGATATTTAGATTGTGCATGTATGGGAGCATTTGTGAAATCCACTATGGGTTCTAAAGGAAAGCCAGGCTTTTGAATTTTTAGAGGCCCAAAGAAACGTGATGTAATGTTGGATCCAGGGTACAAGGCAAACCATAAGGAAACGTGAATGAAAGGCTTTAGCTATTTCGGTGGTGCACTTGTATTTGATTTAACTTTATTATCTGTCACTTGAAGATTTTTGTAGTCGATCTTCAAATGTGACCCTGTCGGACCCATTATGATGTTGATTAAACGAAACGTCAGAAATAAAATTTTCCACTCATTGAGATATCACATAATAAATTTGACATTAATTTTCTACCCAATGCTCAGTTTGTTTGGAACTATGAAGTTCGACTTTGCCATTGACTCCTCAACTACATGTTGTCTGAAATCTTATTCTGAGCCTAAGGTCCAGTTATAACTCTTTAACATGTTTATCAAAGACATGCACATCAGGCAAGAAGACTTTTAGCTTCTTCCGTGTTCATTAGTCATTACTCAATTTTGAAACCTACTCCAGATAATTTTTCACTTATTTTCATAACAATTTTCTCTGCCTGTTTCCGAGTGGAAAAGGATATCAAGAAGTCATATTCATGGGAATTATTCTTGTCGGCATCTACGACTAAACAACCATAACCAGAACAGAATTTTCGGGCTGTTTTATTGGTAGCAAAGTTCGCACAAAACAGCGGTGACGTTTTCTGATGGATTTATAACCATCATCAGGAACGTTTAACAGGAGCACAGGTTGGAGCACCAAAAATACCTAGATGGCACTAAAATGCACAAAACACATTTCAACTAGCCGTCAAAAAAATACAGACGGTGAGCAACGATCAAATGGCTAATTTTGGACGGCAGCAGTGGAAATCTAAAGAATAACTTGCACTAACAATTAAAATATAATTTCTTAAAAACGTGGAAAATAAGCTCAGCAAAAAGTAATGAGGCATACAAATCACTTTTAAAAACCAGTTCACAAACATCGTAAACTGCGTTATGGGTACAAACTTGCGTGGACCAGACGACATATAAACGCAAAAAATATCAACAAAGTTAATAAAGATCAATAGAAATGTTAATATATGTATAAGTTAATTGGTTTCTTTTTCCCCATATCTACCAGGAGGTTGTAAGCACCAAGAAAGTCGGCCCCGAGAATGGGTTGTTTGATCTCAGCTACGATGAAAACCGATGTGAAACGTCTGCGAAGACCGAGATCTAAGATAAGTGATTGTTCGCCGTAAGTTTTAATGACTGTGTTGCTGGCTGCGACTAGAGACAATTTAGTACTCTGAGAGTGCCGTCGTTGAGAGAGGTGTAATGGGACAATGCTGGTTTCGGCTCCTGTATTTGCTACCCAGCAAGAGCATGTCACGTTATGTCAGTATCACAACAGTAGTGTGTTCAAGGTCATTTACTAAAACAACAGGTACAATCATGTAATGATAAAATATACAGACAGTGAAAGACTGACAAAATAAATACAAATAATATTAAAAACTATTTACAAAATAAGCTTGTCAGACCTATCTCCACAAACTATTCACATTGAAACACCAAAAACTACAACCAAACCATAAACTAAATGAAACAAATTTAGAACGAAATATGGAATCCATAATGACTGGCAGGGGTGATGTGTAATATGCAACATCATCAGATATCTTAACTTACCGTAAGAGTAAATTCACGAAAGAGAAACCTGAAGATTCTTCAACTAATCAGCGTTCAGCTAACTGCGATCCTCCTAATCAACTGTCCTGATCCAAACAATCCGTAATTATAAGTCAAAGGTCGTTTTTATCTTTCTGTGGTGGACCAGACAAATATGAACGCAAAAAGTATAAATAAAGTTACTACAGATAAATAGTAATATTAATATATACAGTTAATT
This sequence comes from Schistosoma mattheei, assembly GCA_944470405.2. Lineage (NCBI taxonomy): Eukaryota > Metazoa > Platyhelminthes > Trematoda > Strigeidida > Schistosomatidae > Schistosoma > Schistosoma mattheei. The sequence continues at coordinate 36,633,482 of OX103944.1, forward strand.
GTTACAAATACAATAAAAATTGGGGACGTTACTTAAATTGCCCAAACGTTGCGTGTTCTGATTAGGTCCAGTAATGTAAATCCACAATTATAAATGTTTGATGACTCTGAGCAGGTTGGTGAACTCTCTAGCGATATAGTCCAACGTTGGATGTGATATATTCCGATTATAGTCTATAAATGTAGATAGTATTTGATTTAGACTTCCATTAACTCAATCACAAATGAAGATAGAACGAGGAATGCGTGAGTAGTAATGTATTTTGTTAACCAGCACTAATATGTCACGCTATGTAGTAGCTCAACGGAAAGTGTGTTCAAGGTCATTTACTAAAACAACATGTACAGTCATTTAATGATAAATGTACATACAGTGAAAAATTGACAAACAAATACAAATAATATTAAAAACTATTTACAAAATAAGCTTGTCGGTCATATCTCCACATAGCTCCCCCCAGAGTGTCCGGAGGTAACACTGGTTACAATAACAATAAGAAAAATTTTATACAAAAAAAAATAATATTTACATTAATAACCAATTAACAATGTGGAGATGCGTATGACATGTACGTTAATAATATACAGTGTGTTATTGCGTGAAAATAGCGGTGATGTGGCATAGCATGACAAACAAAAGTAATGAGAATACCGTCTTTCAAAATTTTGGTTTGCTAACAATGATAATAATGTACAGAACTGTTACTGAACCCAAAAAAAATGAACTGCTTTTTTTTGTGTGTGTACAACAAATGAGTAATTAAATAGAGTTTACTCGTTTATTATTGTAACAAATTTTTTTTTATAAAAAAAATGTGACAAAACGAATAATTGTGGGGAAAAAAATATGGTTAATTATGTACACTGTAAAAAAAGGAAAAAAAATTTGTTTTTTTTAATCGACGAAATGGACATAACGCTTGGGTTTGTTTATAGGTCTGCCGGAGCGTGTTAAACAAGAAGGCTTAGTATTAAGTTTTTTGTCCTCCACTGGTTTTTCAGTCACTGGTGAAAGGGGTTGATTGTCAACAGCGTTGTCTTTTTTACTTGAGTAGATTCATAGAAAGCAGGTTTGATTCTGTCTATAGAAATAGTCTGCTTTTTGCCATCTCTGCTGATGATGAAGTATTTTTGTGTGCGTTTAATTACTTTATATGGACCTTCGTATGGTTGTTTCAATGGTTTTTTAACAGCATCTACTCGAACAAAGACAAACTTGCATGTTTCTAGATTTCTGTCGAGTTGTATTCGATTGTTATGTTCACGAGGCGGTATGGCTTTGATCTGTTGCATGGTCTGCAGCAGTTGGCTAGCGAAACGACTTGGGTCCGTTGGTGTTAAAGTGTTTGGGTCCACTAGTTGACCTGGTAATGTAAGGGTTGTACCATAAACTAGCTCAGCGGCTGTACAACCTATATCTTCTTTATAGTTGAACGGATACCCAGGAGTACAAGTGGTAATGCGTCACTCCATTTTGTCGTATCATTTTGTGCCATCAGCGAGCTTTTCAATTGGCGGTGAAATCTTTCGACCAAGCCGTTAGCTGCTGGGTGGTAGGCTGTTGTTTTGATGTGGTCTACGCCCAGAAGTCTTGTGAATTCCTGAAATAAAATAGACTGAAACTGGGGACCACGGTCGGTAGTGACGATGGAAGGTACTCCGTAGTTAGATATCCAGCGGTCGAGGAAGACTGAAGCGACCGTTTCTGCTGAAGTGTCTTTTATAGGGCAGGCTATGGCCCATCTTGTGAACCTGTCCACCGCAGTGAGAATGTGGGTGAAGGAGTTTGACGGAGGCAGTGGCCCAACTAAGTCCAAATGAATATGCTGAAAACGTTTGTCGGGAATAGGGAATTCCCCGATCGGGCTGATAGTGTGTTTTTGGATTTTGCTGCGTTGGCACTGGAGGCAGTTACGTGTCCAACGTTTAACATCCGAATTGATTTTTGGCCAAACAAAGCGTTCTGTGATAAGCTTCGTGGTAGCCCTGATGCCTGGATGCGACAGTCCATGTAGCTGTTGAAATATTTTTCGTCGATAGGGTTGTGGCACAAAGGGGCGATTGTTACCCGTTGAAGTGTCGCAAATAATAGATGCATCTGAGAAAGGAATGGGTACAGGTTTAAGATTCAAGTTAGACTTCTCGTTGCAGATCTTCAAATCTACATCGTCCACTTGTAGTTTAGCTAAAGCTTCGAGACTGATGTTGTGGTTGTGTACCATCATGTTGATATCCTTTCTAGATAGAGCGTCAGCGACAATGTTGGAGGAGCCTTTGATGAACTGGATGTCCGTAGTGAATTGAGAAATGTAATCCAGTTGTCTCGCTTCCCGTGGAGAATGTCTGTCGTAGGACGTGTTGAAAGAATAGCAAAGTGGTTTATGATCAGTCATAATGGTGAAATCACGTCCCTGAAGAGGAAGTTGAAGTGTTTTACAGCTAAGTACATAGCCAGAAGTTCGCGTCCGAAGGTGCTATAGCGCTCTTGAGTTGGTGATAATCGTTTGGAAAAGAACGCTATAGGAGTAATCTTGTCGTTAACGCATTGCTGTAATACTGCTCCTACTGCTTTTTGGGAGGCGTCAGTGCAGAGGATGAGGTTTGTTGTGGGATCGGTGTTTAGGTGCTGTAGCATGGTAGCATTAGATATCATCAACTTTGCTTTCTCGAATGCTGTTTTGGCGTCAGGGGGTAGGTTGAATGTCTGAGTCTTCTCTTTCTTCGTACCTTTTTTGTCGGTTTTCAACAGATCGGTTAATGGCTGTAATACTTCAGCACAATGTGGTAAGAAGCGGCGATAAAAATTACACATACCGAGGAAGCGTCGTAATGACTTCACCGAGGTTGGTTCGGGATAATTGGTAATAGCTTCAACCTTTTCTGGGAGTGGTTTGATGCCTTGAGAGTCAATGTAATGTCCTAAAAACTCTAAGGCTGGGACGGCGAATATACATTTAGAAGGATTGATAACACACCATGTTTCTTAAAACGTTCAAAGAGGATCTGAACATGCTGGGCGTGTTCTTCTATTGATGAGCTTGCGATCAAAACGTCGTCTATGTAGGCGAATACGAAGTCTAAACCTCTTGTGACATCATCCATGAATCGTTGGAATGTCTGGGCGGCATTTTTCAATCCGAATGGCATTCTTAGAAACTCAAACAGGCCAAAGGGTGTGATGATAGCTGTTTTCTCGATGTCTTCTGGTGCCATCGGAATTTGATGGTATGCACGTACGAGGTCGAGTTTCGAGAAGATGCATTTACCATGTAAATTTAACGCGAAGTCATGTATATGTGGAATAGGGTACCTATCCGGGATGGTTTGATTGTTTAATCGTCGATAGTCACCACACGGACGCCAATCTTGGTCCTTCTTTGGTACCATGTGTAACGGCGAGGCCCAGGGGCTGTTGGATGGTCTGATAATACCAAGTTGCATCATATGTTCGAATTCTCTTTTAGCTACTTGCAACTTGCTTGGTGGTAATCTCCTCGCCCTGGCGCTAATAGGTGGTCCGGTGGTAGTGATATGGTGTTGTACCAGCTGTGGGTTACCTTCCTTTTGGTAATCTGATTTCGTAATGCACTGGTATTCTGTTAGAATGTCGTTGAAGATGTTGTTCACAGGTTTCATTATTCGAACACCATGGATCTCGTTGTCGTTGGAGAGTGTACCATTTACCTGTAAACGTGTGTTTACGTCGATTAATCTCTTGTTGGTCATATCAACTAACAGGTTGTACGCACTAAGAAAATCGGCCCCGAGGATGGGTCGTTTGACTTGAGCAACTATGAATACCCATGTGAATCTTCTGCGGAGCCCGAGATCTAATATAAGAGATTGCTCTCCGTAAGTTTTGATAACTGATTCGTTAGCCGCTACTAAGGACAATTTAGTGCTTGTCGTATGTTGTCTGCGTGAGAGATGAAGTGGGATGATGCTGATTTCTGCTCCAGTATCGACTAAGAAGTCTGAGCCAGAAATACGATCCCTGATGTGGAAGAGGCGGCTAACATGTTGGCCAGTAACAGCTGCCGCCATTACTGTCTGGCCACTTCGTTTCCCTGATGGTCTGGCTTGTTTGTCGTGAAGTTGCACGGTTTTGTGCAACGACGTGCTTTCTCACCATAATTCGAATGATACCAACAAATTCCGGCTGCCCGCTTAGGTGACCTAAGGCGATGTCTGGATACTGATCTCCTTCTGGACGTAGATCTGGGAGGTCGAGAACGGATGGTGGAAATAGTGGCCTGCAGTGATGCTAGCTGCTGTGTTAACTGTGTTATTTGTTGTTGGATGTTGAGTGCGTCGCTCATGTTTTCTCTACTTGAGGATGGTATCGCGTTAACGCCGCAACTATCGGGATATATTTCTATCATCTTATCGGCCATGTCTGCTAGATCATCAAGACTGACAGAGGCTCCTGATATGCTGAGGATTTGTCTGACGCTATGTGGTAACCTTTGTGACCACATCTGCTTAAGTAATGCTTCGTCTAACTTGTATGAGCCTGCTAGTTGTCTCATATGTCTAAGCAACTGTGAAGGTCTTTTGTCCCCTAACTCGCATGCGGTGAGTAGTTGCTGTAAGCGTTTTTCGTCAGACTGCGAAGTACGGTGGATTACTGCGGCTTTTATTTTGTCGTAGGGGTCCGTTTCTGGTACGTTATCTATCAGGTCTCCGACTTCTGCTGCCACTTCTATGGGTAATGCTCCAACGATGTATGCATATTTTGTCGCTTGCGAGCGTATACCTCTCGACAAAAATAATGCCTCAACCTGTGCAAACCAGATCCTGGGATTATTAACACCGTACGTTGGTAATCTTAACTCTGAGATAGCGTTGATCGAGTTTAAAACATTATCATCTGGCTGTGATGAATGGAAGGGGTTGGTTGACGGGCTATCAATATCGATAAGTTTATTAGGAGAGTTCATAATGCCAAAAAAAAAAATGGGGTCGTGCCAATTAATAATAATAAAAAATTATGTAGATATATATATAGTAAATGTCTATAAAAAAAATCAGGGCTCACCAAATAATTGTGGTGGACCAGACAAATATGAACGCAAAAAGTATAAACAAAGTTACTAAAGATAAATAGTAATATTAATATATACAGTTAATTGTTACAAATACAATAAAAATTGGGGACGTTACTTAAATTGCCCAAACGTTGCGTGTTCTGATTAGGTCCAGTAATGTAAATCCACAATTATAAATGTTTGATGACTCTGAGCAGGTTGGTGAACTCTCTAGCGATATAGTCCAACGTTGGATGTGATATATTCCGATTATAGTCTATAAATGTAGATAGTATTTGATTTAGACTTCCATTAACTCAATCACAAATGAAGATAGAACGAGGAATGCGTGAGTAGTAATGTATTTTGTTAACCAGCACTAATATGTCACGCTATGTAGTAGCTCAACGGAAAGTGTGTTCAAGGTCATTTACTAAAACAACATGTACAGTCATTTAATGATAAATGTACATACAGTGAAAAATTGACAAACAAATACAAATAATATTAAAAACTATTTACAAAATAAGCTTGTCGGTCATATCTCCACATTTCCATTACTAATGTCACATTACTCTCCTCTACTGTAAGAGTTTTATTCAGTCGATTTTATTGAATACCAGCTGGTGTAACAATAGTTCTGTTGTAATTGGCTATATAGTGTGACTGAGTGACACGTGTTTAAATCCGGCGAAATAGTTGTTCATCTATAATGTGTTCTAACTAGCACGAAACTTTGGTCTTCGTTTAATTTCGAATACTTCCAACAATGTGACTCATTTGATATGACCATTTATAACAGGAAATCTTTGAGAACTATCATTTATGATTCATCTAAATTTATCAATTTAATTTGAATCTGTCTCTATTAAATGAATGGAAGTTGGAAATTTTTTGAGACTTCTTAATAATTCTGTACAACTAGATGGAGTTCAAATTTAATCGGCAATAGCTGTTCACACCATTTTCAACGACCACCAAATCGATTTTAAAATATCAAAATATTACAAAACGGTTGTTGCAATTACAAAGAATGGAGAGTAGCTGAAGCGTACCATATAATGCTTAGTCCTACTGCTCTCAACATAAAAGAAGGTCTTACCATACATCCTACTTGGACTAGATGTCCTAGCCACCTAGTCTGATATCATTCACAATTCACACTATTATCTTACATACAAATTAAACTCTATCCTTTCTCACACATTTTCACCCATAACAGTGCACACATACACACACAAATTTACATACACGTCGCTTATGATTCACCTTGACCGAAATGACATGACATTGATTTGTTCAGACCTGTATTTTGATCGATCACATAATATTCTTGTGTTGTTCCGTTGTACTAATTAAACTTGGATTAATTTTGATTTGGTTATTTATCCTCTGAAGAAGTGGCTTACACTGAGTCACGAAACATCGGAAAATCCAATTTTTCTACTTATAGGGATATTAAAAATATATTATTTATTTATACCAATCTACCCAATGCTGAATTTATTCGAAATTATCAAGTCAAACCTTGGTAACGATGCCTACAAAGTAAAATTGTTGTTCATTAGTTCCCACAATGTTATTAAAAGTACTTGATGAAATCTAAAAACAGGTAAGTCAGTTTGTTATTCAACAGATTGTAGTGGATTTCTTCTTCTGAGGTGGATTATTTAGTCGTGCAGGTTTCGTTGTTCTTCTGAACAACCTCATAGTCACTGCTAGTGATACTTCAGGAAATCCGCATACCTGGTTTTATCTGAAGTTTATGCTGGTGATGCTTAGAAGAATAATGAAAGCGCCAGATAAAAGCATCCAGCTCAGACAAAAAAATCACCCACCACAAATCTTCACCTTAATAGACAGAGTACGTCAAGGTGTTTGTGAAAAGCTTTTGTCAATCAATCAGATTAGTTGTATTGAAAATACACCTTGATAATTGAACGCAGGAATCTAATTGTTTAACCACCTGTAATGACTGTTTCTATCAATATCATCCTTAAAACTGATTCAGTAACACAAGTCGTTTTTTCTGCTTCTTTCAGTCTTACATACAAGGGGAACTGTGAGCAACTTTAATGTGATGACTTGGTGTAATCAAGGAGGAGAAGCATGCTAATTGACGAATTTCGTTAGAAGGTCAATTTAAAAAATAAACATTGGTATATACACCACTAATAGTCAAGAATTTATGTGGATATTACTTAATTGTCATTATAGGGTTGTGGAGATTGCTGAGTTTGATTAAAATCATGAACCGAGTTAAACCGTATTGGCCGTGGGCCAGTTACCCGTCGAAGACAATGGAACATGGGCGCCCAATATCGTGGAATAATTTAAATTAAACATTGACACTGCTGAGTGCTGGCTTAGTGGTTTAGACTTTAAGGGTCCTGGGTCCGAGTCCCTCATGGGGGTCGTAGATGAGAACTGCCGAAGAGTTCTACGCTTGGGCTAAAAACGGCCGTCCGTTGTTTTCAGGTGTTCAATGTTGGTTTCACATTGATCGGCTCATGATTTCAATAATAATGAATTAAAACGTTGTTTTTCATCATCGTCTATAACAAAAAAAACATATAAATAAGACCATTCAGACTGAAGTAAGCAGAGGATTTCAAAAGATGTTTCATCATCAGTGACTTGCTTTTATATTTGCCATAAACATCAACACTAGACCATATACAAATAAATCAATTTAGAGATTAAATTTTTGATCACTGTTTTTTTTATCAGTTGAAATCAAGGGGCAACTTAAACTAGACCATCATTGAAAACCTGGAAGCATTAAATGGTCACTTCATCCTAGTATTGGACTACTCAACAGTGCGCATCCACAGTTTTAGACGTTGAACTAGAACCTAGGACCTTCGGTCTCGTGCATGAACGCTTAACCTCTAGATCACTGAGCCAGGATCCAACAGTGTTAATGTCTGACTTCGATCGATTTTATGATCTTGCGCAACCGTTCATCCATTGTCTAAGGTAGATAACTGTCTCGACCCTAGACGGATCGAACTCTACTGTTCTTGGCTTCTCACTAGAACTCCGGGAAATCTATCTTGAAGCTATTCACTAGCGAGCACATCATGTTTTCCATTACCGAAATCTAAGTTTGAATTTATGAGAGTTATTATATTGAATTCAAGTGTTTATGCTTGTTAACTCAAACGTGGTTTGGGAAAATATGAACTAGATTTTCTTTGGATTTTTGGTCTCTTCTGCGCTTTATTTTCTTCAGTTTTAGGCAACTGATCCTTTTTTATTACTGAAAATAAAATTTACCGACTTCAATGAATTGAAATAATGGAGAATACAGGGTCACAGCGATGTCTAAGGGTTCTATGACATGCAATACTGTGGAGTGAAATTAAACCACTATCCACTGTTTCTTGGTTTTCAGTGGCTGAATAACTGAAAACAGTTCATTAATATAAACTAGTTTATTGTTTCTTACAACAAGTAACCAATGCGAGAAAAATGAGACTAATGTATAAACCATAGCTTTTATGCTACCGATAATATATGCATATGCATTATCTACTAGTTACTTTTTCTTACATTTTATTTCAGTAGGGATTTTTTCGGGTCATTAATGATTAAGTACCATTAATCGGATTCGAGGTCAGATAAAACAAAGAACCCGAATATGGATAGGGGTGAATTTTTAACCTAGATGAGATGATATTAAGTAACTATGATGTCTCTGGTGATTTATGTTTATAGGGAAAATACTGCTCAGATAGATTGATTTTCTTCCTTCTTTATGCTACTTCAATAAAATAATTTAATTATATATTAATGACGTGAAACATTTTAAGACTGTAATATAGTTATGGACCTGAGTTATTTGGATGCATGAATAAAAGGAAAGTGGTTTTCTTTCTCATTTAATTACACTTTCGACCTTCGATAAAAGTCTCATCAATGGGGGGTAAATTTTTGTGGAATTATGTGTACCACTGAAATGCTGGTAAAATGTAGTGTTGCAACATGCGGATAAATTTAACAGACCAACTTCGTGATTATCCTAGTTTAATTTTCAACCAGCTTTGATACTTATTAGCACTCGTGTCTCAGAAATCAGAGTCGTTAAACTTTGTAAATCTTCACACAAATAAATCACGAAGTGATAATGAAATTCTTGTTGTATAGTAGTCAATGTTGACAAAATGCTTCCACTTAAATTAACAGGACTTTACATTGAGGTACATTTTGCGTGATGTTAAACTGTTGCAAGTGATTGGGGGGGATAAATTTGAACATGAGTCTGAATTCCGGAACCGAACAACGTTTCCTTCGAAACTGAGGAAATAGCTTAGTCATAAGTACCGGATAGTGTTATATTTAAAATCAGGGCTTTCTTTTGTTAAAACTGGAAAAACCGGTACTAGAAATTGGTAACACGTTGCAAAGAAGAAGATAAATCAAATTCCAGATGAAAATTTATTTTGTCATCCAAAACACGACAAAAACCTACTAAACCATATACATTCAATAATAGGTCGATTTTATTGAAATTTGATATTTGGTCAGCAAATAGCATATTCGTTTGATAGAGGGATTTTAAACTGAATTCATAAAAACACATCCTGTATGTTATACTGAAAGAATCATAAGTGAAATTGATGCCAAAATATGTAATATTGAACAAATGTTATATTACGTTAAAACGTGAACTAGTGTTCATTTCTCCCCAGAACCCCTTTGATTACTACTACTCACTTGACATCTAATAAATCTTTGTCACAAAGAGTAATGCTGGTTGGTCATTAAGAAGCTAATAGTTACCGTTTGACAAAATCTATTTAAATATGTAGATGGCAGTCATGATGATTTAATTTCAATAGGAGTATCACTGAAAACTAAAGAGTATTGAACTATTGTATCGTTTTGGCATAGAACTCAACTTTGCTCATCTATGACTCTATGAGGGATTGAATACAGGACCATCAGGTTTTCTCATCATCAGAACCACTGAGTTGAACAATAAATAGATCAAAATACCACTGAAATAATATGCTAGGTCGGTTTTCACAAAATAACCCTAGCCAAAATCTATTTAAACCAGATATATTGAGATAAGATCAACAAGAAATTATTAAAGAAAAAAGTCATTACCAGTAATCATGTCTTACTGAAGGCCTATCTTCACCAATCGGTAACAGGCGCAAGTACGTAATGTTTTGCTGAAGCGCTGAATGAGTACACGGTATTTTAGTAATCGATGTTTTTTAAGATAGGTATCACTGATACTATTCGAACAATTCATTTTTCCTTTTTTATTAAAATTTAGAAACCTTGTAAGTTAACTATCATTAAGTTTTTGTTTGACTTATTGTCGCCATCATGCTTTATAAACGTTGCTAATTTACAGAATCCACTTGAAATTTTAATGTATAATAATTATACATATACTTATTTTGAACGGAATAATTTGAATGATTTTTTTCTGGTTAGCGTTTTTAGCGAGTTAGTTTTCTACGGGATGGGTCGCTGACCCCATGCCCAACCCTCCTTTATCCGGGCTTGGGACCGCCATTAGCTCTAGAGGGGTTCCAGGAGGAGCATGCGTTGAAACAGGTAGTTGTCAATGTATTTTCGCAAAATTACTGTTCTTTAAAATGTATTGGAGAATAGAAATAATGATAAAAGTAAAATCAACTGAAAATTATAAAACAAAATGTTCAGAAATTAGATTGCTAATTTATTAGAGTGGTCATTCTAGTTACCTGTTTCAAGCTCTCAAGTTCTTGAGACCTATAGCTAATTCGTAAGTAAGCAATTCTAAGAAGTCTTATACTGTTTGATGAGGCCCTTCATTTCGACGTCAATTAGATCGGACGATGTTGCCGACGGGCTCACCAATTTAGTGGCTCTATATCTGACTCCAATTCAATCGTTTCTGATTTATACTGAGATATACATATGGACGAATGATTGATATTGAGATATAAATATCGCCAATTCTCGTTTATAATCACTGATTTAAACCACGTTGGTGAATAACGGAAATAAATAAGTCAAATACGAGAATATATATATAGTTTGTACACTCGCTGATCAGAACAGAAAATCAGAGGATTGAGGCCCATGAAGCGAAGAAGACAGAGAGTGAAACGAGATGGTGCGCAATGGAGAAGGAGTGTGGGTGAGACTACAATTTATGGACGACCTGTGGGCGACGCCAGACTGACCTTGAGAGTGTCCACCTAATAACCAGGACCAAATGAGGGTCATAAACCTGTGTGAGGAATTAGAATTATGATTTACATTAGATGATTAAGGTTAAGAATTAGATTTAGGGTTTTCATCACGAGCTGATATCATCTATAATGCCAAAACTCTATTCATCCGAGTAATGAGTGAATTTCGCGGTAAAATCCGAGACCTGCTATCTTTTACGTGATTGGTTCGTCCATAAATTATTGTCTCTCTGGAGTGTGAACAAACTTCAGTTAATCAAGCGTCGATCAGTATTTATAGTCACACAAAAATAAGTTACAGACATATGATGAGATAAGAGGTACACACACACACACGCTCATATTAAAAAATAGCCAAGGTTGGTAAACAAATAATTAACAACGTCACAATGTAGCTTGAGAAGAATGAATAAACTGGCTTGTACGGAAGCTAGAATAAGCGATGTGAGCTCAACATATGATCAGTTATTACAACTGGAACATAAACGTCAATGCTCTCTGATTTTCAATATTTCAATAGCTAAAATTTACCCGCATGGAAAATCATATCGTAATAGTTGAGATCATGAGTCATTTGAAGCTAGACCACCATGAGAAACCTGAAAGCACTGAAAGGCCGTTTCGTCCTAGGACAGGACTCCTCAGCAGTGCTCATACACGATCCCGCCTCGCGGATACGAACCCAGGACCTACCAGTCTCGCGCGGGAGCGCATAACAACTAGACCACTGAGACGGTGTTAATGTCTAGCTTCATCTAATCACAAAGTTAGGCCACTGTCTACCACTGTCATCAGTGAGTTGCTATCTCACAACTGACCCGGTTGAATTCCACTGGTCACTGCTTCTCACTAGGATTCCAGGAAATCTATCTTGAAGCCAGTCACTTCAATTGATCAGCATATTATTTGTTAAATCATTTAACATTTAACTCAACATTCACATTAAATTTATTTTACAATTCAGAAATTCGTTAATTTAATTATTGACAGTAATTCAATAAATTCTTTAATCTGTTGTTTTGCACACCTACATTGATAAAGTAAATTGAAATAAACGTTTTCCCGAAATTCAATGTATTCATGTATGTTTCCCTGTGATCATAATAAATAAAAGATTATTTAATATAAGGAGAGGGTTTTGTGGAGATTTTAGTAATTTAATGGTTGAATTCATAAGTCAATTAAAGCTAGACCACAATGGAAAACATAGAAGTACTGAGCGGCCGTTTCGTCCTAGTATGGGACTCCTCAACAGTGGGCACCCACTCACAAGATCAACTATTAAATTACTAATATCTCCACAAAACTCTTCTGATAATAATCATCATTTACTCACTAGTGAATGGCTTAAAGAGGTACTTCCTGGAGTTCTAGGGAAAAGCCGTGACCAGTGGAGTTCAATCAGGTCTGTTGTGAGATAGTGACTTACTGAAAACAATGGTTGACAGTGACTCAATTTCGTGAATTAGTTGAAGTTAGACATTCACACCGTCGGATACGGGCTGGCTCAGTGGTCTAGAGGGTAAGCGCTCGAGCGCGAGACAAATAGGCCCTGGATTCGAACCCCGTGGGCGGGACCGTGAGTGCGCACTGCTGAGGAGTCCTACATTAGAATGAAACGGTCGTCGGTGCTCCCACGTTTTCCATGATTGTCTAGCTTCAACTGACTCATGAATTCAAGTATTTAATATCTATCATATATTAGTTTCCATTCTACCTAGGTCTATTCTTCACATTCTTTTCTGCAATTAAAAACAACCATTCACTTTATTAGTGTATAATCTAAATTTAAAATATGATGGTAAACATACAAACTATCGAATTATTCCATTCGAAGAAGAATATTACGATAGAGATTAAATAACTTGAAGATAGATTGTATGGAAATCAACTGAAGTAAATTAACCGAAGTTGGAAATTTCGACCATTTGATTAAAAGTATAAAATTCCCAGTTAAGATCTTTGGAAGGCAGTTTGGTTATGCTCTACTAAAAATTCCCAAAAAAATGTGAAATAGTTATCTAAATTTGCCTGAATTTCAATGAATAATCTAGATAAAGTCGGTTTATAATGTAATTTCTTATCATAGATATTAGTTTCTTTTAAATCTAAGATAAAATCATATTCTACATGCAACGATATTATACCGATGAGTTGAAGTAAAAAGTAAATAAGACAAGGGAAGAGAAGTTAGTCCATATCTCATATACATACGTTTTAGTTTGATCAATATATATATATATATATATATATATATATATATATATATATATATATATATATATACGTTTCACTGTTGTTCCCTCTTTTAACTAAAGCCAAAACAAACATGGATGCAGAATAATATGAATTTAATGATTCAATGGTTTAGAGATTAGGCGTTTGTACACAAGACCGATAGCTTCTGGGTCCGAATCCCACGCGGCTGGATTGTTAATATTCACTTATTGGTGAATTCATATTATTCTTCATCGATGTTCATAAATAAAACAGAATTCATTGCAAAAAATGTTTATGTCTTTTCCCAAGTTACTAATGATTAAATATTGTTAAAATAGATAATAGATCAAAATATAAAATAAAAATAATGATAATTAAACATAAGGATAAAACGTTAACTTAAATGAGATCCAATAATTGAATTGCATTTTAAAAGTACCCCTATACAAGTGGATTAATCTTTAATTCTTTTCTTTCTTTCTTTTTCTTTTCTCTTTTTTTTTCTTTTTTTAATAATAAACTTTCATTATTTATTGATCACTTAAATTTATTGTAAATTAATTAAGGTTAATTCTATTTTTTGAATGTTAATCTATTAGTTATATCAATCATTATACCATTTTAATGATCTCATTTCATGATAAGTATTTGTAAATAAATGAATTTAATCGGTATTCAACCTGAATTAAGGAATAGATATGAATGATATTGTGGTGTATGCTACTTATATATTGACATAAGTAGTAGATGATGTTAGTCGTGAACAGAAGGTCTGACAGCAAAGAGACAAAAGGATCGAACAGTTTAGAAAGGAAACAGGATGAAATTTGTATGAAAATGCAAGAACAATGAAGTCTGAATCATTTTGAAACAATTGGTGGACATTTTGCAAATTAAGCATTTACTTTATGATTGTTAGATTTGATTAACAAGTCCTGTAATTTTGTGTTAAATACATTCGATTGTCCCCGCTCGTCTTCTGTTCACTGCAATATGAATTGCTACTTAGTAATTGATTAATAGAAACATTTCTCTTCTACAGAAGGTTAGTTATAAATCATTAATTGGTCCGTGATCTGACTCCAGTTATATTATATGTTTGATTGCTATTTAAAATATACATATTGTCAATCCTCGTATATAATGATTGAGGTAGATCGAGTTAGTGTATAGCAAAATTAAATAAGTGAAATACGAGAATAAATGTTTGAAGATGTATACGTTATACACTCGTTGATTGGAATAGACAATCAGAGGGATGAAGCGAATGAATTGAAGAAGAGAGAATGAAGCGCAATGAAGAGACGAGCAGTGGAGATGGTGTATGAGCTAACTCCATTTTGTCAAGCGTTAATTGATTTTTATAGTCATACAAAAATTTGCTACAAACATGTACCGAGTAGGATAAGATATATATACACATATGCCCTCATATAAAAGCAGTTAGGGTTGATAAGTTAACAATTAACAAGGTCAAGATAAAACTCAAGAAGAATGAATAAATTGTCCTGTCCCGAAGCTAGAATAAGGTGTATGGTCTGAACATAACAATTAACACTACACTCTAACAGATAAGTAGAAAAGACTCTCGTTTTGATACTATGTGTAAAGAGTTTCCATCCAAATGCTTTTTCAAGAGAATTTCTGATGATAAGTGCAAACCAGTATAAAACTAAGATCTAGTGCTTTTTTCATTTTTTCTCCAAGTAGCTAACATTTAAGGAATCTCATCTAAATTCGGATGACCTAAACATTGTGCATCTTTCTACGGAATGTAACGAAAATTTAGCACCACAGGGTAGAGATTTTTCTGTAACTTTTTATTTGCAATTAATTTTGTAATTTATCAAGTAGAGTCTACTTAACATTGAGAATGTTGAAAAAATTTTAGAGGCCCACCATTGTGTTAAACTTGAAATGAGAAAAAACATATCAACATAGATCTATTCTGTAAGCCTATGACTACAAGGTCAGTTAATCAGTTTCATAAAATTAACATTAGTTATGAAAACGAACTTATGATTAAAACAGGACATTTTCATGTAACCAGGTAAAGTAAGGATTATTGAGATCTCATTTGGTAATTGTCGAATAATTTCAAAAACTGATATTCATTTGAAAACGTCACTTATGGTTCTACGCAAAGCGTCAGTAAGAACTAATTAGTTTAACCAATCTAACCCCAAAGAAACAAGTGACAACAATATAATCCATTCATCTGAGCTACAAATGCTTCCATCATTTGAAAATTCCCCTGAGCTTGGTATAATAAGGTTAGTCTTATCAAAGTACAAAGTAGTTTAATGTATACAATTCTAGTTCAACAATGTCGAAGGTGATGCAAACATCACTTATGACTATAGACGGTTGTTGCAAAATATCATGAATTGATTTACGTTAGAAATACTAACCACTGGAGTCCGACTCAGTGATTTGATGGTAAAAGTCTCGAGTCGAGGCCTGGAGGTCCTGGGTTCGGTCCTGCTGTGGAGTCACATGGTAGAAAAAACAATCTTCCAATTCTTTCTGCTCTTAAATATCTGGTTATAAATAGTTCGTAATGTAACACTTCAGATTCAGTAATCTCCCCAAAAACCTGCATTCTGGTGACTTTCTTTGAGATAATCTTCCGAGTTTCAGTGAGAAATGATGACCAGTAGAGTTCAGCTATCTCGTACGTGAAAAATATTTTGTTCAACCGTTCTTTATTTATTTTAGTTGGAGTCGAAAAAATATGCAGGATAGTGAAATAATAGAGCCGTAAGTACTTTACTGATTTCCAAGGACTACTTAACCATTATTAAAATAATAATGATATATATACATATATATTGTGAACGAGCAGTCAGGTAGGGACAACCAATTTACTATGTGATGCAGACTTACAGAGTTTTTTCACAAACTATGAAAACTACACATGAAATATTTCATTTACAAAATCTTTCATCAATTGTCCTTCACATTTTATATAATTCTTCCACTCCACTATTCCTTTCTATTTCTCCATTTTCTTCAAATATAATCTTTTCAATCTTCTTTTAACAAGCATTCAATTTCTGATCGGTATTACATACTACTTATATCGACAAATATAAGTAGTATACTATCGATCGAATATGAACTTGCATATTATTCGTGATTGCTTTTATACAAAGTTCAGATATTAATATGCTTGAACTATATATATATATATACCCACCCCAACATTTTCTAGATACAATTCATTTCATTGATAAATAAATAGAGACATTATTATTATTATTAGTTTTTTTTGGTTAAATATTTCAATTTCATTGACAATTTAACTGATAAACGAACAATAAATTTACTGTCATCATTTTAAACAAACAAAATCAAAATTCAATAAATTTAAACGTTTTATTATTTAATAATAAAAACTTTAAATGAATAAGTTTAAACAAACAAACAAACATCATAACGTTACATATTGAACAATGAATTTAGAAAAAATTGTCGAATAATTTAATTCTTTAAATTCATTCATAAAAAATAATTAATTTTATTATTTTGTCTTAAATTTAAATTTGTATTTTTGCTGTCTGCTATTAGATAGTTAAATATGGCGCCAATTTTGAAATAAAATGATTGTGGAATATTTTAAAATAGAATACATTTGCTTATTTAAGAATAATAATAATAATAATAATAATAATAATAATAATTGTATTGTATATGAATTTAAGGAGAAGGTTATATTAGAGAATATTGTGGTGGTTGAAATTATGATTTAATTGAAGGTGGACTATCATGGAAAACCTGGAACTATTGGATGTTTGTTTCGCTCTAATATGGAACTCCTCAACAGTGCGCATTCACGATCCCACCTTGCGACATTCCAACCTAGGAACTATTAATGTCGCGTGCGAGCGGTCAACCATTAGACCACTGAGCCATCCGGTATCCAACGGCGTTAATATATAACTTCAACTAGTCCATGAAATTGAGCCACCGTACACTATTGTCTTCAGTGAGCTGATATCGCACGAGTTAGTAAAAAACATTTATTAATCTGGTAATATACTACTTCAAGGGAATGAAAAAGAAGTTAGCTACTATGAAACCATCTTTTTAAACTTAGATAAAATTTATTGTAAAAGGAAATGATGTTGTTTCAATAAGTCTGTCTAGTGTGAACAGAGAAACAAGAAGCTTTGACAAACTATGGAAGCTATTTTTCGGGACGTTATTTCAGTTAATTCAAAGCTTGTAAAACATTAATATTTATTTTTGTCCGCATTCTATTCTACAGAACATAAGTTTTCGTTTGATGTATGATTCACTTTTATAGCCCTTTTTGTTCCAAAGCTACTGGAATTTAAACGTATTATTTTGTACTCTATTTTCTACGCTAATCCCCAGTTCTGGACATAATTTTATTTTGTTCGGGTTAATTATCTATTTATCCATGTATCTTTTTACACTGATCTGGGAATCGGGAACCAGATCCGGAATTGAGAATAAATCGAGTAGTTTTCCAGTTGACTTGTCTTCTCTCACTCGCGTGCTTTTTAGCCAATCAGGTGATAGAATAGTTTGCTTCTCTCAACCCCACTTCGAACTCAAGCGTACTAGCCTCAAGGTTAAACCAGTCAACCTATCGCGTCAAGGTACCTTGAAATATATTCATTACTCTTAAATAATCATTCTGTGCATTTGCCAAAATATTCACACTTTCATTTAGCAGTGATGTGTGTTACAATTTACCCTAAAGAGAATATCTATTAACAATGGTATATTTGTGGATTCGAAGAATAAGGAATATGATTTGCGATTGATTGGATTGGGAATTAGATTTATGGTTTTCATCACGGACTCACATCGGCTAAAATGCTAAAACGCTATTTATGGCTGCAATTAAACGCAACTCGATTTCGTAAACGTGGGCATCTACTTAGCTACCAATCAGAATGAGGTGGGAATTATTATATCCGCCATCTTTGTAAGTTCTGTGTTTCTTCAGCTATTGCTTTTGTGTAGCTACATAATTTAAGGTTTCAGTGTGCTAAAATGCCGCAGTTAGTGCAATATTATAAATGTTGGCTCAAATTTTCCTAGACTCGGCATTGTTTTTTGGGTTTTTGCTGCTGCTACTCTAGTTGATGTATTTATTCAGGCAAGCTGGCTAGTCTTATATTATAAAATGTTAATCTGTTTTGCTTTGAGTATTTTTTTTCAGATATCGAGAGCCGAAGTTAGTTTCTTTAGCTAAAATAGGTGTTGCTGCCGCATGGGACTCTAACTGCTCGCATATTCGTTCCTAACTGTCAGGCAAGGTGGCTAGTCTTGTTATAAAATGTTAATCCGTTTTGTGCCAGATCCATCATATCTGCTTTGAAAACAACCCACCGTACTGCCCACAAAGCTTTATGTTTAAGCAAACACACGTCACTACAATCGAGCTTGCACTGTAGTCACATACGTAGATTCGTTGCTCCAGATTGCTTAATGCCTCTGCTACGGAAGTTAACTACGTATGCTGGGTTTATAGTCCTTAAAGACCACAATAGAAGGGGGCTAATGTGTATTGAAAACAGTCTGTCATCATCATTATTATTCGTTGATGGCCGTTACTATCCTACAGTGGATATAAACGACGGCATTTGCACCTGCCGTGTATTCCAAACGTGTCGAATTCCATGTAAGCACATGGTATTTACTAGTATACAGGTGCCAGAGTTTACAGGTATGTTATATTCATCTTCTTATAATGTAACAGTTGATTTAGTTTTAAAGCTATGTGGGAGATGGACTTGGACTAATTTTATTCAGTATACTCATTAAAAACAGACAGCTCTAATTACTAAGGTGATATGTTTCATTACATGCTTCAAGCACTATACTTAAGTATACTACAATTCTATCGACTAAACAGAATTATACGATGTCTTGGTTGTGCAACCAAGAATACTAAACTAGGCAAGTGTCATAATTATTGTTTCATTTACACAGACATGTTACTCAAATTAGTTAAATATACATAATTAAGCCGATAAACCCAAAACACTAACTGTAGGCCAGTCACACTTACCTAACAGAAGACAAAGGATACTGTTTTGAGACTGAAGACAACAGTCACTTGCTCATAAAAACAAAGTTTACAGCACAACAAACCTTTCTTCAGTAACATTATACACTGACGGTTTATTTGGAAA
The DNA here is from genome assembly GCA_944470405.2 of Schistosoma mattheei. Taxonomy (NCBI): domain Eukaryota; kingdom Metazoa; phylum Platyhelminthes; class Trematoda; order Strigeidida; family Schistosomatidae; genus Schistosoma; species Schistosoma mattheei. Next base: position 36,653,101 of record OX103944.1, read on the forward strand.
CAATCAACGATGTCATTAAACTTACTATGACTTTGGATATCATCCCAGCATGTAAAGAAAGCACAGTGTAACGCAGTCGGACGTGGCGAATAAAAATTACAAGCAGAGCAAAATTCACAGCATAATCTAGTTATTTAATAAAAAATACATTATAAAATGACAAATTCTATGATTACGTGAACGCAGATATGACCGTTATTACACTGGGCCATACATTAGGTTTACATGGAATCGTTGCGGATAAATCCACCCCTATTTAGACAAATGGGTGAATGAATTTCGCACCAAAATCCAAGACCTATAATCCTAAATCTGTTTGGTTCGTCCATAAATTATAGTCTCTCCGTGTTTACCAAAGTACGACGCGATAATTTCAAATAAATTGAACATCGATCGATTTTCACATTAATAAATTACATAATAGCCTACGTTGTAACAGACAGTTTAAAGTACATATTTGATACTAAGTCAATGAAAGTTTACAGTCTATTTAGATTACCAGTCTATAATTCATTCATCTATTCTTCATATTAACTATGGACAAAATTGATTTATACCATAAAATGTTGGAGATAAATTAAACAGATACGTGTAAAAAAATAATAAAATCTTCATTATTTGTCTTTGTGAGGTGATTAGTTGATTAAATTTTATATTAAGTAAAGTCATACTATTCATTCAATTAAAAACTATCGAAAAAAATGAAGAAATGAGAAGAAACATAATAATTAGTTGGTTGTAATCATGAGTCAATTGAAGCTAGAACACCAACGGTGTTAATAACACCGTTGGATGCCGGCTCAGTGGTCTAGTTGGTTAAGCGCCTGGCGCGAGACTGATAGGTCCTGGGTTCGAAACTCGCGGAGGGCGGGATCGTGGATGCGCACTACTGGGGAGTCCCATACTAGGACGAAACGGCCGTCCAGTGCTTCCAGTTTCTCCATGGTGGTCTAGCTTCAATCGACTCATGATTACAACCAGTGAGATTTCTAAAATCTCCACAAAACCCATTCTGATAATAATAATTAGTATTTAGGTCTATATCATGAATGGATCAATGTTAGACCACCATTGGAAACCTGGAAGCTTTATGTTTGCAAACAAAATGAGGAATTCTATGCTTTGTTTTCACAAAGAATGTCATCTCTTTCTTTAAATGATATAATCCTGTTTTTTTTCAACAAATTGTTACTTATCAATGTCAACTGTTACATTTCCCATTATGTTTTGAGACTTACTTTTGTTATCCTGATATTTCTGTTCTATTTTAAGCACTAATATAAATTCCGCTAACTAAAGTATATAAATTTATGCTTATAAGTGTTATATCACTATGATGGCTTAGCTTTATTAATCAATCATCTTGACAACCATTATTATATAAATCCCAACGGTGTCTGGAATCAAAAGGCAATAAGAAGTGGCTACAAGCACATCGATCGAGCTTAAAGCAGAGACAAATTTGTGTGTGTGAACAAATACACATGGAAATTTACAGTAAAATCAAATAAGGACACAGCACAGGAGCCTCTCTCTGGCTACTGCCAGTCCCAAACCCGCATAAAGGAGGAGGGTTGGCCATAGGGTTAGCGATCTCATTCTGTAGAAAACTAACTCGCTATAAAAACGCTAACCAGGAAAAAATTACTCAAACCATTTAAACTCTGTCCTGGGAGTTAGAAGGCCTTCGTTTAGAAGAGTTATGACGTCTCATGGTGAAAGCCGAGTTCCTTCGGAAGTCTCGAGGATGATGCCTCTTCTGACAACCAGAGCAACCATTAATTCAGATACATGGAATACTCGTACAATGTGGGAGATCTCGAGAGTCTTTCAAATCACCGAGAAATGGGGACAGACATTGAAAAAAATGAACAAAAATTGGATAGAACCAGAAAGTAAGGCACAGGATGGAGTGGGTTGGAGAATGCCGATCGGTGGCTTATGCTACATCGGGATTAACAGACGTAAGTAAGTAAGCAAGTAAAGAAAAGGTTAATAATAGGATTCAAGTACACATATACATGTTGAGGAGAACAATTCATCGAGCAATATTTACTGGATTAATATTTTAATAAAAGGGTTTAACAAAAATTAACCATAATCAAAATTGATTATAGGAGAGTTGCTATATTACTATTTATTAATATTTGGAGTAGATGAAATGAGATAAAATAAGATTAGTTTTATGTTATTTGATATCCGTGATTTTTTCACATTAATAATAATAATAGTAATAATAATAATAATAATTTATATATTCTGATAATATTAATTACAGAATTCACGCCAGTTTACAGGCATGATCAATTTGATATAAATAGTAACATTAGATGTAGAGAACAAATACGTGATAGAAGAAAGTTTTAAGTATACTAGTTCAGTAATTGTTTAGGTAGTACACTTATTACAGCAGTCCAATGCATCAGCGGGGAACTTTTAACTTTTCTTAAATGGTCAGCCTGTTGATTTATGAATGGAGTAATTAAGGTCATTTCCTGTGCCAGATCAAATTAACGATAATTATCTACAACTAGAGAAATTAAAACGAAAACAGAGACCACGGAACAACAAATCAGTAATTACCGAAATATGTCAATCAGGTCTACCGAAATGCGTGTGTCATGTGACACAGTGATACTCTGTCGATGTTATTCAAATTAGTTAAACTTGCTAGGGGCGGTGTTAACATAAAGTGACAGCAAGTAGGTGGTTTTACTTAGGGAATGCACTAATAAAAATGGCTAAACATTTAAAGATCCTATAATGCTACTTGTGGAATGAGATACACTTACAGGTGCTAGAACATTCAATGCATTTTCAGTGGAGCAGTATGCATCGATGCAGCGAACAAATAATGGGAGTGATTTTATCGTACGGAAAGATTGTGGTAGGTTATCCTAGAGTCTAGAAAATTTACAGGTGAAGTAATTCATATAAAGAGATGATTTAGAATGAGTTTGTTTCACTAGTGCCAAGGAATTACGGATGCCATAATGAGAAGTTTCTGAATATTGAATCACGTGATTGGATGTAAACGATAGTTTATGAAGTAGTTTGAAGAAAAAGATAAGATTTAGTTTGAGTCTCCTCCTCCATAAAGGGTCTAGTCCAAGTTTATTACATCTAGAATTATAAGTGAAGGTACAATCAGCTCGAAGAATATGAAGTGTAAATCGTCTCTGTACCGATTTCAGACTTAATTTATCGTTTATACGCGCACTGCTAAGAATAAACGTGCAATATTCTAGAAGAGGTCAAGCACAAATTTTGTTCATTAAAATACGTGACTCATTGTTGTAAAGGTTTCGAGTTATGTAACCTATTAGACGTCTGTCTTAATGTCTGTTCTGTAAACGAGTATCTAAGTCCTAAGTCTACTACTGTATGTAACCTAGATAACACTTCTCCATTTATGGTAATGTCTAGGTTGATTGATGAATCGCCGAAGCATATCCATCCACATTTAGCCGTATTAAGCTCCAGTTGCCATTTTAAGCACCACTGTGCTACCTTGTTAAGCTCCATGCTGATGAAATTTTGCATATTTTTAGCTCATGTAGAGAAAATGAATATACTACTTTAAGATCATCTGCATATAGAAGGGGCTTACGCACACAAAAACTTTCATAAATATCATTGATAAACACTAAAAAGAGCACAGGACTTAAGACACTACCTTGTATTACACCGCTTCTAACAGAGACAGTGTTAGACAATGAAGATTTAATTTTAACTATTTGATGTCGATTGCTGAGAAAGGAATCAAGCCAAGCAAGCAAAGGATTTTGAACCCCGTAAGATGCGAGGTTACCTATAAGAAGTTGGTGGCTAACCATGTTAAAGGCTTTAGAAATGTCCAGGTATAGCACTAAGACTAGATATCCTTGGCTACGTAGAGAATCGACTAAACTAAAGAAGTCAAAATGACATGTCATGCAAGATCGATTTTTAAGAGATCCATGTTGAGTATCATTGATAAATTTTCCAGCGAGTAAATAGTTGGAAAGTTCATCACTTATAATTTTTCCCATAATGCTAGAAATAACTGAAGTAATATTTATCGACCGAAAATTGTTCATGTCAGTCTTATCTCCTGATTTATAACGTGTTATGATGTACGCGGTTTTCCAACAGTAAGGGTAAGAACCAGTTTCCATAGACAGAGTAAACAGCTTTAGAATAAGAAGTGGAATATCTGGACCACCATATTTGTAGAGAAAGGATGAAATCCCGTCTGCTCCATAACCTCTAGAAAGCTTAAGGGTATTTATAGTCTTATTAATTTTCATGCATGTGAAGGAGATAGATTTTATTGAGTTGCTAGTCACGCACATAACTCTTGAAGCAGAGCCACTTATGATTACTACACCATTCGCAAAAATACTACTGAAAAGGTCTGTTATAGTTTTAGAGTCGTATATAGAAGTGCTATTATGCTGGATGCATGGTATATCAATATTTTGATTTGCTTTAGCGCGTTTACTGATAAGGAAAGTTTTGTACCTTTGAGTTAGTATTAGGTGCTAGAAGCTCCTCATAAATGGCTTTCAACCTCTTTCTCTATAATTTGATTAAGAATTATTGTTGTTTGTGCAACTGCTGTGAAGTCGTTTGACTTAAAATAACGATTCTGTAGGCGTCTTTGTTTATTGCGATATTTAGCTGGTATATATAATTCGTAAGGTTTTCTAAACCTGTACGTTTTAAGACGTACACAGGAATCTAAACAAGAGTTAACGATCAGATAGAATTTGTCGATAGCATCCATGAGACTACTACATGAAAAAAAAGTTATCCCAGTCTGAAAGTTTAATCAGTGAATGCAGGAGGTCCCAATCAGCATCCTTAAGCATGGGATACAAGTTGTGTAAATTAAAAGAAAAAAAACAAGCTGACGTACATTGAAATAAAACAAAATTTTCATCATTGTCCATTTTTTTTATCTTTTGGAAGATGAATTTGGAGAATGAATTTTTCTATCAGACAACAGTGAATAATCTGGAATGATTAGATTGTAATTCAGTGTAGATTGAAGTATTGAGGAAGTTTGTATTAATACACTTTCTAGAATATATGACAAATTAGAAAAGGATCGGTTTGTTACATTCTGTTCATAGATTATAGAAATTCAGAAGCAAGAAAAAACGCTTGAGTTTGTTGAAGTGTACTACGAAACTGAAAGAAAGAAAGGAAATGAATTCATAAAAAGCACTTGTAAAGATGTATGGAAGAAATCTAAGATAGTGAGACACCATAAAATTCTTCTGTAATAAGCTTCTTTTTGACTGTTTACACGTACAATCTGTCTAGCATCACGAAATATGAATTATTTTCTATTATATTGGTTATTCCGTACACGTTTTTATATTTGGCCTTGTTAATTACTCACTTTTGACGTCGATAATAGACTGTACATTTGTCTGACTACCTACATGTATGTTGTAGTATTGGCCATAAAAACTGAGTCACTTATATATTTTCTATGGATTAGTACTTTACCGACCCTACAGCTTTGTCTGTTGTACTCTCATAAGTGTATTTGAAATGAATTTTTCCAGAATATTTTTTATTTGGCTTTTATTACCACCATGGGGCGATGGGGTTAACCTAAGTATAATATACGAATTTAATTGAGCAACCTATTTTATATCATCATCAATGTTAATGTAGTTAACTTAAAGGCTATACTCACTTATCCATAGTAGGAATAAAGATAAAGAAAAACCATTTCTGTAGAGTTTGCAATGTAAGCTTTAAGAGATTGCAATTTTTAGTGACCCTTTACCTGATTCCAGTTAGATCGAACTACAGATTGTTGTTAAAATATACATGTCGTTCAGTTCAGTTCAGTTACGCCTGTTACTCCCAATGGAGTATAGGCCGCCGACTAGCATTCTCCAATCCACTATGTTCGCAAACTTCCTTTCCAGTTCTGTCCAATTTTTGTTCATTTTTTTCATGTCTATCTCCATTTCCCGGCGTAATGTGTTCTTTGTCCTTGAGGATTCCAAATAAAGGCTTGTCTTGTGATGCAGTTGGATGCTTTTCACAATGTGTGACCTATCCACTTCCAGCGCTTCTTCCTGATTTCGTTCTCAGCTCGGATATGGTTTGTTCTCTCCCACACTAGGTTGTTGCTGATATTGCTTAACCAACGGATCCAAAGTATTTTGTGTAGATAACTGTTAATAAACACTTGAATCTTCTGGATGATGGCATTTGTAGTTCTCCAAGTTTCCGCCCTATACAGTAGAACTGTTTTGACATTTGTATCGGAAATTATGGACTTGGTGTTGGTTGACAGACAGTTGTTTTGAGTTCCAGATGTCCTTCAGTTTTAGATACGCTGCTCTTGCTTTGCCGATCCGCGCCTTCATACCTGCATGAGATCCACCGTGCTCATCAATGATGCTTCCCAGATATGTAAGGGTTTTTACATCTTCCAAATCTTCTCCATCAGTTGTGATTCAATTGTTGCATGCTTTTTTGTATCGGAGAATCTTGCCTTTCCCTTTGTGTATGTTGAGACCTACTGCTGCTGAGGCTTCTGCTACACTGGTCGTCTTCTCCTGCATTTGTTGTTGCGTGTGTGATAGAAGAGCCAGATCATCTGCGAAGTCAAGATTGTCCAGCTGCATCCTAGATATCAACTGCATCCCATGCTTCCACTCGGATGTTGACGTCTTCATGAACCAGTCGATCACCAGGAGAAAGAGAAAGGGTGAGAGTAAGTAATCTTGCCTAAAACCGGTCTTTACATCGAACGAGTCTGTCCATTGTCCTCCGTGCACGATTTCGCAGTTTAATCTATCATAGGAATTCCTTATTATATGAACTATCCGTACCAGATCTATCCTTAAGGAATCCTGCCTGTTGGTCTCAAAGTTGGGTGTCTACGGAGTCCTTCATTCTGTTTAACACCAAACTGTTGAAGACTTCGTGGTATTAAGAGAAGAGTGATGCCCCTGTAGTTATCACACTTGCTGAGATCACCTTTCGTTTGTATCTTGAATAGGTGTCCTTCTTTGAGTCTTTGAGTACTTCTTCTCCATCCCATATCTTGCTGATGAGAATGTGGAGTATCCTCGCAGTTACTGCTACATATACTTTCAGTGCCTCTAGTGGAATGTTGTCTGGTCTTGCTGCTTTGCCGCTCACGGTCTGCCTGATGGCCATGCTGATCTCTTCAATTGTTGGTGGGTCAACATCTGTTGGCATTATAGTGCCGCCTATGACCAGTTTATTGAACGCACATAGGTTCGCAAATCTCTCACCATTTTCGTTCCTTTCTACCAGTTTGTATCATCCCATGATGTCTCCATATCCGGTGTTATCCATTTCAACCTTGGCATTTGAGTCTGCCATCTGAATGGTCATGTCCTTTGTTAGACATTTCTCGACGATTGACCGCAGCCTGTCATAGAATCAGTCTTTAACGCCTTCGTTGTAGTCGTTGGTAGGCGCATAGCATTTGATGACGTTCATTGAAATGTCCTTTTTCTTTGTTTTGAAGGAGGCTTTGATGATCCTTGGTTTATGAGATTCCCATCCTATAAGTGCATTTTGTGTTTGTTTTGGTAGCATCGATGCAACTCCTTGTGTATATGGGGCATTAACTCTATCATGGCTAGAGTATAAGAGAAGCTCTCTTGAAGCTAGTCGTTGTTGTCCAAACTGCGTCCAATGTGTTTCACTGATTCCAAACACCTCCAAGTTTTATTTCTTCGTTTCTGCAATAATTTGAAAGACTCTCGAGATCTCCCACATTGTACGAGTATTCCATGTATCTGAATTAATGGTTGCTCTGGTTGTCAGAAGAGGCATCATCCTCGAGACTTCCGAAGGAACTCGGCTTTCACCATGAGACGTCATAACTCTTCTAAACGAAGGCCTTCTAACTCCCAGGACAGAGTTTAAATGGTTTGAGTAATTTTTTCCTGGTTAGCGTTTTTATAGCGAGTTAGTTTTCTACAGAATGGGATCGCTAACCCCATGTACAACCCTCCTCCTTAATGCGGTCTTGAAACCGGCAGTAGCCCCAGAGGAGCTCCAGGCGGGATTATGCATATCGTAAATCCTCGAATGCAATCATCGACTTAAATCGCGTGGAAGAACATCGGAATTAAAGAAGTCGAATACAAGAATGGATTTTGATTACTTGTATTTCGTACATTCATTAATGCAAACGAACGATCTAAGAGACGAAGCGAATAAAGCGAAGAGGAGAGAACCGAAATGACACGTTGTAGAGAAGACATTTAAGCCAACTCAATTTAATCAAGCGTGAATCGATATAGTCCGACCAAAATAAGTTACAGATATGTGATAAATAGGATAATAAGTGAACACACATACGCTCATGTAAAAAGTCAAGTTTGATAAGCGAATAATTAACAGTGTCAAAATGTGACTGAAGATGAATGAATAAATTGGCTTGTCCGGAAGCTATAATAAGGTATGTGAGCTTGCTTAGCACTACAAATCAATTAAATGGGATAAAATTAATAACTGTTATTGTTTTTAGTCTATCCAATAGATAGCCAATACTCTGTAGTTAGACTTTTACACAACCCACAATACTATGAGAAATTAAAGCATACAGATTAGTATTATATTTAGTATCCAGAAAAAACTAACAATCTTTTCAATATGAACAAACCATTATGCATAATTTAGATTAGTCCCTTATTTTACATTATTAAAAACAATACTTGATAAAGATTATACCATAAAAATTAAAAATTCACAAAGTTAGTTTTTAGAGGGGGGCTGTTAATTGTTTTCTTCCAATCGATACACGCTAAGTATTGTATTTAGTTGCCATATAAATAAACAATATCTAGTTAGTTGCATATCATATTGTTGAATATGCTTGAGAACCAATGTCCAAATACAGGTTAATTACATTGCATGATGCATTATATGAATTACGTAAAGATTGAATCTATTAGATGGGTAGTTACTATAATAATTAATAATGTCGTATTTCATAAGGATTTCAGTTATCATTAACAAGGTTTGACTTGATAATTTCGAATAAATTCAGCATTGGGTAGATTGGTACAAATAAATAATATATTTTTAATATCCCTATAAGTAGAAAAATTGGATTTTCCGATGTTTCGTGACTCAGTGTAAGCCACTTCTTCAGAGGATAAATAACCAAATCAAAATTAATCCAAGTTTAATTAGTACAACGGAACAACACAAGAATATTATGTGATCGATCAAAATACAGGTCTGAACAAATCAATGTCATGTCATTTCGGTCAAGGTGAATCATAAGCGACGTGTATGTAAATTTGTGTGTGTATGTGTGCACTGTTATGGGTGAAAATGTGTGAGAAAGGATAGAGTTTAATTTGTATGTAAGATAATAGTGTGAATTGTGAATGATATCAGACTAGGTGGCTAGGACATCTAGTCCAAGTAGGATGTATGGTAAGACCTTCTATTATGTTGAGAGCAGTAGGACTAAGCATTATATGGTACGCTTCAGCTACTCTCCATTCCTTGTAATTGCAACAACCGTTTTGTAATATTTTGATATTTTGAAATCGATTTGGTGGTCGTTGAAAATGGTGTGAACAGCTATTGCCGATTAAATTTGAACTCCATCTAGTTGTACAGAATTATTAAGTGGTTTCTTTGTTTACCTAATATGTTCTTTCGCGAGATGACTCTCCAATGTAGAAGGCATCACAATTGACACAATCTAATTTGTAGACTCAGTTCTGTGTTGAAAGGAAGAGGATTTTTCCTTCTTAGCGAACTGACGTATTTCGAAGTGTGTTCGTCGTTTTGTAATATACTTTGATTCTGTGTTGTTTTGAGATTCTTTGGAGTTCTTCTGTTGTGCCATGACGGTATGGTAAAACTGCTATACTAATCCATATTGTTTCATTCGAATGATTATTTTTATTACGCAATAGAACGTCTTGTTTTAATATACTTCTAATGATGTTCGTAGGAAAATTATTAAATTGTAAGGTGCTAATTACCTTCTTTTCTTCTTTTTGTTTATCCTCTTCCGATGTGATAATCTTGTTAGCTCTTCTAAAAAGGATTCAGGGTTAGTGAGACTTTTGCATTGAATGGATATGCTGAATCGAAATCAATATAACCATTAGAGTGTGTAGGTTCTCGGTAGGTGGATAGATTGAGAATTCCATTTAGATTTCTTTTCACTAAGCAATCTAAAAATGTTAGCTCACCATGTTCATTTTCATCCACGTTTGTAAATTTGATGTACGATGAAAGTGCATTTATCCGTTTCAAAAACAATCTTAGATGGGTTATTTTTATCACAGCAAAGTTATCACATAATATTCTTGTTGTTCCGTTGTACTATTTCAACTTGATTTGGTTATTTATTCTCTGAAGAAGTGGCTTACACTGAGTGACGAAACGTCAGAAAATTTAGTTTTTCTACTCATTGGGTTATTGTAAATTTATTAATTAATTCTCATAAGGATTGTTTGTAACAAATCAATTTGTTATAAAAGTAGAAGTGTATTGTGTAATAACTTACTTGATTCTAGTGTTCATAGTGACTTTCATCTTGAAATTTTGCATTTTAGTTAGATTTGTTAGAAAACGAACCTTTATTTTAAATTTTACATGTTTCAAACATCAGATGATAGCCTGTTCGTTGAATACACAAACTAAGCAACTAAATATGTTAGTTATCGATAGACTGTTAGTGAAAACATCAAATGTAAGTAGTTTCATAAACTTTCCAATTGTCGATTGACAAATTAGATGACGAGTGATGAAATGAATTTTAAGATGTCTGTGTTCGTGGTCACAGTAAAACACCTTTGATTGAAGAAATCCTGTTGAAAACTCTCTCGAAGTCCCAATATTTGATTGCATAATTCACTGACCTAGAAACACCTTATTAAAACTTTAAAGTTCATTTTTTGATGAGAAATCATAGTTGTACATAGTCGTAGTATTGTAGTGAACAAAAACGACTAGTGGGGATAATCAAGTGTACAGAACATCTTTCTGAGAGAACAATACAGTATATACTTAATTTGCAAAATATCAATTAATTGTCCCAAACTTGACAGTTTCTTTCGTAAATATCAGTCCATCGTCTCAGATTTCACTGTTCCTGCATTTTGAAACCGATTTCTTTCCGTTACCCTTCTTTCCTTCTCGATCTATCTACTGAAATACATTCTTTTCCTGATTATCGTTATATACTACTTATATGTATATAAGTAGCGCATACCACAGTATAACCAAAGCTTTTAAGTACTTCGAAAAAATGTTTTAAACAAGAGAAATGGAAACAGAGTAATTGTATTTTCAGAAATGGACAATTTTTTTTAAAAAACGCTTAGAATTGATATACTTTAAAGGTTTGTATAACGTTTTTTTCTGTTATATAATTCAATAGACTAGATAAGTACTTTGATAAGTACTTTTTTCAACTCTCACATTTAGATAGATTAAGTTTTACCTTAATATGAGATAATTTTATTTCAATCTTTTTGGAAACGAATAAATTTTGATTTAAGCTGTATTGAACTATTCTTTACAATTATGTGAATGAAAACAATCTTTCAAATGAAATAAATAATGGAATTTCATGTTGGAATACTGGTATACTCACTGGAGATCATAACAATATGCGACCACAATCTCTAAATAAGACAATAATATAAGTTTCTATTTATAACCGGTTACAGATTCTGTGATTTGATCATTGCTGAGGGAGATTGTAGGAGTACACTAGGACGTTATTTGATCTACAGTGTCTCAGTAACTATATAATCGATTTTCAAAAATGTTTCTCTTGAAAATTTACTGATTTGTACAAATAGTCTAACTAAATAGTGTACTTATACAGCTAAAACTTTCTAGCATCGAAGTGATCTATATAACTAACTGACTGAACTAATCTAAAAAAACCAACAGAATAAGTGAGATACAGTGAATTAATCAGACATGGGTCAAATGATATACACACTATTAGCTAAGACTTGGGTTTCATTACTGTGGAACAAGACACATGCCACTAGTTGAGCGTATTTTTTTAAAATTTCTACAGGACAAATATGTATATATGTATGAATGAGTGTGGGGAGATCCTTAAATTTGGTGTTTTCTCTTGAGTGGCCAGTCTAGCTGGCGAATAGGAAATTTGTGTATCGAAATCGAAATCGGACACCTCAGAACACAACACTTTAAGTTTCATCTCACCTCAGCAAAATACAACTCAAGTTTCAAACTGTAATAGGGAATAAGTGAACTATTTCAGTATGGCTATAAATCCTGGCGACAAGCGATGAAACTATCCATATTTTATTTCTAAGGGATTGTAACAATTTTATTTAACATGAATCGGGTAAGGCCATTCAAAATAACAATTTTTATTGTCTAACTGGTCATTAAACTTAAAAGCCTTTTCACTTGTTTCAGCAGTGAATTTAACTACTGAACATCAAAGGAAATATAATGACTGGAGCAGGACAAATATACTATAAAAACATTTAATGATCAGTTGTCTGTTCGTCTAATATCTAGCTTTTCTGCATGTTAATAACATTATTACTGTTTTAACAGCTCTCTATATATTATAAATAACTGTCCTTCATTGGATCAACGAGTTTCGTTGGAATAAGAAATAGAGGTTGATTTTATCCGCAACGTTTAAAATTTTGATACATTTACTGTTTTCAGCAACTTCAGTTATTTTTTTTGTGCCTATTTTGTTGATGAGATTGTGATTTTCACCGGATAATTGAGTTCAAGCAGTGATATCCTCAGATGTTTTTATACTACAAGAACAGATCCAGTGTAGAGCAGTCTGAAATGCCAGATGATAAACACAAATGTAGTAAAGTTTAATGTTTGCAGTAATAAGTTCTGTGAAAATCACACTTTAATGGGCATTATTCATCCGTTGAACTGACGGAAAAATTAACGAAAAGGCTGTAAAGACCATACATAATAAACACTAAAAACTTCGCAAATAGTTTCTTCCAAGATATATCCTTTGTATTTTATTTATTTGTTAAATTTCACAGTTTACATTTCGTACTAATCTTAGTTAAACAGTTACTCAAAATCAAGAAGCACTGAACAACTGTTTCGTTCCAGTATGGGGCTCTTCAGTGACGGGGATTCAGTCCCCCCCCGGAAGTTTAGAAGTTTCTTCAAGGGCTTTATCCTTAGATCACTGACTTAGCTTGTGTTAGTTTACATATCTAACCATAATCAATTCTCAATATCTTGATCTCATTTACTTTAATCTAATTTGTTTCAATTCACTTAAACTTCGTACAACATGAACAAGAGATTTTATCCACATAATGTCGAGATATTTAAAAGTCTATATAAAAATATGATTCACATTCTACTCAATTAGATATGACAATAGTTTTGAATTAATTATCAATTTCATTAGTTGAGATCATGCGTCAATTAAAGCTAGACGATCATGGCAAACCTGGAACAACTGGACGGCCGTTTCGTCCTATTATGGGACTCTTCAGGAGTGCGAACCGACGAACCCGCCCCGCGAGATTCGAACCCAGGACGTATCCACTTTGTGCGCGGACGCTTAACCACTAGACCATTGATCCGACACCTAACAGTGTTAATATCTAACTTCAACCAATTCACGAAATTGAACAATATATCCACCATTGTTATCAGTGAGTTACTGTCTATTAATTATGACCATTTGTAAAAAACATTTTCTAATACTAATTATAAATTATCAATAAAGCGAATACTGTCAAGTGCTAGGAATCGAACAAAATATCAATAAATTCTAAAGCAATATTGTTTATTAGTCAATTACATCCCTCTACAATTTTTCATATATGTCAGTAACAAATCAATTCTTTGCTCCTGTTAGTCTAATTGTAATTCTATATAGGATAAAGAATATTAATGTTAATATATTTTTATGAAGTGGTTTCGAAACCAGATTTTCAAGTACTTGTAGACTTATTAGTTTGTGAGAAGTTCTCATGAATAATGAATGACAGAAATTTTAATTTCCTCTTATATATATATATATATATATATAATATATATATATAGGTGTGTGTGTTTGTGTATGTATTAAATATCCTATGGGATTCAATCAGAACTGATTTGAGTAGTTCATATCCAGATATTAAAAGGGTAGAGAGAGATGTCTTGATACAATTTACTTCTTTATTTTAAGTATCCTTATGGTATAAAATTGTTTTTATTTTATTTTCAAAATTTCTATTTTATCAAAAGGAAATGTACTTGATTATTTATACAGTATTTTATGAACCATACTACGATGAAACAATTCGATACAATGACTTCAGTATATAATCATTAATGAAACTATCTTAAATATTCTATTGCCTTGAATTATTGAGAAGACAGCATAAAATGTTTATTTGCTTCTTCGGTTAATAATGATCTTAGTTGAATAGGTGTGGGCAATGATTTAAGATTTTAGTGAGGCCTTTTAATTTTGTCGTCATTTAGATCGGACAATGTTGTTGAAAGGCTCTCCATTTTAGTGGTCCGTGGATCTGACTCCAAATAGATCGTATGAATGTTTATTATCGCCTATCTTCGTATATAATCATCGACTTAAATCGCGTTAGTCAATAACGGAATTAAATAAGTCGAATAACGAGAATGGACTTGTGAATACATATATTTTGTATATAAAGCGAATGGAATAAAGAGAAAAGAAACGACGCAGAGTAGAGATGTCTGGTAAGCCAATAACTCCCATTTAGACAAGCGTTAAACAATATTTATAGTTATATGAAAGTTACAGACATGTGATGAGTAATGGGATAAGAAATGTATACACACCTACGCGCTCATATAAAAAGTCAAGATTGATAAGCGAATAATTAACAAGGTCAAAATGTGACTCAAGTATGATGAATAGAATGGGCCGCCTGAAAGCTAGAATAAGGTATATGGGCTTAACAGAATAACCGACACTACAAGATAATTTGATAGTTCTTAAAGTTTAGTCATTTAAATGTTTAAACTGTGACAAGTCAGAAATAATACTATTTCGTTGTAAAGTTGAAAAATAATAGATTTATCAAACTATTCGACGTAATTTAGAAGAGTTTGTAATGACTATTACCTGGTAACTGCATATTGAGGATGATTGTAATTTACTTTACATACCGGAAACGGAATGATCGATTAAAATATTTAGATTCAGTGATAATTGTATTATTCATTTGAAAAGTAATCATACAATTAAATCATTATGCTAAGTGACAAGTATTATAATCATTATGAGCTTGACGTTATATTTCTTCATACAGATGAATTAGTGATAATTGCTTTTTACATATGATATATATATATATATATATATATATATTGATTGATTGATTGATTGATTGATTGATCATTGAGTAGTGATCGATATCATATGTATCACGTTCTTATTAGTGTAAATGGAATTCTATCGATCAAGTTGCAATGTAGCTATTAGTCTATATGATTTGACATTGCGTGTACTGTATTGAGATGTAAGGTGGTGGTTGAAGGTAGTCGACAAGAAAACCTGAACTTAGCTTTTGTGCAATTCGCCACTCAGCTGGGTGACGCAGGATCAAATATTCCAGGGAGGATAAGCGTTATGATGGCTGATCGACTGTTATGACTGCATCACTGTTTAGTTATATCTGGTTGTTGCTAATTGTTATACCTTAATCGCTTATCACTTATACTCGAAAACGTGGAAATATTGCAATTCCCAATAAATCCTCTCAAGATTACACTTTGCTGACAAGTCCCAAATAGCTGATAATATATTTAACATGACACAGGTTGTTAATAGAAATTCTTACAAGGAACTGTAAATTGTAATATTTAGCTTATGAATAATAATAATATTAATAATAATAATATAGTAATAATAGATGTCATATTCCTGACCCCCTAGGCATTTTGATGATGGACTGGAGTTTAATTTGATAAGTAATGGCTTCTAATTTGAATGCGAACATCATCACTATTATGCAGGTATTTCAGCTTAATTTTATATAGAACAAAATATGCATTTTAGATCCCACGGAATATAATATAATTTTTAACTTGTTTAAGTAACGAAATATGCCAAAACGTATTACCTTTAGCAGTATATTTACAAGATTATTATCAGAACGGTCTTAGACTCAATGAATAGGTGATTTTTAAAAAATGAAAAATGTATGTATAGAGTCAGTCAAGAAAAAAACACAACGGAATATGATGTTACCATTTATTACTAAAAGTACAGACTTTTCTGATGCTTTGTATCTTAATTAAACATCAGTTTACATTTGTACTAATGTAATGGAATTCTGCCCCCAAAGGCCCTGGTACGGCCGAGAGTGCGGAGAGTCAGCTCTCCCTCTCGAAATGCTCCCATACGGCCACGCGTATATAGCCTCTGCCAGGGAAGTTCTACTCACTGCCTTCTGGTGACAGGAGTGTCGTTTACGAAATTGAGAGGACTAAAAGTGAGTGTCCGGCGCTTTAACCGGGTTGGTGGACATGGAGAGTCCACCTAGGGGAGCTGGAAAACCCTAATTCCAAACCAATGGTGCACATGGGCTCCAGTATCCTGAGGGAACAAATGGCTTATGAACCAATCGTTGGTCACCAGCTACCTTGAGGCTGTACCTCCTTACGATACTCCACTGCCTTGTGGATCAGACCTTCAGGTCGAAGGCTCCGGGTGTGGCCCCCTAAGAAAACCACCCACTTCAGTTTGGGCACCCGGGCAGTATCACAACTCTCATACATATCAAATTAGATTTGCGTGGCGCATATGTAACTGGTGCTCCCTTGTGCCAGTATTTATGTGTTCAAATAAATAAATAAAATGGAATGGTAATACGAATCATATAAAACTGTGTATGTAATATTTGTTTCCCGTAACATTTGATTAAATTTAAAAAAGGTACACATATATATATATCAGAACAATGATGATAACCAACAATTATTCTGATTTATGTGAATACGCTTGACTGACAAGTAGAAACAGGAAATTTCAGTCTGGAAATTTATGTTTCAGTGTGTTAATGAACAGTTTACCATTAGTTTTCTTTTTTTTCGTTTATTTATTTACATTTTAGATATGGTGAGCAGAATTATTAGCATGTTTGTTTTTATATTACAATTTATGATCATTATAACACGGGTGAATGACAGTTAGATTTTCATAAGATAAATGCATTTACCATGTATTGAATTAAACCCAAGTTTTAAAAAATGACATGGAAACATTTTGTATCATTGTCCTTAAACTAGGCTTTTCAAGATATTTCATAACTACTAGTCATATATAATTAGTAGCAACCTACTATAGCAGAGAACAAACTAACTTTGAAATGAAGAGGTAATTAGAAAAAGATGTTAAAGGTGGATAGAACACATGTCGAAAAAATCATTGAATTGCATCACAAAGCAAGTCCTTACATGGAATCTTTAAAGCAAAAGGGAATGTAGCAAACCAAATTAACACTTTACTCCGTTGGAATTGAAGACAAAAATCAAAAGAATTAATGGTTATTTCAAGAACTACAAAGGAAAGCTTAAGATGAAATATGTTGGAGATCGTTGGCCAGTGGCTTATGCTCTTAGAAGTGTTACAGAAGATAGTAAATAAGTTAATAAGTAATTAAACGATTAAGCAAGTGATTAAGTAACTAAAGTATTCAATATATTTTATCAGATGATCATTAGGTTTTTATACAAAATGAGATAACATCATCATTCCACTATCTAGTAAAAAAAAACCTTGTTAAAAACATTTGTTTGGTTTGTTAGAAAATGAATGTCTTACCTTTATATTGACAGCTTATCATCTGATTATTCAGATTTAAACAATGGTGTAAGGATAATGTATTTTGAAAGAGTTTTGTTCTCTGAGCTCGATGATTGAGTTGTGCTCAAAAAACAAAACCCCATCAAAATTATTCACCTGAACTACAAATCTTCTCCACAATCTCAAGGTTAATGTATGTTTTATAATATTTAGAAAACTGTATTATAAGAGGTGAACTATAAATTTATCCTTCAGTCATTAGTGACTAAAAGAGAATAGAATCTACTTATATTTAACTTTGACTAGTTTAAACAGTCATGAAAAATCTTTTAAAAATCTAATTGATCATTTTGGTGAGTTAAATTGTCCCATTTCTGTTCGATTAAATTCACACTTAAAACACGATGTATCCAGGTGAGTTTTCATTTCAATAAAGAAGAAACTGAAATGAAGTTCTCTCATTTTCCCTATTTTTGAATTTTAAACATTTGTGAAGTCAGTAGTTACTGACATTTTGACTGAAATTCGACTAATCTTTTTTGTGGCATAGTTGCATTCCATTCAGACTGTCTCGATGTAGCCGTTATGACATAGTTTTTTTTCATTTAAAGTAGGTCAAATGAGGGTAACAATGGGATTCACAACGTTCATTATATCCTCTTTCAGACTCGTCATTTAAAGATACTTGTATCTCAGAGTTAATGTCGACTCCAGGACTTGGAATCTAGTACATTTTGTTTCAAACGCTAACGTGCTACTCATTAATATTGAGGTTATTCGCAAAAGATACTGTTATTCCGACAAAGACTGATAGAATTTCAGTCAAAATATCAAGAACGGATTAACCCAAGCCATTACAAATTAAATTAAAATTCATACCCGTTACATAAGTTAGTGTCTATCTGTACTCATTAGGTCAGTGGATAAAACGTTGGCGTTTGAGTCGAACAGCATTTGGTTCGAATCCTTGGGCGGACGTCGAGATTGGGATGCAGATATATCTAAATGACAAGTCTCAAATATAACGAAACGCACGCTTTGGATTCCATTACTAGCCATACTTCACCTGCTATGAGTAATAACCATAAATCGTTTGTAGATAATATGTGAACATGTTTGAATTAGGTGTGATACTTATTCAGTAGAACATTCTATTCAAATTAATTTAGTATGATAATTGTTCAGTATGGAATGCAGCTTTCGTTTTTCTCTGAATCAGTGAAAAATCGTTTTTTTTTCTTTGTATTTTGACTAGTTCATTTATACAGATTGAAATCATGAGTCAGTTGAGCTAGACCGCCATTGAAAACCTGGAAGCACTGGACGGCCGTTTCGTCCTAGTATGGGTCTAATGGTTAAGTGCGCGCGCGCGAAGCCGGTAGGTCCTAGGTTCGAATCCCGTGGGGTGCGGGATCGTGGATGCGCACTGCTAAGGAGTCCCATACCAGGACGAAACGGCCGTCCAGTGCTTTCAGGTTTTCAGTGGTGGTCTAGCTTCAACTGACTCATGATTTCAATCTGTGAAAATTTCTAAAACCTCCACAAACCCTTATGATATTTCATTTATGTATAATATTCACTGACTTGTCACTAAATAATAGTAAAATCTGTATATAAATGAGTGTATCTGGTTAATTAACTGTCGTGTTTCGTAAGGATGAATAATTTTTTCATCGAGAGTTAATTTTATATTCTACCTTGTGAACTTCAATTATGACTTTTTAATGATTCAGTTATAAGTTATTTGTATGTTTGATAAGTTTATACATTAAATTAATTAGTTACCATCTCAACTTCATTAAGACGAATGAGACTTATTTTTCAATCTCTTTCCCTATCAGATAACTAAAGTGAGAAGTTCAATATATATATATATATATATATATATATATATATATATATATATATATATATATATATATATATATATATATATATATATATATATGGAAGCTTTCCTGTAAGAGATCTGAGAAGAAAATGTCTTTCATGTAATAAAAGAAGAAGCTTATCTATAAAATATAAAAACAAAATCAATATGATAAAATGTTACAAATAATCAAAACAAATCAGTTTGTAAGTTATTCACCCTCCAATAAATTGTTACCTAATTGTTAGGCCGATACCTTTGACACTATATCAGGGTTGAATGATTTACTCAAACTGTTCCTATTGTTGTCCGCATATTTTAACTTGATGAAAACAATATTTTAATATCAATAATTGAATTAAATTTTCTTTTCCAGAACACTACTAAAGACTAACACCTCTTGGCCTTTTAGTTAGATCTGTTTAGTATTACAACTCTTTGTAAAATGTAAATGCAATAGCCGAAGACTAATGAAACGGTACCATTGTAGTGAACACGAACACCAGTGGGGACAATCGAATGTATTTAACACAAAATTACAGGACATGTTAATCAAGTCTAACAATCATAAAATAAATGCTCAATTTGCAAAATGTCCACCAACTGTCTCAAAATGACTGAGACTTCATTGTTCTTGCATTTTCATACAAATTAACTCCTGTTTCCATTCCATACTGTTCGATCCTTTTGTCTCTTTGCTGCCAGACCTTCTGTTCACGACTAACATCATATGCTACTTATGTCGATCTAAGTAGCACACACCACATTATCATTATATATATTTTCTTATTGGATAATAATCGGATAACTAGGTTATATATATATATATATATATATATATATATATATATATATATATATATATATATATATATATTCCTTTTATCATAAGCTCTTGATTAAACCATATCTAATGTTGTATGATTTACTATTCTAAATCAGTTGCCAATTTATTTTTCACAATGTCCCCCACTTATATTCACATTTTAGTTTGATCATCCTCAATTTTTATTCTTATTTTATGGTGTAAAGCGATATGGTCTGTTTGTATATAAACTATGTCTGTCTGAAATACAAATATGGTGGGAGTTGGTTACCGATTTCGGAAACGGTGGTTACACAAATGGAGAAATCGAAATTTGTTACTAAAATAAAAATTGGTGATATAACGCTACCATCATTCCTTACCAACGAGGAATAACTGATGCAATTGACTTTGTTTATTTTTCGCCATGAGATTTGAAGGTTTTGGGTCCAAACCCCAGTGTGGCCGTAGATACATACTCTCAAGGAGTCTCATATTAGGACTAAATAGCTAACCAGTACTTCTTGGTTTTCAGTTGTTATCTAACTAAGTTCACTTTGTAATGTTACTATGAAACAAAAACCTCTACAAACTCTGTTTACTGATGAAAATATACATCAAAAGATGTATTTTCCAAAACGAACAGTTGTCATAAGAACATAGATAAATGTAAAGTGTTCAAAAAACTCTGTAGTAAGAAAATAGAGTCTGTGAACCACTAGTAATCAATGCTCTTAATGGATTGATTAACTATTGAACAATCTAGATAGAAATATATTTCCCTAGAAAAGTTTTTGTAAGTAAACGTGATTTTGAGTTTCCGATTTGCATTAAAGACATCTTTTTTGTCGTTGGTTAATCAAAAGAGTTGATACTGATCAATTTTCATTACTACTTTTTAAACGATTTCATTGTTACATAATAAATCATGGATAATGGTATAGTGTTCATTGAACAATCTTAATCAATAGCTATAAATTTTTTAGAATGATAAAAATTTATAAAGAAACCCTCGGGAGTGTTTGTTTGATGTGCTGTCAAGGATTGTAGTTTAAACCTTCAGGCCATATGTTGATCATTTGACCTTCAAACTTCTAACATAAACTCCAATGGTTTAGTCAATTTATCTAAAATATGTTTAACTAGACTGTAATTTGAAGCATTAATTAAAATTTCTAGAACATTTGTCTTATGACTAGTTTTCTCAAGAAAATATTTAGAGTTATCGCCCAAGGCGGGATCGTGGATGCACACTACTGAGGAGTCCCATAAAAGAACGAAAGGGGTCCAGTTGTTCCGGCTTTCTCATGGTTGTCTAGCTTCAACTGACTCATGATCTCAACCACTGAAAAAACTTAATTGTTATTGTTTTTTTATGTGTCTTGACAGATAGATAGTTACTTTCTTTGAACTTATTCGAATATTTCCTACGTTTAATCACCAAAAAGGTTGACATAAATAATTTGATTATTAAGGATAAAAGAGGTTTATATATTGAAAACAAAAAGAATTAAGAAAGATAAATAAGGTCTCAAATTTCTGATTTTGTACTAATTCAATATGGTATGATATAATATCAATTACATTACTGGCATTTGAGTGTTGAATGATACTTGGAAAAGCAAAAACAAAATCAACTTAACAAAAATTGGATCGTTGTGATCATTGGGTTAATGGTGAAGTCTAGGATGAATACTTCCTTACTAGTCATAGCTAATCAGATTAATCTATATGATGTTAGGGTTATCCAGCTGAGCACTCTATCCACCAGTTAGATAACTGTTCGAAAGTATAAGGTTCAATAACACTTGTAGAGGCTTGGGCTTCATTATTGTTGTGGCTCAAGATTGTTATTTTTTATCATTTCATATTGAGCCACGGACAACTAGATTTGTGTCTCACAATGAACAACAAAACTGAATTCGGAATGATTCCAGAAGATTAGTCTCTAAATCACTCACTTAGAAACCCCCTACCAAGTACTGTCCAACATATAATCAGACTGGTGTACAATCAATGTTAATAAGTTTGGTTCTAAAAAATATATTTGGCAACAGAAATTCATCAGTCAAATTCGGATTTATAGGGT
This sequence comes from Schistosoma mattheei, assembly GCA_944470405.2. Lineage (NCBI taxonomy): Eukaryota > Metazoa > Platyhelminthes > Trematoda > Strigeidida > Schistosomatidae > Schistosoma > Schistosoma mattheei. The sequence continues at coordinate 36,675,665 of OX103944.1, forward strand.
ATGGACACTTCTTTAATAGTAGTAACATGTTGTGTTTTGTGTTTCATTGATATCTGAAATGCCAGTAAACGGATCTTCTTGTTTAGTCATTTGGGCCCGTGACATCAGATCATAAGATAGGAGAGAGGTTGTATTGAACTAGTGCGAGTACTGATTAGCTCACCTTGAGTGTTTGTCTAAAACAAATTAATCATACGATAAATGTTAGATGAAAGCTAAAGTTAACACTAAATGACTATCAGTTCAGAATGCAGTTTCCTACTCTCTTTTTCCCGATAACCAGAATAGAGAACAACTCAGCAGACACATAAATTTTAATTCTACAGTTCGAATTTATGAATCCCTCATACAACAGATCAAAATCTTGATAAAAAATCAACAGGATGAAAAGTTACAATATGGTGATAATTGCTCCATAAATGGAGGAGAATTGAGTAATAAGTGTTAGCAGGACATAGACTGGATTAAAGCATACTCAATGCACGATTGCTTTGGTGCACGCTGATTGGCTAATTCTTATCCAATCAGCACTAGTCGATACTTGGAGAATACTCTAGAATCTTCTCATGTAAAAACTATAAATATACTAACGTTTTCCCTATTGTGCTTCTTACTTCTATCTAACCTTGTTATTTGGAATATAATCCCTTTCCTGTAAAACCGTGTTCTGATTTGGGAACTTGTCGAGTGAATCGGTGTCCGAGAATACTAAGCAATAGGAATAGCTGGGTTATCACCGTAAGAGAGAAATATAACAATAAGTTTGTAGTAATTTAACTGCAATTTAGGAAAGACAAATTAAAAACTTACAGGTAAAGAAATACAGGAACATAATAGTTCAGTTATTTGATCATAATACAACAAAACTCTAGACGGCAACTTCAGACAGAATCGTTACTAAGGTCTACTTTTGCTTAACATTTATCCCAAAATAGCAATATCATAGAAGCGTAGAGATTTAAAATTTACAATTGATTGATCCCTACTGTTCAATTCTTTGTAAATCAATGACAAATTATTTTTCAAAGAACGTAATACATAAGATAGATTTCCGTTTTATTTAAATTCATATACTTAAGCTTCTTATCTCTATGAGTAAATGGATATTTGTAAACGTATACTTAGTGCTGATCATCATATAAACGATAAAACAATATGAATAACTACTGTTATGTTATTCATTTCAATTTAGTCAATAATTCACTTTTTCTGACGCTTGATCCACCAGCTATGCAGAATAGTAAGACCAGGAGAGAATATAAAAGTTTAATTTCAAGGTTATGCAAATATATGAAGTTCAGTACTTAAACCATGATCTTGGTCAGACTATCAGTGCACTAGTTCATAGTGAGCTCTTCAACATGGGAACTTCTTACAAACCATATGTTTTACTCAACTAAGTGTGATGTATCTGGAATTGTCGTTCATCTCAACTACAAATAAGATCACATTAGTCACAAAAGCTTATTGCTCTATAAAAGTATACAATATTGACGTTTTTTGCATGTTTCACATTAAAAAATTAACAAAGTACTACATAGTGTCATAAAATATGTTAAATTATCTGCAACTACGGATGTTTGAGGTTTAAAAAAACCAGCCTAAAATTGATTGGTGTACAAATAAAGTAACGTAGGACACAGATTATCTGGATTCAATCAATAATAAATTTTAAATTCTGTTATTTGGAAACGAAACCATCTTATTTCTTGTAAGTTCAGATTCAAATTAAACAATTTCATAATATCTGTCAATTTCAAAGTTCAAAATGTGCTGCTTTTTAAGAGTCTATTTGTTTAATAGTTGAATTCATGAGTTGATTGAAGCTAGACTACCATGGAAGACCTGATAGGACTAGACGGCCGTTTCGTCCTATTGTGGAACTTCTCATCAGTGCGAATCCATGATCCGACCCGCGGGGTCCGAACTCAGGACCAATCAGGTATTTCCTGGAGTTCTACTGAAAAGCCATGACCAGAGGAGTTCATCAAGTCTGCTGTAAGATAGTAACTCACTGAAGACAATGGTGGACGGTGGCGCAATTTCATGAATTGGTTAAAGTTAGACATTATTACCGTCGGATACCGGAGGGCCCAGTGGTCCGGGTTAAGCATTTGTGCGTGAGACTGACAGGCCTTGGGTCCGAATCTGACAAATCGGGATGGTCTAGCTTTAATTGACTTATGAATTCAACAAGTAAAATACTATAATATCCACAAAACCCCTTTCTGATTATAATCTATTTATTGCTTTTATTCGATTTTCAAAGTATTTCATTCATGAATATATATATATACACCAATTTGGCAATGAGTCTTTTAAAGCAGATCATTTTATCAGGGAAACATTAATCAAATTTTTTTTCCAAACTGTTAATCGATAAAGCTTTTGATGATTCCGACAATTATCTCATTATTTGGCGAAAAAAATATTTGTATGGAAGAATTATTTTTGTATCTATTCCGTTAGGGGGTTGTTTTTCCAGAAGAAAAAAGTTTATTTATTGTCAATATTTAGAAATTTCGATTTTATAATCAAATAGTATACGGTACCAATGAATAACGATTTATTTTGTGCATCCCCATAGTTGATGATACATTGTCCATCTTCAATATATGACTGTTTTCAATTGTGATAAAGTAACTGGTTAGCGTTTTTTATAGAGAGTTAGTTTTCTACGGGATGGGGTCGCTAACCCCATGCCCAACCCTCCTCCTTTATCCGGGCTTGAGACCGGCAGTAGCTTCCAGAGGGACTCCACGCAGAGTTTATACAGTTCCTAATATATGATAATTGATTTCGGTATTATTTACTGAATATAACATTAAATATTAGAAAAGATTTGAATTACTTAGATGAAGATATATTTAATTGAATTTTAACCAATCTTAGTTGGAATTTATCAATGCTACGTTGATTGTAAATTGAATGAAATTCAGTTTAAAGTTTATTTATATGATATTGAGATATTTAAAAATGTATATATTGAGAATTACATTTGGTTTGTATTTCTTCGGATATGTACATCTTCGATTAATGTTTTGATATTACTTAATTACTTACGTCTGTTACTCCTCGTGGAGGAGTATAGGCCAACCATCAGTATTCTTCATCAAATTCTCACCTGAGTAGTCCTTTCCAGCTGTTTCCGGTTGATATTCATCTTTTTCATGTCTGCTTCCAATTCTCGACACAGTGTGTTCTTTGGTCTTCCTATTTTCTGTTTTCCTTCAGGGTGTTATCCATTTCCAACGTTTTCTAATTTTTCCTCAGTTTAAAGCTTTCGCTTCTCTCCGACAGTCAGCTGTTACTGATGTTGTCCTGCCAACAACGGACATTGAGTATCTTGCGTAGACAAGTGTACTGTCTTGAAGTTCGTAATGAAGGTTCTGACTTTGATGTTGGCTTGCAGACAGTTGTTTTGAGTTTAACATATTCTTGAATTGTAGGAATATGCAGCTCTCGCCTTAACGTCCGCATTCGACCTTCCTTATTCGTCAATGTTGCTGTCTAGGTACGTGAAAGATTCTAAATCTTTCAGGGCTACTTCATCAAGTGTGATTGGGTTTGTGTTCTCTGTGCTGTAGAGTTTAAATGAATTATATTGTTTATTGTGATTAGCATATTTTTAGCAAAGTTTTTTCTACGGGATCGGGTTGCTAGACCCATGCCTAGTCCTCCTTCAACTGGGATTTGGTCCAACGGTAACCTTATAAGAGCCACAGGTAGAGTTAAAAGAGCCGTGTGCTGGCCGAGAGAGGAACTCGTGTCGCAAATGTGGGAGGGTTGTCTGATTTGTAATTCGAAGTGTGAACGCCAACATTAAGATGAGATTACATTCTACTGATGATTACTAGATAAGGTGAAACTGACTTTTTAGCTCTCACTATTGACTGTAATCCAAAAGTATACCAAAACTTGTAACTAAAGTGATAATAGTAAGACAATTGTAAAAATGCATCCATTTCAACGGAGGCTAGTCAGAAATTCAGTCCTGATGATGCAAAGATGGGACAGTACGACGTTAAGTTTTGGTAAATTATCAACATAAGATTTATCAGAGAGTTGAGTGAAATCTTCAAAATAACTATTTATTAAATTTGGTTGTTCACTTGTTTCAAGTTAGTCATAATTATGCTTAATAATACAATTTGCCTATGCTTCCTAACCACTGTCATTCATTATGTTTGGGTATGTTTAAACCTTTTAAATACCAGCATTATATATTTGATTACAGCAACGAATTCACAATGTAAAACATGAAATATTGTAACAGATTCTTTCTCATTAACATTCTTCCATCCTATACATGTTTGATACATGGATACCAGTTTAAGCTAATAGAGCAAAACTTAAACATTAAAATGTATTTACAATATATGTACACTTGCAAAATAAACAAATTGTGTAGGACATTATATGTTTATCAATAATTCATATTAAAAGTTATTTTAAAGAAGATATATTATATCATGCAATCAAATCTAAGAGGTATGCTTTTTCTTTTTAGAACTCATTTTCCTAGAGTTGATATACATTCCGGAATTCCAACCCTGCACCAAAGTGATCCACATAGGATTCCTGTTTGCCGACTGAAACTGAGTAGAACATCATAAAAAACCGGATAACTGAGATATTTTTACAAAAAAAAATAAATTAAAAGTAGATTTTTTATTTGAGTAAATTGACTGGAAAATCACATAAATACTAACTAATTAATAATTAATAAGGAAATATTTTTCATTTAAAATATACATTGTATTTAGTATTGATACGAAAGTAAGTTTCTGATAATTTCCAGTTTCTATTGCATAAATTTATTGTTCAGGAGTCCCACAATAGGATGAAACGGCCATCCAGTGCTTCTAGGATTGTCATGGTGGTCTAGCTTTAATTGACTCACGATCTGAACTAATGAAATTACTATAAAATCCACAAAACCCCTTTTGATATTAATCAACATATGCTCAATAGTGACTGGCTTGAAGATAGATTTCCTAGAGTTCTAATAAGAAGCAATGACCAATGGAATTCAACCGGGTCAGTCATGAGATAATAACTCACTGAAGACAATGGTGGACAGTGGCCCAACTTTGTGAAGTAGTTGAAGTTAGACATCAACACCATGGGATGACGGCTCAGTGGTCTGGGGTTGAACGTTCGCGCGTGAGATCGATAGGTTCTGGTTTCGAACCTCGATAGGCGGGATTGTGGATTTGCACTGATGAGTAGTCCTGTACTAGGATGAAAAGACTGCCCAGTGCTTCCAGGTTTTCCATGGTTGTTCAGCTTCAATTGACTGATGATCTCAACTAATGGAATAAAATTTATTTATCACAATAATCAAATACTAATGGTTAGCCTACTATGTTATTATACATTGCTAGATAGTAGTAAATTGTTTATGAAGGGGTCACTCAGTGAAATTATCTTTTCATAAGCACTTAAGATTGTTAATAATAAGGTTACCACCTATAGTCGAAGTGATATCTTAGACTTTTCAAGTAGTTATTCCATTACATAGTGGTATATGTGTGGATAATTGACTGCTTAAAATAGAATATAAATATTATGTTCCATGATTCGATTCAGTCAGTATCACCTTTCTAAAATTGAACTAAAAATTCCAAGACATGGTAAAAGGCAAATTACTACAACTTACGGATATTTCATACACATAGTTCCCTTTATTATTTTGAAAAGAGCAAGAACAAACATTCCAGCAGAATAGCTTGAATTCATTTTTATTTAGTTGGTTTTCGTCAGCTGCTTACAACCTGTGATATTTAAAGTCATAATTACATAATGGATTTAAATTACTTACATGAGAGGGTTTAATTGGAAGTTATATTGAAGACATATTAGTATAGTGTAGCAAGGGTTTAAATAAATTTAATAGACTGAATATTGTAAATATAAACCTTATGTAAAAGAACATTCTACAACATTGATTATGACAACAACGGATATTTATAAATTGTCAAACTGACAGAAATATTTAGATAATGTAGGATGAATAGTTCACGAATTCATAATGGCCCAATCGCCTTTATATCTTTCTTAATTTATTTCAAAGAAAAGCATATATTCTGCCTGACTCTACCTTAAATGTTACTTCCTATCCTTACAAAATATGTAATTTAGGTGGATTTGAAAACAATTGTTAGGTATAGTTGTGTTGATAATGAATACTTTGTCGTATTATTTGATATGCAGGTATATAAAAAAGTGAAGGTTTAATGAAGACATAGAAAAAACACTTGAAATACAGACGCAAAGTTATTTCATGCAGATTCATATTCTTTAACTCGAATTCTCAAATAGAGAAACACCAAATGTTATTTGTAATCTAATGGATTAATACACTTTTACTACGCTTAAAACAGTCAATAATTTCCTGGAGAAAAAGGAGCTATGACCGTTTACTCGGAGTTAAATCATATTACCACGGACAAACGCTTTTAGCAGTTTAAATATCCCTATATTCATATATAAGTATTCTTTTGAAATATATTTCTTTTGAAAGAACCATTTATCCTTCTAGAAAGCAGGACATCATGGAATGCTATACAGTTATCGTTCTCCATTTTACTAATGAACTTAATAGCAGAGTGAAAGTTATTTCAGCCTTTTACTAAATATCACAATAATTATGAACTTATAACTGTAGAACTTGATTACGATGAAGTTATTGAAAATAACTATTCACTCGAATATTCTTTATTATTGGAATGTTTTTTAGCAAAAGAATGTGGTCATAGTTACACGGGGTAGCCACTATAGATACTACGATACTATGAAGATATTCATGCAAAGATAATATTTTATACTGAATTTACCATTATTATCTTGATTAAATATGAGCGGTTTATAAACATTTCCATTAAATTCTGACCATTTCTAATTGCTAGCTTATTTGAATATAATAAAATCTAATTGAAATACTAAAACTTCTAAAATGTTTATACAATATTTATGTTCAGCTTTCATCTTTTGTTTTTTCTAACGAAAACTGGAATCATTTGCCAATATTTTACTATCAGTTAACGATTAACTTATACACATATGTGTACACAAATTTTCTTTCCTGTTTAATAACTCACTGATAATGCCATAATTATTATTACGGTAAACAGTGAGAAAGTTGGTCAAAACGTTATTTATTGAAATACGTAAACATTGATACAAGGAATTACTAAATATATATGCGCCACAGTTCATTACTTGACTTGTGCGAGGGTTGAGATACTGTCCGGACACCCAAGCCGAAGCAGGTGGTTCTCATAGGGGGTCACTCTCCGAACCTTTGACCTAAAGGTTTAATCCACGAGGCAGTCCCATGGTATCCGGTGATCAAAAATGGGTTCATAAACGATTTGTTACCTTAAGATCCTGGAGCCTATGTGCACCATTGGTTTGCAACCAGTGTTTTCCAACTCCCTTAGATGGCTCCCCCATATCCACGAACACGGTCAAAGCACAGGACATTCGCTTTTCCTCTCCTCAATTTCGTAAACATCATTTTTCCTTTAGAAGTTAGTTAGTAGGACTTCCCTGGCAGTGGCTGTATACGTGTGGCCATGTAAGAGCATTACAAGAGGGAGGATTCTCCCCACCCTCGACCGTACCATGGCATTCGGGGGCTTTAATAATGATGTGTTTCTGCAGAAACGACGAGCATAACACCAAATAATAATTATTTACTTTACCATTCATAGTGAGCTTGAATATATCAAGTCACAAATAATATATATTCATTCTCGGACTGAATTTAAGATAGAATTCTTGTTTCTTCAAGTGTCTTCATATCTGCACTGAATAAACATAGTTAATCTTCAAATCGAGTATATCCGACTAACATTACTATGATGAGCTTTATAATATCTATTTAAATGAGTTTTTCAAAGATTATGATATTTTTCATCATATACATTTATTATTTGATATAATACATAGAGTCCTGTAACTAAAAAAAGATTTTTTCAGTTTCGACAAATATAATCCACAAATGCTGAATATCTGATATAAATGTCGTTCCTTTTATCATGTTAAGAGAAAAAAAACACAAAAATTTGAGTAGATGAATATGAAATTATTATATTTCTTGAATTTCTGATCAGTTGCTTATCTTACATACTTACATATATGCATACATACATACATACATACATACATACTTACTTACTTACTTACTTACTTACTTACTTGCTTACTTACGTCTGTTACTCCTCGTGGAGGAGTATAAGCCAACCACCATCACTCTCTATCTAACTCTATCCCTTACAATTCTTTCTAGATGTCTCCAGTTACTATTCATCCTTTTCATGTCCGCTTCCAGTTCTCCGTACAGTGTGTTCTCAGTTCCTTTTCACCTATACTATTTAACGACAGTCATAACAGGTGATAGGCGACTCACGTGAACCTAATGAATTTTACGTCTTTCTACTCAAATCTTTGTTCTTATCCTCTTCAATAAGTAATAAATGTAGGTATCTTGAGTACTTTGTGTTTTTGTTTCAATGAAAAGATAAAAAAATAAGGAAGAGTGGTTCGGCAAAAGGAACTATTTAAAGAAATTTTATTTATTGAGGGGCATAGCATTCACTTGTATTTATTTAAAACGTCCGTCATTAACAAAAAAACATTCACTGAATTTATTGAAAAAAAGAAATAAAAATGAAGGACGATGGCTACATGTATTCAGAGATGAAAGTACTGTGGAAATACTGCAGAAACTAGATGGAGATTAGTGATTATATAAACAGGTTATATAATTTCATATCTATATTTTGTTTCTATAGTGTTTTTGATTACTTTATAAAACCATAAAATAATTTTATTTTCTATTCTTTATTAAAAGTAAGCAATGAATTTTTATTTTAGTCTACTTGAAACATCATTGATTGTTAATAGATATTTTGTAGTTGAAAAGCCTGGGCTGTGAAGAAGAAAACTGTTGGAAATAACGTGTACTTTATGTCCGAATATTGTACTCCTCAAAAGTATACTCTTACAGCTTTGCCAGAGATGAAATCGATGATCTACAAGATACGAAAGTGGTAAATATAGCTTTGGGCTATTCAATTAATATTCAGTGGTAAATTAAGAACAATGACGGCATTTCAGAGAAAGAACTCTTCTTCTCGGTGACGTCATTTTCTTTAGCTGTACAATTGTATTTATAGTTAACTCTACGTGTGGAATTCTAAAATAAAATAAAGAAGAGTTGTATCAAAGTGTTGATACGCAAGAAAATGAATTCGTTGGGAATAAATTTTCCTTCGTCAAGACGTCTTAGTTTTGTTCTATGACTCAATGAGTGGATGATAATAGAATTAGGTATAAAGAAACTATTTAAGTAACTTGCAAACGTGAAATTCTTTGATAGGCAGGTCTAAGTCAATCAATCGTTTATAGATAATAACTTACAAAATCATTTGGTCAGTTTTTCCACAAGTTTACTAAAATAAAGTTTTAGAATATCCGAAGTCAGAAAATTCATCACAAAGTTTGGAATAAACATCTGTTCAATAAACTATCTATCACCATATTCGCAAACTTAAAATCATGACTAACTTGAAAATACTCAGTCTTTTGAATATTTTCGGTTAATTTTCTTGCTCCAAAAGATAGGAGCATGCTATATATAAATGCCTTTTCCTTTCTTTTTGATTAATAAATCTACATTCATATTATTCTGTCGGATTACGATTTAATTGCTGCAGTATTCAAGTAAAACTAAGTAATAAGGGTGCTATATTTCAAAGTCAGAATCTTCGTTACAAACATCAAAACAGTTCTACTGCATGGAACACTTAATGGAAACCGAAAAGAGTAGGATCAAAGAACACACTATGTCGAGAATTAGAAGCAGACATGAAAATGATCAATAACAAATGGAAACAACTGGAAAGGATTGTCCAGAACAGAGTTGGATAGAGAATGCTGATGATTGGTCTATGCTCCTCCACAAGGGGTATCAGATGTAAGTAAGTAAGTAAGTAAGTAAAACATATAAATAATTCGTCAACACTGTTTCACAGGCAAAACTTGTCGAAAAATTTTGCAGTTAATGTAACTTCACTGTAAACCATTGTTGTTCGATTAGTTCACTTCTTCATACTAAATACTTTTAATTTCAGAGATGTTCCGTTTGTAAATGGGTGAGACTATAATTTCTGGACGAACCAATCACGCATAAGATAACAGGTCTCGGATTTTACCGGGAAATTCATCTATCCATTTTGATTAAATATAGTTTTGGCACTATAGCTGATGAAAACCCTAAATCTAATTCCTAATCATAATCATCAAATGTAAATCATAATTCTAATTGCTCCCACAGGTTTATGACCTTCATTTGGTCCTAGTTATTAGGTGAATACTCTCAGGGTCATATTTTGGCGTCGCCCAAAGCTCATCCATAAATTATATTCTCACGATTATAATCTCTGAAAACTACACTAATTCATTAAAACTTTACAATGTATCAAATTTACTATATAACATTTTTAGACAAATTTTGACATTATTGAAACTATGACAATTCTGTTAGCCTATAGAACGGGTTGAAATAAATGACACTTTAGGAAATCATTATTAATAAATATATATTTCAAATAATATTCCGTTTCACACTTGAAAACTCATTCTACTATTGTGAAAAGGGAAAAAGTGCTATACAAAATGACACAAAAGTCTTTCAATGGTATTCAAATGTTTTCTAATAATCAAATCGCTATACTTGAATACAACTGATTTTAGTAAAATGAAAAGAAACCTGTAAATACAATTTTTATGGCCTGAAACATTTTCTGAATTTGTGGAATGAACATTTTTAAATGGCAGGAAGATATAGGAAAATAAATTTGCAAACAACACATACATATGAGTTGTTTGTCATCAATCTAATCTAATTGCCACTCCTCACCTTTACGTCTGCATCCAACCCTTTTTGTTAATCGATTATACTGTCCAGGTACGTGAACGTTTCTACCTGTTCTTGAGTTTCTCCATCAAGTATTCATGTCTGATATAACTTTACTTTACCTTATTATGTCTGTTACCCTTTGTGGAGGACACACCACCGGCCACCAATATCCAGCCTACTCTGTCCTACGCTCTCCTCCTCGGTTCTTGCAAAGTCTAATTTATTTTTCGGTTTAAGCCACCAATTAACGACACAATGTGTTCTATGTTGTGCCTCTGTTCCCTTTGCCTTGAAGAATCCAGGTTAGGGCTTGGTTTTTGATGCAGTTTGATGATTTTTGTAATGTGTTCTATCTGACATAATAAAGTTGCTTAAAATGCACTTAAGTAAATGATCATTAATTGTCACATCAGTAGTGAATGGCGAAATTCACACAGGATATGGCATTCAGTACCATTTAAAACCCAGGTGGGTTATTCTAGCTGTTGGATATATCAATTAATCTGATCTGCTTAGGGCACCATATGCATATATACTTGACCATGTCGACTACTTATTGTAACCTTCACTGTTTCTATATGGGTGTATGTGTGCATATGAGTTTATCAGTTACTGTCTTCTTCACATGTTTTCAGTTGTTTTTCCATCTGACCTTGACTGGTGAGTCACACGTTCTTAAATGGAGTTGGCAAGTTTTCTCTTTTTGATCTATTTCGTTTCTTTTTCAGTCTATTTAAGTTAACGGGTATGTGAAATATAGTTTATTCAAGATACATTGTCATGATAAAGGTATGATATACGGATGACTTTGAGCGACTTATCAGCCAACCAGAAAATGCCACTTAGTTATAAAACAATTGGTTAAAGTTTCCACACGAATTCGTACCGGCTATAATTCAGTGACGGTCTGGAATTCTTTTGTGTACTTAGGGTAAGTGTTTCGAGTTGGGAGGTAGAGTTGGAGAATACCATCTGCCCACAAAAATGACTTTTTCCAAAGATTGAATCATATCGAGTATTCTAACAAACGATATTCCTCGAGTTCATATATTTCCCGTAGTTTAGCTTAGACACCCCGTCATATTCATTGTTTATTGGGTGATGACTTTTTAAAAATCAACTTCAAGAATTTTAAGAGCCAGATATTGGTAATTCTCACTTAGTTGATTCGAGAATACATACTATCTTGTATTGTGCTATCAAATTCACAGGGTTATTTTAACTATGATTGGTTCACTTAAAGCCGTGAGTACAGTATCTCATAATTATTCGACTTATTTAATTCTGTTATTCGCGAACTCAGATTAAGTCGACAAATATATACAAAGTTAAGTGGGACATACGTTTTGTCAATATCAATATAATCCTATGAAACTGGAATCAGACAACGGGCTTCAAGGGCATCAATATGCCATTTCAACAGGAAATATTTATAATTTTAATTGTTCATAATTATTCTTACTGAAAAAAGTGTAACTTATCGTATTGAAACAATATGGTTACTACGGATTTTAATTAAATTAAATCGATTTAAACTTATGTCTTTTTATCGTATCGATTTGCTTTCGGATAGTTTCTCTTCAATTAATTTTTTTCCATCATGTTAAACATTGTAGTTACTACAGAGATAAAAAGAATGTTACAGGAAAAATATTTAAATAGTGTTATACGGATAACATATTCATCTCTTCGATCCGTAAATTTTACTTAAATCAGCCAATTAAGTTAGATCAAGGTTCAAATGCATTTTAGTGGTCGGGTTTGAATTCTGATCAATCTAAGAAAGTAATTTAATGTTAATTGTTATAGTTTCTTGATGCAACAAAATCTGGTAATAGTGATACTAAGCATTGTATTCATATGACGCCCATCAACTAAACAGGTTATCATTAAAAAGTAGGGAAATATAATATATTTGATAAATTGCTGAGGTTAAAGAGAATAAAACTGATAAGTTTGTTATCCAACTGATTGTAAGAGAGTATCTTCGAAGTAGAAACCTAACAGAAATTCAATAGAGGTTCAGCTGTTATTCATCAATTCAGGTTCATCAAAATTTAAGACTGGATGTTTTTTAATAGTTAATTGAACTATTTATTTCAAAGTATAATTTACTGTTACAACATAAGTCAGTCATCAATAAATAATAAAAAACAATCATTTGGTTAAATAGATTTCTTTATCGAATAATCTTACCTGATAAACTATTAAACATTAAAGAATTGTCTTGTTTCACTTCGTAGGTTACTAGCATTCGATCGTAGGCGTTTTCAGAGAGTTGCTCGTATATCCAGGGACCACTGAGTAGGTAACTCAGTTGTTAGGAAACGGGTACTAGGTAAGGATGGCAAATCAATTGATGAATTAGTGAAACTTCATCAGTTGGGATGGCTGGGACACGTGTTATGTATGTCCAACCACCGACTGCCCCGACGTGCAATGTTTTGTGGTACAGGAGTAGATCGGAAGAAAGTTAGAGGCGGCCAGATCAAAAACATAGCAAAATCCATCAAGTCACTGACAAGTGGACTGAGCTATGTTAGTAGGTGTAGACTACCTGGTTGGGATCTGCGAGACGATAGCAACCGATGGTTAGAGACCTTGAATGACATGGCTCAAAATCGTTTGCAATAAGCCAGGTGCATCCACTCTTTGTGTTTTCCAAATTCTAATCTTCTGAATTCTTCACGTCCCGTTCTTTTCTTTTCAAATTTATTTCACTGTATTGTACTCCTTGAATAACATCTTCAAACCCTAATGTTTCCGATTAATGCTTATACTTTTACTACCTCTACCACTTTGGGTTTTGAATCGAAAATTGTATCTGAGTGCTAATGTGGTATGGCAACTCGAACTCGATTGAAACAGTGTAAAGTTTTTGGTATCAGGATGTCATGAAAGTTTCAATATTTCTGTATACTTAATAGTTGAGATCATGAGTCAGTTGCAACCAAACCACCATGAAAATCTGAAAGCACTGAAAGGCTGTTTCGTCCTACTGTGTAACTCATCAGCAGTGCATATCCATGATCCTGCCTCGTGAGATTCGAACCCAGGACCTATCAGTCTCGCATGTGAGCGCTTATTATATTGAAAACATTTTCTGACCTTTGGTTAAAAAAAGATTCAGTTTATACAAAGCATATTTTTATTTAGCTTGGAAACAATGAATAAACAATCCTATACCTTTATTCATAGTTAATCGATTATACTTTATACTTTAAATGTTATTCTTCAAAAAGTTACTGTTTATAACATTTGCCAGAAACGTTTTACTAAATTAATAGAGAAATAAAGAATTCTAAAGATTTCTCATGGGAGTTGATAGTTTTTGCTTGTTATGAATTAAGATGAAGGATTTAGAAAAAATTAAACTATGAACAACAGTTTATTTTATATCAAAACTGTTTCATAGAAAATAACTTGATATAAACAATTATTATTATTATTTTTAATATGAGAAGGGGGTTTTGTGAAAATTATAGTAATTTTAATGTGAACTGCTGAAATGAAGGACATCTGGAACTCAAAACAACTGTCTGTCAACCAACACTAAAGTCAGAATTTTCATTACAAATATCAAAACAGTCCTACTGTATAGGGCGGAAACTTGAAAAGTACAAATCTCATCATCCAGAAGATACAGGTGTTTATTAAAAGTTGTCTAAGCAAAATACTTCGGATCCGTTGACCGGACACTATTAGCAACAACCTACTATGAGAGAGAAAAAACCAGATCTCCAGTGGACGAAGAAATGAGGAAGAAGCGTTGGAAATGGATAGGACACACATTGAGGAGAGCATCCAACTGCATCACAAGACAAGCCCTCACATGGAATCCTCAAGGCCAAAGGAAAAGAGGAAGACGAGAGAACACATCAAAATCTTTAGACTGTTTTATTTTCAGCTAGCGATTACATTGAATAAGCTCATTGTTGTGTGGAAATAAATATATCCACGTGAAATAGATACCTACTTCCTTTGAACTATGGAAACGTCTCTGACTGTAAAGCTGGGGATAGAATTCATCATGAAGAATCGGTTCCTTCAACATTACTAGTACACCTTTCTGACGAGTGAGAACCTAGGCCAAACAAGATTTTCTGTCGTCTACCTCCAACCACCAAATGACATTTCAACAATAAGGAATATTCTATAAGAATATTTGTCAATACTAAATCGAATAGTTTGACTAAAAATTAGGCACCGAGTATGGAGAAATCATTCTATGTGGGAATTATATTTGAAATAATTTTAGAAATTGAAATTTAAATAATTTCAACGTTTCGTCCAGAAAAGTTGTCTGGACTTCTTCAGGGTGATAATGAAAATCAATATTATCAAAGAAATATATAACGTTTAACAATCAAATCAGATCAAATTTATACTGTGCTAATCCAATCATATTTCGATATTGACTCTAGTAAATAGAATAACATGAGTTAGTCAAATGCGAATATTCGACATTCGTCACAACTCAATGATCATTCAATTGTAAATACATATTTTATTTCTAAGCTTATGATAATATCTTGTTTATGGAAATATCAAGTTTTATATACTAAATAACCTATTTCTGTGTAACTAATCACATGGAAATTACCAACTAGACTATAATTAAATCAACCGACTGATTTACTGTAATCAATATCATTTCATAATCAGATTGTACCTACTCAATAATTTATGATGTTTTTATTAATTACCATCCCTTCCCATAGTCATTTAATTAAATTATTTCTAATCTTTAATAGATCAGTTTTTAATGATAATTGCTTTATGATAATAGGTTTCAATATTCATTCTGGTAATTGAAACAATTTTTACATAGGTTATGCTGTTGAAGTTAAACTTTATATCAGAAAATTGTGAATACTTTTGTAGATATTATAGTAATTTCAATAGATGAGATCATGAGTGAAGTGAAGCTAGACCACCATGAAAAACCTGGAAACACTGGACAGCCGTTTCGTCCTATTATGGGACTCCTCAGCAGTGTGCATCCACAATCCTGGGTTCGAATCTTGCGAGGTGGGATCATGGATGCGCACTGATGAGGAGTTCCACAATAGGATGAAAGGACCGTCCAGTGTTTCCAAATTACAGTAACGATTTTATTAAACAAATAAAGAAAAACCAAATTTGTAATGTGTATTAGGAGTTGGAATTCACACTCTAGTCATCTCACACCATAGTATACACAGAATTACTCCAGTTCAATTAGATTAAAAGATCTAGTTTTATACTAGCGATAACGTTATATTTGAACTGGTGAACAGAATTACAAGTTTTTTGGTTACGACATGAAATGTGGTGGGTATAACGCTCAATTTATAAGTGAAACACTCAAACTATAGAATGCTGGGATGACGGAGCATGAGTAATGCCCGAAATACTTTCTTATATTGTTGGAAAATCGGTGTAAGCTCGAGAACAGATGAGAAATTAAACAACGTTCACTATAAGCAGTACAGTTGGTTGGGTGTGACGGAAACGAAATTCTGCATCTAAATTTTGTAGCACATAAAAATGATCGCCGATTGAAGCCCTATATACTTATCTGAATTGTAGAATGTAGTACACTTAGATACGTTATGTTAATTTTTGAATAACAAATAAAATCGTTATCCCTCATATCTACCTTTACGTGTACCACTAGTAAATTTGATATGAATAATAACAGTTATTTAATTTCTTAGTTAGTTGTACGGAATATAAACTTGGAAACCTATTGTAGCTGTCATTAATAAGCTACAGGTGTCTATAAACAGTTATTCAAGTAAGGCACATCAGGTCCGTCGGGAAAACACCAACAATAAAAACCTATTATCGTGGAGAACAAACTAGCTTTCAGCTAAATAGGAAATTAACAAAAGACGCTGGAGGCGAATAAGACATACCTTGTGAAAATCCCCAAAATGCATCACAAAACAAGCCTTAACATGGAATCCTCAAAACAAAAGGAACAGAGCATCGATAGAAAAACTACATTCTTCAAGAACTGGAAAGGAGAGAACAGAACATAGTTATTCGCATAATTCTGGTCTGTGGCCTATCTTTTACGAGGGGTAAAATGCATAAATTTCTAAGTAGTTATTTTTTATTTTTGAACTTACGTACTACTTTTTTAAATTAGCATCACAACACATAATTACACAAGCTCAGTCTGCTAAAATAATGTTCTAGTTTTTAGATAAATAGAATGCTTTTTACATTATGTTCTCAATCATACTATAGTTATTACGATTAGAATATAGTAAAGTTTTAGTACCACAATACTAAGATGTCAGATGTTACTTACATTAACTAGGTTTCAATACCGATGACAAATAGATGCAAACAGATCTTTATATGATTTATTTGATTACGCTTCATACGAAACTATTCATCTTTTAACTTTAGACAAATTCATAAGTTGAATATGATTGAACAACCGTTTAGTACATAAATGCTTTTCTCTTTATCGTAGATAACTTTGATTTGTTCACTGAAGAAGCTGAGTCCAAATTTTGGGACGAAAATGTGGAACTCGTTCCTTTTCAGTTACTGGATTTACATCTAATATAATTTGTCTGCTTGGCGCTCAATTTCCATACCAATCATCTATATTTTTCGAGGTTTATTATAAGCATTCCTCAACTTCTATGAATTGTTATATCGTAAAATTATTTGAAAAATTAAGTAGTACATCATGTTAACATTTCAGATGTGAATTAATTTCTCATACAATCTAATATTCTAATGAAATATTATCGTAGTAAAGCAAAATTGTGGTAAGAATGACAATGTTTACTGAAAAATAATTTAGATATTTGTGAATATTTGTAGCTCAGTCATGCAGATGTTTAAAGTTTTATGTTCTCTAAGCTACACAATTTAGTTGTGAAGCTTTCACTATCCTTCTGGACAACTTCATCTGTAATTACTTCAGTTTCTTTTTAAAGTATAAAGTGAGGAAGTCGTTGAGAAGCAGAGTAAGAGTTTCGCAACTAAAATTTGATATGATACATTATAAAACCATAGGGAAATATAGATTGACGTATCATGTTTTAGGGTTTATTCAATTATATTATGAATAATTTGATATTGATGTATATTACTCATTAACATAACTCAAGAAAAACTGATTATATAACCTGGAACATTTTGATATCATTTAAGGAAAGTGTTTATTTTTGTTCATACCAGCTATTTATATTTTCCATATTGATAGCCTAAACACCTTTAAATGACATTATGTGGTTTATTTTTCAAAATTTGGTTTCATCTATATCTTCAAGTTAGATTTCCTGACGTGAAAGTGAGAGGTCGTGACAAATGGAATCTAGTTCGTGTTGGATGAAGACAGTTATCCACCTCAGAAAATGGAAGGAGGATTTCGCGAGATCATGGATCAAAGTTAGACATTAGTACCACTAAATGACGACTCAGTGGTTTAGAGGTTAGGCGTTCGCGTGACAGATTGAAGGTTCTAGGTTTGAGTCCCGTGAGGAGGACCATGGATATGCACTGCTGTATAGTCCTATGCGAGGACAAAACAGTCATCCAGATTTTCCATGATGGTCTAGTTTTAATCGACTCATAAATTCAACTATTAAATTGCTACAATCTTTACTAAACTCTCGGATGAATATTAATTCCCTGAATATGTAAATATAAAAAAATAAAATGAAAATGTGAATAAAGTCAATTAAATATCTAGAAATGACAATAAAATAAAGGAAAAACAAACAAAGCACTAATTATCTGAGATATAATTGTAGAGTAGACAAAAAAATACAAAAATATTTTAAATAACCGACTAACTACTGAGTGACTTTTTATGTTGTTGACAGAATTCTATTTGAATAATTGTGTTCATGAGCTTATTAAACCTAGACTAGCATGAAAATACTGGACGGCCGTTTCGTTCTGGTGTGAAACTTCTCAGCAATGTGCATCCATAATTCAGGTTTTTCATAGTTGTCTAGCTTTAATTGATTCGTGAATTGAACTATTGAAATACTATTGATCTCCACATAAACCCCTTTCTGATGATAATCATTCTATTTATTGTAATTAGATTGAAATAATTCTATTTGACATCTTTTTGTAACTCAATCGATATATTTAGATTAAATAATCCATCAATGGATGATTATTTCGTCTGAAAAAAATATTTTTCTTGTTATGTCAGTGAAATACAGAAAAAAATATTTGACAAAATCGTTTATTAAATTATCTTTTTAAAATTGTGATTATGGGAAATAAATGTAATTGAGATCATCAATCGATTAATGTTAGACCACCATTGAAAACCTGGAAGAATTGGATTATCGTTTTGAATCTCGCTGGGTGGGGGGGCGGTATCGTGGATGCTTACTGTTGAGGAGTCCCATATTAGAATGTTCAGTGTTTTCAGGTTTTCCATGGTGGTCTAGCTTCAATTGACTCACGATCTCAAATATTGAAGTTACTATAATATCCACAAAACCCTTCTGATATTAATCAACATATGCTCAATAGTGACTGACTTCAAGATAGATTTCCTAGAGTTCTAATGAGAAGCAGTGACCATGGAATTCAACCGGGTCAGTTGTGAGATAATAACTCACTGAAGACAATGGTGTACTGTGGCGCAACTTCGTGGATTGTTTGGAATTAGACATTAACACCGTTGGATGCTGGACGGCTCAGTGTTCGAATGGGTAAGCGCTTGCTCGCGAAACTGATTGGTCCTGGGTTCGAATCCGGCGGCGGGCGGGTTTGTGGATGCGCAATGCTGAGGAGTCCCACAATATGACGACACGGCTGTCCAGTGTTTCCAGGTTTTCCATGGTAGTCTAGCTTCAATTGAATCATGGTCTCAACCATATCAAATGTTTAGGAATTTTCTAAATTCAGTTAAATCCGATAGTTTTCTTCTATTTTTCACTATGAAAGAACTTGGATAACTGTTTTCCGTTAGAGGTTTCCTGGAGAATACAAGTTCTTCATCAATACATTCTGTAGGAACTTGTAAAAGCCAACTGATATGATCAATAATGATCTGTAGAAATATCAGTATTATAATTTGATCAACAAATTTTTATTAGAATAATGAAATATATGACAAATATGATCTCATTTTTTTGTTTCATAATGACAACAGTTAAGCTTATCAGTGATGTCATATTTTTGAGATAAAATTCTTGCCTGTTTTTATTTTTTCTTTATTTGACATTTTCATAATTAAATTTTATTGATAACATACATTTTTATTAGATGGTACCACTGAATATTGTACAGTGACTATTTCACTACACTACAAGTATGAATCAATGATACATTCTTGTTGCGAACATCTTGAGAAGAAAGTATATCATCAAACATTCAAATCAATAGTCTAGTCTTAAACAAAAAAAAGAGGGAAATAATCAATACACAAGTAACAAATATAGTAAATTGTTTTACTCATTACTTATTTACGTAAAAATAATAGCGAACTATCTATTAATGTATGAAGAAACAGATGATAAATATTGGTGTTTCTATTTCATGAATATACTATTCAGGTCGTACAATAATATTTATTTTAATAGTTGAGATCATGAGTCAGTTGGAGCTAGACCAACATGGAAGACCTGGAAACACTGGACAGCCGTTTCGTCCCATTGTGGGACTCCTCAGCAGTGTGCATCTGCAATCACTTCTCGCCAGATTCGAACCCAGGACCTATCGTCTCGCGCGCGAGCACAGAACCACTAGACCACTGAGCCATCCGGCATCCAACGGTGTGAATTTCTAAGTTCAACTAATCCACGAAATCGATCGACACATCCACCATTGTCATCAATGAGTGACTATCTCAAAACTGACCCAGGTGAATTCCACTGGTCACTTCTCACTAGAACTCTAGTAAATATCTCTTGAAGCCAGTCACTATTGAGCATATGTTGATTAATATCAGAGGGGATTTTTGGGGATATCATATTAATTTCAATAATTGAGGCCATGAGTCGATTGAAGCTAGACCATCATGGCAATCCTAGAAGCACAGGACGGCTAGGATCCCCCAGCATTGCGCATCCACGGTCCCGCCTCAAAAGTCTTTTACATTGAACAAGTAACAAAGATTAACTCAAGTATATTCATATGTTATGAAGCTTATAACATGATAATTATGAGAAAACATATGGTGTGGCCATTAATTAAAAATATATGTTTATTATTATTATTGGCTTTATTCCATATTATATTATTGGTACAATATAGAATTCTCAGTAACTCCGCCGGGAGTCCCTCCGGGGCTACTGCTGCCCCAGCCCGTAGAAAACTAACTCGCTAATAAAAACGCTGACCAGAAAAAATAATTAAAAAAATAGAATTCTCAGTACAAAGTATTTCGACAAGTTTTCTTTACATTTTATCGTGATCGACCCTGACGATAAATATTAAGTGAGATGTTAACAGTTCAGGAATCGACATTTGAATAACATACATTCTTTTCGATGTATATCGCCAGCCACTACCATATCTCTGATTGTAATTTATTGTAACTTGTACTGTGATAAGTTGTAAACTTTTCATGGACGCGCAGAAAACAGATAACTTATTGAGATATCTAGATGGAAAGAACACGTAACCCAGATATTCAAGCAGGTTGCCAAGTTACTTAATTTCCATCAGTATCACTAGTATGTGATTTATATTCGTTTTTTAGTGGAATTACTTCGAGATGATTATGATGCTTCGTGTATTGCTAACTGTTGTCAGATAACTCTCAATAGTGTATAAATTTCAGAAGACAATACAACTACAGTTCATCACCCTACAGTGGAGATCACTAAGCCACAAGGAAACAAATCAAATACGAACAGAAATGAAAATGTGGAAGAATCCGAGCGAATGAACAAGATTTGTGAACACATTTATGTTAGTAACGCGAACGAGTCCTCGAGCGATTTAGGCAACTAACAACAAAGCTAGAAAGAGAAATATAGTATGTAGGCTGTAATACGTGATCAAGCATACATGCTTATGCAAACATGACAATAACAACACAAGAACATGGATGAATTGTTACTGTCCCCATCACACACTGTTTGTTAACTAAGTCAATTGAAGGGCTTCACCAAATTTAACGTACACAAGTATCAATGACGTGTCATAATTTTTTATTTTATAGATTTATGTTGTTTTGTTGTGACATCTATATTGTCAACTAAACGGAATAGTGAAAGGATGTGAGTCAGCAAATAAAGTTTTGTGTCAATATTAATTGGTATTAAGTAAACCGATGTTTTCTTGTCGGAGCTTATTTTGTTCGGTATTTTTTTATGAGATGGGATTGCTAAGCCTATGCTCAAACCTCTTCTTTTATCAGAGTATGAGACTAGGATAGGCAAAGTTTACTTCAATGACAGTTGCTTATAATAACGCTATATCGTAACCTTTTTCAGTAAATGCTTTTATCGACTTATGACATATATGGATATTCTAGGTGTCCAATATCATCTATCATATAGTTGAAATGTTCGTTGTTCATTTTAATTGCGTTTTTATGGTTATTATCAAAATAGACTTTTTCAGTCCTTTAATTCAAACTTGAATAATTATTATCATTGAAAATATTGCCAACAAGAACACTATCAGAATAAACAGTACACATTTATTGTGAATGTGTGATGTTTGAATGAACTAATGATTCCTTTGTACTTGTTGAATCCTTGATTTCGAACTCCAAATACACTACATTTGTTCTTGCTTATATAGTACTTCTTGATCCAATTGCGTTATTTCTGGGATTCTTAATTTGTACGATAGTTCAAATACTCTTACTTATCATAGAATGTTTTGCTTATTATGTTCCAATTTAAATCACACTTTATGATTGTGGAATATATCACAATGGTTTTAACCAATAAATTCAAATACTTGTTACTTTTGTCTTATGAAACCACATTAAAAATAGATCTTTACAATTAAGTTATTGGAGTAGACTATACAAAATGAAATTGTTATGACTTGTAGCATGTCGCCAATTAGAACACGACCTACGCAATTTTAGCACTGCACCAAACCAATGACGTATTGACCGGTACAAGAAGTCTAGAAACTTTATTGGTCCTTCTTGTCTAACTCTGCCTGTTGAGTCCAGAACACCAATATCAGCTTCCTCTATATAAATCATACATTTCAGACATACTTGGTTTATGTAGAAGCAAACCAGACTACATCATACCATAAAATAAAAAAATAACAATTATACATGATCAAGCCAAAAGGTGTCTGTGATTGTAAGAGTCTATAACCAATGAATTGGGAATAACTTAAGGATTGTAAATCGTGTAATAGTAGTCAATAAGTCAAATAAAAGCTTACGATAGAAAGAATATGAATATATATAGACCAGTTACTTAACGGCTATACAATAAGAATATATAAGAATGAAAGTCTATAAACAGTTCCCAGAGGTTACCTATACTTTATTTTTTTGGAATATAATAGGAATTATCTCACTTTGTAGCACGACGTTCATTATTAACTGTAATAATGAAATTTAAGTAAATAATTTCAATGTATCTTAGTCGCGTCATCAATTGGTGTAAATGTGACATTTTCTGTAGATTGCCTATTTTATCTTTAGGCGTTTTGTTCAGATTGTAGTAATTTCAGTAGCTGAGATCATGAGTCAATTGAAGCTAGACAACCATAGAAAACCTATTGTCCGGCTCCTCAGCGATGCGCATCGACGGTCCTGTCTCGTGGGTTTCGAACCCAGGACCTATCGGTCTTGCGCGCAAGCGCATAACCACTAGACCACTGAGCCGTTCGACATCCAACGGTGTTAATGTCTAACTTCAACTAATCCACAAAACTGAGCGACACATCAGAAGGGGTTTTTGTGGATATTATAGTAATTTCAATAATTGAGATCATGATTCAGTTGAGTGTAAACCACCAGTAATTGATGTGTCACTCAATTTCGTGGATAACAACATCGGATGCCGGCTCAGTGGTCTAGATGTTAAGTGCTCGCGTGCGAGACTTATAGGTCCTAGCTTCGAACCCCACGAGGCGGGATGGTGAATGCGAACTATTGAGGAGTCCCACGATAGGACGAAACCACCATCCAGTGTTTCTAGGTTTTCCATAGTCGTCTAGTTTCAACTGACTCATAATTTCAACTAGTTTATCATTGTCCATTTTATCAAATCAATAAATCCTTTTCACATACTTTACATTTTCTAAGCGATTAATAATATAAGACATAAATGGTCTACATTTTC
This sequence comes from Schistosoma mattheei, assembly GCA_944470405.2. NCBI lineage: Eukaryota > Metazoa > Platyhelminthes > Trematoda > Strigeidida > Schistosomatidae > Schistosoma > Schistosoma mattheei. The sequence goes on from OX103944.1 coordinate 36,699,845, forward strand.
ATTTATATTGCTATAAGATATTTTATTATTTATATTTATAAGAACATTGTATGTTATAGTGTTTTCCTTTTTTCCCTATCTTACCATAAATTATACTACTTAATTACTTTTCTAGTTTATCATCTATTGTGTTTATTTACATTGTGAAATAAATAGACTAGTTCAAGACATCAAAACTAAATTGTAATGATCAATGATTTGTTTACATGTACTTATATATATTGTATTGTGGTTAATTGTTATCTTGGGATTTAAAGTGTATTTCTATGATAAAAACATATTGTGTTTACTAATTATAGCACATATATTAGCGAAAGATTACGTAAGCACTGAAAATGTGACCCAATTCAATTATCAGGAAATATCTACAGGATATAAAAGAAAAATTTTGTAAATTGTAATATATTTAAGAAACATGAGATGTTTTGTTTTTAGAATCTTTTGATAGAATCAGCTGGTAAGAGCTTAACTGATGAATAATGTAAACTGAATACTAAAAACGGATAACAAGCAGAGAGCAAGCATGCATTTTACCGATAATAAGATGAAGTGATATTTCCAAAATAGAACTTTTGGATAGATTTTCAATGGGGAATGTGGATTGAGTAGACTGCTTTTTAGGTGGCCGATGCATTGTAGATAATGCCAGATGTGTTTAAGTCATAAATGAATAAATGACATATTTGATCTTAGATTTCTGTAATCACATGTGTGACAACACACTAAAAAAAATACAAACTACTTTTATTGGTACGGTTTTTTGTTACAGGTGTGAAATAAGCTGCTACTTGCTTAAAGGAACAAGAATGAAATGGCTTGGTGCAACAAAGGAAAAAGACTGTAGTTAAAGATTAACTTATACCGAATACTGATTTACGACTGAATCAGTTTTATAAACAAATATTGAACAATTTTTTTACACACTAAAACAAATAATTACTTTAAACATTGTTAACGTTAATTTGGATGATCTATTTATCATACAGTTAACCAGAGAACCATGTACCTATTTTGATTATTATTGAAAAAGTTTGGACCAGATTGGCAGGCAAAGCCTTGGATTCACTTTAAATTCATTCGTTGGGATTTTACAAATACATTCTTCCTATTTAATATCTCACATCAAATTGACGCCCAAATAATGTAAAACTATTCGTTCAAATTTGGACGAAAGGTCTTATATATATCTTAGTTAGTATAAACATACCTTCTTATATTATTTACATTTAAATGTTAAATCAGTGGATTGTTATGCCGTATTCTCCCAGTTTTAAGTAGATTATGGCATTGAACATAGATCTTCGCCAATAATGTACTACATTTTACACATTCGATTCTCTTTATAAACATCAAGCTGATGAAGAGATAATGTTATAAAGAAATGGAATTACTTGTTAATCGTGTATGAAAACTATTGTTGTAATTATTTTACTAGCATTATAGAGAATTGAATAAGCAAATCGATAATTTTTACTCTGATTATTCAATCAACAATGTGATAACCACTCTAGGTAATAAATCAGTATTACCAGGGTAGGCAAAGGGTAAGAACAAATTTTTTTGGAATACATAAAGGGGGTTTCAGTTTTCGTATAGCCGAGGCTTCAATACAGCTTAGTATACATCTTTGAAGGCTTTTGTATAACACTACAAATGCTGATTTGATATCAACCTTATGACTATTCTCAACCAAATGTCGAGCAATGGTGGAAGTTTACAAAATTTTTGTATTTTAATTAGTAAGCTAAAAAGAAAATAGTCTTTGGACTTATAATTTAAATCAACCTTATTCTCTATAGATTACCCAATTATTCCTTACTAAAATTATGATTAGTGACTTTAAGTACAAGGGTCATCTTTTCACTTAAATCACATCTACTGTTTGAAGTGTTCATCGTCTTCTTGTCATTATTATTATTATTATTATTATTATTATTATTATTATTAGCTTCATTCAATATTATGTTCTGAGTACAATATAGAATTCCCATCTCAAAGTATTTCAACGAGTTTCCGTTTCCTATTTCTTGATCGATCCTGACTATAAATATTGAGTGATCGCTAATTAGATGTTAGAAGTTCAGTAATCGACATCTGATTAATGTACATTCTTTTCGATATATAAATTATCAGTAACTACAATGTCTTTGATTATGCTCTTTCCTAACTTGTACAACGAAAGGTCATGAACTTTTCACAAACTCAGCTGAATAGATTGTACAATCAATTGACATAATGATCTATTGAAATAAAAAAAAGATAGATAACTTGTTGAAATATCTAGTTGGCAAGAACAGGTAGCACAAACATTCAAATACGCTCTCATTTGTTTTCTATTTAAATTAAAAATTGTGACGACGGACCACCGGTGAACTCGAGGAAGCTGTAAGAGGCTCATAAGGAGCCGAAGACGTTCCATCCAATCACCTGTCGGAAGAATGTTCTAGAATTCCAACGTGTAGCTTCCCCATTGGATAATGCTAATAACCCTCTGTACGCGGATTGGAAGATTGTAATGATGATTTCGTTCCCACTAAAAACTATAAATACCTGATAATTTTGTACTATGTTTGACACTGTTTGGAATAATATTCCTTTCGTTAGTCTTCTGTCTTCTTATTGCGACTTGGAAGGGTTTGGTGTTCCAGTGCTCAGTTATACGCGGTTGTATCAAGAAAATCAGCTTTTTCAAGATATAACATCTGGCGACGGGTTATTGTATCAATATGTCATTTACCTTGGAACAATTTGAAGCCTTATTGGAACGTCAAGAAAAGTTCCAGATGCGCATGCTAGAGATGCTAACTCAGAAAATGAACCTGGATCAAAAAGAAGTTACAGATGATCCCTTCAAATCTCATGTTGACCAGATTGTTAATTCTATCCATGAATTTAATTTTGATGGTTCAGCTGGCATTACTTTTGAAACTTGGTTCAAGAAATATGAAGATTTGTTCAAGGTCGACCTCAAAAAACTTGATGACGCCGCTAAGGTCAGAATACTCTTGCGAAAACTTGGAACTGTTGAACATGAACGTTACAGTAACTTTATCCTTCCAAAGAATCCAAGAGATTTTTCTTTCGATGCAACGATTGAAATTTTGTCGCAAATCTTTGCTGAACAGTCATCCTTGTTTAATATTCGTTATCAATGTCTCAAGATGACAAAAGCAGGTGATGATGACTGGGTGAAGCATGCGGGTCTAGTAAACCGTGAATGTGAGCGCTTCAAACTATCAGCAATGACAGAAGACCAGTTTAAGTGTCTCGTATTTGTGTGCAGCCTCCAATCTCCCGAAGATGCCGATATTAGAACTAGAATTTTGAGTAAAATTGAACAATGTCCGAATATGACACTACAAGAAGTAACCGCAGAGTGCCAGAGATTGGTAAACCTAAAGCATGACACTTCGATGGTCGAAAATAATGGCCAGTTGCCATACGTTCGTGCTGTAAGCGGAAAGAACGATTCTCGCTCAAGAAAGGTATCGCACACAGATAATCAGCCTTCATCTCCATGTTGGTCTTGCGGTGGTTGGCATTATAAAAGGTTCTGCCCATATAAAGAACATTGTTGTAGCAAGTGTCATCGCAAGGGACATAAAGAAAACTGCTGCAGAAAAAGAACCCATAAACGACATTCTTTGAAACCCTACTCGAAGAAATACAGATTTAGTGCTCGAACTAACAAAATATTGGTATCACATAATCGAGCACGATTTTGCCGCCAAAGAAAGTATGTAACTTGGATATAAATAAAAAGCGTGCCCGCCTGCAACTCGACACCGCTTCTGACATCACACTTATTAGTCGGAGAACTTGGAATCTTATCGGTAAACCACAGGTGCTCCCAACGACCCAGTTAGCTCACAGCGCATCTGGAGGAAAACTAAATATTGTTGGAGAGGTTTGTTGTACAGTCTCGAAAGGAAATGCGAAAACGAATGCAACTTTATATCTTACACAGAATCCAGGACTAGATTTGCTAGGTCTAGACTTGATAGAAGCACTTCAATTAGCAAATCACCCCATTAACCACATATGCAGCGCAGTGAGAACCAGTAAACCGGTGGAAAAGGATCTGAAGAGTGTTGTATTGGAAAGACACAGTCAAGTGTTTATGGAAGAGTTGGGGGAATGCAAAAAGGTTAAAGCACTATTGATTCTTAAACCGGGAGTCACCCCCGTCTTCAGACCAAAACGTCCGGTACCTTATGCAGCGCTACCTATTGTTGAACAAGAATTAGAGCGTCTGCAAAGAAGTGGAATAATCGAACCAGTAAACTTCTCTGATTGGGCAGCTCCAATAGTGATTGTTAAAAAGCCTAATGGAAGTATCCGGTTATGTGCAGATTATTCAACTGGATTAAATGAAGCGCTTGAAGCCCATCAATACCCATTGCCGGTACCAGAGGATTTATTTGCGAAACTGAATGGGGGTAAGTATTTTGCGAAATTAGACCTATCAGACGCTTATCTACAGATTCCGGTAGCGGATGAGTGTAAGCATTACTTGACAATAAACACTCACAAGGGATTGTTCCGATATAACCGACTTCCTTTTGGAGTAAAGACCGCCCCTTCAATCTTCCAACAAGTTATGGACACTATGTTACAAGACATTCCTGGTACCGCGGCTTATCTCGATGATATATTGATCATGGGTACAGACTATGCTGATTTAGAGAATAAGGTGGATACGGTTCTCAGACGCATAGCAGATTATGGATTCAGGCTGCGTGCCGAAAAATGTGATTTTTACATGGAGCAAGTCCGGTATTTGGGATTCATAATTGATAAAAACGGGAGAAAACCTGATCCTGAAAATGTCGAAGCCATTAAGTCCATGCCTCCACCCACGGATGTGTCAACTTTACGTTCTTTCCTGGGAATGGTTAGTCATTATGGAGTTTTTCTGCCAGATCTGCATCGCCATCGTGCTCCTCTTAATTGCTTATTGAAAAAGGATACTAAATGGTTCTGGTCAACTGAATGTCAAGAAGCATTCCTAAAACTGAAGCAGCTTCTGTCATCGAACCTTCTCCTTACACACTATGATCCCGATCTTCCAATTATAGTCGCAGCCGATGCGTCGAACTACGGAATTGGAGCAGTAATTTCACATGCCTACCCTGACGGTTCTGAGAAAGCAATCGCTCACGCTGCGAGATCACTGACTATGACTGAAAGAAACTACAGTCAAATAGAGAAGGAAGCCCTCGCGATTATATTTGCTGTAAAAAAGTTCCACAAGATGTTGTTTGGTAGGCAGTTCACCTTACTTACAGACCATAAACCTTTACTGACAGTTTTTGGATCTAAAAAAGGCATCCCGGTATATACAGCAAACCGGCTACAGAGATGGGCTACCACACTGCTGGGTTATGATTTTAAGATAAAGTATCAACCAACAACGGATTTCGGACAGGCAGATGCACTCTCAAGATTGATTGGTCTGCATGAAAAACAAGAAGAAGAGGTGCTTGTAGCTGCTATAGATGTCGAGGCCGAGGTTCACAAAATATTGTCAGACGCAGTTTCCGGACTCCCGGTCACATTTGAAGCCATTAAAGAGGCCAGCAAGAAGGATAATGTATTAAAGATTGTTCGCCATTGCATACTCAATAAATGGCCTTCATCTAGATTACACGGAGAACTCTTACAATACTTTCGTCGACGAGAGTCATTAACAGTTGTCGATTCATGTATAATGTTTGGCCATCGTATCGTTATCCCCAGAAATCTTCGACACCAAGCCATTAAACAGTTCCACAGCGGGCATCCAGGGATAAGTAAAATGAAGTCACTAGCTCGTAGCTATGCTTACTGGCCGTCAATGGACCATGAGATAGAGCAAAAATGTCGCAGCTGTTGGTCTTGTCAAGAGGCTGCAAAGAACCCAACGAGAGCTGAGCCACAACCATGGCCTAAACCGGACGGGCCTTGGCAAAGAATACATGCTGATTTCGCCGGACCGATACAAGGCAGGAATTACTTAGTTGTTGTAGATGCTTTCACAAAATGGCCGGAAGTTTATGACATGCCGAATACGACTTCAGAGAGTACCATAAGAAGATTGTCAGGATTGTTTGCCTGTTTTGGGGTTCCAGAGATCTTAGTGACCGACAATGGTACTCAGTTCATGTCATCCGCCTTCAAACGCTTCTGCAACGAGAATGGCATATTGCATCTACAATCTCCTCCATACCATCCTCAGTCGAATGGCCAGGCAGAAAGATTCGTGGATACAATTAAAAGAGCTCTGGTCAAAGGGGGAGGTGAGGGTGTCCCGGAACAAGTGATTAATAAGTTCTTGATGTCTTACAGAGTTACCCCTAATCCGGCAGTACCAGAAGGATTTATTTGCGAAACTGAATGGGGGTAAGTATTTTGCGAAATTAGACCTATCAGACGCTTATCTACAGATTCCGGTAGCGGATGAGTGTAAGGATTACTTGACAATAAACACTCACAAGGGATTGTTCCGATATAACCGACTTCCTTATTATTATTATTATTATTATTATTATTATTATTATTATTATTATTAGCTTCATTCAATATTATGTTCTGAGTACAATATAGAATTCCCATCTCAAAGTATTTCAACGAGTTTCCGTTTCCTATTTCTTGATCGATCCTGACTATAAATATTGAGTGATCGCTAATTAGATGTTAGAAGTTCAGTAATCGACATCTGATTAATGTACATTCTTTTCGATATATAAATTATCAGTAACTACAATGTCTTTGATTATGCTCTTTCCTAACTTGTACAACGAAAGGTCATGAACTTTTCACAAACTCAGCTGAATAGATTGTACAATCAATTGACATAGTGATCTATTGAAATAAAAAAAAGATAGATAACTTGTTGAAATATCTAGTTGGCAAGAACAGGTAGCACAAACATTCAAATACGCTCTCATTTGTTTTCTATTTAAATTAAAAATAATGAGTAATTCTTACGCCTGTTTCTCCTAACTGAGGATAGGCCTTTGACCAGCATTCTCTAACCCACTCTGTCCGCAGCTTTCTTTTCTAGTTCCATCCGATTCTGGTTAATCTTTTTCATGTCTGTCGTCATTTCTCGACGTAATTTGTTCTTTTGTCTTTCTCTTTTCCTATAGCCTTGAGGATTCCATGTGAGGCCTTGTCTTGTGACGCAGTTGGGTGCTTTCCTCAATGTGTGTCCTATCAACTTCCAGCCAGTCTTCCTGATCTCATTCTCATCTGGGATCTGGTTTGTTCTCTCCCACACTAGGTTGTTGCTGATAGTGTCTGGCCAAAGTATTCGAAGTATTTTGCGTAGACAACTGTCAATGAACACTTGAATCTTCTGGATGATGAAATTCGTAGTTCTCCAAGTTTCCACCCCATGCAGTAGAACTGTTATGACATTTGTAATGAAAATCGTGAAGTTGGTGTTGGTTGACAGTTGTTTTGAGTTCCAGATGTTTTTCAATTGTAAATATGCAGTTACTGCTATATCTGCTTTCAGTGCCTCTGCTGGAATGTTGTCTTGTCTTGCTGCTTTGACACTCTTGATTTGTCTGATGGTCATGCTGATTTCTTCAATTGTTGGTGGGCCAACATCGACTAGGCGGTCCGCGGGTGCTACTTCGATGTTGGGTGAATTATATTTATGGGATTTTAGTGAAATAAATTGATTTAGAAAACATTAAGTGTAGGTAATACTGAACAGTTAGATTTATGATTTAAATAATATACCATCATAGAAATAGTATTTTTGAATTAGAGAATTGGTTTCATATTGCGTATCATCGACATATGCTTTTAATAGATTTGACTTAATCTTATAAATGATTTTGAATATTGGAAATTTGATATTTCATGAACATTGTCAAATCTATGTTGTAGAATAGACTTTATACTTTTATTTAACCAGACGAATGAAATAAAACGTTATCTAGAACATTACTATATTTTTATATAAGTGAACATTTCAAAGATAGTTTTCTTTAACAAAACTATTATGTAATCTGGTGACTATTTTTGTATTGTATAACAAGATATTATACATATGTAAGCCATAAACTTTAGATCATTAGAACTGTTTAAGTCTTATTTACATTGTATCAGTATTGACGTGATATTTAATTTATTATGTCAGAACCAGTCTTAATCTATTATGAAAAGAATCTCCAAATACAATGATTTAACACATTATTCTAGGTATATAAACTAAATGTTTTGTTTGATTCACATTGTTCGTTTATGCTATATAACTGGATATTACAGTGATCTAACCACAAAATTAATGTACTAAGGTGAAAATACCTAGTTCAATGTGGTTGGCGTTTTTTAACAAGATTTTTTTCTACAGGATGGGGTTGCCGAACCCATACCCAACCTTTCTTCTTTATGTGAGCTTAAGACTGGCAGTAGCTCTTGGAGAGCTACAGGTTGATTCTAAGTAAGAACCGGAGTCAGACAAGGCTGTTTACTTGAGATTCAGATGGTGATTGGAGGTAGTCAACAGGAAACTTTGGACCCGGGTTTCGTGCTACTTTGCACTCGTCAGCAAAGTGTACCTGTAATCTTGAGGGAACTAGTGCTCCCTGGCAGATTCGATCTCATGTCACCCAGCTTCACAGTCAGAGACGTTATCACTGAGCTATCCGAGCCGCGACTAACCTCCTCTAGGACTGAGATGTAATCACAATTGATTGATCACTGGGTGGTAATCATTATCATGCATGTCTAGTCCTTATTAGTGCAGATCGAAACCTGGTTCTAGGGTTTCCTGTTGACTACCTCCAACCACCATCTAAATCTCAATATGTAGTGTCCGCAATGTCGAGTCGCCTAGATTGGTGGCCACATTGCAACATGGTCGATAACATTCGATCTGCATTAATAAGGACTAAACACGCATGACATTGATCACCACCCAGTGATCAATCAATTGTGAAGGCTGTTTACTCTCCCCTTTCCTCTTTCATCTGGTGGTTGACTGGATTATGAAAACCTCGACATCTGAGGAAAAACACGGAATATAATGGACAGCTCAGAATCAAATAGAGGATTTGGACTTCGCACATGAACTGACCTTTTAAATTCATACGCACGAGCAAAAGAAGATGAATACAACTAGTGTAGCAGAAGGCTCTGCATGAGTTGGCAACAGTATACACAAAGGAATAAACAAGATCCTTGAACACAACATGGAGAACATCAACCCAATCACATTAGATGGAGAAGCCCTGGAAGATCTGGAATCTTTCACGTACGTAGGGAGCATCATCGATAAACACGAAGGATCGGTTATAAACGTAAAGATGAGAATTGGCAAAGCAAAGGGGCCGCATTCCTACAATTGAAGAACATATGAAACTCAAAAAAAATGTCAACCAATATCAAAGTCTCAATCTTCAATACGAACGTCAAGACAGTCCTACCGTACGGAGCTGAAACTTTGAGAACTGATACAACCATCGTGAAGAAAGTACAAGTATTTATAAATAGCTGTATACGCAAGATACTCAATGTCCGTTGGCCGGATACTATCAGCAACGGCTTACTCTACGAGAGGACAAACGAGGTTCTATCTGAGGAGGCAATCAAGAAAAGGCATTGGAAGTTGATATAACACATATTACGGGAATCAACAAACCGCATCACGAGGCAATAGCCTCCTTGAAATCCTAAAGGGAAACGGAAGGCCAAAGGACACACTACTCCGGGAATCGTAAGCAGACATTAAATGAATAAATAGCAACTGGAGACAACTGGAAAGGATTGTTCAAGATAGAGTTCGATGGAAAGTGTTTGCGGTTGACCTATGCTCTTCCGCGAGGGCCAACAGGCGTAATTAAGTAAGGTGAAACAATAATAGCGACAGCATTCATTAGTTTAAAATCTGCTTTATAGGACTGACGAAAACACCGTTTATCTAGTTATAAAGTTGACAGTTCACGAATTTCATGAAAGAGCCTACTTATTTTAGTGATTTATAAATAATAGGTTTAATTTTTCTCAATTTTATTTTCAAGTAAAATCATATTTAATTAATAATACTTTGAACTTTGGTGACCATTATTAGCAAATAGCTAAATAGACCCTGACAACAAATAATTCATCTTTAAAAAAGTAACCACAATTTTCAAAATATTCTGAGCCAACGCGTTACGCAACAATCTGAAAAATAAATAAATCAAAATACGTAGTTTTCTAGGTAACAAGTAAATCTAAAATTCAATACATCAATAATGAAGATGAATTGATTAAAAAGCTTACCACGAACTAATAAAATTTTAATACAATTACATTTTAGATGAAGGGAGTTAGTTAGTTACTTATTTATTTACGCCTGTTACTCCTCGTGAAGGAGCATAGGCCACTCACCAGCATTCTCCATCCAACCCTGTCCTGGGCAATCCTTTCTAGCTCCGTCCAGTTGTAATTCATCCTTTTCATATCTGCTTCTATTATCCGACGCAATGTGTTCTTTGGCTTTCCTCTTTTTCGCTTCCCTTCAGAATTCCAAGTTAGGGCTTGCATCGTGATGCAGTTTGACGATTTGCGTAATGTATGTCCTATCCATTTCCATCGTCTTTTCCTAATTTCTTCTTCAGCTGGAAGTTGGTTTGTTCTCTCCCACAGAAGGCTACTGCTGATGGTATCCGGCCAGTGGATGTTGAGTATCTTGCGTAGACAGCTATTTATAAATACTTGTACTTTCTTGATGGTGGTTGTTGTAGTACTCCAAGTTTCAGCTCCATAGAGTAGAACTGCCTTGACGTTCGTATTGAAGATTCTCACTTTGATATTGGTTGAAAGTTGTTTTGAGTCCGTATGTTCTTCAATTGTAGGAATGCGACTCTTGCTTTGCCAATCCTCGCCTTTACGTCTGCATCTGAACCTCCTTGTTCATCGATGATGCTTCCTAGGTATGTGAAGGACTCTACATCTTCCAGAGTTTCGTCATCAAGAGTGATTAACTTGCTGTTTTCCGCTTTGAATTTGAGGACTTTGGTTTTCCCTTTGCGTATGCTGAGGCCTACTGATGCAGAGACTGCTGCTACACTGGCTGTCTTCATCTGCATCTGTTCGTGTGTACGTGATAGGAGGGCCAGGCCATCTGCGAAGTCCAAATCGTCTAATTGATTGTGAGCTGTCCATTGTTATTTATCATTTCATAATACGCCAATCTCATTGTGTATTAATACAATAGTCTTCAGTATGAGAAGCGATTTTGTGGAGGTTGCAGTAATTTCAATAGCTGAGATCATGATCAATTGAAACTAGACAAACATGGAAAACTTGGATGAACTGGACTGCTGTTTCGTTCTATGAAGGGACTCCGTAGCAGTGCTCATCCACGACCTCGCCTCGCGGGATTCGAACCCAAGACCTGTCAATCTCGCGCTTAACCACTAGACCACTGAGCCATCCGGCATCCAACGGTGTTAATGTCTAACTTCAACTAATTTACGAAAATGAGCAACACATCCACCATTGTCTTCAGTGAGTTACTATTTCACAAGTAACTTGGTTGAACTCCACTGGTCACTTCTTCTCACTAGAGCTCTAGGAAATCTATCTTAGGCCAGTCATTAGTGAGCATATTTTGATTAGTATCAGAAGTCTTTGTTTTAACAATCCTATTTGATTTAACCATTAATTGTTAAATGTATCTATCGTAAAACTCTTTATGAATTGAATGTTAACTAAACATTCTATTTAAACGGTTACGTGAAACAAAATGAAACTTGTCAATGTATATGATAGTTTCACTTGATCTATTTATCCAATATAATGATTATAAAATTAGTTAGTTACCATAAATAGTAAAATAGTATAGGCGTTGACGATTATTCAATTGAGTTATTTATTTTCGATCAACTATTTTGTTTATTATTTTGTAAAAATACTTCTTCATCCTTAATATATCACCACACCTTGAAATAATTGTCAATGCATCAAATTTAATATGAATAGAACAATTTTGGATGGGCTTGAAGAGTTAACGATAATTCATTTGTATTGGTTATTTGAATCTTTCCGTTTGTTGTGAATATCAACTTACTGAAGATAATGGTGTATGGTGGCGCAATCTCGTGGATTGGTTGAAGTTAGACATTAACACCGTTGGAGGCCGGCTCAGTGCTTTAATGGTTAAGCGCCTGGCGAAAGACTGATAGCACCTGAGTTCGAATCTCGCGTGGGCGGGATCCTGGAAGCGCAGTGCTGAGGAGTCCCATACTAGGATGAAACGGCTGTCCAGTGCTTCCAGGTTTCTCATGGTTGTCTAGCTCCAATTGACTCATGATTTCAACTTTTATAATTATTAAAAATATTTCTTTTAAAGCCTTATTTATGGTGAAGTACCTTGATGTTCTAATAAGGTAGTGAACGAGAACTCAGGTGGGTAAAACCAATTCACTGTTATGGGTAAAGTGGCACAGTGATTTTATAAAATACGAAAAACACATTAAATACATTATTTGCACATCTTCACTTAGTTGTCCTATAAATACTTTTTCACTCTTCTAATTCGGTTGTAATTTCTGATTGCTAACTGTTTTCCTTTCCTTTTCTTATTATTTCAATCTTCTGCTGATTAGCATTACACTTCCGATCCATGCTACACACTACTTATGTCTGTCAGCATAAGCAACGTGCACCACAATATCACTACTGTAATAAGTCTTGTTCCAAAGAACTCAAATACAACAAAAAACTATAATAATAAAACTATAAATAATAAGCTTCATTACAATGTAATTCGAATAGATTATTGTAATTTCATTAGACAGAAAACAAATAAAACATTTTAAAACAAAATAATCAAGTCATTATACTCTTAACATTTTATAAAACACTTCTATATTTCATAGTTAAGTATCTGTAATATTCGATATTGCCAATGGGAATGACTGGTTTAGACATATTTAACGAACACCATGACACTATCACAACCGAAAAAAACAAACAGCGGGAAGCAAAGATGGACAGTGGCTAGTAGTGAAATCCAGGACTTGCGTTTCGTCCCAGAATAGATGTTCACTCCTGAACTCGAACCAAGTACCGTTCACTTCAAATTTCATCGCGTTATCCACTTAGCTGCCTCAATATAGCCTTAAGTCACAAGCTTTTTAAGTAAAGATGAATAATAGGCTGGCAGTGAGACCGATCAATTACAGTCCTAAATAATAATCGGTCAATAGAAGTAAAACAACACCAAGTGAATTTAAGCAACGGGAAGATTGAAATAAAGGCAATAAATATTATTTACTTTAATAGATCAACAATATTTATGTCCATAACTTTCAGTAGTTTTCAAATCGAACGAAAGTGTATTTGATTATGAATTGGCCAATAGTAGTGCTTTCTTTTATTATAACCAAATCCCTATCATTTGATTGGTGGATGAATGTAATAGGATTATTGTATTCAAATAAACAATTCTTTACCTGTATATTTATGTTTAGTTTATGAAAAGATCTGTTAAAATGTTTTTGTTTTTGGTTTACTGTTAATTAAATTAGAATAAAAGATTGTATTAACTTATTATTCAAATGAAAACCTACATTCTATATGTAAAATACTATTGGTAAGTTATTTAATAAAGATTTTCATGTTTGTTATCATTGACTCTGGTTTTTATATTGATCAGAATGGAGTTTATGGAGATGGTAGTAATTTCTATCAGTTGAATTCATGAGTTGACGTAAGCCAAACCATCATTGAATGTCTGGACGCACTAGACTCAGACATTCAACTTTTTTTTAAACTTGATGCATAAGCACTCGCGCTTGAGACTGATAGGTCATGGGTGTGAGTCCTGCTAGCGAGATCGTGGATGCGCACTGCCATGTAGTCTCATAATAGGACGAAGCAGTCGTCCAGTGCTTCTAGGTTTTCCATGGTGATCTAGTTTTAATCGACTCATGAATTCAGCTGTTGAAATTACTATAATATCCACAAAATCCCACTCTGATTTATATTTATATATATTATTAAGTAGTTGTAGTAACATCAGATTTTCATATTTCAGTCTTTAGTCTTATTCTTTTGTTAAAATAAAGTGTATTACTAATTCATAAAGTTTTGATCATCCCTGTTGTTGATGTCTATGACTGAATTTCGACTACTTTATTTTAGGTCGATCCACCCTATTTGAATTACTGCGATATTGTCATTAGGGCATAAGTTTCTAAGTACAATTAGTTGATGACTAGCATTGGAGTTCAGGACACATATTCTGTCTTACTAAAAGCTCGTCAGGTGGATTTACTTGAATCCCTAACTTATAGAGAGTCTAGATCATGAAACCGGGATGTAGATACATTCGGAAGATGCGTCTCAAGTAGAACGAAACGCTCATACTGGATTCTATTGCTAATCGTTAATGAACTTCACATAAACACAAAGTGTTTTTAAACAGTGAAATGTAGCAAAACTGATGTAAATAATACTAAAACCCTAAAACAAAATCATTTTTAAATCCATTTTAAATTCTCTCAACACTATGATAAGTAGGTAAACAGGTATTCGAAGTTGTTTCTGTAGTGTTTAGTAAGTAATACAATATTTTTTCCTTGAATTTCATCAAGTAGACAAGGTTTAATTGTTTCGTTTTTTTGTTAGAATTTTACATAATTCTAAGATATTTCCTGATTACATATTACTTTTGTAATCGGAAATTGCACAAGACTAATAGGTCCTGGGATCGCATCTCGCGGGGAGGGGCGGGATCGTGAATGCGCACTGCTAAGGAGTACCATACTAGGCAGAAACGGCCGTCCAGTGCTTCCAGGTTTTGCATGTTGGGCTAGCTTCAGTTGACTCATGATTTCAACTATTGAAATTTCTAAAATTTCCACAAAACCCCTTCTGATAAAAATGATTATGTTTCCTATGTACAGTTTTCTTCGAAACCTTATGCATTTTTAATGGATCTTTTTGCATTTAATTGCTTGGTGATCGATTTGTTGAACTATATTGAATAATATATCAGAATTCCTTTGCCGTATACATTTATAGATGCACAATCGTATATATATATATATATATATATATATATATATATATATATATGAAATTTTTTTTATTAAAGTACTAATTCCATGAGAAAATGTGAACATGAATAACCAAGATGACGTAATAGAAAGACTATAGTACTAGATTACGTAATACGAATAGTAAAATTAGATGTAGTGAATATAATAAGATGAATAAAATGTTTCTGTTACAATAATTAAAGTTCATAGACGTAAAGGGAATGCAGTAATAATAATAATATTAATTAAGGCCATGGTAACGATAAGACGAACTTCTTTTGTACGCATAATTCTCGTTTGAGCTCATGAATGGTAAGAGTTTCGGTTATTTTTCGGAGTTGGATACGAAGATTTGAACAAATCATATAAACAACCTTAAAATCAAACTATGGATCCGTAGAATGATTACAGTCGATTAGGTGTTCATATATAGAATGATTGTACAGCTTGATAATAAATTCGTTGAAAAGAGATCTCTTCGTTGAACTTTGTGTTTTTAATTCCTAATGTTTAAATGGAATTTAACTATCAATTTATAGTTGTGTTTAACACAATTGAATTGATCAACAACGTGGAACTTGGACTGAAAGTTCAAATTTTGTTTGTAATTTAAACAGTCGAAATCATGAGTCAATTGAAGCTAGACCAACATGGAAAATTTGAAAGGACTGGATGGCCGTTTCATCCTATTGTGGGACTCTTCAGCAGTGCGCACCCAGTGCTTCCAGGTATTCCAAGGTGGTCTAGCTTCAATTAACTCATGATCTCAACTGTTTAAATTACTACAATCTCCACAAAACCCCTTCTGATATTGTTTGTATTTGAAGAAAAGTACAGACTTTTTTACTATTTCCCAAGCAACATTTCTAACGTCCTTTCAAAATACTAAATTTTATTCTTAATCATTTAGTGAAGGGTATATATGGTGTATTAAATTTCATTCCTAAACGGGTTTTTTGATAGTTTGTTTTGGAATTTAATGGATATTTATTCAATGGTCTAATCACCGGTTGTTCTACTATCAGTCTAAACTTATTCATTATAAAACTACTTTATACAAACTTGATTCAAATATAAGTTTAATCAACTCAAGTGTATTTAGGGAAGGATATTTTATGAATATTACAATAATTTAATAATTGAATTCATAAGTCAATTGAAACTAGACCATCATGGAAAACTTGGAAGCACTGGATGACCGTATATATTAAGTATATATTATCAAGTGTATTCATTATGTTTACTTGTCAATCAGAGGTTTATTGTTTAAATATAAAGATTATAAACATTAATTATATATGCATTTATGTATGTATTCGAAGTGTTTTAATGTATTGTATGCATAATATTTGTCTACCTTAGAAAAAAGACTCTGTATAATTACTACTTATATAAATTAAATAGTAAGCAAGCGTTTTATTTATCGTTTGTTCATTAGACATAATAGAAATCTGTTAAAATTGTTAAAATAATTTTCAGTTAGATTTTTTTTTAATATCGAAGAACTTTTATAAGCAAAGATAGATAGTGGCTAGAAGTGGAATCCAGGACGCGCGTTTCGTCCTATTTGGGACTCGTAAGCCGAATGTACTTGCATCTCAGAGTTGATGTTCACTCTGAGACTCGAACCCAATACTGTTCGTTTCAAACGCCATCGCGTTATCCACTCAGCTACTGAGTCCTTATAGCCTCTTGCTTGTGCAATGGGGTGAATTTTAATTCATTTGGTATTATTTTGCTTGTATTTTCCCATTGAGGTTTAAGACTGCAATTGAAACGCGCATCATGGATTCCACTGCTAGCTACTATCCATCTTTTCTTATAAAAGTTTGTGAATTAAGGCAATATCGAGGCATACGCACAGTATGCACATATGCTAATAACAGACTGATGAACCGTAGTCTTAAACCTCAATGGGAAATACAAGCAAAACAATACAAAGTGAATATCGAAGAGCATTTGAAAGTGGAGAACTATGCTCACATATAATATGTCCGAAATTAGATTAAACGGTAAAGAAAGGATATGGTTTTTGATTAAATTTTGTTCTCTGAGTTGGATGGTTTGGTCATAGAACTTTCATCGTTCTTTTGAACGACATCATCAGCACAAACTTTAAGTAGAAGTGAAGTGTTTGAATTCCTCCATATTTGGTTTCTGTATGTAGAAATGTTTTTTTCTTCTGAATGACAACACTGTTGATTAACAATATTCTGATAGTAATTATTGTTCACTTAGTAATCTGTTCCTAACTCATTCATAATATAATGTCAGTCAAAATTTTTTTATGTACGTTGTTTATAAACTTATTACATGTTGAATGATATGTCATAGTGTGTTCTACTTATATTGGCATAAGTAGTATATAAAACTAGTCAGGAATAGAATGTTGAGAACATCCATGGGGGAAGAACGTGAACAGGATGCGATAGGTATGGAAATCCAGGATTATTAAAGTTTGGGACAATTAATAAACCTTTTGCAAATGAAGTATTGGAGTATGGTCTTTATATTTTACCAAATAACTGTAATTTTGTACTGAGTATAATTGGTTGTCCTCACATGTGTTCTCCTTCACTATAAAAGTTCTTCTATTATTGCATATTGTGAATGTTGTATTCTTTGATATGTTACAAAAACATTGAACGTAAAGCATGTTATTTTCGTGATTAGAATATTTGAACATTAAATGGTATTATATTCTTTGAACTCAATTTTGTATGAATGAAAATTGTCTTGCAATTTAATGCATCATTAGCTCATGTTTAGTTATAAATCTTATTAATGATTTGAGTGGAATATCAACTTGTTATTAGCTAGCGACCATGCAACAGAGATATGTTAGTATCTATATACCGCTTTTTTCTCATTATCACGGGTTTTCGAGCTACTTAAAATGTTGTCTGTTTATACATAATTTAGAACAAGTCATATTGTTCTGAACAGAGACGAACAGTGGCTAGCAGTGGAATCCGAGATGCACGTTTCGACCTACATGGGGCTCATCATCTGGGTATTTCTGTATCCCAGATTTGGTGTTCACTCTGGGATTCGAAACCAGTATCATTCGCTTAACCTGACTGCACAGGCTGGTGGCTATCTGAACTCAGTAGCTAAGTAGAGAACGCGATGGCGTTTGGAGCGAATGGTACTTGGTTCGAGGTACGGAGTGAAAATCAACTTTGAGATGTAAGTACATCCAGACGATGAGTCTCAAATAGGATGAAACTCGCGTCCACTGCTAGCCACCATCCATCTTTGCTTATAATGCTTGTGACTTAAGGCAATATCGAGGCAATCTGCACAGGATGTACGTATGGGAATGATAAAACTGATCAATTTCAGTCCTAAACATCTATGGTAAGCTTCAAACAACCAATAAAAAAATGAATTAAGTCATATTGTTGTCTTTAAAAGATGAGAATGCTCATGACATAGTTTTAAAGGCTTGTAAATTTGTCACAGACTGATCCATACATTAATAATTCAAATGATCAGTAGAATAAAGGAGAGTTCAGTTTCTTCTAATTAATTTACCTTAGGAGATTGAATATAACAGCAAATACACAATGAAACCAAATCCGTAATTCTTTTGTTTTCCTCTACCCATTTATCTATATATTGCTTTTACAGATGTCTATTAAAAACTTTTGTATTTTTTTATTCATTTTGTTTCAGAAGTTGATTTAGAACAAATTAGGTTATAATCATTACAATAAGTCAAACATCATCACAACCATATAAAAAAGCTGTAACTGGCATTTTTTTATGTAATTAAAGATTATCGTAACTAAACCAAGAACTTATCTTTGCTAGGCCACTAGTAGAAACCTGGAATCATTGAGATGTTTCGTTGTAGTATGGCACATCTGAGCGATGCCCATCCACAGACGTAGGAAATGGAAAACATTTACGCATAATCTAGAACCGATCGAAGTTAGACATGTACGCAATTAAATACCTACTCGGTAGTTTAGAATTCGCGCGTACACGTGCGAGACAGAAAGCCATGGATTCGAGTTCAGTATACAAAGTCGTGGATGAGAGAATGACGATGTGTCCTATACTCGAAAGAAACAAATGTTCAGTGCTTCCAGATTTTTGGTGGTGTTCTATCTGAGATCAGTTTGTGATTTAAACTGTGGAAATTCTACATTCTTCACAAATCCCCTGACATTATTGATTATTTTATTAACCCTTACTAACTCATAAAGTGTAAGGATAACCATTGACAATTTATGAACAACGCTTACTTTTATATATGAACAATAATAATTCTATACTATGTTGGACTGATTATTAAGTATACAAAATGATCAAATAGAAAAGTGACTTATTTTTATTTAAACAGTAGTGGCTGGTGAATTCGTGTTTATTCTTCCTATTAAATTACAAGTATTGAATCGCTTATGAGTGTGAATGCAATACTTGTCCCTACAAAATGTTGGATCATGATGTTGATTGAATGTTTTAAATAAGTGGTAAGAATTTTCTACATGTTTACTAGTATTTTGAACCTCTATTGTAATAACATTACCATTGGTTATTTAAAGGGAAATAAGTTTGCATTTTAATTAAATTTATATTAAATAAAGTAGGTTTCTATAAATAAGGAATCTTGATTCAAACAGTCGTTTTCAACAAAATAGTATCATCGAGCTTTACAATTGTAAGTTTATGGTACTTATATTACGGTAATATGAATAATAAGGTCGTATGAATATAATATGTTATAAGAGAAATGTTGTCAGGATATTTATAATAAGAAATCTGTGTGGATAGTTAATGACTTATGTGCATATTATGTAGTTAACGGGCTACAAATAAATAATACTCTAAGGTAAGTGTTTATAATATGTGTTTTATGATTGTGGTTACCAAATTATGTGCAGTAGTAAGTAGGTAGGTTTAATACATATATGTATTTCTTAAAGATACTGTCATGTCGGTTACTATGTTAAACCCGCGCACCTTATTCTAACTTCTGGACAGGCCAAATTTTCCATTTTTCTTGAGTCATATTTTGACCTTGTTAATTATTCACTTATTAACCTTAACTGTTTTTATATGAGCACATGTGTGTGCATTTCTTATCCTATTCATCATATGTCTGTAACTTATTTTTGTGTGACTATAAGTATTGATTAACGCTTGATTAAATGAACTTGGCTCACACACCTTTTCCACTGTCCATCCTTTCGTTTCGCTTCACTCTCTCTTCTCTCTGATTGTCTGTTCCAATCAACAAGTGTACATACTATACATATTAAAATATTCATTCTCGTATTTGACTTATTTAATTCCGTTATTCACTAACTCAGATTAAGTCGATCATTATATACAAGGATTGATGATATGTATATTTCAATATCAATCAGAAATGACCAAACTGGAGTCAGATATAAGGCCACTGAAATACTTCAGTTTATTTTCTTGGATTTGATTCAGACGCCTTCAGTGATTAGCTTTATGAATCATTAAACTCGGTTAAATATACATATAGAAATTTTATTTTTATTTCTATTATTTAAACAAATGAAAAACAGAACTCCAGTACTCCAAAATCTTATTCTATATTACATATTATGTAACAGTTAGTTTTTCTTTATCTTTTCATTATTATTTATGCCATTTACATTATTCAAAAGAAAAGAAAAGATTTTTCATATTATTGATCATGTTTTGAATATTTGAAAGCATCAATCGGTAATCGTAGATACGCTCGTTTGAATGAATGAACAAAATTAGCCAAACTTGAAAATGTGATACAAGTATATTTTTTGTTTAGTTTTATTTGGAATCTCATAATCAGTTGTTGTTTAATGAAATGGATTACTTACTTACTTACGCCTGTTACTCCTCGTGAAGGAACAAAGGCCGCTCACCACCATTCTCCATCCAACTCTGTTTCAAGCAATCCTTTCCAGTTCTTTCCAGTTGTTGTTCATCTTATTCACATCTGATTCTATTTCCCGACGTACTGTGTTCTTTGACCTTCCTCTTTTCCGCTTCCATGTTAGAATTGTGAGTTAGGGCTTGCCTCGTGATGCAGTTTCATGGTTTGCGTAATGTATTTCCTATTCATTTCATCAAATGGATATAAAATGTTAAATAATCAATCGGATTCTTTAAATTATGATTACAATGTCAAATTAGAAGTAGGACATTAACCTTGTGGCTTTCGAAGAGTATAAACATGAGACAAAATAGGCTCTTCTATATGATGACCATTTTAACTACCGGAACAAAGTGAAATTTGTTTTCTTTGATTAGCAATTTTATAAGTTTTCTGTTCTAAAGTATGAGGTTATTAATTCTACATCTAACCTTCATCTTTTATTCTGCCTTAAATCTGAAATGAATTCAGGAGCAGTTATAGTATCGTATAATGAGTTAAAATGGGATCAATAAGACTCTTTGATTGCAAAGTATATTTCTTCTCAATAAATTCATCATCATGGCCCTATACTAATTAATATGTTATACAACTGAGTAAACAATCGATGTTACAGTTACTATAGGAATTGAAATTGGATGTAAATATGTTTATTGTTATCTGTGAAACTGATAGTATGTAATTAGTATAACGGCCACAATGAAAATCAAATACCCAGGTTACTAAACACATAAATAAAATTAGCATTGAAAATTCAAATGTTAGTTATAAGTTTTTGGAAACTACTCAACAACAGAAAAGCATTCTTATGAAATTTTTATACAGGTCGAAGCGACTTTAGTACATTCCACAGGTAATTCAATAGCTTAGTACATCTATCAATGCTTATGTTCATATGTTTACACACAAATAAACTAACAAATCTAATATTTCAATGGTTAAGATCATGAGTCAGTTGAAGCTAGACCACCATGGAAAACCTGGAAGCACTGGACAGCCGTTTCGTCGTATTGTGGGACTCCTCAGCAGTGCGCATCCACGACCTCGCCCCCGCGAGATTCGAACCCAAGGCCCACTGTTTTCGCGCGGGAGCACTTAACCACTAAACCACTAGGCCGGCATCCAGCGGTGTTAATGTCTAACTTCAACTAATCCACGAAATTGAACGACACATTCACCATTGTCTTCAGTGAATTACTATCTCACAACAGACCTGGTTGAACTCCACTCGTCACTACTTCTAATATGTTGAATTACGTCATTTGAAATTTATTGCTAAAAATTATTACATTCAAACTAACTGCGTATTTGTATAAAAAAAATAAACAGTTTTCTAACTATCACCGTAAAACATATAGTTGCCTAATAGACTCTTGTATGTTGTAGCTAATTGTTATATCGAATACCAAATAAGGGACTTTGATTGTTACAAAATAAACTTGTTTATGATAGTAATAGGGAAGAAAATACCATCTTAATTATACTTATGTATATATTTACACTTATTACTCTTCTCAGAGTATAGCTTACCAATTACAATTCTTTAACTGACACTATCCTAAACAATCCTTTCCAATTATTCCTATTCACTATTCAGTCTTTTAATATTGATCTCCAATTCCCGGTGTAATATATTCTTTAATCTGTCTTGATTTTCTTTTTGCCTTAAGGATTTCAATTATTCATTATATTGAACAATAACAAAAGAAAATAGTTAAGGTGACAAAGATAATCAAGAACATTCTATCAACATGTTAATTTACATTATTTATGTATTTAATGAATTAAAAAGTAAACATGATTAACATTCAGTAAACTGATTCTTGTTATCTTCTTTCTTCTCCTAAATAGACTCGTTAGAATTATTCTCATAGGGGTTGGACATTAAGTTTATCTTTATTTATCAGAAGAATAGAGTGAATAAATTATTTTCAATTAATCGGACCATATTTTGTTTTTAACAAAAACCTTCTTTGTTTTTTTCTTAATGAATTGGATTCAAAGGGGTTTGTTTTTCTTTTTCTTCTTTTTTTTTCTTCTTCCTCTTGTTCAACTTGTAGTTCACTTATTCTCAACTAGACAATTAGCTTCTAGATATTAAATGTTTAGGAAATACATTAAATAAATCGGTGAGACTATAAATAATGGAGGACCTTTGACCAACGCTAGACTGACCTTGAGAGTGTCTATTTAATAACCAGGACCAAATGAAGGTTTTAAATCAGTGTGAGGAATTATAATTATAATTGACAGTTGGTGATTAAGATTAGGAATTAGATTTAGGGTTTTCATCTAGGATTGATATCAGCTATAATGCAAAAACTCTATTTAGCCAAATGGATGGATGAATTTCGCGGTGAAATCCGAGATCTATTATCTTATACCTGATTGGTTCGTCGATAAATTATAGTATTGTCTAAAGATCTATTAGAGCCAAACGAAACGTGTCAAGAACAGTGTTTACAAACATCTAAAATATGATGAAAAAATGTGATGTAATTAATGTATGTGTTAAAACAGCATGAAATATGAAGTGTCATTTTACCACCATTTGATTAAATGACTAAAACAAAATTACTTTTCTCAGAAGATTGTCTTCATTACAGTATAACTACAGCTGCTAGAAAAAAAGAAGTTAAAAGCAGTTACATCTAAACAACTGTTTCTTCATCATCGTTAGTAGTTTAGTAATGTATTGTCATACAATTTTAATTTCAGTGAATCAATCTAGGTAATTATCGTTTACTAGTTACGAAATTTCATTAGAGTCTAAATGTTATGGAGTCTACTGATTTTCATTTGTTTTTCTGTCAAATCAATATCTACGTAATAGTCCATGAAGCTTTATAAATTTGTAGTAAACACAACGGGAATAACTTAGTGATTTTATCATTATACTTCAACTAATAAGAAAAGAGAACCTGTACAAAATCGAGAACATTCACAAGTTCTGTAATGTGATGTGTTAGAGGAAAGTGGTTTTACGGGGCTAATCAGTTTCCAAAGACTTAATTATCAGTTAACTTATTCTAATATTGGAGACCTTTACTATAGATTCTGGATCGTTGTTTTAGTCGTAGGTAAATGTATAGAAAATTAACTGCCTACCACAAAACCTTTCATAATAAATTCACTGATGTATTGGCAACATAGGGATATGAGCCATCATATGTAATGAGTTGTACATGAACAATACGGTTTATTGTAGCATTCTCATACTCGTTATTCAATCGATCACTAATGCTTACGAAGTTTTCTACATGTTGTAACATACAGAAATAATCTCACATAACATTCTAAAAGTTATTTTCTATATTCTGATTGACTTGGCTATATGGGATAGTTACTTAGTTACTAGTTTCATTAAACGAAAACATTTTCCTGCATAAATTTAGTTTGAACTAGTGTTTGAGCATATCAACAACGATAAAAGCATAGTATGCTGACGATCTTGTGTTAACCAATCAGAATTAAGGTAACGCCTCATGCATTTAACTTGAAGTTTAAAGTTCAGTGATAAATAACATTTCTGTTATTATTAACAAACTGGAAATTGGAAATACCAGAATATGAATTCCAAACGATGATTCAGCTAAATTACATAATATACCTGCTTCTTAGCCAGATTTTATGTTAAAATATATGATGTCGGCGATTGTGTAATCAAGTGTTTAGCGAAGCTGGATGGTAATCCTTTATGACACTCGCTCTCAACCTCAACCCCGAGTTCCTCAAGTTTGTGAACAGAAAGGTGGGAAATCATTGAATCATAATTGATGTCAGTCCGTGTTTAAAATCCAGACCCGAATTGTTAACATAAATCAAAACTGTATTTGAACTCTTAATGCCGAACACTAACATTTTTGTGCTATAACTAATGTTAGTTAGTAGAGAAGACTCTATGAGGTGATAACACTAGCCCGACTTTTAATATGTATTTAAATGTGTAAACTTCCCCTTTACGAAAAGAGATAATTCTACTTATGAGGTTTAATTATTACAATACAAGCTGTTATTCTTCTGTTATTACACTACTATTTATTGCTAAATGTTTCATAACTAAGCAGTGTTTCTTGATCGGCTGATAAGTCACTGACGGTTGTCAGTAGGTCATAATTTTAACTCGATAACATAGTGTTTCTGAAGTTATTCATTACCATAAATTGAGCTCATTGATGATTGAATTTCATATCAGACTGTTTAGACAACATAGATAGGCTTATTATTATTGTTACTAAACTTTACTACTATGGAGACAATTTTATTTATGACATGAATTCTGATGTTTATTTAATTAGAGAATCTTAATTAGTGTTTAAATTAGATATCAGTTTACTTAATTACAAATGATAAAACCCTTTTTGGATTATTTATTTTATGTAGACAATTTAATTACATTTTTTGTATGTTCCGTTTGTGAATTGAAATTTGGGCGAGACTATAATTTATGGACGAACCAATAAGATTTACTATAACAGATCTTGGATTTTGGCGCGAAATTCAATCACCCATTTGGCTAAATAGAGTCTTCGGGTTATAGCCAATGTCGGTTCGTGATGAAAACCCTAAATCTAATTCCTAACCCTAACTATCAACTGTAAATCTTGATACTTATTCTTCAAACTGCCGTAAATCCCTCATTTAGCCATAGTAAGTAAGTAGACACTCTCAAGGTCACTTTAGCGTCACTCAAAGGTTGTCCATAAATTATAGTCTCACCAAACTTTGTATTAGAAGAAGGTTTGTGGAGATTAAACGGATTTTACAATTTTTTTAAACTTTCACCAAACGTAGAATGATTTTCACTATTTGAATGAATTCGATAGATGTCGATAATGCGATGAGAAGATGAAGGTCCCCAGAATTATGTGATCTATTTGCGTAATACACTTTGAACAATCTGATCACATATAATATACTTGTTAAGACATTTTAATATGAAAATTATAAAGTTCAACTAGACAGGTTAATGGTAAACCGTAACAAAGATGCTCAGTGCTGAGAAGTCCCACAATAGAGCACATCGACCGTCCAGTGTTTCCAGGTTTTCCATGGTAGTCTAGTTTCAATTGACTCATGGTCTCAACTATTGAAACTACTATAATATTCACGAAAACCCCTCCTGATATTAATCAACATATGCTCACTAATGACCGGCCTCATAATGTATATCCTGGAGTTATAATGAGAAGCAGTGACCATTGGAATTCAACCGGGTCAGTTGTGAGATAGTAACTCAATGATGACAATGGTGGATGTGTTGCTCAATTTCGTTAATCAGTTTAAGTTTGACATTAACACCATTGGATGTCTGCCGGATCAGTCGTGTAGAGGTTAAACGTTCACGCGCGAGACTGATTGTCTTGGATTCGAGTCTCATGTGCGGAATGGTGGATGCTCACTGCTCAGTAGTCTCATACTAGAATGAAAAGGCTGTCCAGTACTTCCAGATTTTCCGTGGTGGTCTAGCTTTAATTGACTCATGAATTCAACTATCAAATTACTACAATCTCCACAAAACCCTTCTGTTAATAATAAATTACACAAAAACAATGTGATAACCACTCTGGATAATAAACCTATATTACGAGTGTGAGTTAAAAGTAAGAACACATAAAGGTGGCTTCAGTTTCCGTATGGCTAAGGCTTCAATAAACCTTAGTATACGTCCTTGAAGGCTTTTATATAACACTACAAATGCTGATTTGATATCAACCTTATAACTTGTCTCAGTGAAATGTCTTAAAGAGTATATGTGTGATCAGATTGTTCGAAATATATTGCGTAAATATATTACATAATTCTGATAAACTTCGCTTTCTCATTGCATTATCGAAATTTATCAAAGGGATTAACTGTTTTAACTTGATAAATGTGTTTTAGGATGGATATATTTGTTTGTTGTTTTTTTGTGAAGAAAAACGTGATTTATTACTAATTGTATTAACTAGCAGAAATGTAATTGAATCAACGCTTCAACAGCTATTTGATAATCATTATCGAATGAGTGATTTTTTCAATCATCTGAAAGCCATCAGATTTTTAAAATAAAACTGTTTGGCTTATTATTGATTGGATTTAGACAAGAGTTACAATATGAGTGTTATTATTTCTTTTATGTAGTTAAGCCACTTTCATAATGCTTCAATAAACAACATGTGTCAGAATGAAGTCTATGCCAATATGCGCTTCAGTGAACAATACAAAAATGGTGTATTTCAAGGTATTAGTTATCAGTTAGTGAAGTGATAAACACGTTTTTATTCCTTGCTCATTGTAATTTAGTACATGTTCTACAATAGAAACTATATGCAACTTTGATTATTATCATCACTTAACTTAAGTAATAAAAAAAACAACTAATTTTGAAGATATTACTAAATAATAAACCCAAAAAATTAAAATAAAATAATCATCAAAAAGATTGTATCTATAATTTCATGTGGATCAGGGACAAGAAATATAGTTTTGACAGAGCGTAAAAAACTACTAAGAAATTTCGGTTAATTTTTAGCCAATCACAAGACAGTTTTTATATATATTGGGAAACTCATGGAAACGTATAATAATAATAAGAAGAAATAGAAGAAGAACAAGCTTTGCCACTAGTCAATTAGACCGACATTCAACGGTAGTAATATCTATCTTCAACAAATCCGAGAAGTTGCGCCACCGTTCATCATTGTCTTCAGTAAGTTACTAGTTCACAACTGACCCGGTTGAATTCCATTGGTCACTGCTTCTCACTAGAACTCCAGGAAATCTATCTTGAAGTCAGTCACTAGTGAGCATATGACGATTATAACCGGAGAGGGGTTTTGTGGGTATTATAGTAAGTTGATTGTTGAATTCATGAGTTAATGAAAACCATACCATGATGGAAAAAATGAACGGCCGTTTATCCTATTGTGGGATTTCTAAGTAGTGTGCATTCATTTGACACTAACACCATTGGATACCGGCTCAGTCGTCTAGTGGTTAAACGCTCGAGCGTGAAACTTATAGGTCTTGTGTTCCAATCTCACTAGGTGTGATTGTGAATGCACACTGTTGAGGAGACCCACATTAGGATGAAACTGCTTCCTGGTCTGGCTTCAAGTGACTCATGATCTTAACTATTAAAATTGCTATAATATCCACAAAACCCTCTTTGATAGCAAACTTTACATTCTCAGAAAATCTATCAATTTTCGATTCACTATTACATGATACCTTAATTTTACAAGTCAATACGCAAAATTCAATTTCTCATGTTTACACACACACACACTCTCCCTTTCTTCCTTTCTCTCCATTTTTTTCTTTTCTTTTCTCTAACTAATTATCTTTCGATATACTTCTTTCTTTTTTTGTTTCTCTTCATAGAAATGAAATTTTTCTAATATTACCATTTTTCAATCAATAAAATCAAATGAGAAATACTGAAAAATCAGAAAATTTATGGTGTTTTTCATTTATTCATTATTTAATGAATAAATATTTCAATTATAAAACTATGCAATCACATGAGCAATATATTACATTAAAGCATACTAATAATAGTAATAGTAGTAATTTACAATATAGAAGACAATCATTCAATGAAAATGTAGAAAAATCAAAAAATCTATTAAAAAAATCAACTACAATGTTACTAACCAATAATACTACTACTAATAATAATAATCAAATGAATATCAATACAATCTTTCATTATAATGCATTATCAACAAACAATAATTCACAAACATATAAATCAATTAAAAAATCAATTCAATTCCACACCTATATGGAAATGTCCACATTGTTTTACTGAAATTCAATTAATCAATATACAAACAACACCAGATATTATTATTCAATCGAATCGATTATATCATAAAAAAATTCGTACAAATCCATGGATAAATAATTCTAAATATAATATACCTATTACATCTTATTCATATTCTAGTTCATTAACCGATAGTGGTATTTATTTATGTACAGATAATAATAAGAATAAGAATAATAATAATTCACATTATGATTATATCACTCGATCAACTACTGAAACGGATATAAATAAAAATAATTATTTTAATATTAAAAAAAATGATATTCCTATTATACCTATATCACCAGATCCTCCACCATCACCAGCTCCAAAATGTACACAATGTATTATTAATTTAGAATGTTTAAAGCATACTAATGAAAATCAAGACTTATTCATGAATTCTAATAAATCATATAAAGGATTTTGTAAATCAGCAACATTAGATTTATCTAATTTAATGAATGATACTAATAAATTAATAAATAAACCAAAAAAGGAAATTATTAACTAAAAGAGTAAGAAATCAAATGAGAAGATCATGGTTACAAACTAATACAGGATCAAACATTACTTCCATATTTATCACCATCTATACATTTGAACTCATCTTTATCATCATCATCTTCTTCATCATCATTATCATCATCATTGTGTAAATCTGCATCATCTGAACATAAAATTATTCATTCAGCAGATGAAAAAAGTTCTTCTTATAAAAATAATGAAACTATAAATATAAATGATAAACACAATTTATTAAATCAACAATCAGATATATATGATGATATTTACAATACTACTTATATTTCTAATTCACAATCTATTATAGACAATGAATTAAATCAATCAATGATAACTTCTTTCATTGAAAATATGTCACCAGAATTATTTAAATCAATGAATTTAAACAATGATTTAAATTTTTCAACTATTTATAATAATCATAGTAATAGTGACAAAGATCAAGACAATTTCTGTGATGATATTCAATTGGAAAATTTACGAACGAATTTAAAAATCCTTTCTGAAGCTAAAAATGTAATCAATATGCAAATGAGAAATTTAGGTCAAAATTATATTAACTATTTAAAGAGTAAATATTTAATGAATACAATGAAAGATCAATAAGTTATAGGGGGGAATTATTGAGAGTTGGAAATTGATTAGAAAATAGAATTTTTGAAAAGAGAATATTTTTTTTTAAAATTGTATATAATGTAGTGTAAATTAATGCAATCAAGAGAGAAAGAGAGAGAGAGGGGGTGGTGGGTGGTTACCGGAGTGAATTATTTTATATCTAATTTCCATGGAAATAATGAAAAATGATTTAATTAATGATATAATCAGTTATGATTTATTGTACATTGTCTATAAATTATAATTTATAAATGTAAAAGAAGAAATGTCAAGAAAGAAATTAGTTTTATTTCTATACATGAAATAGATTGATCTTTCAATTAATGAAGAACAAAAGATTTTTGTGTACACAATGTAAAGTGATAATATGAATTATGTATAATGCTAACTATGAATATAAAATCTATTTACATTCAATGTAGTTATTTATTTGACTTTATATTGGATGGCTCCAAGTATATCATTGCAGAATGTAAAACTTCATATTTCGCACTCGTCAGCAAGGTGTACCTGTAATCTTGAGGGAACTGGTGCTTACTAGCGGATTCGATCCCGTGTCACCCAGCTTCACAGTTAGAGACGTTACCACTGAGCTATCCGAGCCGTGACCGATCCCCTGTAGGACTGAGATGTACTCAAAATTGATTGATCACTGGGTGGTAATGATTATCATGCGTGTCTAGTCCTTATTAGTGCAGATCGAAACCCGGGTCTAGGGTTTCCTGTTGACTACCTCCAACCACCATCTAAATCTCAATATGTAGTGTCCGCAATGTCGAGTCGCCTAGATTGGTGGCCACATTGCAACATGATCGATAGCATTCGATCTGCATTAATAAGAACTAGACACGCATGACATTGATCGCCACCCAGTGATTAATCAATTGTGACTTCATTTTTCATTTTCCTTCATATATATATATATATATATATATATATATATATATATATATATATATTGACAAGAAGGTGATAATGTAAGCATAGTATATCTCACATATACTTAAGTAGTGTTAACCATTCATTTCAGTGTAGTCGGCAATTAAAACCTGAGATTCATGATAACCATTGATTCAGTAGGCTATATATGTAGATAAATGGATAATAACATACTGCGTTTAATGGAAAACAATTTTAACTCAAAGTAGACAATATTATATTGACGTTATCAATATCAAAACCCGTTCATATCAAATCATGCCTGATAGTTTTCTAATAAACAATGAATTTCATTTATTTTAATTAATTAACGACAATTTACATGCAAATTGTAATTTCGAAAAGTTTGATACAAATGAAAACAAACAAACAAAATTAATCAATTAAATTCATAATTAATTTGAATAAACGTTTAGAAATGACCATTGACAACCCAACCAGAAATCGAACTCAAGAGCTTTAAGTCTTTTGGAGTGAGTTTAAGGTTCAGACAATAATTTGACATCAAAAAACTTACGTTTTAGTTAATTATGCAATGCTCATCCATTATCATTAATGGTACTTATCTTACCTTAAGTATATCATTCAACTGGACTCAGTCTATGAATTTAGCTACAAGTTGTTAGATCTTACTGCCATTCCTGAAATCATATATCCGATTTTGATTCATGTATGGGACAAATGCATTCTATTGTGAATTTTCAAACTCAAATCAATTTCTTCAAATTACAATGAATCATCGTTTAAGATTATGAGGCTAAATAGTTACCAAATGGTCAACTAGCAGACAATTATTAATGTGGAGAAGAATTGTAGCTCAGGTGGATGATTTTGATGGAGTTTGTTCTCTGAGGTGGATGGTTTTGTTGTGGAGCTTTCGTCTTTATCCTGAACGACATCATCAGCACAAACTTCAGATAGAAGTGAAGCGTTCGAACTTCTCTACATGTCGTTCACAGTTTGTCCTGTAAACCAAGATGTTGATTGGTTCTTGTTGACCTTAAACCTATTATTGTTTACTTCTTTGTTTTGTTTGTACAACCAACCGTTATTAATATTCAGCGCATTATTTTGATCAGTGTCTTCTGGCATATATGTTTTTCTGAACTAACGCTTTGCTACTGACTTTTAGGCATCATCTGAGAATGGACACAGACTTACAGACTAATCTTAATCAAATACACAATATTAGTAATCGGTTAATAAAAACATGTGCTAATCAAACAATATTCCGTAAACTACCTAGTTCTAACTATGTATATAAAACTATAACGAGAGTCAAGAGATACAAAGAGATAAGAATAGTATTCATTTGAAATTCATACATCCAACTAAATGTGTATGATTCCATAAAATAGTTGATTGTGTAAATTGATATTACTTTGAATGTCCTAAACTGAAAGTTTATAGCTATTTATGGATTCATCTATTTATTTGTTAGTTCTTGTATTTATTATTATCTTCCACAAAAGTTCAAGTATGCTTTTATATAAAGTACAAAATATTCAGGTAATCAAGTGTTTAATACGAATAACTGTTATTTCGATGTCAGTGTGATTTAATTTATAGTAAAGTGTTTTCATAAGATCGATGAAATTATGATTACGTTTTCTTGTAGTAGTTTAATAGTTGAACTCCTGAGTTAATTAAAGCTAGACCACCATGGAAAACTTATGAGCATTAGACGACCCTCTCGTCCAACTGTAAGACTCTTCAGCAGTGCGCTTCCACGAATACACCCCGATGAATTCGAACCAGGACCTATCAGTCTCACCCACGAACGCTTAACCACCACACCACTGAGCCGTCCAGCATCCAACCAGTGTGAATGTCTAACTTCAACCAGTTCACAAAATTGCACCACTATCCACCGTTGTGGTTCTGCGAGCAGGATCATGGATGCCCACTGCTGAAGAGCTCCATTCTACGACGACACGGCTATCAAGTACTTATAGGTTTTCCATCGTGGTCTAGTTATAATTGACTCAATTCAACTATTAAATAACCATATTATATTTCTGTTTTTCATATAAGTAAGCACCAATTAATAAGTAGTAATAATAGAAAGAATTGAGTAGAAAAATGTTACTAGAAGCAAATTGCAAGAACAAGCAACTTTTGGATCTGGACTAAATATAGCAAATTGATTATGTTAAAATATTACCATATAAAATTTAAAAAAAAAACAATGTTTAAAATACCATTGATTAAACAAACAATTTACTACAGACATCATTTACAATCAATCCATTTTTATATTGCTTGTTTGAATCGTCCCACTGAAGTTTACGAATGTTATTGATCAGTTTCTTATTGGCATCTGGTGGTGAATACCAACTCCGAGATGCAACCACATGCATTCGACGTGTTCTAAGTGGGACAAAACTCACGTTCTTGATTCCATTGTTAACTGCCATCGATCTTTGCTTATCATTTACAATTTTTTTAAAGAGACTATTCAGTTGTAAATGTCCTATTATACACAATAGATGCTTGTGAGTTCTTGTGGATTTATTGGTGTAAAATAATATTACTTTGACGAAAAGAAATAGAAAACATCATTATAAGTTAATAATAAGAAACGCATTATAGATATAAATCGACGCATATCTGTATGGTTAATAAGAAATTGAACAGTTGCTTAATTATCAGAAGGGGCTTTGTGGAGATTTTAGTGATTTCAATAGTTGAAATCATGAGTCAATTGAAGCTAGAACACCATGGAAAACCTGGAAGCACTGGACGGCCGTTTCGTCCTATTGTGGGACTCCTCAGCAGTGCGCATCCATGATCACGCACCGCGAGATTCTAAACGGCCGTCCAGTGCTTCCAGGTTTTCCATGGTGTTCTAGCTTCAATTGTACATGATTTCAACCATTGAAATTACCTTATTACCGAAGATCTTAGATCTTATTGATATAAATGTAGTCTTAAAATTCTAAAAAGTTAGAAAGACTGTAAAAAAGGAAAAACAAACAAACATTTTCATGCAATTGTCACCGTTCCCATAGATGTTAATTTTCGTCGAATATATAAAAGGAACAAAAAATGCATCAGAAGTAAAGTCACTTTATATTTCGGACATTTTCATTCCGTTTTTTTACAGAAGCAAAACTTTTCAGATATAAGTGAATGCAAAGTAATTATGTTTTTAATGAAAGGCTTTTATATGTAATTAAATGTAATTTAAGTTATCACGTCCCATTAAGCCAAGAAAATCAAATTTGCCAAAAATGCATAAGTTGGTATCAAAAGAACAAGAAAATATTCGTAGAAAGTTCAAAAATTTTAATTTTTGTAATTAAAATTGATTCATCATTAGGTGGTGATCAATGTCATATTTGTCAGGTCCTTCTTAGTGTAGATCCATTGCTTTCGACCACCTTGTTGAGGAGTTTCAAATAGCACAAGACCTATTGACCAGGTCTTCCTGTTGACTACCTCCAACCACCATCTTAATTGTTGGAATGACAGACCATGATTTGTTTTTTTCTCGTTTTCGCTATTACTGGAATTTATTTTTGTTCAATCTCGTTATATCATCTTTTTGTAAATTTTAATAGTTGAGACCATGAGTCAACTGAAGGTAAACCACCATGAAAAACCTGGAAAGACTGATGGCTGTTTCCTTCTACTGTGGCCGTCCAGTGCTTCCAGGTTTTTTATGGTGGTTTAGCTTCAATTGACTCATGATCTCAACTATTAGAATTACCGTAATGTCCACAAAACTCCTTCTCTTATTTCATGTAAATGATATAAATCTGCATTAACATTATCTCACCCTGACTTGAACAATATTTTCTAATGTATTTGGTGAAAAATAAATAATTATGCTTTTTCAAACCTTACTTGCTTACGTCTGTTCACTCCCAATGGAGCCTAGGCCGTTGACCAATATTCTCCAACCCACTCTGTCTTGAGCCTTCCCTCCTAGTTCTATCCAATTTTTGTCCATTTTTCTAAAGGATATCTCCATTTCTCCGCCTGGAGCCCCTCTGAAGCTACTGTCGGTCCCAAGCCCGGATAAAAGAGAAGGGTTGGGCATGGGGTTAGCGACCCAACATAGTTTTTGTTTCTGTTTCCTCTATGACATTTTATTCTGTACAATATACGATATTCTTTTATGAAGTATTTTTTATATATGTGGTTTATCCTGATTATTAATCAAAAATGGGTGTACAAACTAATATATAAACGAGTGTATTTTCGACTAGGGTCGTCGTGGTTACTCGTTCTTCTGGTTGCTTGCGGAATATATTTCCCTGTTTCGAACGTGGACTTCTCTCTCTAGTTAGCGAGGCTTGGACGCATCAGAATAGTTAACTTATTGGTCTTTGGTTACAGAGTCTTTGATCCGTTCATAGACTAGGTGAACTCGTAGTCGCTTCAAACATAGCAGAACTTTTAATTTAATTTTGAATAGATTTGGGGATTTTGATAGTTTGTGAATTGTTAGTTTTATTTTCAAGCTCTTAATCTTGAAATAATGTTTTCAAATGTAACTATAGAACCAGTGATCAAAAATAACTAAACAGAAAAATTCACACATCATATCTCAATAATAAACACTGATATTCTAGTTGGCAACATTTGAATTACATTTACTATGTTCATTTGAAAGGTGTTCGATCATTAAATTTCAACCTATGTTTAATAATGGAACAAATTTCTTTATTATGATTAGTTGTATCAAATGACATTTCACAAATATTGAAAGGATTCGAACAATTTGAATCATCACAATTCGATTTTATACTCTAAGCATATCACTTATTTATTTATTCAGACACATAGACAATGGTGCAAGGAGGCACCCAATAGATATGCGTCACATGAATCTCATTTGATATGTGTGAGAGTTGTGATACTGCCTGTGTGCTCAAAACGAAGTGGGTGGTTTTCTTAGAGGGGGCTTACGCGGAGCCTTCGACCTAGAGGTCTGATCCACAAGGCAGTGAATCAGAGTCAGGAGATGCAGTCTCATGGTAGCCGGTGACCAATAATTGATTCATACGCTATTTGTTCCATCAGTATCCTGGAGCTCACGTGCACCATTGGTTTGGAATCAGGGTCTTATAACTCTCCTAGGTGGACTGTCCGTGTCCACCAACCCGGTCAAATCGATGGACATTCACTTTTTGTCCTTTCATGTTCGTAAACAACACTCTACAGTGAGAAGTTAGTGAATAGGACTTCTCTAGCAGTGGTCGTATGCACGTGGCCATGTGAAAGTATTTCGAGAGAAAAAGCTGACTCCCCCCACTCTCGGTTATACCAAGGTATTTGGGGGCCTAAGCATATCATAGATGAGATTCTTGAGTTTAAAACCTAATGAAATTGTTGGTGTGTATTGCTTCGGAGCCTCACATCGGGCTTTATAATCATTTTGTTTTGTTTAGTATCTATTTATCAAATAGCTGATGTGAGACTATTGTATGTCCGCTTGACAAATAAGCCATAGATGAGTAAAATCTTTTTTTTCTTTTTTGGTTCCAAAATAATATCTCAAAATGGAATATATATATATTTGACTGATTAGTATGCATATTATCAGTTTAATTTAATTTCACAAAGTTCACAATTGCATAGACTTGGGATAAGGAATATGGGTAATTGTTATTATTAATGCTAATATATATATAGTGAAACTTTGTAGGCTACAGTATGTCTTCAAGCGAATTTAATTTTCAGAATATATTAATCACTTATTATTTAGGTTAATAAAAAGAAATGTTATTAACTGTAAATACTCATTATGTAGTGCCTAATTATTATGAGTTAGATGATGTAAATTTGTTGAATTGGTTTTATTAAAATGAACCATATGAGCAAAATAAACAAATTCTATTTTAAAGATTCGAGATGTAAATTAATATTGAGTATATACATTCTAAACTCCGCCTGGAGTCCCTCCGGGGGCTACTGCCGGTCCCGAGCCCAGATAAAGGAGGAGTGTTGGACATGGGGTTAGTGACTCCATCCCGTAGAAAACTAACTGGCCAATAAAAACACTAACCAGAAAAAATTATTCAAACCATTTAAACTCTGCCTTTGGATTTAGAAGGTATTCATTTAGAAGAACTATGACGTCTCATGATGAAAGCCGAGTTCCTTCGGAAGTCACGAGGTCAATGCTCCTTCTGAAAACCAGAGCAACCATTAATTTGGGTACATGGAATAATCTTACAATGTGGTAGACCAGGAGAGTCTTCAAAATTGCTGCAGAAATAAGGGGATACAACCTAGAGTTGTTGGGATCAGTGAAACATATACATTATATAAGTTATATTCAGATTCGTGTAATAAAGGCAGAAGGCCTACGGCCTATGTTATTCCTTTTCTAGTAAGTGTCCAGTCTTCTCTTGAATGATTTAATTGAAGTTGTGGACACCACTGCTTCGAGGAACAGGTTCCAAGAAATGATGACTCAGTGTGAAAACATGTATTCCACGAGTATTTTGTTTGTTCTTGGTTTTTCTACTCGCCTACTACATTCTCTTAAATGTCCCGATATAGTGGGAAGAAAGAGAGGGAATATATTAGGTCCAAAATCATTTATTAGCATTCAGTACCTCAAAACTAGATCACTCCCTAATCTGCTATAGGCCACAGTAAACATTTAAATGAGAACTACATTTTTCCATTAACTAATATTCTGATAAGCCGAATACTTGATGGAATTCGAAATTTGATTTGATTTAACATCAATGAATTATGATACACATTGGAGTTCAGGACGAATGTTTTTTGATTATTTTGGACTCACCGGCTGGATCCATAACATTTTTCAGTCAAAAAAATTGTAACTAAAATTTCCTAGATAGTGTATTGAAATGAATTACATCGAAAGATAATAATAACCAATGGAGATTGTACTGAAATGTATTTTTCTGCGTGACGAATTTGTATTTAACTATGTATAATTGCTTTGTGAATAGTTGTCGTGTAATTAGTAGTATCTCAAGTTAATAAAATCAAAATATAGTAGATCAATCAATATTGATTTGCATCTAATAGAAGGAAGTTTTTTAAGCTCTAGAATCATAGATATAATAACTTTTAGCAAAATGATTCTATGACAATCTCTATGTAACTTAATTATATTAAGATGAATGAGAATTTAAAAACGTTATGCGGTGTCTTGTTTAACATATTAGTGCATAAGTTTGAGATGAAGTTTGGTAATACAAATATATCGTTTCTCCATGAAGCTTTCAGAAAATGGATTCACAGAATTATATATATATATATATATATATATATATATATATATATTCTCGACAGTCATAAGCAGTAATCCTGCACCGGTTATATACATTAAATATAACTAATCCGTGACTCAGACTCTGATAATAGAAAGCACTTATCAAAAGAATTCACAAACTGAATTAATTTTACAAACAGAAGGCGAATGATAACTAAGATTAGGTGATTACTTAGTACTCTTATCATAAATGCTTTGGGTACATGAAAATATCAATATTGAAGAGGTCATGGTCAAGCTATACAAATATTTTACATGACAATTGATTTCGTTATTCTCACTTTTCTTGTAACCTTTCATAGAAATATGGTCAAATAGTCTACTATACTTATTAACAATAATCCCTGCTACCACAAGTACGTAAGCTGATGAACAGTTTCTTCTTGAAACTTTGTTAGTTTTTGTTTTTTGAAAAGAGCAAGACTAAAGATTTTAGCAGAATAGCATGAATTCATTTTATTTAGTTGGTCTTCGTCAGCTGCTTACAACCCATTCCGTAATTATGTTTTTAAATATCATAGGTTGTAGGCATCTGACGAGAACCAACGAAATAAAACGAATTCCTGCTATTCTACTAGAATCTTTATTCTTGCTCTTTTCAAAAGGATAAACGGAACTATGCGTATGAAATTTGCTATACTTATTATCATTAATCTATAAGTTAGTAACTAGAAACTAGAAACGCCTACAAACTTACTCAACATTGTAATGTTACTTATATAAAGGAAATAAACTTCAAATTGATTAAATCGTTTGAAGTGTACCTATCTAAAAATCAATATCTAATTAAAACTGTTTATATCAAATAGATTTCTTTTCTTTTTTATAGATCACTTTGAATGAATGAAACTTTAGAACTCTCTTAGTGAAAATTTCATCTTAACAACGCATATAAGAAAATATAGTAGTGAACATAGAAGTAAAATTATAGTTTGTTTATGAGTAAAGAAATAGGTTATTCCGAAGAAATTACTTGTAACTGATCATTATCATAAGTTTTGTTATTTGTATTTGCCTGCTTAGTCCTGTAGGTTCATTTTCCATTTGTATTGATAAACCTGATTTATATCAATATGCTGACTGAATGCAGATTAACAATGACTACTTCTAAAATATAAACTTACAATCAAGGGACTCTGAATGAACTAATCTACCTGTTGTCGGTCAGCTGACATACTGATATATACAGTAATAATAAACAGTTATTTATATTGTTCGAAACCAGGATGAAACCTAAGAAATTAAGTTTTCTACCTTAAAGAACAGAATATCAATAATCAGTACGCATCTGAGTAAAGATCACTTTCATCATGATGAAATGCGGTCATAGAGTATTCCAACCTACAGATGCTGATATTTCAAATATGGTATTAAAACTAATGTTAAGGTCAAATACTCAGTAAGGATGATATCACTTTGAAAGTGTCAAAATTCAGTATTCTAAAATCGAATATCATCGTTTTGTTAAGACATTTATTCTGAAATATTTTTATATCTAAATAGTTTTACTTAACTTGTATTTCAAAATAGTCATTAAATGGTTTAAAACACCGAAGGCCCTGGGTTCGAATCCCGCGAGCAGGATCGTGGTTGCGCACTTCTGAGGAGTCCCACAATAGGACGAAACGGCCATCCAGTGCTTCTAAGTTTCCAAAAGTGGTCTAACATCAATCGGTTCATGATCTCAATCAAAAACTTAATAATCTCCACAACCCCTATACTAATAAAATTTTTATATTGATCAATTGAGCGTATCCATGATGTACAAATGATAGTCAAAAATTTCACCAACCATAACCAAGAATTACAGTAGTCAAAGGAATTATTCGATGAATAACCATTATTTTCTGTTTAGTAAGTACAATTATGTTAGAATATTACAAATAGAAATGTTGATATAAATAGTTATTGAAATAATTCTACATTGAAATTGATAACAATGTTCTCCATTAAATTCAATTGGTGTTGTTTTTCTTGTATCTTCTCATTGTTATTTAGGACTTCAATTGATCAGTCATATGTTGACATATGTGCATATTGTGCAGATTGCCTTGATATAGCCTTAAGTCACAAGCTTTATAAACAAAGATGGATAGTGGCTAGCAGTGAAGCTCATTGGATTACATTGCTAGTCACTATCCATCTTTGTTTAAAATGTTCTCGGTTACTTCAAAAATACACATTCTAATTATCTTTTTTATTTAAGGAATAATCAATATTACGACATGAACCGGAAATGAAGATTCAGTAATATATACAATGAAAAAGCATTTTACTTCAAATATGATTTGTGTTTCTTTTTATCACGTCTATATTTATAACTATACTGACATGATTATATTGTATTCTATCATATCCTTGTTTCTATGATAGAAATGTGTGGTATAAAGAAATTACATATGTAAACAAATATACACAACTTCTGTAAGACTACACATATTCATCTCTAGAAGAAAAAAATCGATTTTTCCTCGTTATTTCTCAACAAAATGATAAATGTAAAGTATTCATGACAAATGATACTTTCCATTATATTAACGAATTTGGTCAATAAAAACGACCATTTTCTATGATCACTTTCATGTGACCGAAACTGTGACAATGAAACTAAAAAAACAAACTATATAAGTTTGAAAGAGGAAGAATGTTGTATTTGTAAAATCATCAGCGAAAGAATTTGTAGTAAATCCAACGCTTCGCTTGGCAATCTGGTCTCAGCTTTTCAAGGAATATATATATATATATATATATATAAATAGGTTTTGCTTGAATATTTTAGGATTGTTGAAGTGTTTAAACAATCAAAGTTTAGTTTTTAAATGTTGTGGTCGAGAGACATTCATTTGAGAAAGTAACACCAGCCTAAACAGTTATGTTTTTTATGATTTTAATCAAACTAGAACAAAATATAATTTTGCTGATTATTAATTAATAAAATTCTATAATTATAAGTATGTACAGAAGAACCGATAACTCTAATCACTAGTGTCAAATTAGATCAAATGTTATAAATTAAGCTTTGTATTTTCAGAAAAACCTCCATGAATTTCAGTTTTAAACAGATTATAGAATTTTTTTGTGAGCAATGATGGATAGTCGCTAGCAGTGGAATCCAGGGCGCACGTATCGTTCCTATTCGGGACTCGTCAGCTGGATGTACTTGCATCTCAAAGTTGACTGTTCACTCTGAGGACCCGAACCCAGTACCATTCGCTTCAAACGCCATCGCGTTATCCACTCAGCTACTGAGTCCTGATATCCACTTGCTTGTGCAATGGGGTGAATTTAAATTCATTTGATATTGTTTTGCTTGTATCTTCCCATTGTGGTTTAAGACTGCAATTAATCAGTCTGTTATTGGGATATGTGCATACTGTGCGTATGCCCGATATTACCTTAATTCACAAGCTTTTCGTAAGCAAAGATAGATAGTGGCTAGCAGAGGAATCCAGGACGCGCGTTTCGTCCTATTTGGGACTCGTCAACTGGATTTACCTCCATCTCAGAGATGATGTTTACTCTGAGACTGGAATTCTGGAATATTTCAATAACATTGAGTAATTGGGATTTGGACATTTGATTGTACAAACTTTACCGTATTTAAAGATGTATATGTACGTATTTTTTTAAAAATCAGACTCACATTGACTGAAGATGAAAAGTTGTAAAATTCCTAGTTATTGTTTAACGTGTAGTTTAAAATCATATAATTCAATCTATAAGTATTTAACCATTCGAATATACCTTTTATTTCTTTTATTGTGTTTGATGCGTAACTGCCTTACACTCGATACGGATTAGACTTTACGAATCACGGCTTCTCATTAGAATTCTAAGAATTATCTCTCGAAACCAGTCATAAGTAAGCAAATGTTAACTATCAGTATAGGGCTGTGTAGATTGTTGAATTGAAGTCAGAAACTAACACCGTTGGATACTGACTCAGTGGTATACATATTAAGCATTTGACAGAAACCATCAGATAACGATAGGTAGATACTTTGGTCGTTATTACGGTTGACTCTCTCATACGATAATGATGACCGTTAATAAATTACAGGTAAACCTGGATAGTTCATCTATTTTTTTCAGACAGATGATAATAGTTTCATAGATTATTGAATAATTTTGATATATATTACTAGGTCTGATGTCAATATCATATAATAAGCATTATGGGAAAACATTGATCTAACTGACCGATAATAAAAGTCATTAAAACAATTGTATGTAAATCATAGGTAATTCTATTTATTACCAGTATGGAATAATCAAAAGTTGTATCAGTCATGACTGACATCTTTATTATTATATATGTCAGTACATTTAAGTAGATGTAATCTATGGAAAACAGACTCAGTTAAATATTATATATTATTAATCCTTTGTTGTATATCATAAGTTATAACTTACTATAACAATGCTATGATTTCCTGTAAATTAGTTTAGTTATTCAAATGTATTAACCATGATGTATATCTTAATATTTCTTAATTATTCCATCGGAAAATATTTATGTATTGTTGATAGGTTAATTAGAAATCATGGAGTTTCCTGTTGTTCACTTACCTGTACATCGTCATAAAACTTAAATTGATTGAATAAGTGAAATAGGATACCATTTTTTTGTCATGTAACTGATGTAAGATGAAGATATAAAGAATCAGAAATGATGTGTTATGCGATATCAGATAACATTTATTGAATAGTTTCTTTGGCAACAAAATTAAAACCGGGTGTGAGGCAATTACCCAAGAAAGACAATAATGGACGGTCGCGCAATTTCATGGACTGGTTGAACTTAGACACTAACACCGCTGGATGACGGCTCAGTAGCCTAGAGGTCAAGTGTTTGTGTGCGGGATCGAAGGTCCTGTGTTCGAGTCCCATACTGGGACGAAATGACCATCCAATGCTCCCAGGTTTGCGATGGTGTTTTAGCTTGGATCGACTCGTGAGAAAGCAACTAATGATTGCCAGTAAGAAATAGTAATCCAGATGTAATTAACTGACCAGTGCTACGTGCTAAAACTATTTTTTTTTACTAAAATATGTTGTAGTTTAAAATTTGGTTTTATTTTGATTCATGTGTCAGTGCCTCGTCATTCTCAGTTACAAAGAAACGTATATGATGACATTTTATGAGATCAACTCAATCGTTTGTTTGAGTAAACATTCCGTCACAGTTTTTTCTCTATCATTTATGTCAAGGTTCCAAAAACATAGTTTTTAAATCGTTTCAGCGTGCTGTAATTTTATTTCAATGTTATATAATAAATAACCAGATATGAACAAACCATTATATAAAGTTGTTACAATCGACTAATTGAAGTTCATATGAAAAATAAGTGTACATATTTACGTCAGATTAAAAATCTTCGAACATTTTATATTTAACAATTGTCAGATGATGTTACTCAACTGTCAATTTGAAGCATTGTTAATCCAAAGGGGTGAGACTATAATTTATGTACGAATCAATAAGATATAAGGTTTTGGATTTTGTCGCGAAATTCATCTGATCCATTTGGCTAAATTATATTTTGATATTTTTAGCGGGTTTAGTTCTTAACCCTAACCACCAACTGTAAATCATAATTATAATTCATAA
Source organism: Schistosoma mattheei (assembly GCA_944470405.2). Taxonomy (NCBI): domain Eukaryota; kingdom Metazoa; phylum Platyhelminthes; class Trematoda; order Strigeidida; family Schistosomatidae; genus Schistosoma; species Schistosoma mattheei. Next base: position 36,743,519 of record OX103944.1, read on the forward strand.
CATACATTTATAACCTGGTTATTAGGTGGACACTCTCATAGTCAATCTAGCGTCACTTAAACGTCATCCATAACTTATAGTCTTACCAACTACATTATTTTCTAAGCATTTATATATGTCAAAAATGTCATTTTAAAAACAATCATCATTTGGCGCTGCTGTTTGACTTGTGTATTATTCAACGAATTCTAAAAGAATTCTTAGTTTGCTTAGTATCGTAAAATCACTACAATTAGGGCTTTCGATTTCCGTAACTATTAAAACTAGAGTTTTATTCCAAGGGCCACTTTTTTAAGAAAATGAAGATCCAAGCGTAAAATTTTAGAGTCTTATAAAATTATTTCAATCCCTCCCTTATTTGACAGTATATACATGTATATTTACAAATGGTTTTGCTGAATTAGCTTCATCTAAATCTCGTCATAGTTATTATAATATATATTATTTAAATGTAATAAATTCTGAGTGATTAATTTGAAATAATTATCGAATGAAAGATTTCCACTAATTTAGACGTGAATAAAGAAATATATCCTTAGAATAGGAGTTTTGTAGAACTACTAGTAATTTATTAGTAATTCATGAACCGATTAAAGCTAAAACACCATGAAAAACCTGGAAAAACCGGATGGCCATTTCGTCCTAGTATTGGATGCCTCATCAGTGTGCATCCAGGATCCCACAAGCGAGATCTCCAATCTGAGAATAATCATCATATGCTCACTAGTGACTAGTTTCAAGATGAATTTTCTGTAGTTCTAGTGAGAAGCCGTGACCAGTGATATCCAATTCGTGTCGGGTAGAGGCAGGTCTCTATCGCAGACAATGGATGAATGGTTGCTCAGCTATTCATGGACCGATTGAAGTTAGACATTAACATCTTCGGATTCCGGCTCAGTGATCTGGAGGTTAAGCGTTCGCTGGTGAAACCAAGGGTTCTAGATCTAAGTCCTGCATGTAGGGTCGCAGATTCGTACTGCTGAGGAGTCCCATACTAGAACGAAACGGCTATCCAGTGCTTTCAGGTTTTCCATGGTGATCTAGCTATAATTGACTAATGAATTCAACTATTAAAGTATATTCTATTTTATTATACATAAGTAAATTCCCTTGTTTTTATCCCATTTCCTAATGATCACAAATCTTCAGCTGTATTCTATGTTAAACAAACTGATGTTCATCATTAAATATAATTATTTTTATTTGTTACCAAATTACCAAATAATGAATGGAAATTAGTTTCAATGAAATAAATAAAGGAAACTGATAAAGAAATACACAATTTGAGATTAGAAGTGTAGGCATTTTAATTTCTATTTTAATTTGGAATTTTCATTGCTTCCAAATTAAAAGTAAACAAATCGTTGATTGATGAAGAAGCCAAAATGAATTTTACAAAACTGATATGTAAATACTTTTAGGATGAAGTTCTAATTAAAAGAAGTAAATAAATCATATTAACTAGGAAAGATGGATGGTGGTTAGCAGTAGAATCCAGGATGTGTGTTTTGTCCTTCTTGAGACTCGTCAGCTGAATGTGCCTGCATCATACCTGGGATTTGAACACTGTACAAAAAAACATATTAAATAGCTTTCATAGAGATGTGTGAAAATTGTTTAAATGGTTGAAAAAGGTGTTGTGTTTAGTTAGTGTTGTTATAACTATTTTTCTAGAGCTTTTATAGTAAAATACATAGTTCATGCGTTTGAAAGCCAACCAATTTAACTATATGAACGTTTGTATCTTATATCATGTAAAAAGCAAATTGACAGATTTAGTCTGATTATTTTCAAACAGGCACTTTGAACTCTAAAATTGAGATTTTATTGTGAGCGAATGCTAAAGTGAACGGGTTTTTCTTGATTATAACATTATGTTTCCAGTTTGGATGAAATTACTTATACCAGTACAGATATATATATATATACACGCTTAAGTGTAAAGAGAAAAAGTGTGTTAAAAATCGTGGCCTTTTCAAAAATAAGAGATCTTCAGATATTGTATTGTTGGTCAGAGATTTGAATGCTCAGGTTGAGAGTCTAGACAAGAAAGACTGGTTATGGGTTCTATACTTGAAAGAGTCGTAGGTTCGCACTCCTGATGAATATCATACGTGATCGAAACTATGAAATAAATAAATAATGACCAAACTTCATGTGGCAACCTAAGTTATTTATCTGAGTTATATTAACATGGTTAGTTTGTTTTCTGAACCATTAAGTAATCTACTGATTATGTAGTGGTTATTCAATTAGACAATAGGTTTGATAAGTATTCGCTCCAAAAAATGAGTCACTGCTCCTATATTGTTTGCTTTGTATTATCCATTTATTGATTTACTACTCCTCTGTATTACAATATTGTAGTTCACTTCACATTGCTATTGGTTGGGTGTTAATGTCACCCTACGTTTTGTAACAAATTCGTGGATTGGTTAAAGTTAGACATTAACACCGTTGGATGCCGGCTCAGTGGTCTAATGATTAAGTGCTCGCGCGAGACGGATAGGTCCTGGGTTTGAATCTCGCGGGGGGCGGGATCGTGGATGCGCACTGCTGAGGAGTCCCATACTAAGACGAAACGGCTGTCCGGTGCTTCTAGGTTTTTCACGGTGGTCTAGATTCAATTGACTCATGACTTCAACTATTGAAATAGGTAAAAGTCAAAATAAATCAAAATAACACAGTTGCTACGAGGTTTGTATCTCTTGAATTTGATTCCTAGTGAAATCTATGTAATATCATTTCTGAACATTCTCAAATTATGGCAAACGGATAAACATCTCTCTTTCTCTATTATAGAATGGAATCAGTTGATGAATAGAATTGTTTTTAAATGGAGAAATGAACATAAACTTATAGTTTAAATAATAAAAATATGTTTTCATAAGTTAGTATTCCTTTATACATTAGTGTCGAATATATAAATTTGTTTGAAATCATAACTTGTTAATTCAACTGTAAGTTGACGTAACCTTAACGAATAATTGATCATTAAAATGAGCCAGTTTTAAAATATTTGTGTTGTCAGTATAGTTTTTTTTTCAAAGTGTAAATAACAATAAAGTTCTCGTCATTAATTTCTACGTTTACTTTTCTGAAGAGATATGAAACATTCACTGGAAGGTTATTCAAAACCTCAGTTGGTGTTGTTTACTTATATCTTCCCATTGTTATTTAGCACTGCAAAAGGTCGGTCTCTTGTTGGCTTATGTGCATCATGTGCGGATTGCTCCGATATTGCTTAAAGCCTCAAGCTTTATAAGCAAAGATGAATAGTGGCTAGCAATGGGATCCAGGATGCGAGTCTCATCTTATTTAGGACTCGTCAGATGGACACACCTGCATCTCCGAGTTGATATTCACTCTGGGACTTGAACTCAGTACCATTTGCTTCAAACGTCATCGCGTTATCCTGATATCCACCTGCTTTTGCAATGGCGTGAAGTTATATTCACGCGATGGCGTTTGCAGCCAACTCCACTGGGTCCGACTTCCATAAAGAACATCAACTCTGAGATGCAGGTATATCCATCTGACGAATCTCAAATAAGGCGAAACGCGCATTCTGGATTCCACTGCTATTCACTATTCATCTTTGTTATTCAAAAATGTTTCTCTGGTGAAATTAATCTATGTTTAGTTTTTCTTTTATATTTCATTGTCAAAAAGGTTCATTATTCAATCTAATATATAGTCTCATTCCTCCATAGAATTTTTTTTAATGCTTGGATTCAAATCAGAAATTAGGTTTACTACAATCATATAAACTTTCTTTGACAACATCCATATCGTGTTAAAAACAAATAGGGAATTTTTAAAAGTCAACTGTAATTTCTGATAATTCTATGTTATTCAATTTCACACTTGAAAAACATTTGGTATAACTGATACTGTTTAGAAATTTAAATAGAATATTATACAAGTTAATGATCAACAATAAATTGATCTTTTTGGAACATCTACTACTAGTCATTATATAGCTCTGTTTAAAATGATTTTATCAGAAGGGGTTTTGTGGAGATTTTAGAAATTTCACTGATTGAAACCATGAGTCCATTGAAGCTAGATCACCATGAAAAGCCTGAAAGCACTGGACGGCCGTTTCATCCTATTATGGGACTCCCCAGCAGTGCACATCCACGATCCCGCACCCCATGAGATTCGAACCCAGGACCTATCAGTCTAGCGCCAGGCGCCTCAACTAGTGCTTCCAGGTTTTCCATGGTGGTCTAGCTTCAATTGACTCATGATTTCAATCAGTGAAATGATTTAGACTAAATAACAATATTGAAGCAGTTCTACATAAGATCCATAAATGTTAAATGTAACAGATCAATTGTAGTCTTCAAACCTCAACAACAGGTATAGTTAAATAAGCTTTATAAATGTTTTAACAACATCTCATTATTTAAGTTTTAAAAACGAATAATGGTTGAAATTTCTTACCTAAATCTATATCTCTTTGTTTTACTTCCATTCTGTTAAGTATAGGTTCTTTTATATTCTCATAATTTTTAATCGATAGAGGATTATAAATCATAGTAACTAAAGAATTCTAAAAAAGAAAGAATGAATGAAAAACAATTCATCCATGCAATTCGTCTGTCAGTTAAGTTTCAATGAAAGACAAAACCACAAAAGAATGTATCTTTTTAAGTATAGTTAACTACATTTAAGAAAAATATAAAATGAATGACAAATGTTACCATTTCATGAAATAACTATTATTACATCAGTAATAGATTTATGTGATGGATAAGATTAAATCAAGCTTAGTTCTTATTGTTTACAATGAATATTCAATTTGACTCTAGATTATGAATGTAAGCTTTATAATATTGGATAATTAAAGATATTTGAAATCAGTTATGATATAATAATTTCAATCTCAGTAGTACTATATATGATTATAATTCTTTGGAAAGTATAAATTAGGTGTTTTCTTAATTATTTGTACAGGTTTTTATTAAGGTAATAAAATGTTAGAATGAATTACAGTTCAGTTAAACAAATAGTAATTTAATATCAGATGGATTTTATGGATATTATAGTAATTTCAATGGTTAAGATCATGAGTTAGTTGAAGCTAGACCACTATGGAAAACATGGAAGCACTGGACAGCCGTTTTGTCCTATTGTGGGACTTCCCAGCAGTGCGCATCCACGAACTCGCAGGGGGCGAGGTCGCTCAGGAGTCACACAATCGGATGAAACGGCCATCCAGTGCTTCTAGAATTGCCATGGTGGTCTAGGTTCAATTGACTCATGATCTCAACTATTGAAGTTAATACATTATGCACAAAAGCTCTTCTGATATAAATCAAAATATGCTCAATAGTGACTGATTTCAAGATAGATATTTTGGAGTTCTAGGGAGAAGTAGTGACCAGTGGAGTTCAACCAGGTCTGTTGTGAGATTTTAACTCACTGAAGACAATGGCGAATGTGTCGCGCAATTTCGTGGATTAGTTGAAGTTAGACATTAACACCGTTGGATGCCGGCCCAGTGGTCCAGTGGTTATGTGCTTCTGGGGTCGAATCTCGCAGGGGGCAAGGTCGTGGATGCGCACTGCTGAGGAGTCCCACAATAGGACGAAACGGCCGTCCAGTGCTTCCAGGTTTACCACGGTGGCCTAGCTTCAACTGACTCATGATCTTAAGCATTGAAATAGTAATTTGTCAGTCTTAATTTTTCAAAAAACATTAAACCCACTAGTTGAAGTTAGACATTAACACCGTTCGATGCCGACTGCCTCAAGGGTTTAGAGGTTAAGCGTTCGCGCGTGTGACTGAAGTTCCTGTGTTCGAGTCCCGTGGGGCGTAATCGTGGATGCGCAGTGCTGAGGAGTCTCACAACAGAAGAAAACGGTCATCCATTGCATCCATGTTTTCCACGGCGGTCTAGCTTCAATTGCCTTATGATTTCAGCAAGTAAATCACTAATAATAGTTGAAAATTAGGATTCATTTGACTATGTTGGCTTTTCTATAGAACACTATAAAATGATGTCTTTTGAGAAGTTCGATGCAAATTTTAAATAAATTCAGTGAAGTAGTTCATGCCTTTCCATTCAGAATTTTAAGAAATTTCATAATGATTTGACTAACTCAGATGGATCATTTTTTAGTTGTATACGGGTTAATTGTTTTGCTATAGATATAAATTCTTTGTCAATGAATATTCATGACAATATATGGATGAAAACATGAGAATAAAAGTCATTTATTGTGCAATATTCATTTAGACACTAGAATTACAATTCAGAGATTTAAATGTCTACTTTTATTCAGCTTGATTTTATATCCCAATCTTCAGTGAGCATCAATAAGTTATTGTATTTAGTTCGATATGATTCACTTCACAGGAACATGGAAAGTTTGTTCTCATGCGATCATACAAACATTGTTGGTTTATGCAATTTGCAGAGATTTCTCTGAACAGTTGTAAAAGTATATGCGATATTTTCTGTACACAAACTGTTCTGATGAATTGATAAAATATCTTTATTTGCCTGTTATTATCTACTTGGCTAATCGAATTTCATACATTCAGTCCCCCCCCCAAAAAAAACTTTTTTTAAGAAAACCAGAACAATAGTTGAGGTAAACTTAAGTGAATTCATTTTATTCTGCTGTCTCTGCTCTACTTATCCATACTATCCTGCTTTATTTGCTATTCTAGTTTAGTTTCAAGATAATTGGGAAGAGTATTTAACATGAAAATATTGAAGGAATACCTAGATTTTAGTGTTTATTTGACTCTACAGTCAATAATAACACAAAGCTAATCATCAGTGTTTTTTGTAAAACGACGCAATAATGATTGTTACTTAATGGGACCGTAATTATTTCTTAACTACGTTACTGATATTGTTACGTTTTTTAACATTCGTAGCAATATTTCTTGAAGATTACATTCTGTGCATATTTTCCCATAAATTGACATCTGTTTATGTCGTGGCAAGAGCCCGGATACTCGACAAAATAGACAGGGAATGAGAATACAAATTTACTGTGTTATATCACATCACATGTACGTGTAATGGTTTATATATATGCCCCTTAGGATGTTAAGCCTATCAGTGGTTTAAGTCTCACCCGTTGCAAAAAAGCCATTAATTGGACAACTAGATACATTTATCTTTTGAGGAATTCTAATAGACTAATGACATCAATTTATATAATTCTAAGTATATAAATATGATTAGAAAGGAGGTTCGGGAGATTGTTTCTTACTTACTTACGCCTGTTACTCACCGTTGAGAAGCATAGGCCAACAATCAACAAACTCTATCAAAACCTGTCACAACCAATCATTTCCAGCTCCTTCCAGTTCTTATTCATTCTTTTATATCTGCTTCCAATTTCACACGAAGTGCGTTTCTTTCGTCTTCCACTTTCCCACTTCCATTCAGCATTACAAGTTAGGGCTTGTCTCGTGATGCAGTTTGATGATTCCCATAATGTATGTCCTATCCATTTCGATCGTCTTTTTCCTAATCTCCTCTTCATCTGGAAGCTGATTTTTTTCTCTCCCACAGAAGACTGTTGCTGATGGTATGCGGCCAATGGATGTGGAATATCTTGCGAAGACAGCTATTTGTAAATACTTGTACCTTCTTGATGATGGTTGTTGTAGTCCTCCAACTTTCAGCTCCATACAGTAGAACTGCCTTGACGTTCGTATTGAAGATTGTGACGTTGACATTGGCTGACAGACAGTTATTTTTAGTTCCACATGTTCCTCAATTGTAGGAATGCGACCCTTGCTTTGTCAATCCTCGCCTTTACGTCTGCATCTGAACGTCCTTGTCCATCGACTATGCTTCTCAGGTATGTGAAGGATTTTACATCTTCCAGAGTGATTGGATTGCTGTTCTCCGTTTCGAATTTGAGGACCTTGATTTTCCCCTTGTGCATGTTGAGGCCTACTGTTGCAGAGACTGCTGATACACTTGCTGTCTTTATCTGCATTTGTTCGTGTGTATGCGATAGGATCGCTAGGTCATCTGATAAGTCTAAATCGTCTAACTGATTCTGAGCTGTCTATTGTAATAGTAGTAGTAGTAGTAGTAGTAGTAATTTTAATAATTGAATTTATGAGTCTATCCAAGCACTGGACGGACGTTGTTGGATGCTGACTAATTGGTCTAGAGGCAAAAGCGTTCGCGCTCCAGAAAAGAAGTCTTGGGTTCAAGTTTTGCGCGTCAGTTAGTGGTATATAGACTGATTGTATAATTTGAAGTTGCCGAAAACCAATATATCTGGGGATTTCGAATTTGTCAACTAAATTACTGAAATCACATCACCAATAGGTTATTTTATTCTCTAGCAGATACATTTTTCAATAGGCTGAGAATGAGTTATTAAACGCATAACTTAGTTTTCTTACACCTACAAGCTATATTAAACAGAGGAATTAAAAATCATTACCTCTTCTCATAATCCATGACAAAAGTTTCATATTACGTGTTTATGCCATGTTTCCGCATTATGTTAATACTTAACTGTATGATTTATGAATAATGAACTGAAATCAACAGTAGAGTCATTGAAAAACTAATGGTTATCGTTTTAAATAAAAATATCATAGGCGGTCAAACGTAAGACTATCCGGTATAGCATCAAGCTCGATAAGCCTGAGCAAAAGAGCTGAAATCTGTTGCTTGATATCAAACATGAACACTCTTACAAATAATATACTTACTTACTTACACCTGTTTCTCCCAATGAAGCATAGGCCACCAACCAGCATTCTCCAACACTCTGTCCTGGGCCATCTTTTCCAGTTCTATCAGATTTTTGTTCATTCTTCTCATGTCTATTTCCATTTCTCGGCAAAATGTGTTCTCTCGTTTTCCTCTCCTCCTGTGACCTTCAGGATTCCATATGAGGGCTTGCCTCGTGGCGCAGTTGGGTGCTTTCCTCAGTGTATGTAAAATTCACTTCCAACGCTTCTACCTGATTTCCTCCTCCACTGGGACCTGGTTTGTTCTCACCCACAGTAGGTTGTTGCTAATGGTGTCCGGTCAACGGATCTGAAGTATTTTGCGTAGACAACTGTTAATAAACACCTGTATCTTCTGGATGATGGCTTTCGTTGTTATCCAGGTTTCTGCCCCATACAGTAGAACTGTCTTGACATTTGTATTGAAAATCCTGACCTTGGTGTTGGTTGGCAATTGTTTTGAGTTCCAGATGCTCCTCAGTTGTAAATATGCTGCTCTTGCTTTGCCGATCCACGCCTTCACATCTGCATCAGATCCACCGTGTCCATCAATGATGCTGCCCAGATATGTAAAGGTTTTTACATCTTCCAAATCTTCTCCATCAATTTTGATTCGATTGTTGCATGCTGTTGTATCAGAGAATCTTGCTTTACCCATTGTGTATATTGAGACCTACTGCTGTTGAGGCTTCTGCTACATTGGCCGTCTTCTCCTGCATTTATTGTTGCGTGTGTGATAGAAGAGCCAGATTATCTGCTAAGTCTAGATCGTCCAGCTGCATTTTAGATGTCCACCGTATCCCATGCTTCCCCTCGGATGTTGACGTCTTCATGATCCAGTCGATCACTAGGAGAAAGAGAAAGGGTGAGAGTAAGTAATCTTGCCTGAAACCAGTCTTTACCCCGAACGACTTTGTCAACTGTCCTCCATGCACGATTTTGCGGTTTAATCCATCATAGGAATTCTGTCTGACATTGACTTTCTTCTCAGACACGTCGTAGTGTCGAAGAAGCTTACATAGCGTTGTCGTGTCCACGCTATCAAATTTGTGGAGCCTGGAACCCCTCTGAGGGTTACTGCCGGTTTCAAGGCCGGATAAAGGAGGAGAGTTGGGCATGGGGTTAGCGACCTCATCCCGTAGAAAACTAACTCGCTAAAAACACGTTAACCAGAAAAATTATAAATAATATAATTTGTAGCATTTGCGCTATAGCTTATTTAGTTGAAGGATATTCAGTAGTTAGATATATTCACGGTGTCTACAAAACAGAATCATTTTCTTCAAATTACAATAACAATTTAATTCAAATGAGGTCGAGTAAATTTTTTCTTCTAAGATCCAGAAAATTAAAGTGAGATAGACGACTCACTAGCATGACTGCTAATGAATTCAATATAAGTATATAGTTACTTGATATTAAATGGGATAAATGTCTATAATATCTTTCAGACTAGAATTTAGATTATTTGGAACCTGTAATAGTTACGATATGTTTAAAAACTTAACTGGAAATCTGATTGTCATGGATATTTTCATTTCATTACAAACCCATGGTAGTTATAATTAATATAGTAATGGTAATTTAAATGAAAGTATATATACAAGTCATTATAAACTTATCCAAAAGGTAACGATCTATGAAAGCGAGTAGGTTTTCTGAACAAATGCACTTTTAGTAAATATTTGGTACGAGTGTAAAGGTATAAATAAAGTAATATGTTTACATAGTAACATTTTTGTATACCAATATCGTCTAGTAAATATATATTCCAGCAGTTTAAGGATTACATTAACAGTTCCGTTTGCTATAAAATATTACCAAGTCATAATATAAACAATATTTATTTGGTTATTTCAACACGTAAATATTTGTGGAAAGGGCCACCAAAATATATATGCATCACAAAAGTAGCTTTCATGCAAATTTGTGTGTGGACTGAAATACTGCTTCAGTGCCCAAACGTAAGCAGGTGATCCTCGTAGGAAGCCAATCTGTGAGTCTTTGACCTAACGATCTACACACAAGGCAGAGGAGAAGGAGTTTCATGGTAACCAGTGACCAGGAATAGATTCATACAGCATCTGTTCTCTCCGAATCCTGGAGTATATTTGGACCACCTGTACGAAATCAGGGTTTTCCAACTCCGACAGATGGATCCTCCGTACCAACCAAGCCGGTTGAAGATCCGGACATCCAATTTTCGTCTCTTTGATTTCATAAACAATACCTCCACAAAAACGTAGTTGAAAGGGTTTCTCTGGGAGTGTTTTTATTCTCATGACAAAAGAGACAAACTCTCCCCACCCTCAGCTGTACTTAGGCTTTTGAGGACTTTCTTCAGAGATTTAAAATAGTCTCACAATAAAAAAACTGAAATTTATGGCAATATTAACATTAACAAGATTTGACTGTCATTCATTTGACCATAAAACCAGATACATGTTAATTGGAAAGAAAGACAAACGATGCATAGTGCGTCGTATTCTTATTAAATAAATTCGTTTATCCAAACATTTTATTTCCTTTAGTTAAATTACATCACATACTGTTTGTATCACAAACAACGTTTGAACAAACTTGTAAACCAAAAAATTACATTTTATTTTGTTGTTACACACAATTTTTGTAAATCATTCTCCCTTACTATATCCCTAGATTATCATTTTTCCCTTGATTTAGTAGTCTCTTTCTAACTAAAATTTGTCATTCTATTTTACTGAACATTGTTATTTCGTAACTTCCATTTTGTGTTCAGGAAATCATCAGTATGTACTTCAGTCAAAATGTTTTAAACGCTGTATATATATATATATATATGTAGGATTTTGATTGTTGTCACTGATATTAGTTGATTAGTTTGTAGATAATTATTATCGTTGTCATAATGAAGTATTTTAATCACCGAGTGAATTATAGCCGAAAATCTAGAAAATAAGAATTACCACTCAATTTGTTTTTGAAATGATTAAGGTATATTACTGATGATAACATTTCTTCCCGAAACATTATATCATGACAATTAAAGCTAAATGTAAATCTTGCAATAAATTGTATACTATTTTGTCTGTTGTAAGGTGTTTATCAGTTTAAAACACAGGGATTGTTTGCATAGTGTACACTTCGAAGAGTGATTAATACACTTTTAAATTATTTATGCATAATATGTATATAATGTAAGCTAATATAATGTCTCAGTAAGTTAATATTGTACGCATGTTTCCTTTAACAGTTTACTATCTACTACTATCTACTAACGTTAGATGCCGGCTCAGTGGTCTAGTGGTTAATTGCTCGCGCGCGAAACCAGTAGGTCCTGGTTCGAATCTCGCAGGGGGCGAGGTCGTGAATGCGCATTGCTGAGGAGTTTCACAATGGGACGAAACGGCCGTTCAGTGCTTCCAGGTTTTCCATAGTGGTCTAGCTTCAACTGACTCATGATACTAACCATTGAAATTACTATACTATCCACAAAACCCATCTTATACTATCTATCTGTTAAACAGTAGTTTAGTAGAGTATTTAACATTGAAATGTGACAGAAATAAGATTTAAAAGGATACTTTACAGAAGATCAAGCAGTAGAGCTGTATTTATATAAGTTGATTCTAAGATAATGCATTCAACTATATATATATATATATATATATATATATATATATATATATATATATATATAAATCTTATCTTATGTAGCAGACCGGATAATATGCCTGGATGCAATTACGAACGACATACAATTGATTGAAATGGGTGTTCGCTTGATTGTTACTAAGGTTCTACTATACATTTGTCATTTTTTCAAATTTCATTTCATTAAAATGTATTTTTACTAAGTCTTGAATTGTATTATAGATTAAAGAGCAGTCTGTATGTGAAAGTAACAATAATAATAAATGATAAAAGAGACTGATTTTGTTTTTTTTATCTAAAATTTACTCACAAAAAGAACGTTATAAAAGCGGATTTTATTTCTCTTAATATGAATACCATATATTCTCGGTATAAATGTCGACTATGGACATTTCCTGGCAGGAATTTACTCATTTAGTTGTGATTTAAGATACATTCACAATGAATCTTATAAAGGCCAGAGGGTTGTTATAGTTGTAGGGCCAGTGAAATGTCACTAAGTACGAAGCAAAACACCCGCAGTTGGGTCACTGAAAATCGAACAGATCACCAATCCCTATCAATGTCAAGAACAACGAGCCTCTATCCGTTAATCATATGCCATGCACTGGCCCATGCGGTAGTTGTTTCGCTATCTTATCTGTACCTATTCTTACAAATATATATCCATAATAACGTCATTTGTGTTATACGGTCTTCAATGTAACCATAGTACATTGATATGTCGAAGGGGTAATCCACTTTAGATGCTGACCGTGAAGTGTCACACCATTCCCGTCTAACTCAAGTAAGCCTCCAATCATTCGACAGAGAACATGAACGTTGATGACCTACATACTTATTTCTAGATGTATTTACTATGTTACCTGTACCCAAATTAATGTGTATTCTGAAAATTTGAAATTAGTTTATTTAAGAAATAATATTCTTTTTGAAGAATATAGCAGTTAGTAATTTTAAACTGCTGAGATTTGCCATAGTCACAATGAACATTGCTGTGGATGATCAAAAAAATGATATCTATGCAGTAGTTCTATTTTCTGTTGTCGTTGTCTGCGCTCCTTCCTTGCAAAAAAATTGATATCAAATGTATATTTATAAAAGTTTGCAATTTTCCATTGTTAATATTTAGTACTAAATTATGATTAGATTTTGTTGATATGTATATGTGTTCTATGTAAGTGCATCAATGTAGACTTTTTGTTAAAAGTTCTAATATATCCAGAGAACGTAAGGTTCCTCTTTCCAGTGACGTATAAATCATGTATCCCTGTATTCCAGTGTTGATGTTCAAATTAAAATCCAATTACAGCACTTATCCCTTCAAATGGAAAATATATTAAGATTACATAATTATTGCTGAAAATTTACAAACGTTGAAGGATTGATGATACCGTCTACGTTGCAGTTTATATATACTATGAGAGTTTATCAGTAAAATTACAGGTTCTTACTAATTGTTTACATTACACAAGTAGCAATAAGAAAGTAAATCGACTGAACTATAGATTTCAGTATATAAATTACGAAATAATTTGAGAATACAAAACATACCTTTCTCATCTATATTCACAAATCACAATATCATTCGATTGAACTTTTTAAAAAATTGACGAAATTCACTTGATATTGTTTGTTTGTATCTTCCCATTGTTGTTTAGAACTGCATTTCGCAGCTAGCCACTATCCATCTTTACATATAAAGCTTGTGATTTAGGGTAACATCGAGGCAGTCCACACAGGATGCACATATACCAAAAAGATAATTAAACCTCACCTCACTGCACAAGCAGGTGGCTATCAGGACTCAGTAGATAAGTGGATAACGTGATAGCTTTTGAAGCGAACGGCACTGGGTTTGAGTCCCGGAGTGAACATCAAATTTGGGGTGAAGCTACACCCAGTTGACGAGTTCCGAATAGGACGAAACGTGCTTCCTGGATTCCACTGCTAGCCACTATCCATCTTCGCTTATAAATATTGACGAATGTTTGGTACTTAGCGCATTTCCTAACGCCTATAAAAACTATTGTATTCAAGGTTTCGAGAACATTTATTTAGCAATATTTGATAGCAAAATTTAATCGCAAATGACTTTGTGGCTTTTTTGTCACGAAGATTAAGTAACTCCAACGTTGCTAGTAAAAATACGTAAAACCTTATTGATTTCTGTCATCGTTTTCTTTTTCAACTTCACTCAGCAACCAACAAGAATTATTTTTATTTATTGTGGATATTTCAGTTGGATTTTTTATTCTGTCCTTACATAATATAACTTGGTTTTGTTTTCACTAGATGAATATTGTAAAAGTTGGGATATATGGAACCGATTTTTCAATGTGTTAGCATCATTATATATATTCTTATCGTATAATCACTAAGTGACTGAACTGCTATATTGATATTTTGAGTTGATCATAAGTTTTTTGTTTAATCCATTAACCCATAAACTGTTTATTATTTTTATTTGATTCCCAAATGATTATTCACAGCTTGCCCCATTCATAACCAGAATCGAGAAAATTATAGTGGAAATTCCTAGTGGTGAATTTAACACATGATATCAATCAGCGACAGTAAAGTAACAAGTGGTTTCACATCTGATGTCCGAATTGCATACCTAATTGGGACAACAGTTTTTGTTTCGGAAAATAGAAAATAATAACTGAATTATAACAAAATCTCATAACTGAAATCACATAATCAAAGTAGACTGACTAAGTAAGCGAATAGTGATTAAAAAATATTCGGGTCAGGTAATAAATTGGGAAACTTGTCTACAGAAAATAGAAATCTTTAATCCATTTTACAGTACACAGGTGATGCTGGAGTTTATCGAACAGATTCACCTATGAACAGAAAAAAAAACATTTCAACAATCTTCTTAACTAGAACGTATGTTCAGATTATGAAGTGACAACTTCAATGACATAAATAATATACTCACTTAGTTGAGGAATTAAACAAAGACATGGTGCTTGATGCTTTCTGAAAATATAAGTTGGGGGAAAGTACAGTGTTCAAATGCTTTTAAATAGATTTCAAATAACTTCTAGATATTTTGTAATTTGATGAGCATCAAGTAAAAAGAATTTCTATGATCAGTGGGGTCCAACGGTGTCAGGTATGAGGCTGTTACCCACCGAAGACAATGGGAGGTGGTTGTGCAACAATGTGGATTGACTGAAGTTAGGCATTAACATCGCTGGGTGTTGGCTTAGTGGTCTGAAGGTTACGCGTTTGCACTCGAAACCAAAGGTTCCGGGCTCGAATCCCTCGCTAGAAATCGTTGATGTGCACTACTGATGAGTCTGATACTAGAAAGAAACGGCCATCCAGTGCTTCCAGGTTTTCAATGTTGGTCTAACACTGATGAGTTCATGATTTGAGGGGGATCTCCTACTGTTAAATTATTCAATATTTAATTGCATTTAGAAAAATATATACCAATTCTGGATAAAACTATTTTAAATTGACAAAGAGTTACTTTAAAACTTATCAAAATATCAAAAGGGGTTTTGTGGAGATTTTAATAATTTCAATAGTTGAGACCATGAGTCAATTGAAGCGAGATCACCATGAAAAATCTGTAAGCACTGGACAGTCGTTTCGTTTTAATGTGGGACTCCGCGTCAGTGCACATCCACGATCCCGCCCCCCGTAAGATTCGAACCCAGGACCTATCAGTCTCGCGCGCGAGCAATTAACCACTAGACCACTGAGCCGTCCGACATCCAACGGTGTTAATGTCAACTTCGACTAATCCACAAAATTGAGCGACACATCCACAATTGTCTCCAGTAAGTTCCTATCTCACAAATGACCCGAATTAATTCCATTGGTCACTGGTTCTCACTAGAACTCCAAGAAAACCTATCTTGAAGCCAGTCACTAGCTATCACAAGTTGATTAGTATCAGAAGGGGGGTTTTGTGGAGACTGTAGTAACTTCAATATTTGATAGATCCTAGGTTCGAATTACACGAGACCGGATCGTAGATGAGCACTGTTGAGGAGTCTTACAATATGAAAAATCGGCCACCCGGTGCTTTCAGGTTTTCCATGGTGGTCTAGCTTCAGTTGACTCATGATCTCAATTATCAACATATGTCTGTTTGAGTTATAACCTGTACTCATAACTACAACATTTAGCATTTCATTCCACTGAATACTATAATTACAAACTGTCTAATCTAATATACAATTTAATTATCCAATATTACATAAAGTTTAAATTCCTTGAATATATCAACAATATTTAATCTTAAGGGGAATAGTTACTAAGTGAATTCTTTTCATTGAATTGAAATAAAATTAATCTACTTAAAAGTATATAATTCTCATTTATTTTGATAAATGACAATTGACAGAAAGTTAAATTATAGATAATTCCCTATAGATTCATTTTCTTTTTTCTTTTCCTTGTCGTTGTTGTTGTTGTTGTTGTTGGTGGTGGTGGTGGTGGTATTATTATTGTTACCATAGTTACATCCTACTTTTTATCTATTACATAATGATTTTTTTTACAAAGAAAAAATAATTAAAATGATATTGATAATAATTGATGTTTGTTAATTTGACACAAATTAAGTAATTGCATTTTTATTTAATATAAAATAATACTGAATTATAAATAATAATATCAATTTAATCTAATGGTGAAAAATGAATGTTAATCTAATATAGATTATAAATAAATTATGTACATATTAAATATAGTTAGCTTCAAAAGATATATCGTGGAGTTCTATTGAGAAGCAATGATCAGTGGATTTCAACCAGGTCAGTCATGAGATAGCAACTCACTGATGACAATGGTGGATGTGTTGCTCAATTTGGTGGATTAGTTGAAGTTAGACATTAACATCGTTGGGTGTCGGACGGCTCAGTGGTCTAGTGGTTGAGCGATCGCGCTCGAGACTGATAGGTCCTGGGTTTTAATCCCAAGGTCGTGGATGCGCACAGCTGAGGAGTCCCACAATGAGACGAACCGACCGTCTGGTGCTTCCAGGTTTTCCACGTTGGTCTAGCTTCAATTGGCTCATGATCTCAACTGTTGAGATTACTACAATCTCCAGAAAACCCCTTCTGATGTTTATTTGTTCGTTTGTTTTTCTTCTTCTTATGCAAAAAAAAACAACAAAGAACTTGCATAATTGAAACATGAATAATGGGTTATATTCATGTTAAATGGAATTTATGTGATTGAAAACTGATATAAAGACATTTTGTATATTTTGTAGATATAATGGATGACGTTTGAGCGACGTTAAAGTGACCTTGAGGATGTCCATTTGCTTACTAGGGCTAAATGATAGTTATAAAGGATTATGAAGCGTAAGGAATATGATCTATAATTGAAACAAATGTGGCACAAAATTGACATGAATACAACTTTTAGAATGTTGTATAGAAATTGTCAAAGACGAATTACAAGTTTATTGAAGCCTTGGCTATTCGTAAACTTAAACCCCCCTTTTGTATACAAAAACAGTTTGTCGTAACCTTGAATTTACCCCGGTAAACCTTAAGTCATTCTATAGCCAAGATAACGCGACAATTTCTTATTCTTTTTATACGATGTAAAATTGTTACTTTTCCTACTTGAACTTTTGTTTAATTGACCTTTATTAATTTTCATATACAGTGCCCTGACAAGTATATGTGTGATCAGATTGTTCCTAATGTATACCGCAAATACATCACATTTTTCAGATCAACTCCATCTTCTCATTGCTCTATCGAAATATGATTTAAAGTTGATGGTTAGGTTCAGGAATTAGATTTATGGTGTTCATCACCAAGTGACATCAGTTAAAATGCCAGAATGCTATTTGGACAATTGGATGAATGAATTTCGCGTCGAAATTCAAGATCTGTCATCTTAAATTTGATTGATTCATTCGTAAATTATAAGCCCGCCGTATAATTAATCTAATAATTTTGTATATTGTCAGTATTGTTGAATGTTTTTGAAATTATTAACCGAGTAAAATTGGAAAATTATTGAGAATTTAGAAGCATTGGATGGTCATTTCTTCTGAGTATTGGACTATTCAGTAATACTCATCCATGAACTTTCAACTAGGAACCAAATCTATCACCTTCGGTCTTGCGCTCGAATGCTTGACATTCAGACCACTGAGCTGAGATCCAGTGTTGTACAAGTCTAACTAGGAGCTATTCTGTGTTGGGTATGAGGAATTTAATTAATGTAGACAATAGAAGGTAGTATCTCAATATCGTGGATTTACTGAAGATAGACTTCTAGACCATTGGATCTCGGCCCAATAGTCTAGAAGTTCGATTCCTGCTTTTCAATTCTTAAATGAGCACATCTGTGCGGTTCCATACTAGGAAAAAATGGTCGTCTAATGTCTCCACGTTTTCGATGGTAGTCAGTTCATGATTTCAAAGAACTTTGCAAATTTTCCACAGGTCACTACTCCGAATACAGTTATATTTATTTCCACTTGACAAATCAATAAATCATATTGTTTGTTTGTTGTCAATTTTAACTAGAACATAGTTTGATCCACAGGTCACACATTTGTAATCTAACAAGTTATGGTAAGGGAATATAAAAATGAACTTTTCAAAGACAATGAGTTTTTAATGTTAATAATAATGTGTACTTGAATAATAACGTAATGATTAACTTTATTTACAACTTATAACAGAATCGATAAAAGAAATAGACAGCAGACGTGCAAATAATATTAGACTTATTAGCACAAACAATACCATCAACAACATTAGCGTTCGACATGCGAAGGTTAAAAAAGATTCACAAAACAGTTTGTATCAGCCAGTCAAATTGATGACTGACCGTTAATTTGACACTCAGTAACATTGGTAATACAATGATATGTGAATAGTGAAAGTAATATTTAAATAGTATAAGCTTAAGTTATAAAATGTAAGACTATATCCCTATTAGTCCACTTGTTAGACTTAATCACCTAGGTAATCACATTTTCGTACTCGTACCTACCTTTCAGCGCGGTTAAACAGAAGTATAGCTAAATCAGTACATAGCTTAATACTCGCCCATTTAGTTCAACTGGGTCATACTACCAGTATAAATCAATCGTTTTCGGTGGTGTATCATGGTTGCAATTATCTGAATAAATATCTCAAAGTCATCGAAATAACTGAGGATATATATACATATGTAAAGTAACCTTCAATACATTAACTACAATATCAGATGATCAGCGGTTAATTATTCTTGATATACACAGTCATTGAATCAAACACTACATCTACGATTCATCAACATTATCTTAGACTATTCTAATCCTATACCTAGTGTTTCAATACCTAATCTTTCCAAAACAAGTCAGTTAACCTTGACCTACCAAAAGTATTTTAATTAAATTTTATCTATCATGTATCTAAATCAATGAACTTCACGTGAGAAATGAACAACAACTGTTTAGTATTTGACCTTAAATGAAATTTTACCCACAAATTATACTATATGTAGAAAATCCATTAGATCACCATGGTGATGGTACAATGAAAATACTCAAAGAAAATAAGTCTATAAAATACCAATCACCGAAGTTTAATGGTTGTAGATTTCTTTTTCTTAATCTTAACATTGAGAGGTGGATGGAAAATGTTGAACTACAAAGCAGTTGGTGGAATACGTAAGGTGAATAATTAGTTTTTTACAGATGTAATACTTTGTTAAGTAAATTAGAGAGTAAAATTGAATGTTACCAAATTTTCTCAGATAACGAAAATAAACCATGGTTTCATTGAAGAAGTGTTAAAGACAGTTCAGCAAAGAATACTTTCTTTTCGATGATACCATCCATTCAATTTGTACAATCATATTTGAGGTTAGTTTTTTAATAAATATAGTCTACTTAAAAATAGGTGGATGATTATATTACATCATGTGTCAAAGAATGTTGCTTAATATTTGACTATTTAAGGAAGATAACAAGATGAAACTAAATGTGTGAACTTTGATTCACCCACTTGAACAATGTAGCTTTCATAATACTGCAGCCTCTCGTAAAACTGATCTTTATCGTCGTCGTTGTTATGATTGGTGGGTGCACAACATTGGATAACATTCATTGTGATCTCCTCTTTTTGGTTGTAAGGATGCTTTGACGACCCCGGATCCATTGGACTTTCGTCCTACTAGTGTTTTTCGTACTTCTTTGGACAGGATCGACGCAAATTCTTGGATATGTGAAACATTTTCTTCTTCGTGGCCAGAATATAGCAACACCTCCCCCGAATCTTACCTTTTTTGGGCAACTTGGGTTCAATGGGTTACACTGATCCCAAGTACTAACAGTTGTATCTCCTCATTTTCGTTGCTATTCGACTCATCTTCCCGGTCTCCCACACTGTCCTGACATTTCATGTACCTATATTAATTATTGCTCAAGTTATTATTCGAGCCATTGGCTTTGTGACTTTTGAAGAATATTGACTTTTTTCACTAGGCATCCTAACTTATCTAAATATAGATCCTTCAGTTCGTAGGACAAAGTTCAAATGATCTAAATGAGTTTTATTAACTAGCGTCTTTCATCAAGTTTGCTTTCTATGAGATCAGGTTGATAACCTCACGTTCAACTGTCTCCCTTTATTCGGACTTGGGACCAGCAATAACCCTAGAAGGTCTGCAAATATAGTTGGATGATAATAAATTGGTCAACAAAATACGAATTATTTTAAATAGTAAAATCGAATAACTTTATTGGAAAACATTCAACAAAACTGTATTCTGCATTCAATACTCAGTGATTTTCAAGTATTGTGTTTTTCAAATGACTGAAAGTTGTTACTTCAGTCACTGCTGAAGTTATGGATGTACACTGGTGACAAGTCCTAATATACGAAGAAACAACTATTAAGTGATCTTTTAATTAAAAGCGATTTCCTTATACTGAAATACGTATGTCAATGAAATATATTGCAGATTCGTTCAATTTAAATTTTTGAGTTTTTTTTCATTTTAACGTAAAACTAATTAGAAATTTCCCTAATTGATTTCTTTGTCATAAACCACAATTGTCAGTGATAACACTCATATATCGTTTTTTTCTAAATATCTACCTTTATTTCGTTGAATTAGACTTACTTACGCCTGATACTCACCGTCAGGGAGCATAGTACAACCACCAACATTCTACATCAAAACCTGTCACAACTAATCATTTCCAGCTCGTTCCACTTCTTATTCATTCTTTTCATATATGCTTCCAATTCCACACACAGTGAGTTTTTCGGCCTCCACTTCTCCGCTTCCATTCAGCATTACGATTAGGGCTTGCCTCATGATGTACTTCGATGATTTGCGTAAAGTATGTCCTATCCATTTCCATCGTCTTTTCCTAATCTCCTCTTCATCTGGAAGCTGGTTTGTTCTATCCAACAGAAGACTGTTGTTGATGGTATCCAACCAATGGATGTTCAGTATCTAGTGAAGGCAGCTTTTTATAAATACTCGTACCTTCTTGATGATGGTTGTTGTAGTTCTCCAAGTTTCAGCTCCATACAGTAGAACTGCCTTGACGTTCGTATTGAAGGTTCCGACTTTGAGATTGATTGAAAGTTGTTTTGAGCTCCATATGTTGTTCAGTTGTATGAATGCGGCCCTTGCTTTGCCAATCCTCGCCTTTACGTCTTCACTGATCCTCCTTGTTCATCGGTAACGCTGATCAGGTATGTGAAGGATTCTACATCTTTCATAGTATCGCCATCAAGTGTGATTGGATTGGTGTTCTCCTTGTCGTATTTGAGTACCTTTGTTTTCCCTTTATATATTTTGAGGCCAAGTGATGCAGAGACTGCTGCTACACTGGCTGTCTTTACCTGCATTTGTTCGTGTGTATTGTATAGGAGGGCTAGGTTATCGGCGAAGTCTAAATCGTCTAATTGGTTCTGAGCTGTCCATTGTATTCCGTGTTCTCCCTCAGATGTCGAGGTCTATATAGTCTAGTGAAAAGAGGAAGAGGGAGTGTAAGCAGCATTGTCTGAACGCGAACTTCACCTGCAATGCATCTGTCAGCTGTCCTCCATGCACGACTTTGCACTGTAGTCCGTCGAATGAGTTCCGGATAATGCTGGAAATTTTCTCATGAACTTCATAGTGTCGAAGAATTTTCCATGACGTCCTTTTATCTATACTGGCAAACGCTTTTTCATACTCAACTAAGTTTATATATAGTGACGAGTTCCACTCAAATGATTGTTCGACGATGATCCGTAGTGCCACAATTTGGTCTGTGCACCGACTGACGTTGAATTAGAGTTTTGGCTTAAATGATAAGCCACTCATTATCAGTGATTTTACATATATATAATGTTCCAAATATATCTTAATCAGCTCTGTTTTTAGTCTGAATGTTTCAGTGTACTAATGGTAGATTTTGTTGTTGTTGTTTTTGTTCTCGTTTCTACAACTGAAATCACACCTTATGATTGACATCATCTAATGACAAATCTGACTGTTAATCGAATTATAAATCATTTTGATTTATTTGAGGGATCAAAGTCATAGCGCTTTTTCTCTTTTATATTCAAGTTGATTTATAAATTTAGTTCAAGGGTTATTAGAAGCATTCAAGAAGTTGGATCAAAGCATTCATTTATTAAAACTGATATGATGGAAAGAAAAGTCAGTTTACGATTGATTTACTCATTATGAGTTTAGTTCAAGATTACTTCCGTTTTGATTCCATGTAATGATTACTCAATGTAGTATTTGTTTTCTTTTCTCGTATGATATTTTATTCTGTATAATATACGATATTCTTG
The DNA here is from genome assembly GCA_944470405.2 of Schistosoma mattheei. Lineage (NCBI taxonomy): Eukaryota > Metazoa > Platyhelminthes > Trematoda > Strigeidida > Schistosomatidae > Schistosoma > Schistosoma mattheei. The sequence goes on from OX103944.1 coordinate 36,766,672, forward strand.
TATTCCATTGACATGAACTATGCTCAGTATGTGATTTGTTATAACTCTAAGCATTTCTCATATATCTGATTTCATCCTAATTATGAATCAAAATGGTTGTACATTCAATATATAAATGAGTGTATTTTCTACTAGAGTTGTCGTCGTCGACGTGTTTTGGGGTTAATAAATCATCACTTACACTAGTCTTTGTGTTTTTACTTTCGCGTCGTGAGAATTACAGAGGTCCCTCGTTCCGAGTATAAGTGATAAGCGTTTCCGACACAACAATCAGCGACGAACAGTAGCATTAAAAGAGCCAAAACAAGCAGCATTCAACTGATAAGTTATAATAAAAACTTATCAGAAATGATAATTTTTATTTCAAATCTTGTATAGACATATTATTAATCTTTGTTTTCAATAAGGTTATATTAGTGAAGAATATATTTTTTACAATATAGACATCACGAGAATTAATCATGTAATAGGATCTGTAATAATTTTAAACAGGAAGTAAATAAATTATGATTAAATTAAAACTTGTAAATTATCCATGTTTGTTTTACATTTGATTTAATTTTGAATCAACGGAATAAGACCAACAACTTTACTTTTTTATGAATAGAAATAGTAAATAACAAAGAGTCTAAAGTGGAGCATTCTGCTAACTGACTACACTGTTTTAGTATTAAAATAATGTTATTTTACTTAGTCAAATGGCCATCAGTGCTTGAAGTCACTAACTTCTAGTTTGAACCATGTTGATAGATCCAGACTACTTGGTTGAGGTCCACGTGACTATCTTAACCAATGGTTATAGACTCTGGGTGACATGGTTCAGAATCGATCACAATGGTGTAGATGTATAATACCACTTTTTTCGCTTAAACTATCAGATTAAAATCGCTTCATATCTTTCATTCTATCAACTAATTCTTTCTTTCTCTACTATATCCTTACATAAAATCTTTCTTTCATATATTACACCATTGAATTAACTACTTCTATGAATTTGTTATTCATCGTGTTGTGTTAATGAGGTATGGCAACGTTGACCGATTCATCTATGTGTTTGGCCCTACGTTGTAGCTGACTGACTGACAGATATCGTAACCTGATTAATAGAAATCGACCAGCATTATGGACTACACCAATATAACGTAGGTTATTACTCAGGTATTAGATAACTTATATAATCTGTCCAACAGAAAATCATTCATGGCTTTAATATCTCTCCGGAAATATTTTCAACACGGATAAATGACAATTTGGTTTTGTCTCAACTAAGTATGTACGTAATCCAAGTTATTCAGTTAAGAAATATAGAATTATTCAAAATACATAAATCATTTTCAGTATAGTGCTTTCGAACGACTGATCAGATTTATCCAGTCAGCTTGTCCTCATTAGTGGTGTATATTCCTGATAATTTTAATGGGCCATTGACTTACTTACTTACTCACGCCTGTTACTCCTAATGATCTCATACCAAAAGTTTACAAATATATAGATGGATTTGTGGATTTTAGATTGAAATCTTTATGGATTCATCTTCTTTTTATGCCACTACTACTATAACTACCACGACTACTATCACTACTATTACTACTATCAATACTAATACTGTGGTGAACGAGAACATCAGTGTGGGACAACCAAATGCATATGAACACAAAATTACGGAATCTCTTAGTAAAATCTGAAAACCATGCAGTAAATACTTCATTTGCAAAATGTCAATCAATTGTCTCAGACTTGATTGTTCCTTCATTCCCATACCAATCACTCTTTGTTCTCGTTTTGCGATTTTCTTAACCTTCTACCTTCAAGCATTCCACTTTCAATTGATGATACATACTACTTATATATGTTGACATCAGTAGCATACAGCACAATACTAATGCTACTAATACTATTACCAATTAAAAATATCAGAACTGCTTTTATTTACTGTTTCTTTGTCGCAAATGACTATTTTCAGAAAATCAACCCCATAGAATCATATTTAGTAGTATACAAAATGTCATTAAAAATTTAATTTTCATATAATTTGTTATTTAGCCAAAAAAAGAGAAACGTAACTTCATTCATTTCTATTTACTTCACTTAGTAGACTAATTCATCAGTATAATGAATAAATCTATCTAGAATGTATCAATCATACAATTAAATTAAAACATTTACTTGTCAATAATAAAGTTTCTTATTGCTAAATTGTCTATCTTTTTTGGCAGTAAAAAAGTGTAAAAAATCTAAGGATAAATTACTTTACGTATTTTAGAGAAATTTTTTTTCACTGATTGAAATCATGAGTCCATTGAAGCTAGATCACCATGAAAACCTGGAAACTCTGGAAGATGTAAAATCCTTCACATATCTTGTCAGTATCATCGATGATCAAGTAGGATCGGATGCAGGTGTAAAGGCGAGGATCGGCAAAGGAAGGGCCACATTCCTACAATTGAACAATATATAGAACTCAAAACAACTGTCTGTCAGCCAATATCAACGTCACAATCTTCAATACGAACGTCAAGACAGTTCTATTGTATGGAGCTGAAACTAGGAGAACTACAACAACCATCATCGTGAATAAGGTACGAGTATTTATAAATAGCTGTCTTCACAAGATAGTCAACATCCATTGGTTGGATACCATCAACAACAGTCTTCTGTTGGATAGAATAAACCAGCTTTGGGCTGAAGAGGAGATTCGGAAAAGACGATGGAAATGGATAGAACATACCTTACGCAATTCATCAAAGTACATCATGAGGCAAGCACTGACTTGGAATCGTGAATGGAAGCGGAGAAGTGGAAGGTCGAAAACACACTGTGTGTGGAATTGGAAGCATATATGAAAAGAATGAATAAGAAGTGGAATGAGCTGGAAATGATTGGTTGTGACATGTTTTGATGGAGAATGTTGGTGGTTGGCCTATGCTACTTGACGGTGAGTAACAGGCGTAAGTAAATTAAGCTCATAATATATCATGTAATTTTCATCGACAATAATTCACTTCTATGGAAAGAACACAATCATTCATTCATTTCTTTTTTTTATATTTTTATACGAAAGTTTTTATTCTTGGCAAGACTTCTTTGTTAGAAAAAAATGGTATTGGTTATTGATATCCTGTCAGTATTGTTTCTTTAAATAATGAAAACATGTTAACATCAAAATTGGCTTACTGTTATTCTAGACGATAATATCGATAATTGTTTTTTTATCTGAAAAATAAGTGAGCATTCAGATAATTCTGTTTTTGACAGATTACTGACTTTATAATTTATTATCTCTATTTGTTTGTTATATTTCTCTTTAGTTGTCTTGTTCTTTTGACCTCTAATCATGTGGTTGATTGACATTGTCCATATGAATTGAGGAACTTTATCCATATTGATATGTTTATCATTTACATAGCGTTACATCGAACAATTAAGACACCCCTTTCTACTTATGAATAGAAGAATACAGACTAACATCGAAACTGCATGATAGGCTATGGATAGTTAAAGATACGAAATTACGCAAAAAAGTTTTTCAAAACTGTGGATCAGAGAAATTTCAAGAATGTCAATGATCTTCTACAAGCACGATATATGAAGCATTCACCTCAACTACACATTTTGATCATTATTTCAAAATCTGACAATACTTATATATGAATGTCTTAGTAATTTATCTCAAAAATTGCTGTTTGGTTACTGTTTATTATTCTCATCTCTTTATCATAGGCTATTTACTAAAATGACCAGAAAAGATTATAGCTCTCAATTGATTATTTAGAAGTTATTTGATATTTCAACTGAGCTGATTTTTACGATTAGTTAAAAGCGTGTAAACAGGGGAGAAATGAAATTTACTGAATTTGTTATAATAAAGTTATAAAACTATTGTTTTCATGATATGTCCTGGGTTCTAATCTCCTTTTAAATGGCTAAATTTGCTTCGCGTCTGATCATATTTGGTTACTCCATTTAGCTTAGAATCTTCCTTGTCCTCATTCAAACCTCACTATTACTGAAGCAGTTGACTTTTCCATATATTTAAGTGAAGGTAGTTATCATAATAATAAAAGCTTGATTCAATACTAATGGGCTTCAGGCTGATAGAGACACTATGAGTATTAAGACAGAAGATTCCAACATTGTATCACATTTATCTTCTAGGTATCCATCGCGTAAAATTAAATGGTCGAGCCACTACGACTAAGTTCAGATTTGGTAAATATATTAGTGAACCTTCATAAATTGAGTTCATTTAAATATGGTTTACATACACAGTTACAGCCTACCTCCATTTTCACTGTTGGTTAGCAAATGAATAGATTTAATAAAGACCTACATGTAGCCAAATTAAAACGTGACATTAAAATATCAAATCCATGGCTATGTGCCCAAATCACCAAAGAATATGGTTTGAAACCATACGTATATATCCCGTCTCAGTGGATTGGTTATCTTCAATTTGTATTTTACTTCGAACTCTGACTCATTGTAAACATCTCGTTCTTTTACCTCATTTTTAGACCTATATTTTGCTTTTTATTAAAATTGGCTACATTATTTCCTCCCCTTTCCCTTTAATCCCCTTTATTTCTCGTATTATAATGTGAATTTAAAGTGCTACAACGTTATGTGATTTATATTTGTGCATAATCTCTCTTTGTCTAAGAATAACTAATTAATGTATTAAAACCAACAGTTAAACTAACAATCCAATTAGGTATTCATAATGACTGAGAATGTTTATCCATTTCTATGTTTATTAGAATTATCACAGTTCTTATTTGTGAACAAATATATATATTCTTAACGATTACCATATTCACGAAGACAGTTTTTACCATCAAGATACATCAACTGGAAAACCATAAAATACCATGACATCTTGGATTTGAACTGTTCGGGAGTGTCAACCAAAACCCCTTAATCGACGCTCATACACTGAGATAGCACGATATTGTAAGATCATTGAATCCATAACCAATACAGAGCATTTCTAACTCCATTAAATACATCATATTAATTTGTAATAGTTTTATGCAACAAATTATGACTATCTCATTTCATCAATCAATCAGTTACAACATAGGACTAGATACCTAGATGCATCGGTCAACGTTGCCATACCTCATTAACACAACACGATGAACACCAAATTCATAGAAGTAGTTAATTCAATGGTGTAATATATAAAAGAAAGATTTTATGTAAGGACATAGTAGAGAAAGGATGAATTAGTTGATAGAATGAAAGATATGAAGCGATTTTAATCTGATAGTTTAAGCGAAAACAGCGGTAGTATACATCTACACCATTGTGATCGATTCTGAACCATGTCACCCAGAGTCTATAACCATTGTTTAAGATAGTCACGTGGACCTCAACCAAATAGTCTGGATCTATCAACATGGTTCAAACTAGAAGTTAGTGACTTCAAGCATGTTATCTAATTAAAATTGTCTTTACTAGAAATGTTTGATTTGTGACAAATTTTAATCAAATGCTATCAAGATGATAAACACAATAGATAAAATAAATAATACTTGTGTGTTTGTATGTGTGCGTTAAAATATCCTTGTTTACAATACAAATAAATAATATTTATTTACAGACTTTATTTACCGAGCATTATACTATTACATTAAATTATATCTTATTGCGTAATGAATATTCAACGCAGACGTCAAAAACACTTATGCAAATTATATATATATATGTAAACAGAGAGAGGGAGATATCATACTTTTCTTAGTAAATAACAAGAACCGACAAGGATATAAATGAATTAATTGAATAAATGAAACCAGTAAAATACTGGGTTTTTTTTTAATCAAAAATCAACTTCGGTTAGGAAGTCAATAAAGATTAGGAAATATTAGATCAAAATGGGTAACTACGACATTTCCATGGATTTAGTAAATATGATTGATAAAAATTATATTTCTTATATCTTAAAGTTTGGGAGAAAATAACCTTGTAAGGAAATGCTACTTTCTAGTTGTTATAACTTGTGGCCTGTATGCCTTGTTAATGTATAACGTAACGATAGCGCCTATTAGAGAGCAGTAAATTATCGATAGCACCAGCGACACATAAAACCCGTGCTAGCAGTCTAGAGTCTTTATTGGTCCTGCTTCCTGCCTAGAGCAGCCAGTTAAGTCCAGAATACCAATCTCAGTCTCTGCAATATGAATCATTTATTTCGAACATACTCGGTTTATACACCAACCAGACAGACCACATGGAAAACAGCATTTGTACAAGATTTGGCCAAATATGGCTGTGAATGTGGAAGGTAGTGATTAATAGACAGGGCATAATACAAGAATGGTAAATCGTATAATAATAGTTCATAAATCAAAATAAAGCTCATAATAAGAGGGAGATGAATATGAATAGTTTAGTTATTTAACAATTGTACAATAAAAATATACGCATAGTATTGGTCCATAAATAGATCCCAAAAGTTACCATTCATTATGCTTATCGGGACATAACACTAGTGCTTTGAATTGGCAATATATATATATATCACAATTGACTGATCACTGGGTGGTGATCAGTGTCATGCTTGTCTAGTCCTTATTAGTGCAGATCGAATGTTATCGATCATGTTGCACTGTGGCCACTAGTCTGGATGACTTGACACTGCGGGCACTATATATTGAGATTTAGATGGTGGTTGGAGGTAGTCAACAGGAAACCCTGGACCCAGTCATACAGGAGGTCAGTCGCGGCTCGGATAGCTCAGTGGTAATGTCTCTGACTGTGAAGCTGGGTGACACGAGATCGAATCTGCCAGGGAGCACCAGTTCCCTCAAGATTTCATGTACACCTTGCTGACAAGTGCCAAGTAGCACGAAACCCGGGTCCAGGGTTTCCTGTTGACTACCTCCAAACACCATCTAAATCTCAATATATATATAAGCGTACAATATTGTTTTCGATTGTTAAAGCAATCAAAGTATTTTATGTAACATTATATAACATTGATTTAAGTCTTTATTATTCTTATCAAAGTAGAACACCTGTCATTTTGTACTTTTCACTTATTATGTAATCTTTTTACCCTGACTGGTCTAATAATTTCGTATACGCATATAAATATTACTGTAGATTAGAGTAAAACTTGATGAGGATCTAATAGAAAACAATATTGTTCCCTTATATACTTAATTACTTACTTACACCTGTTACTCCTCTTGAAAGAGCAAGGCCGCTCACCAGCATTCTCCATCCAACGTTCCCTTATATATGTTGTTCTAAATTAACAATATGGGAATTTCTCAAATATATATGTCCTACGGTATGGTTAAAGAAACGCGAAGCTTGTTAATATATCTGATCATTTGAATTATGTTTGTATATTTGTCAATCATTTGTTTTGAAAACTATGGATCCATTAAAAAAAATTATTATTTTATATTTTTAACTGAATTTTTAAAAAAAAATCAGCAATTTTCTTTTTTCTTGTCTCCTTCTCCTTTTAGTTGGCTTTTTCACTAAATTACACATTTCTTAAGAGAGAGAGAGAGAGACATAGGGGGGTAGGAAGGGAGAGAGGGAGTGGTAGTGAGAGTAAGAGAGAATAAGTGAGCAGTTTAAATCTCAGACAATTTAGTCAAACTGAATCTTATCGATTTTAGTAGAATATCAGATATGGTGAAAAACGACGACAGCAACAATCACAACAACAAGTTATTTGTTTTACTTTCTTTTCTTAAAATCAAGTCTTTTTTCTCAATTTTCATTTAATAAATTCAATATTAATTAATCATTTCAATGATCAATTGTATGTTTAGACTCAAAGATAATTTCACTATTTCATTATACATTACATTACAATATTAAAAAGTAAATAAACTAGATGAAGTTATCTCATAGAAATGTCAGTTACTTTTTTTGGTTATTTTGCAAATTCGAATAATCCATTCTATTCCATGAATATATATCCATCACATGGTCATTAAATATGCAAAATTCGTAATAGCTTAATCTGTAGTGACTCACATTTATCACGAGAACACGACTAGTTTAATAAAAACAATTATTATCATAACCAACTGTACCAGTGTTTGTTTTAATGTGCTTTTGTTTGACTGTGCTAATGACAGCTATTTTGTGCTTCCATTCATATAGACACACTTTGATTGTAACTTCGCGCGAATTCGGTTACGTTCTGTAACCAAGCTTGTATCCTGGCACGATCTCGGTATCCTTTCGATACCGCGATATTGCCAGCAAATATATATCTCGATTTGGTCCATTAACTGTCTTCTGATATTTGGCTTCTCGGAGATTTTATGGATTTATTTGGTTACGTCCAACCTTTGCCTTCTGATTAACTTGGCACGTGTTTTTTGGTAGCGGTGTTTATAGTCAATCCCTACTCGACCCCACGCTACAAATCAATGAATGAGATGAGACAATTTATTAATCTATGAATATCATACTTTGTATATATTTCAGTACATTAATAATAGAAAGGAAAGTACATTGAATAAAATGTGTATTGTATTAAAATGTAAAAAAAACTTCTTAAAAGATAAAGTTTATACAATTTTATAAAGAAATAAAAATTATGGATTCTGAATCTAATTCGTTTCATCATGTATAGTGTGAATTCATTTATACAGATGCTTACCTACTTACTTACGCCTGATACTCCTAACGGAGCATAGGCCATCGACAAACATTCTCCAACACACTCTGTCCTTAGCCTTCTTTTCCAATTCCATCCAATTCTTGTTCATTCTTCTCATGTCAATTTCCATTTGCCGGTGTAATGTTTTTTTCGGTCTTCCTCTTTTCCTTTGGCCTTGAGGATTCCATGTGTGGTCTTGTCTTGTGACGCAGTTTGATGCTTTCCTCAATGTGTGTCCTATCCACTTCCATCACTTCTACTGATTTCTTCCTCCACTGGGATCTGGTTTGTTCTCTCTCACAGTGGGTTGTTGCTAATAGTATCTGGCCAACGGATCCGAAGTATTTTGCTTAGACAACTGTTAATAAACACCTGTATCTTCTGGATGATGGCTTTCGTTGTTATCCAGGTTTCTGCCCCATACAGTAGAACTGTCTTGACATTCGTATTGAAAATTCTGACTTTGGTGTTGGTTGACAATTGTTTTGAGTTCCAGATGTTCTTCAGTTGTGAATACACTGCTCTTGTTTTGCCGATCCACGCATTCACATCTGCATGAGATCCACCGTGTTCATCAATGATGCTGCCTAGATATATAAAGGTTTTTACATTTCTACAGATGCGATAGAGTGTAATCATTATGTTCTATAAATATAATTTTGGTATACCTTTTTATGGATTGATATTGACTAGGGAATCAAAGAAATCTGATTCAAATGAAGACATGTGGTTTATTTCATAACTCATTAACAATTCAGTTGTAATCTTTTATTAAAATTGACGATTGAAGCTTATTGTTATTAATGGAGTTTTCTTCTCAGAACTGGATGATTTGTTCGGGGAGCTTTAATCGTTCTTCTGAACAACATCATCAGCACAAACTTCAAATAGAAGTAAAGCGTCCGAATTTCTCCACATATGGTTCACTTCCTTCTGAAGTTTGTGCTGAGGATGTCGTTCAGAAGAACGATGAAAACTCCACGACCATATCATCCACCTTAGAGAACAAAACTCCGTCAAAATCATCTACTTCAGCTACAGATCTTCTCCACCATTTCAAAAGCTTATTGGTAATAGGAATTATGTCATACGATATACTTTAACAAGTATAACTGGAAACTGGAAGACAGTATACAAAAACAAAGAATTCAGTTATAATAATACTTATTATAATGATTTATTTTTAATAACTTTGCGACTTTTATAAATTAATAGTTAACCATTTATTATGAAATAATTATTTAGGCTATTTCAGAGTATATACAGTGATAAATGTGTCTGGATATTATGGTAAACTTAAACTATCGTAATGAAAGTATTTATACGGCAATTATTATTATTAAACAAGATAGCATAATTATTTCAGTTATATTTATTCATTTCAGCCTAGATTCTAAAACCTGTAAGAGAGCAAGAACAAATATTGGTTCAGACTAATATGATTTCATTTTATTTCGTTCGGTTATCATCAGCTGCTTACATCCTAAAATATTTGATAATCAGTTATTACAGATATTGACATACTTACTTACTTACTTACTTACTTACTTACTTACTTACTTACTTACTTACTTACTTACTTACTTACTTACTTACTTACTTACTTACTTACTTACTTACTTACTTACTTACTTACTTACTTACTTACTTACTTACTTACTTACTTACTTACTTACTTACTTACTTACTTACTTACTTACTTACGCTTGTTACTCTTCGTGAAAGAACATAGGCCGCTCACCAGCATTCTTCATCCAATCCTGTCCTAGGCAATCCTTTCCAGCTCCTCCCAGTTGTTATTCATCTTTTTCATATCTGCTTTTATTTCCCGACGTAATGTGTTCTTTGGCCTTCCACTATTCCGCTTCCCTTCAGGATTCAAAGTTAGGGCTTGCCTCATGATGCAGTTTGACGATTTGCGTGATGTATGTCTTATCCATTTCCATCGTCTTTTCCGAATCTCCTCTTCAGCCCAAAGCTGGTTTATTCTATCCAACAGAAGGCTGTTGCTGATGGTATCCGGTCAATGGATGTTGAGTATCTTGTGAAGACAGCTATTTATAAATACTCGTACCTTCACGATGATGGTTGCAGTAGTCCTCCGAGTTTCAGCTCCACACAGTAGAACTGTCTTGACGTTCGTATTGAAGATTGTGACGTTGATATTGGCTGACAGACAGTTGTTTTGAGTTCCATATGTTGTTCAATTGTAGGAATGTGGCCCTTCCTTTGCCGATCCTCGCCTTTACATCTGCATCCGATCCTCCTTGATCATCGATGATACTGGCCAGGTATGTGAAGGATTTTACATCTTCCAGAGTTTCGCCATCAAGTGTGATTGGATTGGTGTTCTCCTTGTTGTATTTGAGTACCTTGGTTTTCCCTTTGTGTATTTTGAGGCCTACTGATGCAGAGACTTACACATGAAAGAGGTTAATGAAGGAGGAATATATGTATCATGATGTCGCGAAGATTCCGATAGAGTTAATTGGGTCGTAAAATTTTGTTTCTGATAAATAAAGTTTGGGATGGAAAGTTCCAGAACATTGAAATAGTGATTAGAACTCCATGGAATTAATAAACAAACACATTCAATGATTATGTAATGAAGTAACTGAAAATAGATCAGTGGTAATAAAGAAAGATATGATTTGGAATCAGTCAGTTATGAATGATACAATTATAAAATTCAGAAAGAGTTGGAATAATGAATGACGTAATAACTTTGTTTTTCAAATATTTTAGGTTGTAAGCAGCTGATGAGAAACTAACGTGATAAAACGAATCTGTTTATTATTCTACACCAATCTTTGTTCTTGCTCTCTTTAAGATAATAAAGAGAACTATGTGTATGAAATTTCGGAAAACTGTTTTATTTAATCATAATATTCCAATAAAAATAATGAACTATTTAATATTATTGCATAGAAAGGACATTTGTATTAATAATTCATGAAGAAATGCATCACAAGATCAGTCAGTCAGCTACAATGTAGGATCAGGCATATATATGCATCGATGCAGGTTGCCATACCTCATTAGCACAACACGATGAACACCAAATTAATAAAAGTAGTTACTTCATTGGTAGTAATATATGAAACAAAAATTCTATATAAGGATACAATACACGAAGAAAGAATTAGTTCGTAGAAGTAAAGAAATAAAGTAATTTTAATCTCACAGTTTAAGGGAAGACAATGGGTTTATACACCTACTTTATTGTGATCGATTCTGAACCATGTCACATAGTTACGAAAATCGCGCGGACCCCAACCGGGTAGTCTCCATCTACCAACATGAGTCAATCCAGAAGCTAGTAACTTTATGGACTGGTTCCATGTTTTGGTTTGTCCGCCCCTAACTTTCTTCGAACCGTCTCCAATACCAGTCCATGTTACGTGCCGTGGTAATTAGTGCCCAAGTATTTGTTACACGTGACCCAACCATCTCAGTCGAAGAATATTTACCACTTCATCAACTGATTTACCATTATTCCATAATACCCTGCGTTTAACCTCACTATTACTTACCTGGTGATCTCATCAGATGCGAGCAATACTTCTAGGATATCTGTAATCAAATACTAGTAACTTAAGAGTATCTTCTGCTCTTAATAGCGACGTTTTGCATACGTAAAGTAGAACAGAACGAACTGACACAAATTATACTCGTAAGTTTATTGATAGACAAATATCTCTCAAGATACAGAATTAGAAAAGAAGATTACGTAGTCAGTTAATGGCATTAGAAGAAAATCAGTAATAGTTTATAATGAAATGAATAGTTTCACTAAGAATGCAAGCATTATAGCTTTTATCAGGTTACAAATCCTATCTAACTGTTTATCAGGGGCTATGACAAGTTCAGTATGTTTGATAACACACCGAATCTCGTCCAAGTAATTGTAACAAGACTATGGATACTGTTGAGTAGGCTTTCCGAGAACTGCAACAGAGCCTCCAGAGGCCCTAAATCAGCCGAAGAGTCCTAGCCAATTAGAACATGATGGAGCTTCTAGAATATCAACGTGGCGTGCTACTATTGGTCAGTAGCATATGTCTTTTAGCGGATTGGCCAAAATATGATGTTGATTTAACAAATGTTAACATCGATAAATACCCGTGTTTTTCTGTACAAAAACGAACCTTTGGAGTAAAGTGTTTTTCGCTTATTTTGCGCCTTTTCTCTCGAGTTCAGGTCGCTGCGTAATTCTAGCTTGTGGGTTACCGGAATAGCTTAGGAACCGAATAAAGCGTTCAAATTAAGAAGACTTATCAGATACTAATTTTACAAATCATTCATTCATTGAACAGTCCAATGTTAAAAACTGACCATCTCTCATTCTTATTCACCTATCTTTTTAATCGATAAATCATGTTGAATGAAAACTGTTGAAATGTATGAAAAACTCTATGAAGCCAGTTGAACCAATAATTAAAAATGGTAATGCTAATTATTAGATCCATAACAGGAATTTACTTTTCAGGCAGCAGCATCATCAATCATAGTCTCAATAATATGTTAACTATATTTCTTAACTACTGTAAAGTTATCACTGGGTATTCTAAAACTTACGTTGACGAAACTTTCTCTCAATAGATAGTTATGACCACAACTGAATTCAATAAAGTTTTAAAGAACAAACAGGTATTAAATTATTCTGGGTATAAGTCGAGCATAACTTCACTTTTCATATATTATAATTCATTTTGTATTATTTGTTTGAATCTTCCCATTGGTCAATCTTTTATCGGCATATGTCCAACGTGTGTGGATTGCCTCGATATTGCTTTAAGTCACGAGCATTATAAGAAAAGATGGATGGTGGTTAGTAGTGTTGATGTTTACTCCGGGACTCGGACTCAGCACCATTCGCCTTAAACTTAACCGCCTAATCCACTTAGTTACTGAGTCCAGATAGTTACCAGCTTGTGGGATGGGGTGAAATTTTAATTCATTTTGTATTGTTTGCTTGAATCTTCGCATTGATGTTTGGGACTTCAGTTAATCAGTCTCTTATTGGCATCTCGGAATTCGACGAGTCCTAGATATAACCAAACACGCGACCTGGATTCCATTGCTAACCACCATCCATCTTTGTTTACGTATTATATTTTATCAATATACACTAAATGACAACTGAATAAATCTCAGAAATTAAGTAACGAGTTTTTCTTTATTTTCATTTTGCCTAAAAACATCTAAAACAAAAATCTCACTATTAGAATGTATTCAACCTTTAGTAATAAGGATAAGAAGCCAATCAACTTATATTAATTCTTTCAATTCGTAGTACTGTGAAGATCCTATCTCTCTTTGGATGTATCAACAGAAGGTACTGATATTACGTGTTCCAGTAGAGAATTCCAATAATTTACTAATTTGTTCAACAAATAAAACTTCAGACGCTAACGATTTGATCTCAGTTATTGAATTTCCTTAAAATATCTTCTCAGATGAACTTCTTAACTAGAAAAAAAATAGAAGACACGTTAATACCAAGAACATCGTTCATTATATGGTATATCAGATGTTATTGATTGAACGATATCTCTATCGTGTAAATCATCTAAAACTCATTCAGTAAGTCAACGGTTATTAGCAAGTAAACCCAGAAACTATCAATGATACCGATCATTTAATAAATAGTTTCCGTTTCTAACAATCACCTTGAAGGATGAAGTTTATTCAAAAATCTTCAACCACAGTTCATCTATTATCAAGTTTGTCTAATCATAAATAACGTACACAAAATGCCAAATGTTCATTAATTTAACAGAAATCAAAATCATAGCAATTGTTCCTAATACACTTACTTACTTACTTACGCCTACTACCCCTAATGGAGCATGAGCCGCCGACCAGCATTCTCCAACACACTCTGTCCTTAGCCTTCTTTTCCATTCCATCCAATTCTTGTTCATTCTTCTCATGTCAATTTCCATTTGCCGGTGTAATGTTTTTTTCGGTCTTCCTCTTTTCCTTTGGCCTTGAGGATTCCATGTGTGGTCTTGTCTTGTGACGCAGTTGGATGCTTTCCTCAATGTGTGTCCTATCCACTTCCATCACTTCTACTGATTTCTTCCTCCACTGGGATCTGGTTTGTTCTCTCTCACAGTGGGTTGTTGCTAATAGTATCTGGCCAACGGATCCGAAGTATTTTGTGTAGACAACTGTTAATAAACACCTGTATCTTCTGGATGATGGCTTTCGTTGTTATCCAGGTTTCTGCCCCATACAGTAGAACTGTCTTGACATTCGTATTGAAAATTCTGACTTTGGTGTTGGTTGACAATTGTTTTGAGTTCCAGATGTTCTTCAGTTGTGAATACACTGCTCTTGTTTTGCCGATCCACGCATTCACATCTGCATGAGATCCACCGTGTTCATCAATGATGCTGCCTAGATATATAAAAATTTTTACATCTTCCAAATCTTCTCCGTCAGTTGTGACTGGATTGTTGCATTGTTTGTTGTATCAGAGAATCTTGCTTTACCCATTGTGTATGTTGAGACCTACTGCTATTGAGGCTGCTGCTACACTGGTCGTCTTCTCCTGCATTTGTTGTTGCATGTGTAATAGAAGAGCATGGATCCCTTCTGGGCTACTGCCAGTTCCAAGCCCAGAGAAAGGAGGAGGGTTTAGCATGAAGTTAGTGACTCTATCCCGTAGAAATCTAACTCCTTAAAAAAACACTAACCAGAAATAATTATTCCTAATACAATATCTTCACATTAATACATATTTCTACTTACAAATGATTTGTAATGATAATTGTATCTCATCCTATCTATAGAAGAACTATAAAACAAAATTATTACATTAGATAAATGGAAACATGTTAGTTGATTAACTGACCATAACTATGAATTAACCGGTGAATACCGAATAACAAATTAATTAATTAAATATTAATGAAAACAAAAAGTAAAAGAAATAAATTGTTTAATAAATGATTAAACCCATTTGATAAATTTGAATTCTGTCACAAAAACAAAAAGATTCAATTTACCAGTATCATATATCATACAATTCTGATAGCCGTTATGTTCTTTAAAATATTAATCATTTATTCATTGAATTTCAAGGTGATTAAATATTTAAATCATGTTTCTATTATTAAAATTCATTAGTTCAATAAATAAATGTCCATTGAATCATTGAATAAGATTTTCATTCATTGAATAGAAATCTAGTTTAGAAAGTTTAAGTAAGTATTTACAATATAATAGAAATTATAATAAGAAGAATAGTAAAAATCATAAAGTGAATGGAAATGTATTAAAGTAAAGCTTAATGATAGATTCACTTGGTATTATTTGGCTTGTATCTTCCCATTGAGGTTTAAGACTGTAGTTGATCAGTCTGTTATTGGCATATGTGTATACTGTGCGTATGCCTCGATATTACCTTAATTCACAAGCTTTTCGTAAGCAAAGATAGATAGTGGCTAGCAGAGGAATCCAGGACGCGCGTTTCGTCCTATTTGGGACTCGTCAGCTGGATGTACCTGCATCTCAGAGTTTATGTTCACCCCATTGCACGAGCAAGTAGCTATCAGGACTCAGTAGCTAAGTGGATAACGTGATGGCCTTTAAAGCGAATGGTACTGGGTTCGAGTCCCAGAGTAAACATCAACTCTGAGTTGGGGTACACCCGGCTGACGAGTCCCAAATAGGACGAAACGCACGTCCTGGATTCCACTGATAGCCACTATCCATCATTGCTTACTATTGATAGATGTTTGAATTAATGAGTAATGATTTATTTAGTCACTGACAATAGTTTGATAGGTTTCTAATGTATATTTTGTAAGGAGGTAGTCGATAGTCTACCGAGGGCCAATCAATTGTAAATATATGACAGTCTTGTATGAGATTAGTAACTATCTGAATAGCTGAGTGATAAAATGTTTGAATATGCAGTTTGTTAATGATTGACAACTAGTACAAAATCGAAGTCTAGGGTTTCCAGTTGACTACCTTCAACTATCATCTCACATCATAACATATTGCACTCTCTTTAGCATTTGATTAGTAGTAAGAAAAACTTGACATATATATGAAGTTATTCAGTAATCAATAATCAATCAATTGTAGATACATAAAGATGTGGAAAGCATACTGAATAATTCGGAAATTAATGCTCAGATGCTTTCAACGATATATATATCATATAGTTTATATTAAGTTAGGAATTCATTAGCACTGTCATTGTTATACCTTATTCAAATTTAACAACACAGAATTAGATTAACCACATTTAATAATTTAACGAAACAGTACAAGTTTACGAAGAAGAACAGGAAAATGTTGTCCACCAGTACTTGTTAAGATACAACATTTATAATAAAGATTCACATCTTAAAAGAATTAGAATAACATAGATAAACGGACAGTCTTTTATCCCAAGTAAACAATTTACTTTTAATAAGCATACACTTGAAAAAAACTTTATTCTACTATGATGATTAAAAGTATTTGAATTATAATATAAACTAAGAATCCCAGAAATAACGTAATTGGATCAAGGAGTACTAGATAAACCCGAACGAATGTACTGTATTTAGAATTTGAAATTAAGCATTCAACAAGTACAAAAGAATCATTAGTTCAATCAACCACCACATCTACCATAAACTGTATGAATTTCTCCCTTGTAGACTGCTTTCAACATAAAAAGAAAATAATTAGATGATATAATTTCAAGTAGTTGTTGAGTGACTGAATTTTACAATTATTGCAATTATTCATAACTGATTATGATTATGATAGTAATTGAAGCATATGTTATTCAGTTAGATATATAATGTGAACAGAATTAAATGTTTGAAAAATAGATAGAAATTTTTTCAAAAGTTTTCTTCAGATATCTACATTTCATTGAGTTATTCAAGCGTTACCTCATTATCTTTTCTTTATTTTTAGTTGTATCTATGTGTGTGATATTGTTGCCTCTTACGAAATAAACTTTACCAGACACTAATATTTAGTGTCTTATAAAAATGATTTGATTACGTCACTTGAAGATGTATTTGAATATGACACATTTACATCTGTACAATGTTCATTGTTTTAATCATTTGATAATAACAGTTTCGATTTAGAAAATATTGTATAGGTCCTGGGTTCGTATCTCGTGAGGCGGGATCATGGATGAGCATTGCTGAGGAGTCTCATAGATGGATCAAACGGCCATCCAGTGCTTCCAGGTTTTCCATAGTGGTCTAACTTTAATTGACTCATGATCTCAACTATAGAAATTACTATAATATCCACAAAAAACCCCTTCTGATATTAGCTATATATTTATCGAATTTTGTTATAAGTTAATTGATCTCAATGAAACATCACATAAACAGCCATAAATTGGCTGTCTTCACTTGGGTTCTCATTCAGTACAGTAGTACCAACCCCGAACCTTTTTTACAAGTCAGTGAATAAATGGTACTTCTTATACACAAGTTGTTTGAAACTGAAATTCATTTGGTTTAGTATTCAACAAAACTTAAAAAGAATATTGAAACATGTGTAAAAGTAATCAAGAGGGAAGATAAGAGAAAAAACCAAGGACACTACAAATAAATGTTCAAAATCGATCGACAACTGTTTGAAAACCCCCAGTAAGGGTTTGTAGCCGACTTTTTTCCGTCCAGTGATTTTACTAACGAATCGATTCGCTTTAGTCTTACCTAGACATACGACATTTCGTGCATTAGTTTCATTGAACAATATATGATCGAAATGTACGGACAGTGTGTCAGTAGGAGTGATCACGCATCACATCAAAAGAAATACAACTCTAGACTTCAGATGTCTCTTCCGAGATGATAGTATAAGATCACAGAGCCACAGTTTATTGGTTTGTATCTCCGATTTCAACCAAATTGATATTCGTTGCATGATCACATGCCAACATGCATGTTATGATCCGGAAAATAGACTGGATGTCAGTACCAGTAATAGTGAATTACTAGACCAGCAGAAAGAATAATTCAATACAGCTAAAGTAATAAGAATGCATTCATTACCATTGTAATCTACCAGTTCTCTATCTTTTATTCTCTATATTTCAGTTCGCATTTAGAAATCAGAAATGTAAAATGTCAAAGTAAGGTATAGTTTTTACAAACTCCCTACTTTTATTTTAAAATAATTTAAAAACAGTTTCCTGGTTTATAATTTTTAAGTGTCACGGGACGGGTTTATCGAGCGACAATAGAAACAATTGGGATTTAGAAAGAACCAGATGCAACTTCCTAACAATAACTTCGGTTTGAGTTGCCCAGAGGCATCAGAAGTCCTCATACAATTGGTGTAGCACAAAACTGACTTCATGAAAGCGTTACGCAGTGAATGAATTACAATGTTCAAAATGAAAAGGCTGGGTATCTGAGACAGAGATGGATGATGGCTAACAGTGAAGTCGAGGACACGAGTTTCGTCCTATTTGAGACTCGTCAGATGGATATGCCTGCATCCTAGAGTTTTATTTTTTTTCCACATTTAAAAAATTGAGATCATTCTGCATAAGAAGTTCGCTTGTCACTGATTCCGAGCGTTATAAGCTGCCTTCATGATAATAACTTATATCTAGTTATAACCTAGCAGTTTATGGAAATAAATGAATGTGTCCAAAGTGATAAAAAGTGTGAGTGCTAGACGATTATTTTTCGTTAAGTTGGATGCTACTACTAATTCGTCTTACATGGAATGGAACGAAGAATCAAGGATTCAGGGACTCGATAGGCTATACTGGTCCGTTGCCCCCAACTCAGCTTACTCGATCCAGAAGTCTTGGTAAGATGTAGAAAGTGTATTCTACAGATAACCCGAAAATACCACGTCTATCAAGCACACAAACCAAGCATATTTATACAAAATATATATCATCGATATCGCCATGGAAGTTTTTAAACATTTAATCGATGAGTTTGTCAATCGACTACCATTGAAATATTTAAACATTTAATCGATAAGTTCGTCAGTCGACTCTGTGCGTGGGTGGTAAGAAATGCACAAGCATACATCTGCATACAAGCTCCACAAAGATAAAATTACAAAATATGAGTTTTGGAGATCTAACCTCCCCAAACAGAGCATCATACAGGGTCACTCTAAGAAATACATTTCAGAATAGCACTTTTTGTAAGACCTATGTAATCCACTGTAAGAAAATAAGGAAAATGATAGTTATACACTGAGTTGACCAGAAAAGTTAAACCACTTTGCCAATCCTCAAAATCAGCTGTCAACAACAGGCACATACTTGAAGCTTAACAGAACAGAGTTTTCATGGGGATCTTGATCGTCGATCCTTTTATTGTTTACTTGTAGAACTAAACTTTGATTATCAAGGTCATTTTGGATACTATGAGGGTTCTTTCAGCTTGAAATGTTGGTTTTTGGTTTTCTTGAATCATTTAGGAAGGATAACCACTTTCACTAAGCGTTCACTGAATTTTTCCGTTATTTTTAGTCAGTACAAATGCATTTGACCCTTGAAAATAGAAAATCATCAGTATCGGATTTTTATTCGTATTTGCTGCTTTATCTCAATAACCTTTCAATGTCGAAATTCAAATCCTTAAAGTAAACTGTAGCTTTGATGAGAACAATTCTGTTGTTGCTCTGTATGGGCTAGAAATAATCGTAAAAGGTTAAAAGATCGACTTCCGTGAGTTTTCACGAATACTACAACAACTTGACTGAACAGGCAAGTGAATAAATCAGTACATATCTGTTGAAGCATTTGCTTACCAGGTAGTGCAAAATTGATATTGCAAGCTATTCATTTATCGTAATTTCTTCATTCTTTTTACTATGAATAGCGATAAAACAGTAGTTTACTTCCAGACTGAAAATATGTAATAAATCAAAAGGATTTTGTTCAAAATCGTTTGTCTTTTTGTGAGTTTATTTCTAAGTACCACTCGACATTAAGTAATACTTGAATAATCCTGTATACAATGTTTCGCTGAACTTTAGGCTTGAAAAATAAGTAAGAAATGGTATTTGAAAAGAACTATAATAATAAATACCATTCTATTTAGGTCATATATTTCATTAGATCACACTAATGTTTATCAGTAAGTTTGCCTCACATCATCTACTTTATTTTCCATTACAAACCGAACCAATAATCCTGATTAATGGTGAATAATCGTGTCCGTATGTCTTTCCTCTTATTTGAAATAATAAATTATTCATTTAGCGACTTAATTATTCTCTTGTCTTTTGCTTGTTGATGTCGCTTTCCTTACAGATATTCTTCTGTTTTAAAAGGTTAAAATATTTCATTTAAACTAAGTTGTATATATAAAAGTATATGAGTTAGAGTTTTGTACGGACATTTCAATGCTGAATAAAGTAGAACTTTTCACGTTCTGGTTGCTTTTCTACCCTATCCTCAACATGACACAGTCATCAGTCGAACTAATCGTTTCTTTCTACAGGTTTTAACTTTCTCCTAAAAATTCTATCGAGTTGCATATGATTCATCATCATCTTATTCTGTATGCTAACTAATAATACTCATAACTGTTCAGTTCATACTCTAGTAGTCAATTGTAGACTAGTATTCAAGTGAGAAAAAACTAGGTGGTTGTAGTCGAAAGTAAAGAATCTGAGATTCAAATCATCCGTGGAATAATAATATACAAGGGAATTATCGATCTGTACAAATACAGCAGCTGTGCATTGTGATTGTTAAACCTCTGTTTGACATTTAAATAACTAGTCAAATACACAATACATATTGTGAAAATATAATGGTCTTAAGTTTAACTAGTCACATTATTGAAGCGTTATCACGGTTATTTTACTGACGTATTTCCAAAATCGATCCGAGTTTTCTTATGAAACTGTTAGTGACACTAAAGTAGTTTTGTTTCGAGTCTTCATAAAGAAATAAAATTTGAAGAGACACTGTTCATAAATTAATTCGTCTCAGTTATTACTAACGGAACAAGTCATTTTGAATTATTTTTGCTACATGAATTAGTATATGTTAGCATTCATTAACGAACTTTTTTGGAAAAAATGGAAAAACGACGAAGTTTACGATGAATTGAAATTCTCATTGTACCTGTTTATCATTAACAATGTTGTCCCTTATAGTAAAGAAAGACAACCAGATGCTGCTGAACATAACAAGCTGTCAGAAGAGTGTTTACCAACGATAAATTCGTTGGGTTTAAACTTCTGGTTATCTACGACTTACAGTCATCACTGGCCCACTAGAAGGGGAGTGGTCTGTAGCAGTAAACAAATTATTTGGCCGTGTCAAAATATTCTGTCGTAACTTCACTTATTTTTGTTTTTACTCACCAGGACGTTATAATACCCTATATGTATTTACAGACCTATTCTCCGTCACACTGATGTCGTTTATTATACCCATGTCACTGATATCGTTACAATACGTTCAAAATCCATTTACTATGTTCTAGAGAAACTCGCTTCTTTAGCGGATCTCTGATGCCAGAGATTTTCTTGGGAAGAAGCTGGAAAAAGTGTGGACTAGCGATGGTAGATTGAACTTTGAAAGTACTGATGTATTACTAAGCAGATTGCGTGTAATTACGAAACTGTAAGAAGCAATGAAACTACTACATCATAGTTAACTTACCTTACTGGCATCCACTTAAAAACTGTCACTGTGCTCATGACTAACTAATAATTGCATAAAAATACCAATATTACCAAATAAGAGTCCTGAGAAGAATTCGGAAAGGTCAGCGTAGGATCTGAAGTTAAGTAATCCACTTCCGCCGAAATCTGTAGCATGTCTAGGTCTGCCTCAAACAGTGACTTCATTGTGTGGCTTCACATATATGAACTTTGCATTCTACATGTAATAATCTTTTGTGAGTCGTAAGTAACTGCGTCTTCTGTCAGAGAAAGACAAATGTTGTCCTAAAGCCAACTAATAAGGGGTATTCAGTCAGATTAATTCTAAACGGGCTGCATCGTTTCTGTGTTCTCGCATCAAACTGTTTGATTAGATTAATGTGAATTAAAGGAGGAAACTGAATAAGAATCCAATGTACAGTGCTCACAGAAGTCATCTGCTATTTGCTTTAAGGAGTGTATGTTGTAAACAAGGTGTTCACCATCGTATGAGAAAATCATCATATCCACTCTTACCGATCCTACTGATTTCTGATAGAACGTAAGATAGCAGGTGTACTGACAATGCTATATATCTGAAATACAGTACAATATTTTTAAGGATGACCATTCATAAATATAAAAAGAAATGTCCAATTTCACATTTTCGAGGAGAAACGTCGTCTAACGTGTGACGTCTACGACAAAATGTGTGTCAGAACCATGGGGAGTGTCATATATGACGGCGACATGTTTGGTACTTGTTGACTTGCCCAACTTATTACTATCAGGTCAAAAAGTTTCTATCTAATTTAAATCACTAATGGTATCTGAAATCATGTCAATGAAGTCGGATGACTTGGTATGACCACCATATAAACCAGTCGTAATTACATAGCTATTCCTGAGAGAAAATATGCGGCCCACTATGGTCCACAATTATCTATTTGAAATTATGTATATTCACAGGCTATTAGTCTGCAAGCTAAAAGAGTCGAACTGAAGATTGAGCAATAAAGACTGGCTTCAACTCAAGATGGCATTAAACCCGCAAACTGATGTACTTAGGTTCAATAACCTCTCACGTTCTCAAAACACTTTTGACACCGGCTGGTAACTCGGACACTCCTCCTGCTGATTAGTCCACAATGAAGCCAGCTAAACTGAAGGCAAGTTTGTTAGGTGACTCGATTTTCATAATGATGGCATTCGGCTTCTTTCTGTTAGCAGGCTGGTGTGCACTCAATTTCAAACTGGCACACCATGAAGAAAAGACGTTGATCGATCAGTCCATCAAGCTACTATTGCTAACCAGAGGCCTTGGAATGACCAAGCTACTGAACTCAAGAACAGTTATTGAGCACTCATAATAGTCTCTTTCTTTGTTCACTGGTAATTTAAGTACTTAAAATGACTTGAAAGATATTTGAAGTTGTCTGTACTAGAGGATATGACAAGTTAACTGTTGCCGCACATTACTTAAAGCTTAGTTTTTCTGATGTAGGAGATAAAGAGTAAAAGCATGCTACAGTAACAGCCTTGGACGGACCTATTGTAATTAAAATAAGGCCCCATAGTTTTGCACTTCAATGAGAGTCCATTGAAACATCACTCAGATGTTACTGAAGTGGTATTTAAATCCTCGAAATAGATAGTTCCGTAAGTCTTTGACATTGATATTGACCCTAATAGTTTTACTGAACACACCAAGCTGAGTGCTCTCGATCACGCATCTGCGCCAGGTCACAAGCACTCCATGCTACTAAGCTTGCCAGCAATTGCAAGTCAGCTTGGAACAAACGATTCTCGACATATTAGTAGCCTTCCAAATATATCTATATACTCGACGCTCTTTATTTCTAACCTCTGATTCGACTGAATTTGTATACTTACACTATAAAGACGATACGTGTAAAGGTGTTGTGAAACTCAAAATACCCGTACCATCTGTCGTAAGCATGAAACATAATAAAATTTGATCGGAGTGGTCTACCTTAGGTACTTCACATAAAATGATATTATTCATGGTGTTCAGACCAAACAGTCTGATGTCGCTTCGTGGATTGACGGCTTCCGGAGTTTTGTATCAACTATTCCTGTCTGGATTAGTGTCACAGGTAGTTCGTCATACTTTGAGTTGATCTCCCTTATAAACATATCCACCACCAATTGTAATATGTGTAATCTGCATTCACATTGTTTAGGAAAGATGTGAAACAACATAACACAGGCAAGAGTCAGTGAATATACTTAAAGGGAGAGCACGTCTTGCCAACACAACGACTAACTTACTTTCTATTCATCTGTCTACAAGTCTCCCGTATTCAGAGAAGTTTCGCTCAAGTTGTCTATATCATGGGCACAAAAGAGACATTTCCCCAAAGTAGTCTGCGTCGCATAGGGAGAAGAGAACTTTCTCCGAAATTCACACAAGGCTGGCCTCTGGATTTCCATTTCTCGGGGTACTTAACTACCGACGACTGTTGGTTCTGCATTATACTTGAAGGTACCAGGCGGTAATCTCTAATTTGCAGCAGAAATTGAGTTGGTGTATCATTTTTCTCGTCTTTTTGTTCTGGGGCATCTCGAGTAAATAATAAGAACACAACGGCGATAACAACATTACCTGTCACATTCTTCTCCTGCCCTGGGTGGATAGAAGCACGTTGTGCATGAACATACTATGATGATTAGGAGTATTTGAATTATAGTACGAATTAAGAATCCCAGAAATAACGCAATCGGATCAAGAAGTACTATATAAGCACAAACGAATGTACTGTATTTGTAATTCGAAATTAAGCATTCAACATGTACAAAGGTATCATTAGTTCATCCAAACACCACACATATCTATTAGCATACTTTCCCTATGAACGTTCAAATGATTCAAACGGTTTTGGACGGAATATAAGTAGCTTTCACTTAAGAGGCTTCCGTATCAAGTGACAGTGGATCACTGATACCTCCAGGCAGGATCCTAGTTATGCTATCGATAAAGGAGGAAAAAGAAGAAAGGTAAATTATAGTGGGATACTATCCTTGATCCCTAAGAATATGTCAAGTTTTCTCTTAAAGGACTTCTGGGAAGTCACTTGGAAGTCACTAGCTCGTCCAACAGTGGATTTTAGAACTTGACTACTCTTATGGAGTCTAATGTGTGTCCACATTTCGTTCTGCTGTGTTGCGTCTCCAGTTTCTGGGTGTTGCCCCTAAGGTTTGTGTTGGATCTAAGCTTGAGTAGGTGTTAAAAAGGATGTTCAGAAGTGTTTAGGATGCTGTAATCCATTGGAAGATCACACTTGTAATCTAAGGGTAAAGGTTCAGTGATTGGAGGCACACTTCGTAAAGCTTGAATTTGAGTCCCCGAACTGATTTTGTAGCTCGCCACTGGATACGTCTTTTTTCCTTTGGAGTAAGGGAGGAAATACTATGTTGCCGTACTCGAAATGGGAACGAATAATACTGAATAATTGTTTGAAAATTTCCGTCGAACTGGCCAAAAATGCTCTTCAACGTTGCCAGTGCAAGGTTCGCTTGCAATGCTGATTATGGAGCCCTGACTATAGCATCCAGAACTTTAGTCACTGAACACCGAACAGATCATCGACCACTATCAAAGTCAATGACAACCAACGCACATCAATTAATCGTAGGCCATGAACTGGCCCATGCGGTGGTGGTCACATTTTCACTTGTATCTACTTAAAGTAATATATTTATGTAATAACGTCCTTTGCGTCTTACGGTCTTCAAAGCATCCATAGTACCTTAATACGATGAAGGGGTAATCCACATAATGTGTTCATTGTGACGTTAGCTGTTGGTCACACCATTCCCATCTAATTCCAGTTGGCCCATAATCATTCGACATAGATCGTCCACGTTGGTGATCTACATATTCAGCATCTTCTCAAGAAAATCAGTATTCCTACGCTGTCGCTCCACATTAGAAATTTAAAGTACGGGTAAAAGACTGTAGTGGTTTTGCTTCGTTAAACGACCACCTCAATAACCGTTATAATATAAATCTCAAGGGTGCTTATAATCAGAAGGCAATCAGAGGCAGCAACTACATTTTATTTGCGGATAATGCGGATCACAAAGCTTTAAGCACATCTAGCGAATTTGAAGCGGAGAGGTGAATAAATATGTACGAGCAATAACACAGGCAAATTTCTAGTCAAATTGTATTATGGCGCAGCAAGGCGAAGCGTAGACCAATAGTAGGATTTTAGTACATATACACATGTGAATGAGGATGAATCATCTAGTGATATTTAGACAATCAACATTAGCTAGAGTAGTGATCGCAAAGCCACCACGAAATATGCGAATTGTTACTGATCAAATAACATTTTCTGTTAAATAAGCCAATGAAAAGGCCCAACCAAGATTAATCATAATCGAAACTGGTTGTATGATAGTTGCTATATGACTATCTCAGAAACTCTTTAGTGTTGAGTATATCTTTGAGTATTGTTTGTATCCATAAATTTTAAAGTCCTTATTCTACCTGCCGATTAGACCTCAACAGCAGTAGGTCTCAACATACACAATGGGTAAAGCAAGATTCTCCGATACAACAAACAATGCAACAATCCAGTCACAACTGACGGAGAAGATTTGGAAGATGTAAAAATTTTTATATATCTAGGCAGCATCATTGATGAACACGGTGGATCTCATGCAGATGTGAATGCGTGGATCAGCAAAACAAGAGCAGCATATTCACAACTGAAGAACATCTGGAACTCAAAACAATTGTCAACCAACACCAAAGTCAGAATTTTCAATACGAATGTCAAGACAGTTCTACTGTATGGGCAGAAACCTGGATAACAACGAAAGCCATCATCCAGAAGATACAGGTGTTTATTAACAGTTGTCTACACAAAATACTTCGGATCCGTTGACTGGACACTACTAGCAACAACGTACTGTGGGAGAGAACAAACCAGATCCCAGTGGAGGAAGAAATCAGTAGAAGTGATGGAAGTGGATAGGACACACATCGAGGTAAGCATCCAACTGTGTCACAAGACAAGATCACACATGGAATCCTGAAGGTCAAAAGAAAAGAGGAAGACCGAAGAAACATTACACTGGCAAATGGAAATAGATATGAGAAGAATGAACAAGAATTGGATGGAATTGGTAAAGAAGGCCTAGGACAGAGTGTGTTGGAGAATGGTGGTCGGCGGCCTATGCTCCATTAGGGGTAGTAGGCGTAAGTAAGTAAGGTACAGCTATTAACAAACCTCTGTTTTTGTTAGTGGTCAGTGTCTATCACTTATCAAGCTTCAAAAGACACTTCGTCAGTTTTCGCTGTGAGACCACAAAACAAATCTATGGCGAAAGTAAAACATCGTTGTGGCAGACCCGCATGCTATTTGCAAGCCATTATCACCTTGCCTGTGCAAAGCATGTTGTTCTACAAAGTTTCCGCCTATTCTAGAGTCGGTTGATCTGCTGAACACAGCTAGAAAATTGCCCTCAGATAAACAGGCAGCAGTAGATTGGCATAATTCTGCTTTCGAGGAAATAGAGAGCGTTATCATGAACCCAGCTCTGGATCTGAATGAGACCATAAAGGTGGATCTCATCAGGCAAGTAGATAACAGGCATACTGATGTAGGCATTGTCACAAGCAAAAAGAAAAAGCCTGCTGAGAATAGATTATTTATAGTTAGTTTTAAGGTATGTGAATCTACGTAACTGCGAGTAAGCGAAGTTTTATCGGTGTAGAATTTGTGATGAAGCGACAAAATAAGTTAACTGATTGGCTCACAGTCACACACAGGAAAGAAAAGTAAGAAAACAGAATGTGACCTCTGTGTTTGACGCCGAATTGGAATCAGATTGCGAGAAAGAGACGATTTCAGTAATTGACATTCCATAAAATGTTAAGACGGACCTCGCTGACATGTCAGTCATCTTTCATAAGTTAAGTGAATCATAAGTGAATATTCTCGTACATATACTAGAGAATAAGGATGCATCATTGGATTCCCAACCTAAATAAAGAAAGAAGAGGATCTAAAATGATAGACGAAGATCAGAAAAAAAGCAGAGGCTATGGCTGACTATTTTGGGACAGTTTTCACTCTCGAACCAGATGAAGAAGTAGACCCAAATACAAAGTCAACAAACCAACTGCTGACTGTGAACTTTGATTGAAACAATGTACTTAAGGCTCTTGACCACTTAGACATGGAAAAGTCAAAAGGACCAGATGAACTACACCCCGAAATCCCGAGACATATTACACAGTATATCGCAGCCCCACTGACTGTGATATTCAATATATCACTTGACCAGGGTGACCAAGGTTACCTATGGACTTGAAGGATGCGATCGTCACTCCCACACATAAAACAGGACCAAAACAGCTCCCACCGAACTACAGACCTGTCAGCCTCACCAGTGTTGTAGTTAAAGTATTGGGAAGAATGGTCAAAAAGATCATAATGACACTTGTGGAAACCAACAACTTGTTAAACAGAGAACAACATGATTTTAGAAAGGGTTTATCTCGCACAACAAACCTCCTTATAGCAAGGGAGCATTGGATAAACGCGCCAGACAATGGAAACTCAGTGGATGTTGTCGACATAGACTTCAGTAAGGCTTTTAACAAGGTACCAACTAATAGACTGCTATTGGAGTTGGAAAACCTTGATATTGCCGGACCTCTTTTAAAATGGATTAAGGATTCCCTGGTAGGTCGTAGACAGAAAGTAAGAATAAATTCCAGGTGCTCCATCTGGAGACCAGTACTTAGTGAGGTACCTCAAGGTTCTGTCCTAGGTCCTTTACTCTTTATAATGTATGTTAATGATCTACCAAATATAGTACAGCCTCCAATGTTATTATACGCTGACGATGTAAAGATCTGGCGAGTAATAACTGGAAACGGACGCATGTGCTCTTCAGGCAGAGTTAAATAATATGATTAACTAGTCTAACGAGTGGCTGATGCTTAATGACGAGGCAGAGTGTGTCTACATGCCCTTTGGGAATACAAAAGTTAATAGGTACAGCATAGGAGAAGTGCCTGTACCAGTGGTCTATTCTCATAAGGATCTTCAGATTCAGATTTGTGTAGTAAGGGCAGAAGGCCTACGGCCTATGTTATTCCTATTCTAGTATGCTTCTGTGAGTGTCCAGTCTTCTCTTGAAAGAGTCAACTGAAGGTGCGGACACCACTGCTTCAGGCAGCAGGTTCCAAGTATTGATGACGGGGTGTGAAAACCTGTATGCCACGGGTATTTTGTTCGTTCTTGGTTTTTCTACTCGCCCGCTATGTCCTCTAAGGTGTCCCGATCTAGTGGGAAGAAAGAGGGAGAATATGTTAGGTCTGAACTCATTTTTCAGTATTCTGCACATCAAAATTAGATGCCCTCTGTACTTTTTCTAGTATGTCCGAGTCACCTTTTAAACAGGGGCTTGCAACCTGAACGCAGTTCACTAGCTTAGTTCTCACTAAGGATGTGTATATTGTGGTGAACATGATAGTATCTAACTTAGTGAATGTCTTTTTTAAAGCCCAGAGCGTTCGAAACCCCTTGGCTGCGACCTCCTGGCAATGGGCCGTCGTCTTAAGATCATTACTCACTGCCACCCCTATATCCTTATGAGACCGGACTACGGGTAATGACACATCCCCTATGTTGTACCTATTAACCTTTGAATCCCCAAAGTGTATGTAGGCACGCTTTGCCGTGTTGATAGGCATCAGCCATTCTTTAGACCAGTTTATCATATTATTTAAGTTTGCCTGAAGAGTAAATGCGTCTTTGTCTCCAGTTATTGCTCGCCAAATTTTTACATCGTCAGCGTATAATAACATTGGGGACTGTTCTATTCCTGTAAGATCATCATCTTGGAGTGACAGTGACTCGTGGTCTTCAGACCACGGCCCATCGCCGGAAGATCGCAGCCAACGGGTTTCAAACCCTCCGGGCCTTAAAACAGACGTTCACTAAGTTAGATACTATCATGTTCACCACAGTATACACAACCTTGGTGAGAACTAAGCCTGAAAATTGCGTTCAGGCTGCAAACCCCTGTGACCCGTATATCCTGAAAAAGTACGGAGGACTGCTACCTGTGCGATTCTAGAACTCCGGGGTTTACCAATAAAAAGAGCGATTTGAAAAGCTATAACTCTTTACTCTGTCCTATCACAGACTAAAAGGTGATCTTATATTGATGTGTAGAATACTAAGAAATGATTTTGAACCTAATATATTATTTTTCTCCCCACTAGATCGGGACATCTCAGAGGACATAGCAGGCAAGTAGAAGAGCTAAGAACGGACAAAATACCGGAGGCACACAGGTTTTCACACCAAGTCATCAATTTATTAAACATGTTACTCGAGGCAGCGGTGTCCGCAGCTTCAATAGATTCGTTCAATGGGAGTCTGGACACTCACAGAAGCATACTAGAAAAGGAATAACATAGGCCCTAGGCCTTCTGTCTTTACTACACAAACCTGAATCCAAAACAATTCACGAAAATGTTAGGAACATCGGGCTACCAACTAGACATGATCTCTATTACTAAGGTTTGCTAATATTAGCAAACTTACAATTTGATGATTCATGAATACTTTTCTCCGCTACGTGACACATATCTGAACGTGGCTGATATCAGTGAGGACGTATCTTACTGATAGGACCCATTAATGAGTTATATTACCTTATGTTCTTCTTTCCAACAAGTCTCAAAATTGTCCCAATTTGTAAATTTAAACAACATAATATCATCGAACATTTGTAGCGTGGCGTCGAGTTGAGGTTAACTATGAACACCACTACCAAGAAACACGTGCCAAGTTAATCAGAAGGCGAAGGTTGGACGTAACCAAATAAATCCAGAAAATCCCCGAGAAGCCAAATATCAGAAGACAGTTAATGGACCAAATCGAGATGTATTCGCTGGCGATCTCGTGACATCGAAAAGATACCGAGATCGTGCCAGAATACAAGCTTGGTTACAGAACGTAACCGAATTCGCGCGAAGTTACAATCAAAGTGTAAGTAAAAGTCGTGTTCTCGTGATAAATGTGAGTCACTACACATTCATCCTGTATCATGCATCATTACGATGGCACCACTTTCGTTACTTGAAGGTTGGGCTTTATTAGACACAGTGTGGCTAAACTCAATTCAAATCTAAAAATATCTTGATTTGACCGCTTGTGCAAAACCTTACGAATTGTCGAAGTTACGCACCAATCGTTTTACGATGGTTTGACCTTCAACCTCCTCAGTGGACGGTACTTTTGAAGGGTTGTCAAAAAATCAAGGCAGCATACCATCTAACGGGTCGCTTCGTGTTATCCGTGTACAGAATCTCCGCTTTCACTTCAGTTCTGGAGGGTCGTGAAAACTGAGGTGAGGTGGTTTTAAATAAGTATCTTCTGAATTGTCTCGTAAAATTGATGTAGATGATGGTTTCAAAGTATTTCAGTGACATTAATATCCTCGCCCAGTGAAGTAGAGAAAATTGAAGTCCTGTAAGGCAGACGTACTGGCCGGAACTCCATGATAACTCATCTTTTGTCTGATACAATGGTAGTTTAGTTTGTAAGTCGCTCACCAATCAATTAACATCTGATTGTCAAGCCTAATTTCCGACATTGTATTGCCTCCCCCACAAAATGATGTGTGGTACTTCTGTAAGTTAGATAAGACGGTGGTACTGTTGACTTGTCGCGTATTCTTTTGCTCCCTTGTGACTTGTTTTTGTTTCTTTTACGGACTGCGACCCCCTATTAACGTTAGGTAATTAATGTTAAATACTCTTCATGTACTCCGTGCCTCGGTTTGATTCATTACGATGCTAGTACTTGAAAACATTAATGCTTCTCGCGATATTGTTTACTACGTGTATATATGTGTGTGGGAGTTAAGCATAACAAAAGTGTTAAAATGGCAGTGAAGACGGTCGAACGTTGGGATATAACGATATGAAGTAATAAATGAGAATAAGCAATGTTAGTGTACAGTTTAAGTAATAAATAAGTCATATAACATGATTACGTCGTAAATCACTATATTCGTGCTAACATTTTCAAGAGGATTAAATGTATCAAGTAGTTATCAAACATGGTATTTTTCTTATTACGTTTCGCAAAGTGATAATTATTTACACAGGATTTCTCCTCCTTTTTTGAGGGACGAAAATTTTGCTAGTTTAATTTATCTTTACCTTGAAGTCTGGTGATTGTCTCTGTAAAGTAAATAAGGTTAGTCACTGACTTTCATCTCAAATACACATTAATTTCTTCGACCAGTATTAGTGGCTTAGCATACATCTAATTGGCGTATACATTCAACCATTAGAAAGTTTGTGAATCACTGGAATCTTTGTGCTATTTGTTTATTTACTAAGCCAATTGTTCTACTTTTTAACTGATGACGTTCCCAATTATAGTTTTCTCTATATTTTTCGTTCTTGTAAGTTTCTAGTTTTCAACTACTTGAATAGGTCACAGATATATTTTTTGTAGTCAATCATTACTTACCGTTTGTAAGGTTAATGTTATAAATTTATTTCAACCGCTGAAAACTTTATCACACGAATGAGGTTACGAAAGATTCTCTGGTGTGTATAATCCTAGGGTGAAATTTCAAGTTATAATTCAAGGCTTATAAAGTGACTACGTAAATTATCCAATCAAATATTTATATATCATTTTGAGGGAGATTACCGTTTCCAAAACAATAAAATAGTTCTTACTGCTATAATATAGGCAAGGTACTCAAACAGCTAGCCGATTGCACTATTTCAGTGTAAGTACCCTATTTATATACCATTAGTTAAGCCTATGAGAATAAGTTGTAACTGAACTTCTAAGCCAATAAACTACTACGTTTCTCACTCAAACTCGAGATAGTGATAGTACTAATATCAATTTTCCGATCTATAAGTTATTGTTCGTCAGTTTATTACCATTTAACATAAGTTTTTACATATATTTATTTAAGTCTCTGGATGTAATACCTGATAATCATTTTTTGTTTGTAAGCTAGTTTTAAAATACATATTCAATAGTTTTGCTTTTTCCACGACCATTTCAAACTTTTAGATTCAATGAACCATCTAACTTGTCGTTTTTGGATGAAGAAAATTTCTGTATGGTTTCGAGTTTCCAACTTCATTAAAAATTCTCTCCTAGGGAATTAATTTGCAGTTCTCTAAACGCTATTCAAATATCAGTGACTTTAGAAGTGTACTTTCTAAGTCACACAATGTTCTGGTATTGACTGGTGCTGGTATAAGTGCTGAAAGTCATGTTCCAACCTTTAGAGGATCAGGTGGATTATGGAGGAATTTTTCTTCCCAGGTGATTTCTTTAAAAATAATTGTGAAAAAAGTTATTTGAAGGATCTTGCTACACCCGATGCATTTCATTCACATCCTGGTTTGGTTTGGGAGTTTTATCATTACCGTCGTGAAGTCGTCCGTCGTAGATGTCCTAATGCTGGACATATAGCTCTTGCCCATGCAGAGAAACAATACACTGAATGTGGTCGCTCATTCTTTGTCATTACACAGAATGTGGATGGCCTTCATGCCAAAGCAGGGAGTGTTAATGTATTGGAATTACACGGTATGTCCAAACGCATAAATAGTAGTTTCTCATCAGAATGTTTCCTGAGTTGCTACCATTGTTTACACCTTATTAAAGAATACGCGGCTATTGTAGACTTTTTCTTACAGAAATTCACTTGCAGTATTATACTAATTTAAAAATTCCAGAGAAGTATAGTATTTACATATTGTTCACCAAACGTTAACGTGGCTGAAAAATAAATGTATCTAATAAGAAACAACCGTAACTCAAACATTACACTTTATTCAAATCTAAAATGAAGCTTACGAAGAATCCCATGGTGATTAGTTGACAATATCTTCCAGATTCATGAATTCATTTATTTTGATTTAATCTGTATGTGTATATGTTTAATTTGTAAGATTGATGGTTGAGAATTAGACAATATCGTTGACAGAAAAGGACATTCATTCATTTTCTATATTCCAACTAATCTTCGATATGGTATTCACCTTTTTTTCAAACAACTGATATTTTTCTGTTTAAATTCACTGAGTCTCATCATATGATTTTTTCATCTTTCTGTGATATTAAGAGATATGGCAATGTGAGATAATACATTATTGAGATATCTTTCACCTCTCTTAGGAGCAACAATGCCAGGATATTTGGGATGCGTTTCTCCCCTCTAGATGCAACTCGTTGCTTCAGAACTGGTCTGCGTCAACACATGAACTAAGGATATGGAGTGAAGTAGCCGAACGCGTCGACAACTTCATTTGTCTTGGAAGTCTGATCAGCCCTAATGGGTTTGTGCCTGACGAAATCTCTGTACGGATTCAGAAAGCTCGTTTGGCACTTGCCAAACTGCGCAGCAGTTCGTTCTGTTCTACTTCACGGCTGCGAAACGTGGCCATTGAGAGTAGAAGATACTCGTAAGCTACTAGTATTTGACTATAGATGTCTTAGAAATATTGCTGACATCTGCTGGAATCACCGGGTAAATAATAGTGAGGTTAGACGCAGGGTATTAGGGGATGATGACAAACCATTTGATGAGGTTGTAAATCGTCATGGACAGATATCGTTGGGCCACGTGTTACGTATATCGGAACATTAATTACCACGGTGAGCAATGCTAAATAATGTTGGAGATGGTTGGAAGAAAGTTAAAGGCGGCCAAACCAAAACGTTGAACCAGTCCATAAAGTCACTAGCTTCTGGCCTGAGCCATGTTGGTAGATGGAGACTATCTGGTTGTGGTCCGTACGACAATCGTAAGTAGTGGTTGGAGACACTGTGTGACATGGTTCACAATCGATCACAATGGCGTAGGTGTATACACCCATTGTCTTCCCTTAAACTGTGAGATTAAAATTACTTTATTTCTTTACTTCTACGAACTAATTCTTTCTTCGTGTATTGTATCCTTATATAGAATTTTTGTTTCATATATTACTACCAATGAAGTAACTACTTTTATGAATTTGGTGTTCATCGTGTTGTTCTAATGAGGTGTTGCACCTTGGAACGATGCATATATGTGGCTTGTCCTACGTTGTAGCTGACTGACTGGCTGACTTCTCTGTTTCATCAATACAAGCGTAGCTCCTTAATTAATATCCTAACCTGTAACATATTATACTATAGATTTTTCAGTCGAATTTCCTTTTAATTCACAAATAAATGTTGTGGTTATAATACATTTAGTAATGGTCGCTTGGAGTTTTATGTACATTAATATCTTTTCATAACCGTTTCATCACCATTTAGACAAATTAGTCGATGCTATTACCTCAAAAAGTGAAATGTTCTAGGTCCTATAAATATTTAAACAACGATTCTGTTGATCCTGAATAATTCTTGCGTACATGTTTACAGACAGTCATTTTATCGTCAGTATTACTAACGTCATTGCATCATCGAATTTGAGTAACATTATGGGTAAACTAAAAAGTCAGTCATGGCCAACTCTGTCCTAAACGTTTTTCTGACAGTGTTTAGATCTTCCATTGGGCTCTGATGTTCAGTTCTCAAAGTCATTGTGTACGTTTGTATATGCAATAGGTCTGTGCGTGATTAATCTTTAGTATGATGAACTTTGTAGTCAGAATCTGATCTGCTTCAGCTTGGGCACCCGGGCAGTATCCTATCCCTCAAATAAATCGAATAATTTATGTGGCGCATATGTATTTGGTGCCTCCTTTTGCTTTAAATACTCTGGTAGTAAGGTAAGAAGACATAAACGTAGAGTTAACACAAAATTATTAGTAACAATTAAGTCTGGTGGCTACCCAACATCAAAATGACCCAACTTCAATGGTCGACATTTTAAAATCTCAAGTTTCATACCTTAAAGTTTATGCCTTACTCAACAAAATTGGCGTTTGTTTACTACTCGTTTCCGTTACTAGGTTTTTTAAATATATTAGCAGTTGAAGAAATGAAATACCCGTCTTCTAACCAAGCTTGACGGTGGCT
Organism: Schistosoma mattheei; assembly: GCA_944470405.2. Taxonomy (NCBI): domain Eukaryota; kingdom Metazoa; phylum Platyhelminthes; class Trematoda; order Strigeidida; family Schistosomatidae; genus Schistosoma; species Schistosoma mattheei. Next base: position 36,802,972 of record OX103944.1, read on the forward strand.
TATGTGAAGCGAATTAATTTAGTCGTATCATATTAATGTTACCAGCTGACTTTAAATTCACAAAGTTGAAAGAATTCTGCTGTCTGTGTAGCATGTTCTGTTTGTTATAATCTAGTTGGATGAAAATATTTTTAATTGGCTCTTTCAGCATTTATAATCTATGTTTTGGGATACTTTTGTGTTGATCCTTTAAAGGAAAACTATATACTTAAGTTACATAATATGAAAATTTCATTTTTGTATAAAACTTGTCTTTTACTAACAGGAAACCTTTATAAAACACAATGTTTAAAGTGCAGTGACATTCAAGTGAATTTTGACAGTCCGATATGTGCAGCATTACTTGGTCGCGGGTAAGTAATTGATTTGTTAATTATTTTTATCATATTGACTATGATTTGAAAACGTTTCTTTTTCAAATGATCTTCACAGTTAATGCATACTGTATAATTTGTATCTCAGTTAATACATTTGACAATGTATTTAGTTATGCAAAAGGATAAAAATTTGTAAAATACTCGGTTCATAGTTTTATATATGTGACAGACTATATCGGTGAGCATATGCACAAGCATATATTTCAATGGAATTGAGTAATTCGTTTGAATGTTTGTAGTTTTCGATACAGTGCAATTTAACTTTATCTAATATCTAGTTATTGGTTAACTCCGCCTGTAGCTCTTATAGGGTTACTGCCGGTCCCAAGCCCGGGTAAAGGAGGAGGGTTGGGCATGGGGTTAGCGTCCCCATCCCGTAGAAAACTAACTCGCTAAAAAAACGCTTACCAGAAAAAATAATCCAAACCATTTAAACTCTGCCCTGGGAGTTAGAAGGTCTTCAGTTAGAAGAATTATGACGCTTCATGGTGAAAGCCGAGTTCCTTCGGAAGCCACGAGGCCGATGCCCCTTCTAACAACCAGAGCAAAAATTTTTATAGGTACATGGAACGTTCGAACAATGTGGGAAACCGGGAAGACCAGTCAAATAGCAATGGAAATGAGGAGATACAACTTAGCAGTACTGGGAATCAGCGAAACCCACTGGACCCAAGCTGGACAGAAAAGGCTAGCTACGGGAGAGATGCTGCTATACTCCGGTCACGAAGAGGACAATGCTCCACACACTCAGGGAGTCGCTCTTATGCTGTCCAAAGTAGCACGAAATGCACTTGTAGGATGGGAGTCTCACGGATCCAGAATCATCAAAGCATCATTCAAAACAAAGAAGGAGGGGATCTTAATGAATATTATCCAATGTTATGCACCCACCAATGATAGCAACGACGACATTAAAGATCAGTTCTACGAGCGGCTGCAGTCAATCATTGAGAAATGCCCAAGAAAGGACCTAACTATTCTGATGGGAGATCTAAATGCCAAAGTCGGAATAGACAACACTGGATATGAAGATATTATGGGACGACATGGACTGGGAGAAAGAAACGAAAATGGAGAAAGATTTGCAAATCTGTGTGCATTCAACAAATTGGTCATAGGAGGCACAATATTTCCACACAAGCGTATACACAAGGCTACATGGATCTCACCGGACCACACTACAGAGAACCAAATAGATCATATTTGCATCAACAAAAAATTCCGAAGGACAATGGAAGATGTGAGAACCAGGAGAGGTGCTGACGTAGCTTCAGATCACCACCTAGTTGTAGCCAATTTAAAACTGAAGCTAAAAAAGAACTGGACAAGTGGACAAACAGCACTACAAAGGTTCAATACAGCCTTCCTTCGAGATACTGACAAACTCAATGAATTCAAGATAGCTCTCAACAACAGGTTCCAAGCCTTACAAGATCTACTGAAAGAAGAAGAAACTAGTATGGAGGACAACTGGAAAGGCATCAAGGAAGCATTAACTTCAACGTGTCAAGAGGTTCTGGGCCTAAAGAAACACCATCATAAGGAATGGATCTCTATGGAAACACTGGACAAGATCAAAGAAAGGAAGAACAAGAAGGCAGCAATTAACAACAGCCGAACACGAGCAGAGAAAGTCCAAGCACAAGCTGAATACATAGAAGCAAACAAACAAGTGAAGAGGAGCATTAGAGCCGACAAGAAGAAATACGTGGAAGAACTAGCAACGACGGCAGAAAAAGCTGCTAGAGAAGGAAATATGAAACAGCTTCACGATACAACGAAGAAACTAGCAGGGAAATACAGTAAACCAGAGAGGCCGGTCAAAGACAAAGAAGGCAAGCCAATCACCGAAATTCAACAACAGCGTAACAGATGGGTAGAATACTTCGAGGAACTCCTGAATAGGCCGGCTCCAATGAATCCACCGGACATCGAAGCAGCACACATAGATCTTCCTATAGATGTCAACCCACCAACGACGGAAGAAATTAGAATGGCCGTCAGACAAATCAAGAACGGGAAAGCAGCAGGACCCGACAACATACCAGCTGAAGCACTGAAATCAGACATCGAAGCAACCACAAGCATGCTATACCTTCTATTCAAAAAGATTTGGGAGGAGGAACAAGTGCCGATGGACTGGAAAGAAGGACACCTCGTCAAGATTCCAAAGAAAGGAGATCTGAGCAAATGTGAAAACTACAGAGGCATTACACTACTGTCAATACCAGGGAAAGTCTTCAACAGAGTGTTGCTGAACCGGATGAAGGATGCAGTAGACGCCCAACTTCGAGATCAACAAGCTGGATTCCGTAAGGATCGGTCGTGCACAGACCAAATTGCAACACTACGGATCATCGTCGAACAATCAGTTGAGTGGAACTCATCACTATACATCAACTTCATTGATTATGAAAAGGCATTCGACAGTGTAGATAGGAGGACATTATGGAAACTTCTTCGACACTACGGAGTTCCTGAGAAGATTGTCAACATTATCCGGAACTCATACGACGGACTACAGTGCAAAGTAGTGCATGGAGGACAGCTGACAGATGCATTCCAAGTAAGGACTGGAGTCAGACAAGGCTGTTTACTCTCTCCCTTCCTCTTTCTTCTGGTGGTCGACTGGATTATGAAGACCTCGACATCTGAAGGAAAACACGGAATACAATGGACAGCTCAGAATCAATTAGACGATTTGGACTTCGCAGACGACCTAGCCCTCCTATCACGTACACACGAACAGATGCAGATGAAGACAGCCAGTGTAGCAGCAGTCTCTGCATCAGTAGGCCTCAGCATACACAAAGGGAAAACCAAGGTCCTCAAATTCAAAGCGGAGAACAGCAATCCAATCACTCTTGATGGCGAAACTCTGGAAGATGTAGAGTCCTTCACATACCTAGGAAGCATCATCGATGAACAAGGAGGTTCAGATGCAGACGTAAAGGCGAGGATCGGCAAAGCAAGGGTCGCATTCCTACAATTGAAGAACATATGGAACTCAAAACAACTTTCAACCAATATCAAAGTGAGAATCTTCAATACGAACGTCAAGGCAGTTCTACTGTATGGAGCTGAAACTTGGAGAACTACAACAACCACAATCAAGAAAGTACAAGTATTTATAAATAGCTGTCTACGCAAGATACTCAACATCCACTGGCCGGATACCATCAGCAATAGCCTTCTGTGGGAGAGAACAAACCAACTTCCAGCTGAAGAAGAAATTAGGAAAAGACGATGGAAATGGATAGGACATACATTACGCAAATCGTCAAACTGCATCACGAGGCAAGCCCTAACTTGGAATCCTGAAGGGAAGCGAAAAAGAGGAAGGCCAAAGAACACATTGCGTCGGATAATAGAAGCAGATATGAAAAGGATGAATTACAACTGGACGGAGCTAGAAAGGATTGCCCAGGACAGGGTTGGATGGAGAATGCTGGTGAGTGGCCTATGCTCCTTCACGAGGAGTAACTGGCGTAAGTAAGTTATTGGTTGGTAAATTTTTCGATCTTTACTAATAGAGTTCGAATTTCAATTGTAAATCAGTCCGTTTAGTTTAGTGTGAGAAAATCGAATGTACAGTTAAAATCGCTAGCATAAAACTTCAAATTACATTAGTATTTGTGTAATTCATAGAGTTCTTCAAAGATATCTTTTCGTCAAAGTTTAATTATGAAAGTCTCATTATCGTTCGATTACTGTTATAAAATTGATCTACCTAGTTAAACATTGGTTGTTTCCAACTTCTATGAAACTATGTAAACGTGAATTCCTTCATTTTCAGTTCACCAATCGTTGAGATTATTCCATACAAGCCAATTCCTGCATCTCAGTTACCACGTTGTCAAAATCTTATTAACAGTAATATATGTGGTGGACTGCTACGACCACATGTTGTTTGGTTTGGAGAAAATCTTGAACCACATATCCTTTCTAAAGCTGATGAAATAGTTCAGAAAGCTGATGTTTGTCTGGTTGTTGGTACTAGTTCTGTTGTTTATCCCGCTGCAAGTTTTGCTCCATCTTTAGCCAACCGTGGAATTCCTGTCGCTGAAATCAATGTAGAAGTTACTCCAGCCACTCATTTATTACAGTTAGTGTTTTATCAATATTCCTTTTCTTTAACAATAATTATGGTGTTAGATTTTGTTATGTAATTACTTATAAATGTTAGAATTTGTTTCACTTTGACGTTTTATTTTATCACCATAAATTATTGTCATTCTAATCCATACACATTCCGTTAATTTCTACACTGTCCCACATTGTTAGTTAAAAAGAATATTGTCCAGTGAAGTCATGTACAATTAATAAGAAGCTAGTGGGAACAAAATTCACATAATTTAGTGATAAGATATTAGTTTACAAAAGTCAATTAATGAACAAAGTGACAAAACTATAACATATGTGTTCTATTGTTTGACTGTTATTCTACAATGACGTAACAAACATGGATTTTGGAAAGTAATAATTACCGAAAAAACCCATTTAGTTTAATGTTACCATATGTTATGCTCTCCTCTTTGTATCATAAAACCAAACGGTGTTTTCAGCTTACTTTCGTAATTGCTGCTCTTCAGTATTTTAGTCTTCGCTAGATAATATGTTGGCGTTCGAAGCAATAGATACTGGGTCCCAATCTCAGTATAAATTTTAACACGAGGGTGCTAGTTCATCTTAACTGATAATTGTCATTTAAGAGGAATTTAATTGTTAGCCTCTCAAAGATAATTGTTTTCATGGGAACGTTATAGTATTCCACTCGTTTCTCAATTTTCACTAGCCGTAATTAACTTTCTTATTAAGCGCATATTAATAACGATTTCATATGTTATTACCAGCATAGGTGTTATAACTCTTGTCTTCTTACGGTTAATGACCCAGCTATTCCTATTGCTTAGTATTCTCGGACACCGATTCACTCGACAAGTCCCCAAATCAAAACACGGTTGAACAGGAATAAGATTATATTCCAAATAGCAAGTCAGAAGCATAATAGGGAAAAACGTCAGTATATTTATAGTTTTTTACATAAGAAGATTCCAGAATATTCTCCGACTATCGACTGGTGCTGATTGGATAAGAATCAGCCAATCAGCGTGCAGCAAAGCAATCATGCATTGAGCATGCTTTAATCTAGTCTATGTCCCGCTAACACCTCCCCTCTGAGCAGATTCGTAGGATCTGGTGCTAGGGTCCAACTGCAACCGAGTGACTGGCCTGTGCTTTCGATTAGTCCATCGTCTAGGCAATAGAGAAGTATCACTCTTTTCTTGCACAGAAACTGACGTGTCTATTCCCGGCGTTTTGATTTCAAAGGTGTCTAGCAGAACATCAAGAGGTAATCGATATTGAATCTTGTTGCTGGCTATCGAAGTTGCTTTCAATTGGTTAGCATGACGTACCCAAACTTCCGAGCCAACTGACACCTCGTAAACCACACTCCCCTTCTTTTTCAAGATCCGACCAGCTGTCCATGTAGGATGTTTCCCACGATAGTCCATAGCAAGCACTTTTTGTCCCACCGTGAACAATCGTCTTTGTGCCCCATGATGTCGGTTAAACTGATTCTCCATCGATAGGTTTCGTTGGGGTTCAATAGCTGGCGTAGGACGGATGACATCGGAATGTGTTCGTATCTTTCTTTTCAGTTTTTCTAGTAACCTTTCACCTGTCTTCTTTGGAAGTACTGGGGTGTCCAATGATGAACACGATACGTTACAGACACTGTTAATTGGTACATCCATTATTCCAAGTTTGTCTAGCATATCTAGACCAAGAAGATCAAGGTTCGGCCGTTCTGTTAGGTAACATATTCCTGTACAGTTAGTTCCATTGAAGGAAAATTCACACTGTAATTCACCAACCAGTTTTAGCACACCACCTGATGCGTTTTTAGCCGTTTTCTTAGATGGCTTCATTGGCGGTTTACCCAGCAAGTTATACGTTTCTCTAGACACTAACGTGATATCTGATGCCGTGTCAATTTGAAGACGAGCTGATATGCCGTTTATCTGGATGGTAACATACTTTCTCCGAATGTCATAGTTTGTTTGAAAAGCAGCTACCAGAGAAAGAGATTTAGACTCGGCTGATTTCACATGTCGAGGACGTTTATGCTTCTTCTTAGGCTGAGACGTACGCTTCGGTGGACAATGACCTTCTTTATGTCCACGTTTGTTGCACTCCTGACATTTATGCTTCTTGAATGGACAGAATCGTGCATAATGCCAATCACCGCATAACCAGCATGCAGTCCTTGGTTTGTTACGAGTTGTTACCGGCTTCTGAACTTTTAACCTAGTAATAGTATTTACACTACCGCAGGTTAATTTAGGATTTACCTGTTCAATCAACTCGTTGTCGTGTCTGATGCTTTGTAGACGCTTACACTCATCTGTCAATGTTCTGAGTGTGACGTTTGGGTCTTGATCCAGTCGAGCTAAAAGTCTCGTCCTGATCTCAGCATCTTGTGGTGACTGAAGAGCTTTGATGAATATTAAGCATTTAAATTGGTCATCAGTCAACGAGCGTAACTTGAAACGTTCACATTCTCTGTTGACAATGTCTGCTAGAACACCATATTCATCAGCTTCGCGTTTCACCAAATTTAGACACCGATAACGAATACTAAACAACGAGGATGACTCGCCGAATATCTCTGACAACTGAAATACCGTCTCCTCGAAACTGAGCTCTCGAGGTAACTTTGGCAATATATGGTCAGCAAAACGTGCATGTTCACTGCTTCCCAACTTACGTACCAACAATCGGGTCTTCCACGCATCGTCTTGGTTACAGAATTCTGTTCTAAATGTATCTTCCCAACGTTTGAACCACGTGAGAAAAGTATTTCCACTTTCGGGATCATAGATGAATTCTGGGATGCTGCTAGCAACTGCATCACAAGACGTACTTAAAATAGCATGTGAACCCGAGCTGTGAATGTTGAGCTGTTGAGTCAGGGTCTCTAACAACCGCATTTGTGCATCAAGTTGTGCTTGCTGTTGTTGTAGTATTCGGTTAAGCTGGTCATCTGATATAGGCATCTTGAATTTGTTTTCCTTTTTCCCCGTCGCCACTGTTATAACTCTTGTCTTCTTACGGTTAATGACCCAGCTATTCCTATTGCTTAGTATTCTCGGACACCGATTCACTCGACAAGTCCCCAAATCAAAACACGGTTGAACAGGAATAAGATTATATTCCAAATAGCAAGTCAGAAGCATAATAGGGAAAAACGTCAGTATATTTATAGTTTTTTACATAAGAAGATTCCAGAATATTCTCCGACTATCGACTGGTGCTGATTGGATAAGAATCAGCCAATCAGCGTGCAGCAAAGCAATCATGCATTGAGCATGCTTTAATCTAGTCTATGTCCCGCTAACAATAGGGTTGTGGAGATTGTTCGCACGCAAGACCGATTGTCTTGGATTCGAGTCCTATATGTGGGATCGTGGATGCGCACTTCTGAGGAAGTCCCGTACTAGGACGAGACGGCCGTCCAGTGCTCCCAGGTTTTCAGTGGTGTTCTAACATTGATGCATTGATGATATTAATTTAATCGTTAGAAGTACTTATTAACAAGTTATTCTTTCCTTCTCTCAACATTACATCATTATTCTATTTCAGATACCATTTTCAAGGAAAATCTGGTGATATTCTACCGAAACTATTTGATTCCTTAGCCTTAACTTAGTCGATATGATAATTAAATAATGCTATTTTTGTATGTATCTACCTTCAACTTCATTTATTTGTTTTGTAATCTTTGTTTACGTTGAATCTTTTGTATAGTCTATTCTAATTACACTTTCTATTGAGATATCAGTTGGACAAAAAGAAAGAAATCAGCATATCATAAGATTATTTTATTGTGCTTTCTTTTCAGAGAAGTTCGCACCAATGTGGCTGTTATTTTTTGTCTATTTCAAACAGATTATATCTTTTGTTTTGTTCCCAGAAGTCATATATGAAAGAGAACTATACTTTTATCGGAAGGGGGGCTTCCTATTCCTTTTTCATCAGCCGAGATTTTCAGCTTAATTTGCTTTTTGTGCTGTAAAGCAAGATGTCACCTGGCCCCTTCCTAAACGGTAATATTTCAGTCGCAATTTCATTTATTTGTTTGAACACTTAAGTATTGGTACAAAGAGGAACCGATTACATATGCATCACACAAGTCACTTGGTTTGTGTGTGGTCTATGATTCTGCATGAGTGCCCAGGTTGAAACAGGTGGTTTTTTAGGGGGCCACACCTCGAGCCTTCGACCTAAAGGTTTGATCCACAAGGCAGTGAAGCAACGTCAGGAGATGCAGTCCCATGGTAGTCGGTGACCAATAATTGGTTCATACGCCATTTCTTTCCTTAGGATCCTGAAGTCCATGTACACGATTGATTTAGAATCAGGGTTTCCCGACTCCACTAGGTGGACTCTCCGTGTTTACCAACTGAGTTAAAGCACCGGACATTTCACTTTTCGTCCTCTCAATTTCGTAAACAACACCCCCGCTACGAGAAGGTAATGAGTAGGACTTCCGTGGCAGTGACTATACTTGTGGCTATGTGAGAGTATGTCGAGAGGTAGAGCTGACTCTCCCCACCCTCGGTCTTACCTGGGGAGCTTGCTAGCCTTCTACTATTTATTTTTCGATAGAATAAAGTTGTTAGCGAGCATAGTCTACGTTTGAAGAGAGTACCATAAGCCGTAACGGTAGTCATGGATAAGTTACTAGGATACAGGTAGTGATTGGTTATCTGAAATAAAACCGTATATTTTATTGTTCTTGTCATCAACCGAGCGATGACGATGAAATCAAAATTCTGTAAAAGGATTTCTTTTTAAACTAAGTTGTTTTGAACATGTACATTTTTCATAAATTGTAGTAATTGATAAGCTACTTTCCGTAGGGAAATGTAAGCAATTGATAGTCGTATAAGTTTATCAGGCATTAGTAATCAGTGCCATGTGTGTGTAGTCTTTAGTGTGGATTGAATTTGTTGGTCAATTTGCAAAGTAGCCACTAGTCTAGAAAATATGTAGCTTTCATATCAGGTAGTTAAAGGTAGCCGACAAATGGACACTCGAGTTTTGAATGACTCAATGCTAACGTCTTGGATACAAGCTTGATGGCCTCTTTCGACCTTCAGTGCGAGTATCTATCCTCTCGAGATTTCAGGTAAGCCTTACTGACGAGAGTAAACTAGCAGGAAACTTAGCTCTAGAGTTTCTTACCAGCTAACTCTAGCCACCTCTCAGTCGATACTCATTATAACAACCAGTAAAGTATAAATAACAACAAAATATGTTGATTCATACCATTTCTATAGATAAAGAATCGATGTCAAATTCATAAATCTGTTAACTAGAGATATTCAATAGATGATTTATTCCCTTACTTAACACTGATGTTACTAGAAATACCATGTAAGTTGACACCAGAAACACTTCACAGTTAAAACAAATTTTGGAAAGGGAATGGCGTGATTTATAAGCGTGTTAAAGGTAGATATCGAGCCAAATTCGTCCACCTAAATATTATCATTCATTTTATGAATAGGCTTTCTCTTTCATGAGGTCCTATAGGACGAACGAATTGTATAAGGATTGAATCGTTTTCCTTAATAGCACTCATTAGGTTTCGGTCTTGAACCCCACTTCACCCCTTTATTTCTAACAGGCGATAATCATCACTAGTCTTTACATAAAGCTTTGAGAAAAATGTAATACGCAATATTTTGTATCGAATAAATGAATTACATTAAGTTTCAAATTAATCAAAACACTTGACATTCAAATACTCGTTTAGTATAGAAATAACTTCAGCTGCTCTGTTGCCCATGTGATTGTGTGATCTGACTCATTTAGTGAATATCATTATACGTCATGTCATGGAATGAAGAACTAACACAAAAACTACTTAAAAGTAGTTCACATTTTAAAGGTAAATTTTATGTGGCCTAACTGAGAAGTATGATTGTATGTTGGCGAACAAATTGTAATTTGTAAGCTCTCAGACAAATTAAGGTGGATTATATAGTTGTTCGCATTTGTTGAAGGACGGCGTTTTTAAACCTGGAATTTTCGGCATTTATTTACTTCTAAACCTGTATGGAATGAATCCTAGTTGTTCACTACATTAAAATATTTAATTTTTTCGTAGTCAATGTATAGAAGATTACTAATAACTTGATGTTACAAAATAGGTGAACCTAGAATTCCATGTAATGCCGAATAGTATAAAATATATCCAATATGTGGAATTTACTGATTCCAAATTTATATAAGAAATCATCCTGAAATGACTTTTGTGTAGATTCGTAAAAAATTATTCATTCTACTTACAAATTCTGATATGTTTTGCTTCGTTGTTCATGCTCTAGTTCGATTAGACTGTTAATACTGATACATCTATTGTCGTAAATATCTACCTTAATCATAAATGATCTAAGAGAAACTGTAAACTAAATGTACCTCAATTTTTCATTCTAGTAAAAAATTCCTCATTTATTCCATTTTAATCACTAATATTTTTCAATACACGGTGGAAGAAAACAACTAGCAGAGTAATTCAACGAAATAAGGAGAAAATAACTGCGTGGATAGAAGAAAGATTCTTTTACATACTGAGATTTGTCAGTGAGTCTCGTATCTCTGTAGAATAATAATAAATTATATTCTGAAACTAATAATTACAGAATTCACGCCAGTTCACAGGCATGATCAATTTGATATAAATAGTAACAGATGTACAGAGCAAACATGTGGTAGAAGAAAGTTTTAAGTATACTAGACCAGTAATTGTTTAGGTAGTACATGTATTACAGCGATCCAATGCATCAGCCGGGAATTTTTAATATTTCTTAAATGGATAGCCTGTTGATTTATGAATGGAGTAATTAAGGTCATTTCATGTGTCAGATCGAACTAATGACAATTATCTACAACTAAAGAAATTAAAACGAAAACAGAGGGCACGGAATTACCAAAATATATCAGTCAGGTCTACCAAAATCATGTATCATAGTGATATACTGTTATTGTTATTCAAATTAGTTAAACTTGCTGGGAACGGTGTTAACATAAAATGACATCAAGTAGGTGGTTTTACTTAGGGAATACACTAATAAAAATGGCTAAAAATTTAAAGTTCCTATAATATCACTTGTGGAATCAGATACACTTACAAGCGCTAGCACATCCAATGCATTTTAAGAGGAGCAGTATGCATCGATGCAGCAAATAAATAATGGGAGTGATTTTATCGTACGGATAGATTGTGGTAGGTTATTCCAGAGTCTAGAAAATTTACAGGTAAAGTAATTCATATATACATATATATCGAGAAGTATTTGATGAAACTAATTTTATTCTGCATTTGAACAGCACGAGTAATCGGTCTCATAAATAAAGTATATAGTGTCGTAAAATATTTTTCAGCATATAATGAATTAACTCAGGATATCAGTTTCAGTTTGGGAAGGACAGGAGGCTCGATGGCCTATGTTAGTCCTGGCAATGGTGGTCTCTCAGTTGATCCAACTTTCTTTTGAAAGAGTCGACGGATGGAGCCTCAACCACGTGCTGAGGTAGTGAATTCCACTCGTTGATGATTCGATGGGAAAGTCGATAGTCAGCTGACAAGTAATTTGTTCTCGGCTTGTGAACTTTTTTGGAGTGTCCTCGTAAATTCTCTGTTTTGGAAGACAAGAAAAATGAGGGCATGTTAGGTGCAAATTTATCACTAAGCAATTTGTAGACTGTAATCAAGTCGCCTCTAGTTCTGCGATATGACAACGGGAAAAGGTTCAGCTTGGCCAGTCGAGATTCATACGGAAGCTTCGCTATTCCGGGAACCAGCTTAGTCGCCGTTCTCTGAACCTTTTCCAGAAGCTCACTGTCTTTTTTAAAGCAGGGGCTAGCCGCTTGTATGCAGTACTCAAGTTTAGGACGAACGAACACTGTATACAAAGTCAAAAACGTCTTACGTCGACATGACTAAAAGCCCTACGTATTGACCATAACGTTCTAAAACTTTTGGCGGCTATTGCACGGCAGTGTGCAGTAGTCTTTAAGTCTTGACTAACGATAACTCCTAAGTCATTATATGTCTGGACGACAGGTAGCTCAGTGTTATTCATCGTGTATGTATCTGTGCCTTGATGACCGATATGCATCACAACACACTTGGAAGTATTTATCGGCAACTGCCATGTTTGAGACCATTCAGATAACTTCTTCAGGTCATTTTGAAGTTCTAAGCTATCACTCTTACATCGTATCGTTCTCCATATCTTGACATCGTCAGCATATAGCAAGACCGATGATGATAGGAGACAAGGAAGGTCATTTACATACAAGAGGAATAGCACTGGCCCCAAAACTGTACCCTGGGGCACTCCACTAAGCACAGTTTCCCAGCTAGATAACTTTGAGTTCACCCGAACTCTTTGTTGACGCCCAACTAAGAAGTCTTTTATCCACATCAATAAATTGCCTCCAATCCCGACTTTCTTAACTTATATAACAGCCGGTTGTGCGGAACTTTATCAAAAGCTTTACTGAAATCAATGAAGGCGACGTCTACAGGTAGCTTTTGGTCCTTAAGAGCGCACCAGCTTTCACGAGCCACTAATAAGTTAGTGAGACAAGAATAACCTATTCTGAAGCCGTGCTGCTTCTCCGAGAGGATCCGGTTTTTATCGAGATACTTAAACAGCTCCTTCCGAATAATCTTTTCTAATATTTTAACAACCACACTAGTTAGGCTAACGGGGCGGTAGTTCTCAGGTTTGTGTTTCGTACCTGTTTTGAAGACAGGACTTACTATGGCGTTTTTCCAATCTTTCGGTAAGCGACCCTGCGTAACGGATAGGTTAAAGCATGTACTTAAAGGGTTCGCAACGAAGTTAGATAATTCCTTCAGTAGCCTAGGATGTAATTCATCGGGCCCCGTGGATTTACCTATGTCAAGCTTATTTAGCAGACCAAAGACATCGAGTTCTTTAATGGTCACGCTATCCAGTGTATGTATGGGGGGATCTGTATACGCTGACGGGAAGGGTGCTTCTATGGTGTATACATTGCTAAAGTAGTTTGAGAACACTTGAGCCTTACCAAAGTCGTCCTCCACTAATGATGAAGCAGTACTGTCTCCCCATAGAGCAGGAATATTTTCTCTTCTCTTTGTCCTTTGGTTTATATAAGAATACAAGCGTTTAGGACATTCTATGGATTCCTTAACAATCTTTTCTTCGTACAATTTTCTAGACTTACGGAGGGTCGAGGCACAGGTATTCCGGACTTTTCGATACTGAGATTTAGTTTCATCAGTCCACAGTAACCTAAATCTATCCCACATTTTTCTTCTCTTACGGAGAAGGATGAGGACCTCCCTACTGAACCATGGTGGGGAGTTTCTCGGCCCCTTTGGTATAGTCCAAGGGATGTGGGGTGTGGTAACTTTTAAGTATGAATTTCGAAATGCGTCCCAGGCCGTTTCAATGGAGGACTCTGGGTCTATTGTCCAATCTATTAACGATGCTGAGTGCATGATGTCTGGTATGTTTGCTTTCCAGACGTTGGGTCTGGACTGGACTGACGCGTCCTCATGACTGGCAGTTATATGGAAGTCGAAAGTTAAAACTGCGTGGTCACTTTTACCTAAGGGTGGCATATGATGGAGGTTCGCAACATCATCCTCATAGTGAGTCAGTATAAGATCTAATAAGGATGATTCAGTGTCCGGATCGTACCTTGTCGCTTCTTTCACATGTTGCACTAGAGCACATGTGATAACCCCATCAACTAGTTCCTGCTCGAAAGAATTCTCCGACGATTTAGTTCGCAGATTTTCCCAGTCTACCATAGGTGCATTAAAGTCCCCTAGGATTAGACATCGACCACTTTGGGACCAAGTATTGAGACTGCTTAACAGGATCTCATTTGCCTCACAGCTTGGACTGCGATAGACCAAACCAATCAGCAGCTCTTGTCCCTTGCATTTTAAGCGAAGACTAACTAATTCACACGTCCCACTCTCATGGGATACACTATCGATAATGGTAAATGGGATAGCATTCCTAATGAATAGAGCTACTCCCCCTCCTTTGCGTTTTTGTGTTCTGTCGGCCCTTACTAACGTAAAGCCCTCGAAATCAAGTTCTATACTATCTATAGCCTGTGTCAGCCAGGTTTCTGTTACTGCGATTATATCTGGCTTTGTAGAGTCAATCTGTACACCTAGTTCCGATCGCTTATTAAGTAAGCTTCGTGCATTGGTGTAACAGATCCGTTTTTTTTCCTAACTAATAAGCATTGAAGTTGATTTTAAGAAGAAAAATGTTTTAGATCATATAATAAAAGATCAAGAAGATGATCTTCATTGCATTGCAACGCTAGCCTGTGATGTTTAAAGAGTTAATAATGTCCCATAAATTTGTTCATAGTTTCTTAGTATGATTTCTAATAAACACACAGCATAGAATATTTTAGATGTATTTATGCATAATAACTGTACTTATATTTTATAGTTATGATATTCAGTTGACAATGATCTAGATTGTGTTAGGTTGTATAAAAAATAACAGAAGATCATTTTCAGTCTATTTTCTTTGTCAGTCAACCTTTTGTAAAATACCTATTTTCAGCAGTCGGAGTACACCAGTTCTGTTCTTTCTTTTCAGTTTACTTGGATTCATATTTTGGTGCATAAAACAGAAAATGGAACGGTTTCAAGGCTTCTATTTGTGTCATTAATGAAAAACAAACTGTTTTTAATGCTTATATTGAGCGGTGGCTAGTGCTAAAGGTTTAAGCTCAGCTTGACTTAGTTCGGTTTTGGTAATTGAAAAGTATCACTAGTCTTCAAATATAGAATGTAGCTTGAAGCAATGTAAATCAATCTTTTTGGTAAACAAATGAGGTAGGATAACAACAATTTATCACCGAAAAATTAGGCCCCACGAGTACTGTAGTCTTTGAATTAACTAATGATTCTTTTGTACTTGTTGAATGCTTGATTTCGAATTCTAAATACAATACATTCGTTTGTGCTCATCTGGCACTTCTTGATTCAATCGCGTTATTTCTGGGATTCTTAGTTTATACTACAATTCAAATAATTCGAAATACCAAAAGTACATATAGGTATGATAGTTATACAAAAATGTGTAGTATGTGTAAACAAGAGGTTTCTTGAAAGTAGCTACAGATTCACACTTTCTCCTTAATCATTACATAAGTTTAGTTTATGTAAACCTATTTTTAAATATCTAGAGTTAACTTATGATGAAATAGGTAATTCTCAAATCTTGGCATAAATTTTGTAGAGCTTCTTGAGTGCAATTCAAAGTGATTGGCAAAATTATCCGTTAGTTTTAAAACAATTAGTGATTAACGGATTGTCCTCACTAGCATTGTTAGCACTGGTTAATTAAGAATTGTTCAAAAATCATTGGAATATTATTCAAGATCTTGGAATACTACCTTGAGATCTATTTGTGTTTTATAATTACTAGATTACTAGGGTCCAAGTAAAAATTATCTACTGTTTTGGGAGACATTTGTATATTTTGATGAAGAAAGCGCCATGATGGGCAAGCACGTGACATATGGAGAAATACTGGAAAGGAGAAAAAAGTAGAAAACTTCCTGGTTTTTCTCTTCAAAATTTTAAAAATTCATCTTGAACTAGCCAATACAGAGTGTATGATTTTGTATTTATTGTTGGTAAACTTTATTTGACTGTTTGTCCGTTCCGTTTAAGAAAGAGACAACTTTTTCATTGGTATCAACTCATAATAAATAATTACCTTCAGTAACTGTCATCGCATACTTTATGATGAACTAAGCATTTAAAATTTGGATTCTTAATAAATAACAACGTTGTAATGATCTGGACAGGATGTACACGAGCCGAAAGAATGATTATTTTCAGACCATCACATCAACAACAAGATAATACAAACACTGGTAAATTTGTGAATTTTTTCACTATCAACAAAAGTATCCATTCACAACTTATCATTCTGATAAATATTTCAAAAAATATTTTAGTTATTTCTGGATATAACAATCCAGATCTGTCTTTATTGTATTCTAGATGCTTACAGACCATTAGTAGTAACGTAAGGAAAGCTGGGACAAAAGTAACCGTCTGCCAAGAACTCAGTAAACACAGACAATGTACTTATATTTAATGATGAAAACAATCGATAGCATTATTTATGGCATAAATGTAAGATAAAGACAATCTGACAACAGAAATTAAAAGTTGATAGTATGAAGCTTTGGATGTGTTACACTGAAGAAAAAACAACTGTTAAGTTCATTTCTTGATAGATAAATATGTTTCTGAAAAACATTTCAACAAAAGTCTAAAGTATTCCCATGATACATAATCATTAAATAATGTGTCCCCAAATGCCCAGGTATGGCCGAGAGTGGGATGGGCCCTCCCTTCCTCTCGAAATGCTCTCGTACGGCTACGCGTATACAGCCTCTGCAAGAGAAGTCCTACTCACCATCACGTGGCTGGGGTGTTGTTTACGAAATTGAGAGGACGAAAAGCGAATGTCCGACGCTTTAACCGGATTCAAAACCAATGGTGCACATGGGCTCCAGTATCCTGAGGGAACAAATGCCGTACGAACCAATCGTTGGTCACCGGCTACCATGAGACTGCATGTCCTCACGAAGCTCCATTGCCTTGTGGGTCAGATGTTTAGGTCAAGGCTTGGGGTGTGGTCCCTTAAGAAAACCACCTGCTTTAGTTTTGGGACACCCAGGCAGTATCACAGCCCTCACACAAATCGAATGATTTATGTGGCGCATATGTATTTGGTGCCTCCTTGTACCAATGTTTATGTGTTTAAATAAATAAACAAAATAAAATAATGTTCAGATATGGAAATTATTTCATATATTTACGAAATAACTAAATCTATAAAAGAACTCAAAAAGAAAAGAATATTAACGATGAAATAGTTAAAAGATAAGTAGAACTAGTCAAACAACTGAACAAGATATATATGGATAAATGATTATTGAATTTGTCCTTCAATTATATTATTGTGTTGCTAAGTAATTTTCACTGGTTTCATCATTAACTTGTGTTTTTCAATGAGAATTGGCTAATGTATTTACCATGCAGTTCTTCATCGTTAAATCTCTTTTGTTGTAATATGTCTATGTTATATTTAAGAAAAATTGTTCTTTATAATCTTATTTGTTAAAATCATTGGACATAAATAATATCAGTAATTCTTGTAATATACTTTACTGGTTGTTTTTGGACAAGAATAATCTATCTTTAAATGTACAAAAACGGTGAGACTATAATTTATGGACAACCTTTAAGCGACGCCAAAGAAACCTTGAGAATATCTACCTATATACTACGGCTAAATGATGATTATAAACCAGTGTGAGGAATTAAGATTAATATTTATAGTTGATGGTTAGGGTTAGGAATCAGATATAGGGTTTACATCACGAACTGACATCAGCTATAATGCCAAAATTCTATTTAATCAAATGTATGAGTGAATTTTGCGCCAAAATTCAAGAACTGTTATCGTATATCTGATTCGTTCGTCCATAAATTATAGTCTTGCCACAAAAACATATATTTCCTGAAGATAATACAATAGTCGTTTATTGGATTGTGGTGTATACTACTTATGTCGACAGATATAAGTAGTTAGAGAAGGCTAAGAAAATTAAGTTGAACAGAAAACAGAGAGGGAATTAGAAAGGAATAGTGATTTGAAAGAATCTTACAAAATGTGAAGGATAAATTATAGAATCTTGAAAATGAAGTATTCAACTCATGATTCTCATATTTTACCAAGAGATTAGTCGTCCATACCTGTGTTCTCGTTCATTACAGAATGAGTGATGCATTGCACTGTATATAATTAAGATATTGATGGGTATAACTGGCATTTAATGAAACACTTTATTTACCGCATGATGTCTTTCCATGTTTGGTTATTATCAATTTTCCCTTCTTAGTTGTAAATATTTCATTATAAGAATGAGTATGCACAAGTAGAAGAAATTTCAATGTTGATTCTATGGAAATTCAAAAGAACAGAGAATAAGATCACAGTCATGGTTTTTATTTACCAATTTACTCGTTTCTAGTTTGTATTATTCATGTAATAGTAAGTTATTTAACATATAAGTTGGCTAAGAGTATATAATCAGTATATTTATAGATGATCTATATTTATAAATAATCCGAATGGCTCAAACTGTAAAACAATATGTATAATGACCCTAATCAGGTGACTAGTACAGTTGTTATTCAATTTATCATTCTGTCTTGACCTGTCGTGTCTGTTCAGTTTATACGACAGACATGATAAGCTGTTTTTTAGAAGTATTAATTCACACGAAGTGGAAAGGTACTAAAACACGTTTTGTCTACTTCATTAGTGTTTTCATGAATTCCTTACATACTATAATCATGTTGAATGAGTGCTATTCTTAGCGCTGACCAATTTCTTTTTATTGAAAATAGTAGAGTATGTAACTTTCATTACAAATAGAAACATGGAGTTACAGGACGTAAACAGACTAAAACAGACTGTTAGGTTAAGTTTCCACTTTTTGAACAATATATTGTAGCCTATCGATACGATATGATTAGGTTCGTAATGAGCTAAAAAAAATTATGATCGATCGGTATTTCGTATAATTATACTCCATATTGTAAATCTTTTGTGGTTAAGTTAATGAATTAAAAATTAAGACAACAATGATGTATATCTGACTAATCACTTACATCTATCATTTGTTCAATTACGTATTGGCCCATTGCATCATTATATACTCTGATCATTCATTCGTAGATTAAGTTAAGTATTCTTTGACTGTGAATTGTTAGGTTAACAAAAACGATTGGCGGAAATTATGGGACTAAAAGTTCGTCCCTAATAGTACTCTTCAAAGTGACAGATCTGTAACTTTGAAAGTACCAAAGTTCCTCTTAGAATTTGAATTGGGAAGCAGTATCTGAATATCTCTTCTGTGAAACGTAATGCCACAAGGTTTATTTCAGGGTTTAAGGTTAGGAATTAGGGATAGTATCGTTTTGTCTTTTATACACAATCTTAAGGAACAGCATTAGTTATTCGATGAGTTTTACACCTTCATTTATTCCGTGGTTTTAAAAATAATCGTTTGTTATCATTTTAAACAGTATACAAATGTATTTTTGTTATAACTTGTGAACCTGTGTGCCCTGTTTATTGTATAACGCAAAGATACCGCCAATCAGAGAGCAGCGAATTATCGATTGAACCAGTGACGCATAAGACCCATACGAGCAACCTAGAGTCCTGATTGGTCCCGCTTTTCACCTAGCCCAGCCAGTTGAGTCCAGAACACCAATCTCAGCCTCTACGATATGGACTATTAATTTCAAGCATATTGGGTTTATTTCTCAACCAGACAGACGACAACGTACCATAAAATATGAGACAACATTTGTACAAGAATTAGCCAAATGTGGCCGTGAATGAGGGAGATAATAATTAATAGACAGGCCATAACTCATGAATGGTAAATCGTATGATAATAGTCTATGGGTCAAATTAAAGCTTATAATAAGAGAAATATGAATATGCATAGTTTAGTTACTTAATAATTATACAATAGAAATATACGTTTAGTATTGGTCCATCAATAGATCCCAAAAGTTACCATTCATTATTCTTGTCGGGACATAACAATTTTCACTGCTCATTATACATGAAATTTGAATTTAGAATAAAAACTTGAAATTTATTCGCTCGACTCTGATTGGTTCATCCTTGAAATGTATTTTCACCTCAGCAACTGCATGATATTCAATTTTTGCCCATTTTTAAGTAAACTCGAAATCTGACAACTTTTAGAAAATTATTGGACTACTTGATGAATAAATTTGTAAAATACATATTAAGCAACTTTTATGAATGGTTTTACGATTCATTTACAGTAGTTAACATAACGAGTAGTTGTTAACAATTAATAAATAAAGACAATCTATCTAAACATTGATCGCTGAATGTGTAAATTAGAATCTTCTGCTTTGGGCCAAATAAATCTACATCTATAAATTAACTTGCTTACATAGAGGTGGTTATATCAGTCACATACACCAAGTTCTTTCGATATGTATTATTGAGAATTATCGTAATAGCCCATCAAAATATAGTATTCACGTTAGTTGATATCTCGACTTGTGAAAATCTCATACATTCCAGTTAACTTACACTATCAGAACCTTCTTTCAAAGTCATCCCTTAAAGTAAAATGAAGTGAGTCAAGGAGAAGTACCAGTTGAAAGTGTATACAAAACAGTAACTTCAGCAACCCACCGATTTACGCCTAAATATTATGTTAAATCTGATGTCTCTCTCTACATTGATTATAAGTCCTTTCGTACTTTTCATATATATTAATCATTTATTAATCCTAATTTTTTGTGGTAA
The DNA here is from genome assembly GCA_944470405.2 of Schistosoma mattheei. Classification (NCBI taxonomy): domain Eukaryota; kingdom Metazoa; phylum Platyhelminthes; class Trematoda; order Strigeidida; family Schistosomatidae; genus Schistosoma; species Schistosoma mattheei. Next base: position 36,823,850 of record OX103944.1, read on the forward strand.
TAATGTTGATTACGCTCCAATCAATCAAAGGATGGATAAACGTCAACGTAATCCTCTTTATATTACTGTCTAGCTGTGATATATAGTTTACGAAAGTAAAAGACAAGTAATTTCCAGGCTTGTGTTCAGAGTTGCCTTCAAAGTATTGTTCAGACGTGTTGGAACCCAGGGCGAAACACAGGATACTTGGAAAAATAGACAAGAGCATAGACGTGACTATAAACATTCATTGAACGAGGTGATTAGGTCATTCATTAAGGACGTCTGACTATCCTGCCCGAATGTTCGACGTAGGATGAAAGGAGCAAGTTAACGAAAAGCTAGGGGTGGCCAGGTCAAGGTATAGAACCAGCTTGTACAGTCCCTGACTGTTAGTTTGCGTCATATCAGTATTTTCATATTTCGTAGTTGGGTCCCAAAAAATGTTCCGGATTATTGGTCTTGGATTTTGAGAGATATAGTGCGAATTCGGCAACAATGGCTCAGTTGCTTTCTTTCTATAACTTCTATCTATTATTCCTATGTTTGTATCACATGTTTAGATTTCCTCTAATTGCAGATGTTAATTTCCATTCTATATTTCTCATCTTTTTGATTATTTCACTCTGTACTGACGTGACCTATCAACCAATGTACACCTTTTCCAAGTCCTAGTTTAATATTTATTTTAACACATAGATACTGGTACAAGGATTCGCTAAATATATATGCGCCACACAAATCTCATTCGATATATGTGAGGGCTGTGATACTGCCTGGGTGTCCAAACCGAAGCACGTGGTTTTCTTAAGGGACCACACCCCAAGCCTTGACCTAAACATCTGACCCACAAGGCAATGGAGCTTCGTGAGGACATGCAGTCTCATGGTAGCCTGGTGACCAACGATTGGTTCGTACGGCATTTGTTCCCTCAGGATACTGGAGCCCATGTGCACCATTGGTTTTGAATCCGGTTAAAGCGTCGGACATTCGCTTTTCGTCCTCTCAATTTCGTAAACAACACCCCAGCCACGAGAAGTGGTGAGTAGGACTTCTCTTGCAGAGGCTATATACGCGTGGCTGTGTAAGAGCATTTCGAGAGGAAGGGAGGGCCCATCCTACTCTCGGCCATACCAGGGCAATTGGGGGCAGGTTAATAACGACCAATTGAGATTGTTTAATCAAATAAATATCTAGAAATCAGTGATAAACTAGATGAATACTAGATAACTTAACATTCAATACTGATAATGAATTGTCATTCTAAATCATTTGGTAAGTAAGTAAATATTCAAAGAATGAAAATTACCTGCAAATAATTTAGTAAACTCTATTTCACTGTATTACATTACAATCTATGCAGCAAAATTAACAGGGAATCACGATCAAATATATACACATATATTTAAACTGAAGTCTTATCTTAAAGATTTGGCATTTGTCCAAATATGTGGTATACTACATCTGGTGTTGCTAATATTAGCTTAATAATGAAATATATTATATCTGTTTTCAAAGTTAACACAGAAAATGCAGTTTACATGTCTATGTATTAAAAAAAAGGGAAAATCAACATCTGTTTTCTTCTCATTTATCCTTAGTAAACACCAACGCTTGTATTTGATAAGGATTGAATCTTAATAGATTTTTTATAATGTAGATGAATAATTATTTAGATGATGGAGATGGTTTGTAGATCAAGAGGATCATGTTAGAGAGACTGAGTTCTCTAAGCTAAATGAATTAGTCTCTCAGCTTTTATTGTTATTTCTGAGTAAATAAATGTACTGTGTATGAAGAAACATTTCATCTCTTTGATTAATGAAGCTTATATACTGTACGTAGCTACTTTTTTTCTCCATATAACCTATCTTCTATTAAAATACTTGTGGATGGTTGTACTTTACGAACGCCAGTTTACTCAATTCTAGTTTGTTCCGAAGAAAAATAAATGAAATTTTAACAAATTTAAATGGTAGTTCATCGAACCATCTTAATGTTCAAGTGCTATCAGTAGTCATAAATACAAAGAGAAACAGTGACCATTGATAGATTCAGATAAAGTCTAATGAACTATATTGAATTTCCTTCACTGTACTGTAGATTGTATCTTGTTATCTTTTTTTCAGGCTTCTTATGTTTGTTTACCATAGAGAAATATCTTTCACTTAGCTTATTGTATTCAGTCATTAGATAGTCCGGTCACTAACTAGTAAGAGCCTTTGTGATGTAAATATATTAGCGTTCATTTATATTGTTCATTTTTATTATCTCTCCTACATCTTGAACAAGATTCAACTATACAACCAAATACCTGGAAGATTTTCATTACGGTTAGAATTGATTATTTTTATTTGCCTTTGTGATTTTATCAGGTATAAAGCATGCACTTCACTCTCTACATTCATTCTTTCTGTACTTTGACAAAATGTTATATAATTACTTTATAATCCCTGTTGTCAAAGCTGAATATTAAGAGTAAGGTTGACCCTATCGAAAACATATGTAGCTCCTCAACAGTGATCTCCTAAGTATTCACCGGGTATCTCACCCGATTATTTGTGGTTTAGCAGCTTGGCAACTACTTTCAACTAAATTGTTAACCTATTTTAAGGTCTCCAAAGTTTGTATATACCTTTGTACTGTTTTCTTTGATTATGATTACGTTTTAACAGATGGCATCAAAATTATTCAGGTTTAAAATGAATTACATTCAAGAACATTGATAATTATTTGATACTTAACAAAGTATTAGTAGTATGTACAAAAAGTCATTTCATTATTAAGAAAACGCTTTAAATTTCATCATAACAGACTGACTTAGATCTCATGAAAAACATTTTTTTAAATTTTTACATCATAATGTTTAATATGCAGAAAAATAATGAATAGCCATGGAACAACTATACAACCATACAACCATAAACCATCCGGTTTGTCTTTCATTGTTCCGAAAAAGGAAATATGTATAAGAAATAAAACCTTGTAAGTATTGAATATAATACTATTAACAAAGACTACACTTAAAGATAATAAAACTATTATAGATATGTTTCTAGAGCATCTGTCTTGTTCCAGTCGAATAGTGGAAATATATACACATATGTATTTCAGATTGTATAAACCATAAAAGGAGGCCGTGATTCATTTGCTTCCTTTAATTGATGCGAAACTGAAATCCGATCATTTCATGAGATCTTAAGATGTAATACTTTGATGACATGACATTATATTTTTTTACTATTCCTTTTTAAGATTGATGCTTTTAAAGAGTAACTATAAGTGAAGATGTCGTCTACAAAATAGTTACTATGGTTCTCAGTAAATGTATGTTATATTTTAACAAAATATACTCAAACTACAGTTTAATGCATTTTACGTTTTATAAAATCAATGTAGCTATGCTATGAAAATAAATGCAACTAAAAACATATACAATTAAAAAAGAACGCCACTCCAATGCCTGGAAATATGACCTTCTTTTAAATAATTACGAATCATATTCGAATATTAGATTTCAAGTCTGTTGGCGGTATTTAGAAACAAGTTAAACATTTAAGTTTTATGCTACTTGGAACTTATTAGCAAGATATATCAACGTTCTTAGAGGCTCTGATGTTCCCTGAGGAGTTTTAAAGTATCTCACAACCAAGTAATAGGTTCTCATGCATTGATCTAATACTGTATACCATTAGATTGTTGGTTCAACCGGTGATAGAGTTTTATTTCTTGTTAATTTTATACTTAATGACATAATTTATTGAAATGACACTTCATTGTTTTTTTACATTCTTACTATTATCCATTAGGTTGAATGGGCATTGTGTTACAAATTAGCTTGATAGAAATTAGTTGAATAGTTCACACCTTTGTAAGCTATTCTAATTATTTCAATCCAACAACAATATTATAAATTAAGCAATGAAATTTCTTCAAGAACTTGACATATTTCGAGTACTTATAGAAGAAATGTGTCTTCAAATAATCACTGAAGTAATGATAAACAGTTTTGAATATGAGATGGTGGAGTAGATTTGTAGCTCAGGTGGATGATTTTGATGGAGTTTTATTCTCTGAACTGGAGAAGTTTTGATATGATCAGAGAAGATAGGAAAATATTACTGAAACTAATTTATGCAGAAAAATGTGTTTGTAAATTTATAGAAACTTGAGTAATGCTTATTTTCAAATTCTCAACCTATAATCATACTGAAAGGGCTAACTTAATAATGTTCATATGAGCTACTTTCGACATTACCCATAGAAAAAGTATAAAAAGATAATTTGCGTTTTACATTACATGATGTTCCACTGGTCACAATCGGGTTGATGTCGTAAAGGATTAAAGATTTTGAATTTTATTGATTGTAAAAGTTAATTAGCGATATCTTCATTAAATATTTACGCATACAGTTAGAAACACAACTAAATTAGTTTACAGTGTAGCCCATCCTTGTTTATTCATGAGCCATCAACAGAATTATGGGGTTTTTTAAAAGGTTTCTGTGAATGACTAGACCGCTCTATCAGGAAAGCTTAAAGTTTCTACGTACTATCCCCCAAAAAGCCATATTTGTCAGGAAAGAAACATTTGTCCGGTACCTGCTGGCTTTACTGGGTGTTGATTTGTGATTAATTTGTCATCAAAAGTGTTTATCGATCATACCAAATTCACTTATGAAATCGTATGGTGGGATACGTTTGAAGTCAACCTTCCCTTAGTAATGTTTCTGACTTTAAGAAAGAAGCAGTAATGAAGGTGGAAGTTTCACGTGGACAACACTCCTCTGCCTCCACGCCTCGTTTCACTTCATAGAACAATTTACTGCTCACACTTCAGATTTAATACTTTTGATCACTCTTCTCTGCAATTTACTCACAGGCATGGCTTTGTTCAATAATTCAATGAGATAAATTTGTCCACAGCATCAAGGTAGAAGCTTCGGTTAGTTTGGGTACTTGCACTTCATCATACGGTAACTCCTCACTTAAAATGTAATGGTGATTTTAAAATGCTTAAACTTATTCATTCCCAGGATTAAAGCTAGATTTGTACAACACTGGATTCCAACTCAGTAGTCTAAACGTTTATAGTTCGTGTGTAAGGTCAAGTGCCTCGGGTTCAATCCCTGATGGAGCCATGAATGGGAACTCTCAAGGAGTCCCTTGCTGTTAATTACTTGCAGATTTTTCTTGGTTCTCTAACTTAGATCAGTTTATGACATCGAAAAATCATTTAATGTTGATCAATTTAGCAAGGTAATTTATTGGTATCAAGTAGACAGATTTAGTACTTTTTGCATTTACATCTGGTCGCTTATATTTTTCCACAAATCAAACAAATAACCAAGTGATGAAAATTGGAGGATATACTAAAATTTAATTATGAAATGTGCTTTCTTTAATTTCAAGTGAACATCTAGCTAAAGTATGTCCTAAACTAATAAGTGTTACCACAACTTAAAATTAGGTAGTAGCGATTAATTAAATGATATATTAGTAGACAATATAGTGGAATCTTCAAAGAAGGTTTGTTTTCATTAAATTTAAAAGTTTATCTAACGTAACGAAAACTACCTTTAACATTTTATATTAGCTACATAACTATTAGTTTCGTTAACTGTTATGTAATACATCTCTTATGGACCATAAAATGATAATAAATTTGGATTTAAATAAAACACTACGGGAGCTGAGGATAGTTTATAATTGATGTATTATGATTTTAATTGTAGTAAATGTTTCAAAGAAGATTGGAACTTAATATTTTTTATACCAGAATATTAAGTGAAAACAGTTCATTCATAACGGATAAACTAGTTGATCACCTAGAACTGATTTATATACTAGTGTACTAATGTGTAACTGTTCTACAAATAATAACCTGATTATTAGTAGTAGTTGTAAGATAAACTAAATACATATCACGCCATTTAAACTAGTTGTAATTTGAGCAAGAAAAATTCAGTTAAAATATATTACGTCATCATATTGTCGTTACAATTATTTTTTCTCTAATTTAATTGATAATAACAAACAAACTAACTTTCTTTGTGTATTTGTTATCCAAGTAATACTGTGGTGAACGAGAACACCAGTGTGGAACAACCATATGTATGTGAATAAAAAATTACAGAATCCCTCAGTAAAATCTGAAACCTATACAGTAAATACTTCATTTGCAAATGTCAATCAATTGTCTCAGACTTGATTGTTCCTTCATTCCCATACCAATCACTTTTTGTTCTCGTTCTCTTCTCTTCGATCTTCTTAACCTTTTGCTACCAGGTATTTCACTTTCGATTGATGATGCATACTACCTAAATATGTTGACATCAGTAGAACACATCACAATATTTTTCAGCTATTGTTTGAAGTAAACAATATTATCAGTATAGGGGTTGTGGAGGTTATTAAATTTTTTCATTGAGTTCATGAACCGATTGATCTTTGACCACCATTGAAAACCTGAAACCACTGGACGACCGTTTCGTCCTATTGTGGGACTCCTCAGCAGTGCGCAACAACGATCTAACGGTGGTCTAACATCAATCGGTTCATGATCTCAATCAAAAACTTAATAATCTCCACAAACACTATACTGATAATTAGCATGTGCTCACTAGTGACTAGCTTCGTGAGGGAATTCTCGGAGTTCTAGTGAGAAGCCGTGACCAGTGGGGCTAATCCGTGTCGAGTAGAGACAGGTGTCTACCTCAGTACAAGGGAAGTGGACCGCGCGATTTTGTGGATTGGTTGATTTTAGACACTAACACCATTGGATGCCGGCTCAGCGGTCCAGTAGGTTAAGCGTTCGCGCACGAGACTGAAGGCCCTTGGTTCGAATCCCGCGAGCGGTATGGTGGATGCGCAATGCTGAGGAGTCCCACAATAGGACGAAACGGCCGTCCAGTACTTCCGGGTTTCCAACGGTGGTCTAACATCAATCGGTTCATGATGTCAATCAATAAACGATATTACTTCACTTTTTAAACTTGTTATTTTTAAAATGAGAAATAAATGATGAATTGAATTTATCGCCTTAATTCAATGTGACTTTGATCAAGATACACTTAACAATGATTGTATACATGTTAATAAACAAAATCACTGATTAGTTACAATTTTCATAACATATTGTAAGACTGAAGTTAGAACAAGTTATATGAGTGAATACTATTGCTTCCCATTTAAAATCAACATCGGACTTTAATTTACATTCAATATTCATATGCATTTATGAATATATGAAACCACTCATGGCAGTTTATCAATCACTGATAACAACAACATAGGTTAAATAAATAAATAGTAAATAGTATGCTTGAAAAACGATACGAAAAACAAAAGAACAAATAATATAGAAAATAATATGTCAAATTGTTTGTTAAGTCTAAATTGGCCAAGGACTAATAAGGTTGTTTATAAATCTGTTTTGTGGACGGGAGGACTTTTCTTCTAAGCTCGAATCCTTCTAGCTTGCGCTATATGTAAGAGAAGGCAGGTGTTATGTATGTGATAATAATAATATTTTCTAATAATTTGAATTTGGAACTCAATAGAATAAACAAAAGTGATAACCAATGGATTACGAAGATTGTAGTACTAACAAATTCAATGCCAATATTGAATAGGTAAACTTAGTCAAATCTACGTTGGTTTGTACTGTGTATGACTCTGATGTTTATTAATAAACTTCCTATTCCCGAACGCGATCAGCTACTTAAGTGATAAAACCGAGAGTAAAAAGAAAGAATTTTACTGATCAACAGAATTGAAAAATAACCGTTCACTTATTCTGATTTATGTGTGTAAATCCCTCAGAGATTTAATCTGTGATGTTACACTATTAGGATGTGTTTCATTCTTTAGAAATCGAAATCACCACTTGATCTGTCTCATAGGTTTGTTGTTTGGTCACTGTGTGAATGATCGGCTGTGCCAACCATTAAGACATTAAGTTATTTCACCCATAATTTTTGATTCAAATTCAAGAATATAATGGCTTGATTTTCATATACACTAGTCAATCTTTTTAGAATAGATATTTGTAATGAATTGGAATTGATTACTTACTTTACTTACTTACGCCTGTTACTCCTAATGGAGCATAGGCCGCCGACCAGCATTCATAGCCTTTCTTAAAAAGAATACATGAAGAGAATATCTGAACCAGAAGGTTTAGAATTTATGAAACTTATGAATTAATCATGATTAGTAAGTAGAAAACTACTGCATTACTTTACAAATCTGGATGTAGAAATACTGAGATAACAAAATGTTTAACAAACAAAGTCTGTTAGCCTTGAAAAACTTTAAAAATCATTTGTTCTAGTTTAATAATCATCTTGAAGATACTTAATCAAATTTCTTTTAATGCTAAAAATACTTATTCTGAACGTAAACAAGCTTAAAACTAACACCATCGAGTTACTTAAGCTGTAATCACATGACACATTCTTTATACTACTAATTGTGATCTACTTAAATACTCATTAGTAGTTAATAAAACTAACAAATATTATTAGGATATGCATGAGAAATTTCTAATCACTAGTTATTCGTTTCAAACTTAAATATAATAAGTAGTAGAAGGAAGCTGTGATGTATATTTCCTTGGTCGAGTTATACATTGATGATATTCTGAATTTCGGTGTCTACATTAAATTCTATTGAATCAAAACAAACTTACACCCTTTTTAATTAAGTTACAGCTTCAAAAAAAGTAAATTTGTTGTTGTATTGAGCATCTTCAAGACTAAAACTTCGATGAAACCATATGAAGGGTCTTTTCTAGTTCAGTCCTAATGTTCTCTATGGTCTTCTTTAATAAAAAACCACTATTTAGACGTATGAAGTGAGTTATTTTTATGTGTATTTGATGGTTTTGAAATGAAAGACAAACAGTTTTCTGTCAAATATATTCCTAAATTTGATCCATTTCTCACAACTTTTAGTATTTAACCAGGAATAACATCTGTGATGTGGACAGATACAAGTAGTATATAGCAGGAATTGGAAGTTAAATGCTTATAACCAAAAGACTGAAATTAAGGGAAGAGGAAGAAAAATAGATAGCAGTCGAAATAACAATAGGATTAGAAGAATAATGGAATATGCAAAGGACAACTCAAAAAAGATATGCATTTGATGTATGACTTTCATATTTTACAAAGGTATTGTTTGATTTTGTATAAAATAAAAAATCGGCTCACAACATCTGAGTTCTTATTCACTACACATCTAATTAGCTCTTAATATTTTATGGAGGTTATAAACCGATTTCAGCTAAAAAATAATTTTGAAGACCTGGAAGCCCTATTTGACTGTTTCACCTGATTATGAATTTCTCAACATTTCTCATAAATAATCTCGCAACCAAAAATCGAACCCAAAAATTTCAATCTCACACACGAACGCCTAACCTCAATAAAACAAGCCGGATTTCAGTGACATGCAAGTCTAACATTGATTAGTTTACCGTCTTCTATTCTCGTTGATGCTCGCTAGTGACTAACTTTGTGAGAAAAATTTCAGAGTTCTAATATGAACACTGGGGTTTGATTTTATCTATTTTAAGATAGTCGTACACCGAATAACACGAAAAATGATCGATAATATGAGAATGCTGTTAGTTTATATGTTGTTAACTAATTATATAATTTAAACTAAATAACTTATCGGACCATTAAAAATATCATTAGTTTAGGTGTTGTGAAGAATGGTAAGTTTTTGATTGAAATCATGAGTCAATTGAAGTTAGACCACCATTGAAAACCTGGAAGCACTGGACGGCCGTTTCGTCCTAGTATGGCACTCCTCAACAGTGTACTTCCACGATCCCGCACCCCGCGAGATTCGAACCCAGGACCTATCAGTCTCGCGCCAGGCGCTTAGCCAACTAGACCAATGAGCCGGCACCTAAGTTGATAATTACAATGTGCTCACTAGTGACTAGCTTCGTGAGAAAAATCTCGGAGTTCTGGTGAGAAGCCGTGACCAGTGGAGCTAATCCGTGTCTGGTAGAAACAGGTGTCTACCTCAGCACAATGAAATGTGGTCGCGCAATTTCATCGATTGGTTGAGGTTAGACATTAACACCACTGGACGCCGGCTCAGTGGTCTAGTTGGTTAAGCGCCTGGCGCGAGACTGATAGGTCCTGGGTTCGGATCTCGCGGGGTGCGGGGTCGTGGATGCACGCTGCTGAGGAGTCCCATACTAGGACGAAACGGCCGTCCAGTGCTTCCAGGTTTTCCATGGTGGTCTAGCTTCAAATGAATCGTGATTTCAATCAAAAAATATCATTTAGTTTACATCAGTTTGTATGATAAAAGACCTTTAAGTATAATTTGAATTTGACATTGTCTATAAATGTATCTCTTTGAAGGTAGAAAATAGATTTGCAATGATAAAACATATTTTAATCCATTTGCGACCTACATCATAATATATATTTTATTTTAATAGAATGGAATGTCATTGGTATTTCTTTGTTTCAATATGAATGAATTAGTAATGTGAAATTACTGATTTTATTTTTTAGATTATAAAAATCCTTTACTAATTTTTGGTCATACAATCCCAGAATTGTAATTCATGATTAGTTTCTTTCATATTGTAGTCACCTGGATAAGTTACTTTCAATAGTCCAGTAGAAAAGCTTGTGGTTATTATGTTAAGCCCACTGGACTATACCTTATTATTCAATAACGGATTTAGATAAGTCGAATACCGAGAATGGACTTTTGAATACATATATTTTGTATATGAAGCGAATGAAATAGAGAGAAGAGAAACGACGAGCAGTGACGATGGCGTGTAAGCCAACACCCATTCAACCAAGCGTTAATCAATATTTATAGTTACACAAAAGTAAGTTACAGACATGTGATGAGTATGGGATAAGAAACGTACATACACCTACGCGCTCATATGAAATCAGTCAAGATTGATAAGCGAGTAATTAACAAGGTCAGAATGTGAGTCAAGTAAGATGAATAGAATGGGCTGTCCGAATGCTAGAATAAGGTATATGGGCTTAACATAATAACCGAACTACAAGCATTTCACAGACAATTAATAAACAAAGTATAGAATCATATTTTTGTAAAGTACTCTTCAGAAATTTTGACTGCTACATCATATCAGATGTTAGATTCTTTTTTATATTGGTTATTTCAACAAAAGCATATTTAAAGTCAACTTTTGACATCATTTCATATAATACTATAACAAGTATCGATCCCATGTCAAACTATTCATATGAGATACTATCTGTAGGCGGCCTGATTGAATATCTGAGCTACCTGTTCTTACCATCTAGATATTTCAACGAGTTATCTCTTTCCCTGATTGTTTCAACAGATCATTATGTCAATTAATGGCAGAAACTATTCAGGTGAATTTTTGAAATATTTATGATCTTACACTTTACAAGTTACAAAAATGTACAGTCAGAAACATCATGATAGCTAGCGATATGCATCGAAAAGAATATACATTATTCAAATATCGATCCTTAAACTGTTAACATCTAACTAGCAACTATTCAATATTGATCACGAGTGTCAATCCATAAACAAGAAGAGGAAACTCGCTGAATTACTTTGTGCTGAGAATTCTACATTATACCAAAAATATATAGTATTGAATAAAGCAAGTAATAATAAATAATAAAATAAATAATAAGCTAAGATTGTGAATTATCTAATACTATTGATCGTTTATAAATCAACTTTGTCTACAACTATCTAATTTAAATATTCATGGGAAATCATTTTTATTTAGTCATTAATCATTACTTAATCAAAATCTAACCATTAATGTTTTAACAAAGTCGACATGAATGCAAACTTCAATAACAAGTAGTTTATATATATAATTAAAAACTGATGTACTGATATACTACTAAATATTTATTCTTTATCAGGTCCTACTATGGTGTGGGCAACTTATATTGACATAAGTAGTAATGATGTTAGTCGTGAACAGAAGGTCTGGCAGCAGAGAGACAAGTGGATCGAACAGTAAAGAATGAAAACAGGATGTAATTTGTATGAAAATGCAGGAACAATGAAGTCTGAGTCATTTCGAGACAACTGGTGGACATTTCGCAAATTAAGCATTTACTTTATGATTGTTAGATTTTATTAACAAGTCCTGTAATTTTGTGTCAAATATATTCGATTGTCTCCACCCGTGTTCTGTTGACTACACTACAGTCATAAATCCAAATTAATATACAAAGGCATTATACACGATCCTAAAAGAAAATGGATATTCTGAGAAATTTATAAATAAAAACATAGCCAATAAAAGAAACCAAAGAGAATGCCTAATAGTGAATAAAAAGTCTCTCTATATACGCTTACAACTCAGAAGCGATGCACCTGGTGACATGCTAAAACTAAAGTTACGCAGATCAATCCAAAAAACTTTCAATACAGGTAAACTTTAATGAATGTTTTCCACATGTCCAATGAACACTCTGAGGTTGAAAGATAAATTGCCTAGACTAGTCACTTACTTTCTGTATTTATCAATTCAACTGCTCCTGTGGGGTAATTTATATTGGTAGATGTCCTAGGAATTTGTATAGATCTATTTGAATATATACAACAAAATGTGTAGATATCCATATTTTCACCCTTCCTACGTGAACAGTTGTGCACGTTGAAGGTAATATGCTATCTTTGTTTATATTATTGAATATCCCATGTATACAATAAAAATAATTTTGCAACACAAATAGTTCTACTTAATTCTTTCAAAGAATGTTATCAGGAAGTTGATTCTGAATTGTAAAACATTGCAAGTTTTTTTGACATTTAAATAGATAATGAGATAATGAGAAAGATAATGAGAAAGACTTAAAATTCAAGTTGAACGAATAAATATTTTCCTCAATTAGATTTGAGTTGTGTCATTACACTAATAGATGTATGCTTTGTAATTAAGTCTAAAATCCGTACCAAATAATCTCTGGTATACCAATTTCACAACATATTCAAATTGTTTCTTTGTAGATAGTGATCGATGAGTAATCCCCATTGAAAACTCAGTAATCAGTTTGTGATATAGCAACATTATATCCAGTGTATTCTCTCTACATTTATTAGTCTTTGATAACACTATATCAGAGTCAAATTATACCATGATATAAGTGGAACTGTTGTGTAAACTATCTGATATGTTATTAATGAGATAATAGTATTATGTTCATCGCAAGTTCGATTAACATGGGGTCCTATATCTTGTGATTACATACTACCAAAGAATTGAGAATTAGAACAAATTGCGTTCTAGTCTTCACTAATGTCTTTTTTTCCATGTGATATCTATTCTAGACAAAAAGTATCTTCAAATCATGTAAAATATAAAACTAAAATTTAGCAAAATTGAATTAGATTGCTGTCATTGTACTTTCTATTTAAAACAAATAGTGCATTAGCCAAAAAATGCAAGATGAGTAATCGAAGTAAATCTTTTAGATGTATGAGAGAATAACTGTAACAATTTGATACAGTCATAAACCATTTTAACAATTAATAATGTAACTTCAAAACAAAATGTCATTAGTTAAGCTAAAATGATCAAAAATAGAGTCAGTTGTTTATTATAATCAAACTGAGTGGAAAAGGTCTTAATGAAATTGTACCGTAAATGGAATATACTTCTAACTGAACTAGTAAACGTTTTAATAGTTACGTGAGAATTAATGTATGATTGAGAAAATGATCATATAGCTCAATAACTAACACGCCTAGATGATAATGTTTGGGAAAGTGAAGAGCGTAAAAAGCTTAAGTCTAATGATGATTACGTTAGGTTTAGTTAAGCGCATAAACAAAGCGTTCATTGAATGTGTTTGATTCACTTGCTTGATTTCATATTATCTTGTGATAATGACTGTTACGCTAATGTCTAACTAATGTTTTCATACAATAAATTCCTGTTCAAGGTTGTCTTAAAACCTGAATATTATTGATCATATACAGCGAGCGCCAAACAAATCACACTTCATGGATAAGTTCTGGAAGAAGTGAGAAGTTTTAAGTACCTGGGAAGCAACTGATGCAAATGTGAATGCACGGATAGGCGAAGCATAGACAGCTTTCCTACCACTGAAGAAAGTCTGAAACTCAAAAAGCTGTCAGCAAACATCAAATTCTGAATCTTCAATACAAACATCAAGACAGTTCTGCTAAAACATGCAGATCTATTACAACCATCATCCGAAACGAACAGATATTTATAAATAGTTGTCTACTCTAGATACTATAGATCCTTTTGCCGGACACCATCAACAAAACACCCACTGTGGGAGGAAACAAACTAACTTACAGCTGATGAGGAAATCAGTAAAAGACGCTGGAGATAGGTAGGATATACGTTTCGGAAATCATCAAACGGCATCATGTAGCTAGCCTTAACTTGAAACCCCGAAAGAAAAAGATTCAGAGCAAAGAAAACATTGGTTCGGGAATTAGACGCAAATAGCATAGTGAATAGTACTTTGCTCCACGAGGAGGAACAGGCCTAAGTAATTATTGATCCTTTGTTTTTCATTTACTTAAATCTCTAACTATTTGAAGAAATAGTACGGAGCATTAATGCAAGATTGAAATATAGAAGGATTAAAGTAAATTTGTGGTAAATTTACTCTGTTATCCAGATTAGACCATTAGTTGTTATTATTTTAGAACAATTTTGAAATCATATGGCCCTTCTAGAATTATTGCCGGTCCCAAGCGCACACAGAGGAGGAGGGTCAGGTATGGGATCGGCAACCTCATCTCGTACAAAAGCGTGCTAATAAACGCTAACCAGATTAAACTAATTATAGTACTCAAACTCTGTCCTCCAAGTTGAGGGAAGAATTATGACGTCTCATTATAAAGGCCAAGATTCTTCAAAAGTCACGAGGCCAATGCCCTTTCTAACAACCAGAGCAACAATTTTTATAGGTACACGGAACGCCCAGACAATGTGAGAGACCGAGCGATCTGTTCGGAAAGCAACAGAAATGAGGAGGTATAACATGGCGGTTTTTGGAATCAACAAAACGCATTGGATTCAAGCTGGACAGAAATGGCTAGGTACGGGAGAGATGGTCAGTACTCGGTTCACACAGAGGAAAATGCTCCGCACACACAAGGAGCTGCTCTGATTCTGTCCGAAGAAACACGTAACGCAGTTATAGGATGGTAATATTATGGATCCAGGATCACCAAAGCAACATTCGAAACAAAGTTAAAGGGAATTACAATGAATTGTATCCAATGTTATGCACCAATCAATGATAGCAATGACGACAATAAAGATCAGTTCTATGAGAGATTGCAATCGATCATTGCGAAGTGTCCAGATAAGGACCTGACCATCATGTAGATCTAAATGCCAAATTCGGAATGGACAACATTAGATATGAGGATAACATGGGACGACAAGAACTGACTGGGAGAAAGGATCGAGAATGGCGAGAGATCTGCGAATCTATGTGCATTCAATAAATTAGATATAGACTGCACGATATTCCCACACAAACGTTGACATAAAGCTACATGGATCTCACCGGATTACGCTACTCAGAGCCAGATAGATCATATTTGCATCATTAAAAATCCACAAGGTCAATAGAAGACGTGAGAACCAGAGAGCAGCTGATATAGCTTCAGATTACTACCTGGTTATGGCCGAGATGAAACGGAGGCTAAAGAAGAGCTGGACAACTGACAAACGGAACTACAAAGGTTCAATACATCCTTCCTTCGATATACTAACAAGTTCAACGAAACCAAGATGGCTATGAACAGCAGGATCTACGGAAAGAAGAAGAAACTACTATGGAGGACGGCTGGAAAGGGATCAAAGAAGCACTAACTTCAGTGTGTCAGAAGGTTCTGGACCGCAAGCAGCATCATCCCAAAGAATGGATCTCTATAGAAACACTGGACAGGATCAAAAAAGGAAGAACAAGAAGTCGGTAATTAACAACAGCTGAACCGGAGCCGGTAAGGTCAAGGCGCTGGCCGAATACACAGTAGCAAACAAGCAAGTAAAAAGGAGTATTAGAGTTGACAAGCAGAGACTTTAGACTGCTAATACGAGTTTTATGCTCTGATCGATAAATCACTGTTCTCTAATCGGCGGTATCATTATGTTATGTATTAATAGGGCACAAGAACTCAAGATATAACAATAGACGCCCAATTTCAAAATCCGGATTCCGTAAGGATCGGCCGTGCACATTCCAAATCGCTACACTACGAATCGTCGTTGAACATTCAATTGAATGGAACTCGTCACTATACATCAACCTCCTTCACTAATGAGAAGGCATTTGACGGTGTGGATTGGAAAGCATTATGGAAACTTCTTTGACACTATGGCGTACCTAAAACCATCGTCAATATCATCAGGAATTGGTACGACGGACTACAATGCAAAGTCGTGCATGGACGACAGCTGACAGATCCATTCCAAGTAAAAACCAGGACCAGACAAAGCTATCAACTCTTCACCTTCCGGTCTCTTCTGATTGTTGACTGAAATATGAAGACTTCCACATCTGACGGGAAGCACGGTATATAATGAACGACTTCGATGCAACTAGACGTTTGGGACATCGCTGATGGCCTATCTCTTATATCCCATACAGAAGAACAAATGCAAATGAAAACAACTGGTGTTCCAGCAGCCTCTGCAGAAGTAGGCCTGAACATATACAAGAATAAAACCGGATCCTCAAATACAACACAGCGATAACCAACCTAATCACACTTGATGGAGAAGCTCTGGAAGATGTGTAGTCTTCCACGTACCTGGTCAGCATAGTCGATGAACAGGGAGGTTCAGATGCAGACGTAAAGGCGAGCACTGGCAAAGCAAGGACAGCATTTCTTCACTTGAAGAATTTATGGAACTCAAAATAACTGTCAACAGATATCATAGTGAGAATCTTCAATACGATCGTCAAGACAGTTCTACTATACGAAGCTGAAACTTAGGGAACTACCACAACCATCATCACAAAGGCACAAGTATTCATAAACAGTTGCTTACACAAGATACCGAATGTCCGTTGCCGGATACCATCAGCAACAGTCTACTGTGGTAGAGAGCAAACCAGCTTCCAGCTGTAGAGGAAATCAGGAAAAGACGTTAGAAGTGGATAGGACATACATTACGGAAATCATCAAACTGCATCACGAGGCAAGCGCTAATTTGGAATTCTGAAGGGAAGCGGAGAAGTGGAAGGCCAAAGAACACACTTTGTATGGAATTGGAAGCAGATATGAAAAGGATGAATAGCAACTAGAGACAACTGGAAAGGATTGTTCAGGACAGAGTTTGATGGAGAATGCTGGTGTGCGGCCTATGCTCCTTCACGAGGGGTAACAGGTATAAGTAAGTAATGAACTACATATTTTATACCCAGTAGTGATTGTAATATATTTTCATGAGTTAGGTTCTAAACTGCTAAGAATTTATGCAATTTCTATTCTGTAGTCTTTTATTTACTAAAATAATCCAAACGTTAGTTTACTTATGATGGAAAATTGAGAATTGTTGTCATGTTTGCTAGGTTTTGTTCAGTCCATACATCAAACACTACATCTAGAGTTCTGAATACATTTTGAATAGTGAGCAGTATTAAGTTTAGGTCTCGGTTCGAGTAATAATAGTATTAAGACGCAAGTATATAATCTCATGCGTCTTTGTTAGTACGAAAATCACGTACTAGATCCCATCGCCCATCGATTTCCAGAAAATAATCAATTTGTAACCATCAGAAATAACTCCACCTCCAGCTTTTTTAGGGTCACTATCAGTCCAAGCCTGGATAAAGAAGGACAGCTGAGTACGGATTTAGCAACCATATTTCGTATAAAAGAACCTTACTAAAAAATGCTAATCAGTAGTTATCTACTTAAAATCTAGATACGTCTACTCCAAGATTCCAAAATGAAACTGAACAATTCACCCTTGAATATCAACAACGGTTAACTACGAAATTTGTGATTCGTACCATTTTAGGAATGATTTGAGAAAGATTATTTAACATTCGAATTATTGTATTTTATATTATTTCTCATTGTAAAATTCAAGTTGTCAAGTAAGATATTGTAGTAAATTTTACGCTACCTAATGTATTGTTAATCAATTACAGACATATCACCCAGTTCCTTACACTTATGGAATAGTCATGTAATTGTCATTTCATAATTTCTGTTTCTATATTGTCAAACATTTGAGATATATTATTGTATGAGATTTCTAGTCAAAAATTTATAGAGTACAAAAGAGAATTAGTCTGTTTTATTTTTTCGCCTACTAATTGAAAATAGCTTTCGACACCAAAAGATCTTGCTATTATACAGTTATTATTTACGATCACTAATTCATTTGATAAAGAAGTCACTGATTCTCAAAACAATAAGCGAACTCAACAATCCAACTAGTCCTATAATAAACAGCCGATCATTCAAGTACATATCCAATAAAGGACATTGTTATTGATAAATACATAACCATATAGAGTTTTATAAGCAGTAGTTAATACATGGGGTATTGTAGTTCATTTACTAAGAAATTCCGTCTAACTAATTTGTGATAAAAAAAATAATCTAAAATAAAAATCAGTCTATGAATAATTGTTCATTCCAACTTATCATTTATTCGAATAGAAGGACTTATCCTTCAATAATAATGATAATCAGTGTACATATATATATATATATATATATATATATATATATATCAAACAAATGACAACGCCCCCTCCCCACCACAGATTCTTTAAATGTAATAAAAATTTGGGGGGGGGAAGTTGGGGGAAAAACAGAAAAATCTTTACCTAAATTATCAATATACATAAATTGTTACTGATTTTTTTTTGTTTGTTTTCACATGGATGATTGTCCATTGTTGTATCTGCTTATAGAATATTCATAAATTAATTAAATAATAGGAGAAGAGAATGAAAAGTAAATGTTTATTTGCTTCATCACCTTGATTCATTCAACATATATATTATAGTCTTCATATAGTGAAATATCATAAAGAAAAGTACAGTTAAAAATAATGAAATCTAAAAGCTTTCAATGTTTTAAATACGAGGTATTCGTGCAATAGTTGTTTTATCTAATGTCCAATCATTGTATTGTGAATCATACATACCTAATTGTTCCATTTGTTGTTGACCTTCACAATCGATAAATGCATTAAAAGATTGATTAGGAGATAAATTTGAAATTGGTTGTTGTACAATAGTTGGTTGCATTGTAATTGATGAGATTTGATCAAATGTATCCTCATTAGTGAATTCATTATCATCATTACCACAGTTGATTAATGCTTCTGTTTGATAAATTTGATTATCATCATCAGATAATTTCGGTCTATGTAAATGATTAACATGACGATTGAAAGTTGTTGTAGTTCGACCATCTTGAATATAATAATCAGGTGATAATGTATCTTGTACATTTGATTTTTGAGGATTTAAGATATTACATTGACTAATTGATCTCATTTCTTCTGGGTATCTTATACTAATAGTTGGAGTTCCTGAGAAAATTTGTGATGTAGATTTATTTAAATTGTATGAAATTTGTGAATAATTTCTTTCTTTTTTTGGAGAATAATTCGGTGGTGTTTTATTAATATTCATTGAAGAAGCAGATTTTGGACTTGGTGGAATAGCATATTCATATGTACCTGATTCTTGCCAATTTATAAGTTTTCTATTCGGACATGGTGATATTGTTTTTCTGTTAATGAATTTCAACTTATTATACTTAGTTGGTGATATTTTTTGTAAATTAGTAAGAATTCTATCTGTTTTGTTTGGTGAATCATATGCTTCATAAATAGTGTTTCTATTTTGACGATAATACCCATTTTGTCCAATTGGAGTTCCTGATTTGTATGGATAGGAATAATGTCCCCAAGAAGATGTAGAAGGGTCAATCATATCAAAAATATGTTTTTCAGACAGTGGGAATTCTACTCGATGTTTACGCTTTTGAAAATGATTTAAAACCAAACATAAGAGTACCAATAAAAAAATCATGATAATAAGTATCAATGGAATAAGCCAGAATAATGTCCATCCTTTTGAATAGTTTATATCTTCAGTAATATTATTTGGCGATTCTGTGCTCACATAATGACAATCCGTTTGATTTATTTCAAATATGGTTGTATTTAGGACACCTAGATCAGTAGTAGTGTTAATTTGTGGTGTATCAGTGTGAAACGGAAAGACAGTCGTTGTTGTCAGTGAAATATTTGGTTCTGAAGTTGTTGTACTAATTTCAGGTAAACATGGATCTTCTGGTAGCCAAGTAAATGCACCATTATTATCTTTTTGACAGGATATATTTCCAAAAGGGCAAGCTAGTTCACATCCAATTACATATTCTGGGATAAATGTTCCATTTATTAATACATTATTGCATACTATCTGTTCACATTGTTGTAGGATATCACAGGAAAGACATACTATAAAGTAAAAGCAATGAGTTAAAGCATCATGATGAGTAATCTACTGGTGTTGTAAGTCGTGGTTAGAATAATTTTTCCTTATAATAAATAATTACACTTAGCTTCATAAATTTAATAATCAAAAGACATGTTAATTATCATTGTAGAGGTATTCAGATTCATGGAAAAACAAAGGTAAAATGTTCCAAAACAAATGAATTATTAACACAACAGAAACTCGTTATCACAAAACCATTTTCTTTAAAAAAAATTCAATGAATGTTTACGGAACAGTCTTGCTTAATGAAACTGACTTCAGTGTCTCTGTAAAATATGGTTCCCCTTGTCATAAAAAAAACAGTTCAGAACAGATAAATTCTATGTTTAATAATGTGGGTTTATGCATGCAAACTAGAGTTTGTATAGCGAATAAAAATTCTGATGTCCAAATATGCATCACAAGGGGTTTTGTGACGATTTTAGTGATTTCAATAGTTGAGATCATCAGTCAATTGAAGCTAGACCACCATGGAAAACCTGGAAGCATTGGACGGACGTTTCGTTTTATTGTGAGGCTCTTCAGCTGTGCGCATTCATTGAAATTACATTTTCTCATTTATAAATTATTATACTCAATAATTCAAAAAATGACACCATCGAACAAGAATTTTACGTCTGAAATATTTTCATGAAAAATGTCAAATTTTATGTATATGAATACTAAATATGCCAAAACTGAATTATCAATGATATGAGTTACATAAAATAGGTTACGTTTATTGAATAGTTATTTCTTAAACATTCTTTTCCGTTTAAGTTTCAATCAATACTAATGATGTGATAATAATATCAAGAAAGTAAAAGGAATTATTCAAGTACTGTCAAACTAATCTTAATTACTGTTAATCATTTCATAATGATGTTGGATTTCGAATTGATGGTTATTAAACTACACAGTTATATTAGATAATATTTTAATACATGATGTAAATTGATATTAACAAGCCTATTTATTACATTCACATAATTTCCTTTATCATTTTGAAAAGAGCAAGAACAAACATTCTAGCAGAATAGCATGAATTCATTTTTATTTTGTAGGTTCTTGTCAACTGCTTACAACCTGCGATATGTAAGATCATAATTGCATAGTGGGTTTAAATTACTTACGTGAGAGGTTTGGTTGGAAGTTATATTGAAGACATCTTTGTATAGTATAGCAAGGATGTAAATAAAATTAATAGACTGAATGTTGTTAATATATACCTTGAATGAAGGAACATTCTACAACATTGAGTGCGATAACAGTTCAAAGGGCTAGAAATAGGTGATTACATAATAAATAAATATTGATAGGAATATAGTGAGTAGATCTCAGTTGATAAAATAAGATTAATAATTTGGAAGATAGTTGAAACAAAACTTAATAATGTAATAAATACAAGGAAGAACTTTAAAAAAAAGGAAAAGAATTTTACGATGCAGTGAAAGAGTATTTGTCACCAAGGCAAGGAAAGGTTAATAACCATCTCCTTTTGAACACGTAGGTAAGGTTTTTGATTCCTGATGACAACGGTTTCAGCAAACTCCAGAAGACAGGGGTTTGGCTGCTTACTAATCACCTTAAAGGATTGCAAGGCATCTACCTGATTTCCTGTATCAAAGAGATGTTTGGTGATTGCACTGTTTAGAGTCTTTCTTTCCCTTGTTCTGAGACTGTTTGAAACATGTTCAAAAATCTAAGATATGCTCTCCTTTCTATTCGGCCACTGCAGTTGCTTTGGCAGGTACACGTAAATTTAAAAATACTGTTGGTGGTAACATGAAAGGGGTGATTGTCGACTTTTGATTGAGTTATTGAACACGTTGTTTTTTAGAGAATTAAAAGTCTAGCCACCAGATAAGTTCTGGCTAACTCAGTATTCAGTCTCCTGTTGATTATGTGTGCGACCTATTTAGTCGATCGACCTCATCATCTCAATGTGTATTTGTTCACAAAGTGATCATACTTACAAATATATATGATCAGCATGTACACAGTTTACAGAAATTAGGTATAAACAAATGTAATAATGATCTCATGTCAAAAATAACGGAAATTAAAAAAGTCTATATACAAAATGAATTATGTTGCAAAGTAATAACAGAAATTAACTACAAAATCACTGAATCAAGAAATATATTAGCTTTAAATGACTTTTATCAGAGATTGATGACAGTTTAGGTACTATTATGAGGCTCGATATTACTGGTCATACATGACCAAACCAGGGATCGAAATCAAAAAATTTTCAATCTGATATGAAAAGTGTAATTAGTATACCACTGAGTTGAAATTCAATATTTCCTATTTCATTGAGTTCAAAACGAAGTACACTATTAACAAGTCTCATAATGAATAAAGTAGGTGCTGAACACTGGCTATTATTGATGTTAACTAATGTTAATCAGTGAAAATGGTAGTCAGCCAATCAATTTACCCTCTCAACAATCTTAGTTTCAATATTATTGCGAGCTTAAATAGAATAATCCTTTAGTAATTTAACGCTTTTTAAAGTATGAATAAATCTATATGTCTGGAAGAATCTTGGTTCAAAGATACATTTTCATAGAATAGTAGAGTAATGAACGCATATTTTTATCACATTAGAGTTGAAAAAAAACAATCATAAATCCATAATAAACTTTTCTGGAATGAACCAGACTTTAAGTAAATTTTATCATTCAATTGAACTAGTTAGTCAAGTAAAGGTTTATGCATTGTGAGTTACCCACGCTTTTCTATGACATTCAAAATGTAATTCTATGTGTATTTACTAATTTAAATAGATTGAGAATAAAGTTAGTGTTTCAATGAGTAAAGCTTGAGTGTTTAAACCATTAATATACCTCTCTTGAACTCTGTAAATAATAATGTGAATGGATTTTCTATAATTGACAAAATATCTCACTGGTTTCTGGTTGACTTCATTCGTTCAGTACAATTACTACAGAAAAATACAAAAAAAATTATCCGTTTTATCCACATAATTTTGTTAAAAGTTCAATGATTCTAATAACAGCCATCAAATTTGCTAAATAGGCTGTTATCAGAAGGGATTTATAGAGATTTTAAAAATTTCACGGATTGAAATCATGAGTCAATTGAAGCTAGACTACCATGGAAAACCTGGAAGCACTGGACGGCCGTTTCGTCCTAGTATGGGACTCCTCAGCAGTATGCATCCACGATCCCGCCTCACGGGATTCGAACCCAGGCTTTTAATCAAAAACTTTTATATTAAATGTTCTGAGAGTAAGCTTATAAGCATACATAAATCATTCATGAGGGCTCAGCAAAGAGCCGTTTATACTGAAAAAAATAAGAGGATAGACATTTAAAATTAACTCAGAGTGTGAAACCATACAATTTAGCGATAAATAGTTTTGCTTTTTTTAACCTTTACTTTGAGAAATATAAGAACCTTTGTCCTTTATTGTAAGACAAGCAGAAAATAAATGTCTATCACATGATAGATTAGCAATATAGTTTTACGTCATTGAAAGAACTCAAGTTTCTTCACTGTCACAGATATTATCTATAGATGAATTCTGACAGGTTTCAGGAGAAATTCCGAAGCACATCAACCTCACGCAATTGTTTAACACTAATTATAACACAGCACATTATTTATTCAGTTAGTTTAACAAGAGCCACTGAAATATAGTTAATAGAACTAGGTAAATACAAATGACTAAATCGTGACAAAATCGCCTTACAAGAGCCTCTTAGTTTATAGCTTCAACTTTCAACCCACCTTACAAATATCTAAGACAGTAACAATAAATGTTAATCACAAAAACCTTTTATATGATAATATCACATCAATGCTGTCAGAAGTAAGAATTCAATTATACATCTAATCAAGCGTAAATTGAATCTTTGGCAAGACTATAATTCATGGACGAACCAATCAGATTTAGGATAACACGTCTTGGATTTTGTCGACTCATGATGAAAGCCCTAAATCCAATTCTTTACCCTAACCATCATCTATAAATTATAATCCTTATTCTTCAAACTACTTTATAACCCTCATTTCGCCCTAGTAAGTAGGTGGATATTCTCAAGATCACTTCAACATCGCTCAAACGTCGTCCATAAATTACAGTCTCGCCGAATCTTTACCTTCTTTTTCCAAACTATTAAAATATTTAGGTATTTAAAATTGTTAATGTAAGTACAAAAACATTTCCTGTGCCAAAAATCTTGTTGTAAATTTGATATTTTAAAGATAGACATAGAAATATATTCATTATTTTGTTAAGACATTCATTGAAAATCTTCAAATTGATTTATATTTCAGGCTATCATTTTAGCATATAAACTCCCTGGTTATGAAAGCATACACATATATACATTAGACCATGATAACTTATCAGTTAGGTTCAATGTACAAATAATATTATACGGACGATAATGTCGATGTTTAAACATCAGTAAGCAACTCTATTTGATTATAATATTTAGACAGCTCATCTGGATATGGTATTTATGATTCTAAAAAAGTGATTATCATCGATAAAAGTTTATGATTTATTGACAATATGTGGCGAATTTTCTTCGAAAAAAACAGTCTGTCTATGTATACAGCTCGATACACCTTTTTAACATGGTGTTTTTATAAGGCGTTTAAGATAAAAACTTCTCACATGAAAGTCTTTCTTCGCAATTTCTAACTAAAAAGCACTGATGACTGAATGGTATTGATAATATTTAAACTTTAATTGGTTTACCAATGGTTTACATTCAGCGATATGTTCATGCTAATATACATTACTAGGATAATGCGTGATAAGAATAGGAAGCATTAAAACTGGTTTCGTATCCTCAAAAGGTTTTTCTCTCTCACTCCATGCAACAACATTTCCAATTCCTTTGACTAGATGGCATAAATCTGTATCAAATGTTGAAAGAGTTAACCATAAATAGTTAAGCTTAACCGTCTTGGCTGAAAAGAAAGTTGCCAATTAAATACAATGGAAGATGTTCACGCAAGATCGTGAGTTGATTAAGTTAGACATTTACACCGTCAGATTTTGGCTCAGATGTATAGAGGTTGTGTTTGTGCCAGGTCTTAGGTTCAAGTTTCATGTGCGGGATCATGGATGACCACTATTACTGAAGAGTCCAATGCTGGAACAAAATACACGTTCAATGTTTTCAGGTTTTCGATGGTGGACAAACATTGAACAGTTCATAATTTCAATAAAACTCAATAATCTCCACAATCTTATACTTACAATACATAAGTTTGCATGCAATTAATTGTATAATAAAGATTATTTTGGTTTCCTACTGGGAAGCTATATTAATGATCATGATTTATTTCTTCAAATTGATTATTCTTAATTATAATTAATTCACGCTGATTTTTTGATACCTACCTAATCGTATTTACTTTACTAATAGGAATATTTTAGATTGACCAGGTTAATAAACCTAAGGACCAAAATTCTTAGAAATAAATACTCTGAGTTTGTAGCTAGATTCGGATATACAGTGTAAAAATCTATTCAGTAAGATAGAAATTAACCCCATCAGAAGTATACAAGTTATTATTTATTATCCCTTTGTAGAAATACTTCAATAAATTTGTTTGCATAGGTTCTTTTACAATCCTTCATAGAATTTTTGTTTTGAATTTAAATACTAAGTGTTTATGCCTTTATTGACACATTGAATAATTATATTAAATGTACAAACATTTGAACTTCCCTGAATACTTAACCTATTTTACTTTCTTACAATTAGGTTAAAAACTGTCCAAAGTTAGTGTAAATATCAACAAAAGCCTATTTGATCTACAACTATAAAAGTTGTTACTTACATATTTATCATTAACAAGGATGGTAAGGTGTATTTTTTTAAAACAACTTTATGACACTTTCTTGTTTATCTGTGTCATATTAAGTAGTCAATTCAATTTTCTGTTAAACAGATAATACTAACAACTATATCAAATCATATTAACCTTAACCAATTCAAAAAAAGAAAGAAGAAGAAGTTACTCTACAAAAACGAAACATAAGTCACTTGTAGTTTGTCTTACTAATTTTTGTTCAGTACACATGTTTGTTTGTTTGGTACACGGTGGATCTGATGCAGATGTGTAGGAGCAGATCGGCAAAGCAAGAGCAGTATATCTACAACTGAAGAACACCTGAAACTCAAAACAATTGTCAACCAACACCAAGGTCGGAATTTTCAATACAGATGTCAAGATAGTTCTACTGTATGGGGCAGAAACCTGGATAACAACGAAAGCCATCATCCAGAAGATACAGGTGTTTATTAACAGTTGTTTAAGCAAAATACTTCGGATCCGTTGACTGGACACTACTAGCAACAACGTACTGTGGGAGAGAACAAACCAGATCCCAGTGGAGGAAGAAATCAAGAAGAAGCGTTGGAAGTGGATAAGACACACACTAAGGAAAGCACCCAACTGCGTCACAAGTCAAGCCCACACATGGAATCCCCAAGGCCAGAGGGGTAGAGGAAGACGAGAGAACAGATCACGTCGAGAAATGGAGACAGATATGAGAAGTAGGAACAAGAATTGGATGGAATTAACAAAGAAGGCCTAGGACAGAGTGTGTTGGAGAATGCTGGTCGGCGGCCTATGCTCGATTAGGGGGAACAGGCGTAAGTAAGTAAGTACACATGTGTCAAAGTAAGAATTTTTATTTCAATTACGTGATAGACAGTAAAATATCTAAAAGATGTAATTGTTTTGTTTGAACGTAATAGATAGGTTGTAAATTATAAATAATTAAACTATTTTTTTTACCAACATTCATGTGATATCGTTTAACGGAATCTTCCCATTGATATTTAGGACTAGAATTGATCGATTCCTGGGATGAATGTCAACACTGAGATACAGGTACATCTAGTTATCAACTACTAAATAGGTCGAAACTTGCGTCCTGAATTGCAATACTATCCACGATCCATTTTTGCTTATGTTATATGTACAATGATTAATTTTACAAGAAGACGTATATTCTTCTTAAAGCAAAAAAAATTCAAATGAATAATTCTTAATCGAATTGAATAAGTTGTATTACGAAATGTGTGTTTCATATTATTTTTTTAGGGGGAAAAAGGTAATGTGATCTTACTTCATTTAATCAAATCTGTTAATTAACTTAATTTAAGTATAAGATTTAAATAGTAAAATTAATTCACAATTTTTCATCAATTGTAAACTGGTTTACGAAGTTTGTTATTGTTGCTTTATTAAATGTTATGACTTTTATTTATACTTTTTTCATTAAAGTCATGAACCGATTGATGTTAGACCAATATTGAAAACCTGGAAGTACTGGAGGCCGATTAGTCTTGTTTTGAGACTCCTCAGCAGTGCGCATCCACCATACCACTCGCAGGATTCGAACTTAAGGACTTCGTTTTCGTGCGCAAACACCGTTGAATGCTGACTCAGTGGTTTAGAGATTAGTCGTTTGCATGCGAGACCGAAGGTCCTGCGTTAGAATCCTGAAAGCGATATGGTGGATGCACACTGCTGAGAAGTTCCACAATAAGGCAATACGACCATCCAGTGCTTCCAGGTTTTCAATGGTGGTCTAGCGTCAATCGGTTCATGATTTCAATCAAAAACTTGATAATCTCCACAACCGCGTACTGATTATTTATAATTATCAATAAATTTTCTACTCAGTTTCATGTTTTATGCATTAACTTGAAAAATTACGCACTAATAGTTTGCCTTATATCATGTTTGTTGTTTTGATCAAAGGTTACATTTATCTGTAAATAAGATTTAGGAATATATATATAAACAGTTAAGGTTGAAAACATGGATAAGAAACGTTAGACAAATGAATTTTATCTATTTGTTATGTTATTTTTCTATTGTTTTTACAACTATAAAATATGAGTTATGAAACTTGAATTCATAAGTTGATCTAAGCTAGATAACTATTGAAATCCTAGTAGTATTTGGTGACCGTTTTATCCTATTATGAGACTTCTCAGCAGTGCACATCAACCGTCCGGCACACGGGACTTGAACTCATGACCAGTGAGATGGATCTAACGTTGTTATTGTCTAACTTCAAACGATCTATGATCTTGCACAAGCCTTCATCCATTTTCTCAAGTGGATAAATATATTTGAATTAAGTTGTGCAAATGAAGTTGTGAAAACAAAGAAACGAATAGTCAATTAAGTATAAGTTTACAAGATCAAATAATTAATCATTAAGTGATCCACTTAACTTAGAGATCTTAAATCGAGAAAGAAAAGATGCTAAATTGCAAAATTAAAAAAAACAACTGATCTGTGAAGATTTGAGATAATGATTGCGCAATCAATATTCATTAAGATTATATGGTTTGAATTATGGAGGAAGCATTTTACATTATTCTTAAAAGATTTACTTAGTGTACGATGAAAAAGAGCGTTTTATATTAATAGTATAAATGTAGGCATATAGCAGAAATGAAATCATGGTCACTCGAAGTCTTAGACGTTGTAATCTAATATAAACGTTATAAGCAATAACCGTTAAGAAGAAATATTTCTCGATATGAGCTCTTAAGCAATAAGTTCAGCTTCATTTCCTACTTTGACTACCCTCAAGTAAAAGATGAATTAGTTCGACCAATATGCAACAACCTTCTTATCAATATTGAAGTAAACTTATGTTTTTGATTCAATGCTAACCAGTATAGAACTAAACAATTCATTTTAGATTCATACCACTTTATTATTCTTAATTTAATTTATACTGGCTTGTACATTACTCAATCATTTTGATCACTAGTTATATTGTTATGTTCCTTGTCTTATGTTATTCATAGTTATCCCGACTATTCATTTTTATGATTCCAATTCATCTAAAAAGTCTAAATTTCATACTAGTCATTTAAATTAATGAACTTAATGTACTAGCAATCTTGATTTCATATTTCTTATCTTTCGAAGATCCTCTTACCTTAAACTAGACTATTATTTATAAACAAAGATGAGTGATAGCTAGCAGTAGGATCCAGGATACGCGTTTCGTCTCATTCGGGACTCGTTGGCTGGATGCACCTGTATCCTAAGGTTGGTGTTCACTCCAGGACTCGAACCCAGTATCGTTCGCTACAAACAACACTACCTTATCTACTTAGTTATTGAGTTCAGATAGCGACTAGCTTGTGTGACGGAGTAAAGTTCTACACACTCACGTGGCTTTGTTTAATTGTATCTTCCTGTTGTTTTCAAGGTCTGCAATTGGTCAATCTCTTGTGAGCATATGCGCATCCAGTGAAGACTGCCTCGATATCGCTTTATAAGGCTTGTGACTTAAGACAATATCGAGGCAATCCTCACAGGATGCAAATATACTAACAAGAGACTGATCAATTGCAGGCCTTAACAACCAAGTGAATTTAGGCTATTGTTCTTTTTTTACTGATAAATTCAATTTCATATGTCCAGACTTTGATGTAAATAAGTTGGGAAAAAAATTTCTCTATTCACAACTATTCTGTTGTACCAAATTGTAAATAAAATATTTAGACTAATAAATTCGTGTAGTTGTTGTGTTTTTTTCTCAACGGTCAACTTAAGTTTTTCTATTTCACAGGAATTCTAGTTAAAATGAATGTGAATTATATAATAGGATCGCAAAGGTTTGTTTGTTTGTTTTTTCTTTTATATTTTAAGTATTATTCTCATATTTCAGTATCCAAGTTATAAATTGTTACAAATTAATTATACTTTGTAATAGATAACTATGTTCAGATAGGAATTTTGTAGAGATTGTAGTAATTTAACAACTGAATTCCTAAGTCAATTGAAGCTTGATAGTAACTCACTTAAGACACTAGTGAACGGTGACGCAATTTTCGTTCATTCGTTGAAGTTAGACATTAACACCTTTGGATATCGGCTCAATGGTCTAAAAGTTAAGCGTTCGCGCGCAAAACTGATTGGTTCTGGGTTAGTGTGTGGGCACTGTTGAAAAGTTCCATACAAGAATGAAACGGTCGTTCGGTGCTTCCAGGTTTTTCATAGTGGCCTAGCTTCAATTGACTCATGAATTCAATTATTAAATAATTATCTTTAAAGCATAGAAAAAAATAATTTGTAGGATTATTCTTAACGTGGTACGTTTGGACGTGATATGATTAAATGGTCCCACCATATTTTTTTCAGAGATACATATGAGCTCATGACTCTAACTTATTCATATTAGATCAAGGTTTATTTGACATATTTATTCTCTTTTAAGTGGCAAAAGGTTGGCTATAATTTGTAGTTGATATTTTTCACGACTAATTTTTTGTACTAAGAAATGTTTGTAAAAATACTTTGATAATTTATGACAGTTAGAGATGAAATCTCTGAAACATGACGATATATCATCGCTTTAATTCTTAGAACTGGATCCAAGATCCGAGACATACTTATCAGAAGGACAAGAAAGGTTTGATCATTCAAGTATATATGCGACATGCAAATAAATGCATATTATTAAACAAATTTGGACCTCACTTTTTAGTCACAAATTTTGTTATATGGTCATTCGAATATGATATTGATATTTTCGCGTGAGTAGATAGCTTTTATTGACTAGCCTGAGAAAAAAATGTATAAGCAACTTATGTCACAATATAGATGTGGATCTCTTTAAAAGATTGAGTCAGATTTTTGACCAATAGCATTTGTCTATTTCATCATCAAATATGGCTCACTTTTCACCGATATCGCGGGCTCGTCCAAATTTGAATGACCCAGCTTATCACGTTTCCTATATGAAAAAGTCAGCGTTTTTACTGTGAGAATCAAGGTGAAGAACATTGTGTTTTTATCTAGTTAATAAATTAAAATACAGTTCAGTTATGCTTCATAAAGACTCATACCCAATTATATTCATTCATAAAACAATATCATGTAGTTGACGAACTACTTCCCGGTTCCTACCGAACATATATACTCATATAATAGTATTTGTTTAGTATTAGTTTAGTAGTTATTTAATAATAGGTTAGTTTTATTATTTTAACTAAATAATAACAAGATTGAAATGTGGTGATTACGTTTAAACTCATTTCTTCACCTTAATGTCCAAATAAGATCAACAAAGGTCATAACAACAACAGAAATTTATCGTCTATGTTAATTGATTCTATTTTCATAAACTATAGTAGACATATTACCGATAGTGATCATTGGTTTAAAGAAAAATACCTAATAATAAACTTCGAATTTCAGGAATTCCTCACGATTTTCTCAACTCTTCTTATTATAAGTTAGAAGAATGAAACTACACCAAATTTACTAAATAATTTACCGTGAAAATATCTCACGATATGGTTTGTTTTGTAAATCGAGTTTTTTTAATTTTAATTTCAATAGTTTATAGACTTACTTACTTTACTTACTAACTAACTTCCTTACGCCTATTACTCCCAGTGGAGTATAGGCCGCCAACCCAACCTACTCTGTACTGGGCCTAACAGTTTATAGAGTTATTTCTATTTACAAATTTAAAAATAGACTATACAATTTTCTCACTATTCAAAGTACTTTAGAGAATTTCTTTCGTTATTTTAAGAATTACTTGGAAATGAACAAAACTCTAATGAAGGTAAATAAGAAAACTGTTGAGTTCTATTTTTAAAAAATAATAATTTCTTATACACTTTATTGTCATTTAAGTATGTTGTTATATTCATGTATGTAATTCAAAGGCTTTTTCTTTACAAATAACTAGATAGAATCTCATAGTATAATATTTTTAAACAAGGATTTACCGACAAAAAGCTTTGTGAAGGGGAATTTTGTGGAGCTTTTAGTTATTGAATAGTAGAATCCATGAGTCATGGAAAACCTGGAAGCACTGGACGGCTGCTTCGCCTCATTGTCGGACTCCTCATCAGTTCGCATACACGATCCTGCTCAGTGAGGATCTATCAGCCTCGCGCGCGAACGCCTTACCTCTAGACCACTTAGCCGGCATCTAACGATGATCAAGAGATTAAGCGTTCGCGCGCGACCGATAGAACCTTGGCTCGAACCCCACGAGGCAGGATCGTGGATGCACACGGCTGACGAGTTCCATACTAGGACGAAAATGCCGTCCAGTGTTTCCAGATTTTCCATGGTGGTCTAGCTTCAATTGACTCATAAAATTCAATTATAAAAAGTCATGCATTCATGATAAACAGTTAATAAAGAACAAACATTTTTAAAAATCTTATTCAAAGTAATACTAAGTCCGCTTGTAGTTCTTTTAGCGCTACTGCCAGTCCAAAGCGCTGGTAAAGGAGGAGGGTTGGGGATGAGGTTTGCAACCCCATCTCCGAAACAACGCTAACCAGAATATATATATATATATATATATATATATATATATATATATTTGTCATGATGAAAAACTAATTAAAAAGAAATTTTTTTCACTTTATTCGCTCTGGAAACAACTTGAAAGTATTGCCCAGAACAGAGTTGGATGGAAAATGTTGGTAAGCTGTCTATGCTCTTCCATAAGGAGTAACAGCCGTAATTATGTAAGCAAAGTAATACTACTCAAATAATTCAAGAATAGTTTTGTTGTATATTTTTTTTTAAAAATAATAATTAATTACAAACAGGTGTAATTTATCATTCTATATACAAAATTTTTATATTTTAATTACACATTAAGACAACTGTTTCATTTAAATTATTATAATTTACTTGTAAACTGATAGATATGTTTGTTGCCAATTCTATTATTTCAATAAAGTGTATTTTGCAACTGTTGCATTATCCTTCATATTGGCTGTGAAATGATTGTTAAATATAGAATACAAAGTTTCTAATTATAGAAATGTGATAACAGAAAGTGAATAGCTTTAAAAAATGGTTGATTTTACTGGTTAGGCTACTTTAACTGTATGCTTATATTGATTGCTGTATGTTTCAAATGAAATTGATAAGAATGAGATGTTTAAAGATGTCTATCTTTAATTCACCGAACTTCTTAAATTACGTAAGAGAGGTATGAGAAACTATAACCACTGATATATTTCGAACGTTTACCTCATCTACAACCTTTATTTTTATTACTTACCATTATTTGAACCGATATATTTTTTTTGTAGATTTCAAGACCACTAAACCACTGATAACCATATAACAGACTATTAGATTTTATACGTCAATTAACCTTGAAGTAAAGTTTCAGTTGTGTAATTATCTTTATATTCTTACTGTGTTCAGTAATCATATATAGTAGTAAGCATCTACAATCCATCTGTAATATCATCATTTCAAACCATGATACGATATGAATTCATTTAAACATTTGAATTAGTAATGAAATATTGTTAACGTGAAATCTACTTAAAAGAAAGATTCAGTGATAAATGATAACCTATACGACTATTAGAAATTTGATAAATTTTTACATCAAAATAATAACAACATATGTCTGTAATCCTTTCATATTTCAGTTAATGAGATTACCTATTTCAATATTGTACAAATTCCTTTCACATATATAAATAATGATATGATAGATTTAAACAATAGACATACATATAAAGATATTATTGAATGTTATGTTGTTTATTATTTGAAGACAAACTATGATGAACTATTGAATTCCGTCTTTTTTTGCGTCATCATATTCTGTTAGTTCAGTGTTGTATATCGAGTACTATTCAAACTGACTACACAAAATTATGATGATTTTGTTAAGATTATACGCATTTATTTGAGTCACATACATATAGAAGTAGAAGTCTGATTATGTTTATGCAATGATAATCCTAGTAACAGTTAGTTTATTAAACTATAAATAAAGTATTATGGTTCAACTTCATTTGCATAAAGTTAGGTGATACTACTTAATTACTTGAACATGAAACTCTGAAGTTACTGAATCATTTAAACTTTTTTCTAATGTTGTTCACTAAAACAAAATATTATAATAAAGTTAATTATATAAGGCCAACTCTTAAATAAACATTTGTCAGTTTCAGAGATAAAGTAACAGTGATAGTA
Organism: Schistosoma mattheei; assembly: GCA_944470405.2. Lineage (NCBI taxonomy): Eukaryota > Metazoa > Platyhelminthes > Trematoda > Strigeidida > Schistosomatidae > Schistosoma > Schistosoma mattheei. Next base: position 36,858,374 of record OX103944.1, read on the forward strand.
GTAGTTAATAAGTCGTAAGTTAATATAAAATCAATATCGTTCTTCCAAGAACTTAAAAACCCAATGTCATTCCTAGATTATATTCATACATTACTACGATGTTTAGCATAGCATAATTTATTATAAGCAGTTGTTCATTTAAAATAAGTTAAACGTTTTCATTTTACTTGTCAAATTCAGTTTGAAACATACGGCGAGACTCTAATTTATGGACGATCTTTGAACGAATCCTAAGTGACCTTGAGAAATATTAGCCAATCAGCAAACAGTCAGTATAGAGTAAAAATATATTATACAAAACCAAGGAAATAAAGTAGATACACTTCTTATACGTGCTTCAAAAACTTGTCAAAGTTAGAAAGAGGTTCAGAGGTTCTAAAATAGTAATTCATGCAGTAGAGGAAATCATCCATACGGCTACAGAATAGTCGGCCTCTGGAGCCGCGATAAAGTCTCAAAAACTCTTTCAGCCTCAACCACATAGGTTCAATATTGTTTATGTGCACTCCAAATGTTGAGTGCACAAAATGATACTTGTGGATAACGACACGATGCACATAACCAAGCCTGTGTAGGAGTCTGTACACTCTCCAAACATCCATATATATTGTAGTGCCTGGCTGCAGCCAGTGTTACTGGTACTTTTATTATTCCAGTTTGCAATAATTGTCATAATTATATATGGGGTTTTCATCACGAACTGACATCAGTCATAATGCCAAAAATTTATTTAGCCAAATGGATGAAAGGCTTTCGCGTTAAAATCCGAGATCTATTATCTTATACCTGATTGATCCATCCATAAATTATAGTCTCGCCGTTTTATTTGTTATAGCCGCTGAATTGTCACGTTTTGTACAAAATTCCTTGTGAACCCATCATACGTTAGCATTAAGCACTGAAGTTGGTGCCGTAATCTTTAAATCCTTCAAAAGCCTCTGATTGGCTCGCCCATAATTTACAGTCTCGCCAAACATGCTATAATAATGTTTAACACACCTTGTTGAAGTCATATACAAATGAGCTTGTAAATATATAACGATTTCCTAAATTTTAAATAATTATCTATTCAATAATGATTATCAAATAATATCATTATCAACACAGAAAACACAGCAACGTATGAAAGATTACACATTCTTTGTAAAAATGCAATGAAAAATCAACATTATCTATGAACAATCTATTTACATTTAATTTTAATGAACTGAAGCTCTTCTCATTGATCAAGGATACTTTATCTGATACAACCAATTTATGAGGTACAAATTTAAATAGTCGAATTTAAGAAATACTAAGTTAAAACGATAAACAATGAGAAAAAAACGCGAATAAATAGAGTTGGAGCCTATACCCAATATTGGTCCGCTGCCATGAATTTCAGTTACATGAAAAGGAATATCAAAATATAAAAAAAATCTAGCTAAATAATTTTCAAGACTAATTTCATTTTAAATAATACGCAAAGAGTTGGCAGCTTGTTTCAGTATATTAAGATGGCAATTTCGATTCCATTTCAAGTTGAATAATTATAACAATTCATATATGTAAATCTTTTCAAATTGAAATAGATTTCATATGTAATTGCCTTGTTTCAAATAAGAATTTCTTGATATGTTCAAGCACAGTAGAATTGACGCCGTTTGTAGAATACCATAAGTTCATTGTGTTTCTCTACTTCGTTTTAATCTATGTACAAGCTAATTAATTACGTTGGGAACTAAGATTATCATTCATATATTTTATCAATATCAAAGTGGCCTTGTTGAATATCATGTACTTTCTTTGGAATATATGAATGGCGTTCAGTTTCCTAGGTTAAATGAATGATTGTATAAAAGATACTAGTGTATAATACTAAAGAGTAAATGTTTGGGTTTAATTTCTTATGTTATGTTATGATTGTTTATTCGTGCATTGTCTCACCCAATAATAAAACAGCTGTTTATTCCTATTTTATTATTCAGTGACAAAAATTGTTTTTATATATTTTTGCAATAAACGTTAAGCCGCAGATCTACATCAAAGTCAGAGTCTTCAATACGAACGTCAAGGCAGTTCTACTGTATGGAACTGAAGCTTGCAGAACTACTACAACCATCATCAAGAAGGTACAAGTTTTTATAAATAGTTGTCTATGCAAGATACTCAATATCCATTGGCCGTATACCGTCAGCAACAGGCTTTTGAAGGAGAGAACAAACCAGCTTCATTCTGAGGAGTAAATTAGGAAAAGACGGTGGAAATGAATAGAATATACATTACAGAAATTATCAAACTGCCTCACGAGACAAGCGCTAACCTGGAATCCTGAAGGGAAGCCGAAAAGTGGAAGGCCAAAACACATTACGTCGGGAAATGAAATCAGAAATGAAAAGGATGAATAGCAACTCGAGACAACTGGATAGGATTGCTCAGGACAGGTTTGGACGGAGAGTGTTGGTGGGTGGTCTATGCTCTCTCACGAGGAGTGACAGACATAAGTAAGTAAGTACTTAAAATACTGGTGTTCAGTACTTTATTAGTGAACAATTCTAATTATATACATAATAACAATCCTTAGTTGACAATCATTTCTGTTTAAAAAAAAATAGCGTCTTGTAATAATTACAAACTATTCCTGGTTTAGAAGAAACACTATCAATATTCTGTAGATAGTTTGAATGCAGCTCTATTCACGTCGATATTTACCTTAGACATTTGAAAGTAAACTTAGTGACTTCTATGAATACCATACGAATTTAATGGTTAACACGTATTGTTTCGTAATTTTTTCTTAACGACTGATCTGCCCAGGATTTTTTATGGTATTTAATTACAAAATAGATCTGAACGTTTTTTTTTAAATTTTACTTAAATGAGTTACATTTCATTAATTGGTTGTTTTTTTTTCAAATTAGGTGACTAATAGCAACACACTAACAACTAGGTGTTTGATGCTTTCTATACATAGATACAATACTAAATAACTAATTAGGAATAATTAATACATATATATTAACTATATATTAGTTTAACATGATATATAACAATCTAACCAACTGATTAAATCACTTAAACATACAAATATTTTGGATTGGTTACAACCAAGTACAACCTTTCAAATTGTCACTTAAAAAAAAAACGAAATTCGGACAGTAACGAGAAAGGGACTTTGGCAAACAAATATATTCAAATGATTTTTTTGTATATCGAGAAACGCTAAACTATTTTAGAAAAAAAATATGTAAGGTTTGTTTTTACGAGAAATTGGTTTTGGTAAATTATATGAACCAATAACACATAAATAAAACTATGATTGAATAAACAATATAGATTTAAATAACATCGTAATATACAGAGAGGGTTGGAGAATGCTGGTCGGTGACCTATGCTCCACTGGGAGTAACCGGCGTAAGTAAATAAATAAGTAACATCGTAATATAATCATTAAATCGTGTTAGTTACTTAAATTTATTGAGTTATCAGCTTTATTACATTCAATGAGACACTAAAGATTGCATACAGTGAATCAATTACATTACCAAGATTTTCAACTCTTTGTGGATTAAATAGAAAGGAAGGAAGAAAAAATTGGACTTTAGCTATTAATCTTTCACATCAGAAAAATAGGTGAGACTATAATTTATGGACAAATCAATCAGGTACAAGATAACAGATCTTGGATTTCGACGCGATATTCATCCATCCATTTTGACTAAATAGAGTTATAGCATCATAGCTGATATCAGTTCGTGATGAAAACCCTAAATCTAATTCTAACCTTAACTATTAACTGTAAATCATAATTCTAATTTCACACACTGGTTTATAACCTTCATTTGGTTCTAGTTATTAGGTGGACATTCTCAAGGTCACTCTAGCATCGCTCAAAGATCGTTCACAGATCACAATCTCACCACACTGCGATACAAGTAGTTTTCAAGTAGGATGAAAAGGGTGTTTCGGATTCAACTGCTAGCCCCCATTACATAATACGATGTAGAAACATATATTGGAACAGTCTAGCAACTGTTAATTCAAGACATTGCCTTTGAGAAATTCTCATTCTAGTTTTATCACACCGTAACAAAGTAAATGATGAGATTCATCTTAGATAACATAAGTAGAAAGCAGAATAATCTTTTGTTATTAGACTTATATAGCAATTTGTCTGATATACCTGGAAGCTAGGTAATCTAGGTTTCTGCCCTTAGTACACTGTTTGACTAGATGGATAGGTTGTGGTATTAAAATAGATTTTTATTTAATTTGCTAATATATCAGATAATACTCTTGAAATACTTTTGCAACACGGTTGGTGGGTCAAGAATATTGATTTATTTTAGTGATTTGTTCCAACAATCAATAATTTCGACTATCATAAGGATGTGAAGTGAGATTTAGTTGATCAAATTCGTCACATTTCATGAAATCGTCTATTCATGATAGTTTATATTTCACTTTAAAACTTACTGTCCAGTACATTACATCATCTTGCTTCTGAAAACAATTTCTCATACGATCAAATAGAAAAACATAAAACAAGATGTAAAGTGTAATTCGATCCTAAGTAGAACTCTAGCTATAAGTGGTCGGATGTAGTCAAGTGCGAACCTTAAACCTAGGTTTCATGCTGCTTATCCCTTGTCAATATGTCTTGTCAGCAATCTTACTTTACATTCTGTGATATTTCTACTAAGATATTCAGAACTTGACAGACCTTCCGCAAAACTGGTCTATTTAAACTAATCACTGAATAGTGATAAATTCAATCAATATAATTATGAGTGTTGATCTAGTTCTATCGACTATCTTCGACCATCAAGCATCAAAATATAGTCATTTAATTAGTGAAAACATTTCAAAGTAGCAAAAAGAATTTAATCAGAACTATAGTTCAGACAAAATTGATACCGGCCATTGCTCTGTAATCATTTAACTAAGATTTTATGTTCCATGTATACTACAATTTATAACCATCCATACTGAAATCCTACTTGCTATGATATCCTCTAGTTGGAAATTAGTCACCGAGATGAAATTTATTATTGAAATAATTTTTAAAATAACTCGAAAATTCTCACATTTTACCTTGGTCAATGCAATTTGTTCCAGTATACTGTCAATTAAAGTACAGATTACTATATGTGATTCTACAAATAAAATCACCAAATTAGGTAAGTTCTTCAGTGTTTTACCACTATATTGCAACATCAATTCCACTTAGATATTCTGTACTTTATGTGTCTATGGTTTGTGTTATGAATTACATTAAATTTTAATAAACGAAACATTTGTTCTGTATATATTTCCCTTATAATTGAATCATCTTTAACATTAAGATCCTTATTAATCGACTCAATCTATAAAATGTGGATTTAATGACAATGATATAAATAACTATTCAACATCAAAGCATTTGTCTATTGAGGAATCTATAAAGCAGATAACGTGACCTAGTTTGTCGAATTACTAATAAAAATTAATAAAGGAATAGTAATCACCACTTTGACTATATTCTATGAACCACTTTTTTTTCAAGCTTACAATCGTTTATTATTCGTTGGAAAGTGTTCAAGTTAAACTTTTCAACGATTGACCTATTCACTTTACAAGAATAATGTATATATGATGAAAGTTAGCACTTCATCTAATGGTAAACATTATGTTGTTATTCGTTTGTTTGTTTTTAATAAACTTAAACAAATCATTAAATTCACTTGGTGTTGTTTTAACTTGTATCTTCCCATTGTTATTTATTGATCAGTCTCATGTCGGTATATGTGTATCCTGTGAGGATTGCCTCAATATATCGCCTTAAATCATAAGCATTTTATTATTGTTTATTTTCACCTAATTAGTTTCATAAATATTATTTAATAAATTAAATTGTTATTTTAATTGTTTAACAAAAATGATAAACACACTTTACTATAATAAACAATATTACTATTACGTCAATAATCGAACACAATTCTATGAATGCAGAATATTCTTTTCATTGAATTTCTCATCAGATACTCTACAATTATAAATCTAAATTAGTAATCCATAAAAGTGGCCAGTTTTAAGGCAGAGAGTACATCATTTGGAAATTATTATATGTGAATTAAGAATTGTTGTTTGTCATATTAAATCAAATCAGATCGTTAGTGTTAGGGCTGATTAATATGGAGTTATCAGAAGGGGTTTTGTGGAGATTTTAGAAATTTCACTGATTGAAATCATGAGTCAATTGAAGCTAGACCACCATGAAAAACCTGAAGGCACTGGATGGACGTTTCGTGGATTGGTTGAAGTTAAACATTAACACTGTTGGATGCCGGGTCATTGTAATGGTTGGTTAAACGCCTAGCGCGAGAATGATGGTCCTGGGTTCGAATCTCGCGGAGTGCGGGATCGTGGATGAGCACTGCTGAGGAGTCCTATACTAGGACGAAACGGCCGTCCAATGCTTCCAGATTTTCCATGGTGGTCTAGCTTCAATTGACTCATGATTTCAATCAGTATAATATGAAGTTGTTGACTTGAATCAGTTTATAAGCGTGATGAAATTGTGAGATAAATAATGATCAGAATAAATATGGTCAACATGGAGTGAGAGAGAGAAAATAATGGAATAAAAATCAGAAATTACGTAATATGTAGAATAACATGAATTAGGTCAGATATAGTAGATAGGGTGGATACCGATTAAGTTTCTCAAAACGGTTATCAAGTGTAATAATAATAATCATAATAAAAATAATGATAATAACAAGATAAAGTTGGGGCATAAAAATGAACATTAATCAAATTACGTCACCATATTATAAAATTGGTTATTAACTAGTTGGCCCCGAAGTTGGCAAGGGTAAAAGGAGCAGCCAAACATATTTCATTTGGATATAAAGCTCTGGCTTTTTTATCTGAATAGCAATTGCTTGGGCCGTCTGCAAGATTCTCGGTCTGACGCAATTAGTTAGACTGTTGTTAACACAATATATTATTGCGAAAGATTGCTCCATGTCCCGTCTGAATTAAATGGGCTAAAATGGAGCTGCTTAACCACATTAGGAAGTCCTTAAGAGCCTGGATATACAAATTCCTAGGACATCTACCAATATAACTTGCCCCACAGGATAAGTTGAATTGATAAATACAGAAAGTAAGTGACTAGTCTAGGCAATTTACCTTTCAACTTCATTGGAGATGTGGAAAACATTAATTATAGTTCACCTGTATTGAAAGTTCTTTGGATCAATCTCGGTAACTTTAGTTTTAGCATTTCATTAGGTGCATCGCCTCTGAATTGTAAGCATATATACAGAGGTTTTTTATTTACGGTTATGCATTCTCTATGCTCTTTTTTACTGGTTATGTTTCTTTTTATAAATTTCTCAGGGTTGTGTAGGTGATGTACTCTGCCTTAAAACTGGCCACTTTTATGGATTACTAATTTGGAATATAATAATTGAAGAGTATCTGATGAGAAATTCATGGAAAAGAATATTCTTCGTCCATAGAATTGTGTTTTAAATAATAATAATAATTAACATATGAAATCTTGTCAGGAATTATTCTCTATAATTTCATATTCCTTGTTTTAAAAAAACAAACGAAACAAACAAACAGTTTCTAATATCAGATGGGTTTTGTGGAGATTGTATTAATTTCAGTGGTTAAGATCATGAGTCAGTTGAAGCTAGACCACCATGGAAAACCTGGAAGCACTGGACGGCCGTTTCATCCTATTGTGGGACTCCTCATCAGTACGCATGCAAGACCCCTACTCGCGAGATTCAAACCCAGGACCTACTGGTTTCGCTCGCGAGCACTTAACCACTAGGCCACTGAGCCGGCATCCAACGGTGTTAATGTCCAACTTCGACTAATCCACGAAATTGAGCGACACATTCACCATTGTCTTTAGTGAGTTACTATCTCACAACAGACCTGGTTGAACTCCACTGGTCACTACTTCCCACTAGAACTCCAGGGTATACCTCGTGAAGCCAGTCACTAGTGAGCATATGTTGATTAATATCAGATGGGTTGTGTGGAGATTGTAGTAATTTCAATGGATAAGATCGTGAGTGTTCACTTTATTGATAATTTATAATTAGTATTAGTAAGGGTTTTGTAGAGATGGTAATAATTGTGAAATAATAACTCACTGATGACAATGGTGAATCTGTCGCTCAATTTCGTGGATAAGTTGAATTTAGACATTAACATCTTTGGATGCCGGCTCAGTGGTCTAGTGGTTAAGTGTTCGTGCGCGAAACCAGTATGTCCTGGGTTTGAATCTCACAGGTGGAGAGGTCGTGGATGCGCACTGCTGAGGAGTCCCACATTAGGACGAAGCGGCTGACCAGTGCTCCCAGGTTTTCCATGGTGGTCTAGCTTCAACTGATTCATGATCTTAACCACTGAAACAGTTTTTTGTTTAAATCATAATAATATTGAAAGCTTTAGAGTTTAATTCAAAGTTAATCTATTTTGTTACTAGAAATGAATATTCTGTTTTCAATTCTAGAAATAAGAAATACCGAATACCATCAGTACATATTTTACTGTTTATTAATTTACAATCAATATGACAATATTAGTTTATACAGTGAATGACTTTCAGATTGTATATCTCCCTAAAAAATTATAAAGTTTACTATGTCATATTTCTTATAGTGAATATTCGTAATTGAAAGTTTTACTATACTTTAATTTCAATTTGTATTTAGGGATAATTTTTTTTACTGTAACAGTTAAGGTACAGTTAATCAGTGATAGTGAAATAAATTGTTACCTTTAGGAAGTGCGCTTTATTTGTTGAAGTGATTCTAAATGTTCAAAATAACAATAATGAAATTGTAAAATTTGTCTTGTTCGAATTAAATCCATAGTGACTGGTTTTATTTATTTACTATTTATCAATATCAGAAAGGGCTTTCGTGAATATTATGGTAATTTCAATAATTGAGATCATGAGTCAATTGAAGCTAGACTACTATGAAAAACCTGTAAGCACTGGAAAGCCGTTTTGTCCTATTGTGAGCCTCCTCAGCCACCTCATCTTGTGAGATTCGAACCCAAGACTATCGGTTTCGCGAGCGAACGCATAACCCCTAGACCAATCATCTGGCATCCAATGATGTTAATGTTTAACTTCAACTAATCCACGAAATTAAGCTACACATCCGCCATTGTGATAAGTGAGTTACCGACCCGGTTGAACTCCACTAGTCACTGCTTCTTGCTAGAACTCCAGGAAATCTACCTGAAGCCAGTCACTAGTGAGCATATGTTGATTAATATCAGTAGGGGTGTATATGTCGCTCTGTTTCATGGATTCGTTGAAGCTAGACATTAACACCATTAGATGCCGGATCAGTGGTCTAGTGGTTAAGCGCTAGCGTGCGAGACTTATAGGTCCTGGGTTCAAATTTCATGAGGCGGAGTCATGAGTGCGCACTGCTGAGCAGTCCCATACTAGCACGAAACGGCCGTACAGTGCTTTCAGGTATTCCACATTGGTCTAGCTTCAATTGACCCATGATCTCAACTATTGAACTTATTATTTATTACATAAGGATTATATCTAATACTATTTAATTCAATAATTGATGGAATATTCACTTACTTACGCCTGTTACTCCTATTGGAGCATAGGCCGTCGACCAGCATACTCCAACACACTCTGTCCTAGGCCTTCTTTTCTAATTCCATCCAATTAGTGTTCATTTTTCTCATGTCTATTTCCATTTCCCGGCGTAATGTGTTCTTTAGTCTTCCTCTTCTCCTTCGGCCTTCAAGATTCCATGTGAGGGCTTGTCTTGTGACGCAGTTGGGTGCTGTTGTAACGGGTGCGAGACTGCAGGTTTTGATAAGCAGCGTTTGTATCGATCGCTTCTGTGACAGTGGACACGTAAACACGTAACGGACGACCTAGAGCCCTGATTGGTCCCGCTTCGCAGTCTGTCCCAGCCAGTTGAGTCAGGAACACAAGTCACAGCCTCTGAGTTATGAATCATTGTATTTCAGACATACTTTGTTTATATACCAATCAATCACACCACATCGTACCATAAAATAGGAAACAACATTTACAAAATATTTAACAAGTGAAATAAACATCAACCAATAAGAAATGTACATTTAAGGTTCAAGGCCACCGTAGATTTAACACGATAATTATTGGTATATTTTTTTCCGACTATCCTAACAGGTGCTTTCCTCAATGTGTGTCCTATCCACTTCCAGCACTTCTACCTTATTTTTTCCTCCTTTGGGATCTGGTTTGTTCTCTCCCATAGTAGGTTGTTGCTAATAGTGTCCAGTCAACGGATCCGAAGTATTTTGCTTAAACAACTGTTAATAAACACCTGTGTCTTCTGGATGATGGCTTTCGTCGTTATCCAGGTTTCTGCCCCATATAGTAGAACTGTCTTGACATTTGTATCAAAAATTCTGACTTTGGTGTTGGTTGACAATTGTTTTGAGTTCCAAATGTTCTTCAGTTGTGAATATGCTGCTCTTGTTTTGCCGATCCACGCATTCACATCTGCATGAGATCCACCATGTTCATCAATGATGCTGCTCAGATATGTAAAGGTTTTTACATTTTACAGATCTTCTCCATCAATTGTGATTGGATTGCTGAATGCTATGTTGTATCGGAGAATCTTGCTTTTCCCTTTGTGTATATTGAGATCTACTGCTGCTGAGGCTGCTTCTACACTGGTCATCTTCTCTTGCATTTGTTGTTGCGTTTGGGATAGAAGGGCCAGATCATCTGCGAAGTCTAGATTGTCCAACTGCTTTCTAGATGTCCATTGTATCCCGTGGTTCCCTTCAGATGTTGACGTCTTCATGATCCAGTCGATCACCAGAAGAAAGAGAAAGGGTGAGAGTAGGCAACCTTGCCTGACACCGGTCTTCACTTCGAACGACTTTGTCAACTGTCCTCCATGCACGATTTTGCAGTGTAATCCATTATAGGAATTCCGTATGATATTGACTATCTTCTGAGGCACGCCGTGGTATCGAAGAAGCTTCCATAGTGTTGTTCTGTTCACTCTGTCAAATGCTTTTTCGTAGTCAATGAAGTTGATGTAGAGTGATGAATTCCATTCAACTGATTGTTCCACAATGATCCGTAGAGTTGCGATTTGGTCTGTACACGATCTGTCCATACGGAATCCTGCCTGTTGGTCACGAAGTTGGGCGTCTACGCAGTCCTTCATCTTGTTTAACAATACCCACAGTTGACTCTAAAACATTTCTAACAGTATTTAGAACACTATATCATAGTTGTGTTCATAATAAATTTTATACTGTAAGTAGTAAGTTTCAACAAAAACTTAATAGGCCAATCTAAAAATGTTGATTTTAAACTTAGTTGGTTTGTGAACTAGCCTACTTCACTTAACCCAGAAAATCAGACCAGTTCAATCAAATAAATGTAATGATAGCCTTTTTACAAACCAACCTCAATTAAAAGGACTAGTGAACACCAATAAACATTGAAAGGTTACTATATTCCAGTTTAGAACCTCTAAGCAATGTCTAGCTAAAATTTAATACGAACTTGAAATTAAAATATTACTGTCCAATAATCCGCAAGTTACACTGAAGTCTATTGTATTGTAATAGGTTTTCTCTGTTGATAAATCAAAATCTAGAATAAAACAACTACTTCATGTAACCCGATTTTCAATGGTACTTCAATTAGTAAACGTTGATAAAATTAACCAATACATAAACTTAATGTTCAATTATCTTTAAGATGATCTTCTTTTGTAAAATGAATCCTTCCAAGTAAAGAAAAAACGCGGTGAGATCATAAGTTATGGACGACCATTGAGTGACGCTAAGATGACCTTGAAAGTGTTCACTTAATAACTAGGATCAAATGAGGGTTATAAATCAGCGTGTGAAATTACAATTAGGATTTACAGTTGATGGTTAAGGTTAGGAATCAGACTTAGGGTTTTCATCACGAACTGACACAAGCTACAATGCCAAAACTTTATTTAATCAAAATGGATGGATAAATTTCACGTCAAAATCCGAGACCTGTTATGCTGTACATGATTGATTCGTCCATAAGATATAGTCTCGCTAAAAATGCTTTATAAAAAGTGATTATGTTTAAGCTATTCTATATGTAGTAGATTCTGATTAAAAATAATTTTTACCGATTCATAATGAATAGAGATATGACAGAATACAAAGTATCTGCTTCAAGTTCATTTTCAGTGAGAGGGAAATGGAAAATAAAATTTCGTGTTTTATTGCAGAATAATCAAATGAGATTGGTAAACATGTAAATATCATATAAATTTCATAGGATAGCTTAGAATTTTTGTACTTAAGTATATTATTTCGTTTCATAGAAAAACCTATTTTTCGAATAAGAAGTCTTCTTATTTTGGTATTACTTTATATAGTGCTTGGAGTTAATAACCCAATCTCATGTTCATCTATCACTAGTCATCATCGTATTAGTACGTTACATTTGTCGATTAACATTCTGTTCATTCATTTCGGCAATCCAAAACCCATTTATCATTCTAAATCAATCACGATATTAATAATCCGATGGGTTTTCTTTGAGAATTTCTAACATTGTAAATTGTTCAGTGGATTTGGATTTAGTGATCTATATATTCCAAGTATGTATGAATCTTCATCGACTGAGAATGTTGGGCCACATGTTACGTATGCCTGAACACCAATTACCGCAACGTCTAATGCTGATTAGTGTTGAGGATTGTTGGAAGAAAGTTAAGGGCAGCCAAACCAAAACGTGACATCGGTGCTCGAAGTCACTAACTTCTAGTCTGAGCCATATTGGTAGATGCAGACTACTTGGTTGGGATCCGCGTGACTATCGTAACCAATGGTTGGAGACTCAGGATCGATCACAATGGCGTAGGTGTATACACGAACGCTTCACTTCTAACTGAAGTTTGTGCTGACAATTTCGTTCAGAAGAACAATGAAAGCTCCACAACCAAACCATCAAGCTGAGAGAACAAAACTCCATCAAAATACACACTCTGTCTTCCCTTAAACTATGAGATTAAAATCGTTTCATAGCTTTCTTTCTACGAACTAATTCTTTCTTCCTGTACTATATTCTTATATGTAATCCTTCTTTTATATATTACTTCTATCAATCCGGTGTTCATCTTGTTGTGTTAATGAGGTATGGCAACTTGGACCGATGCACCTATATGCCTGGTCCTACGTTGTAGCTGACAGACTAACTGAAGTATGTGTAATACCGGGATATAAGTATTTCTTTTTGGTTTTAGTTAACAAAAATTTCTAACAAGAAATTTTACCTAATATAAAATATTGAAAACGTTGGACATAAATTTTAAATCAACTATAATTTGCTTAGTAAACATGTAAGAATAAGGGAAGATGTCAAATAGTCGGCGGAATATGTTTAGAAGCTCATATATGTAAACTTTAATGTCATAATAATTAAGTAAGTTCTTCATGAGTTCAATAGTTTCTATTTATTTTCAGAATGACCTTTTAAATATTGAAAAGTAGATAACAGTATTAGGTTTGATCAAATCAAGTAAGTAAACATTCATGCATACCCCGCAAATACAGAGATACCTTTTCACAAAATACCACGAATGTATGAGTAATACAGTTTATAAATTAGTTAAGCAAACAGGTTATTTTCTCATGTAGGCGTGGATACACACTTGAATATATATATACATGAAAAAAGGACCTCGAAATATGTGTAGGGTGGAATAATAGTCATTTATTCTCCAAGCAACTGTATATCAGAGAATTCCATTATTAGTATTGGTTATATGTCAATTTATAGTCGTCAGTAAATGAACAACTTGTAGATATTCATTTTTGTATTGTATGTTTGAATCTGTAAAAATGAATTAAAACTTAACCCTATTGTACATGCTAGTGGCTATCTGGATCCAGTAGCTAAGTGGATAACATCATGGCGTTTGACGCTAATGGTACTGGGTTCGAGTCCCGTAGTAAAAGTCGGCTCTAGGATGCAGGCACATTCAGTTGGTGAGTCCTAAATAGGATGAAACATGCGCCTTGAATTCCATTACTAGCCACCATCCATCTTTGCTTATAGGACTTATGGATAGTTCCGCTTGGAAAAATAAGTTTCAATATTGTTTGTATGCAGCTGATTTGAAAATGTTTCAGAAAGATATTTATAAATACCTTCAGCAATTATATTTTATAATTAAATGTTCAATAAGCCTTGACCAGAACCCTAATAAGTTGAAATGGATGTATTCTGACAAGTCTGTTTTTTCAAGATATGATTAGTTTAATTTAGAGAATCTTTAAATGTTTTTTTCTGTAATATACAAAGCTTTCTGTAAATTATTAACTAAACGTTTGTACTGATAACTATGATCTTATATGATACAGCTAATTAATCATGGCAATTAATTCTAGTACTATTTTAACTTATGTAAGTCACATAAAACAACATGATTATTTGCTGAATGATGATTGTTATGGGTTCTTTTTTCTATTGATATCTTAAGTTATGGGAATTTTGGGTAATATGGTCTTAATAGTTCTCTTTTATCCATGATAATGGGATTGATAAGGGATTGTTCATAAAGTTTCGATTATTTGTTATTTACGCACTTTACTTCCCGATCGAAGCTGCTACCTTGACGCGGTGGTCGGGCTTGCCTATCGTGATGACCCAACCGAGCTATATTGGCTGGAACATATGTTCCTGTAGGTTCTACCATGCCAGGCAGGTCGATTGGTGAACGGTAAGACTAAAAGCAGCAACTCAAGGTCTGAGGGCGAAGTCGTACTGCTGACTGTAGAGGGTGTGACAGCAGTAAGGTGTTTCCTTCGGACAACCAGCATGACAGCGATGCTGCCTTCCCACAAGGAGGGGTGGGGTTAGAAAAGGTCGACCCTAAAAATGTCACACCTCACCTTACCTCACGGATTTCCGTCTCCGGCGGTAAGGCCCTTTGAAGAACGGAGCTAACACGTCAAAAACCTTCCACAAAAAGGCCGTGCGCGACCGGCCTCAAGCAGTTGTCCCTTGGGCTCTGCGGTCACGCTCCCAGGTCGTCAAGACCAACACTAATCCAATTTCCTTTTCAGGTTCCTCAAGAAATACCCTTCCACGGTGTGGGCAGCCGGGAAGTGACATCAGCCCTCATACCCGTAACAGCACAAGAGACCAAGGTGGTCACATTCAAATCCTTCCTACACCTCCTAATACCTCTCTTATCTCCATGACTAACCCTCCTCACGTCTCTTTATCACCTCGCACCGCTAGGGCAAACGATTCGAGTACGTGGAACGCCATTCCTGGTCTCCTGAAACCACGCTCTAAACTACACGTAGGAGCTTTTAACGTACGAACACTTTGCCAAATAGGACAGCAGGCTTCCTTAGCTAAAACTTTAGAATCTCGCGCCATCGATGTGTGCTGCGTCTCCGAAACGCGCATACAGGATCCAAGTAGCGTCATTCATTTGACCTCACCATGCCAAAATAAAGAACCGACTCGATTTACGCTTCGTGTATCTGGAAGCCCTGATTCTGCTTCCCGTGGCCTCGCCGGCGTAGGTATAGCATTGAGTCCTAGGGCAGAACTAGCTCTCTTAGAGTGGATCCCAGTAGACAGTCGTTTGTGCGCTGTCCGACTGAACGGAACAGTAAGAATCCGGAAAGATAGGGACACTCGTCGTTGCCTCTTCGTCGTCTCTGCCTATTCTCCCACTGACTGCAGCTCAGATGATGTAAAAGATGAGTTTTACAGAAAGCTTTCGGACCTTCTCCGAAAAGCTAGCGCTCGGATGTAGTAATAGTGGCCGGTGACTTTAATGCTCAAGTAGGTAAACTAAGCGATAGGGAAAGACACCTAGGTGGATCTTATGGTGTCGTGGCTCAAAGAACAGATAATGGCGACCGTCTGTTGCAGCTATGCTCAGATAACCGCCTGTTCCTTGCAAATACTAACTTTAAGCATAAGGAAAAACATCTTTTAACATGGCGACCCCCTAATTCGTCCCAACGTTGGACCCAAATAGATCACATCGCTATCAGCCACCGATGGAGGGGCTCGATAGAAGACTGTCGCTCATTCTGGAGCACATGCCTAGATTCAGATCATGCTCTAGTGCGAGCGCGTATTTGCTTGCGTCTTACTGGACGTAGGAAAGACGCTGCAAGGAAACCTCTTAGGGCCTACTTAATGATAGTCAAGCTAAGAGTATATTTCAGGAACAACTAGGAAAACAGTTAGGCAGCCATGTATGTGATGCCCACCCCGATGCAGCATGGAATGATATCCGAAAAGCTGTGGAAACAGCAGTGATATCTGCTAGTAAGGTAAACCAGAAGGTTAGGGAGCAACACTGGATCTCAGCAGCATCTATCGCACTGATAGATGCTCGGAAACTCATTCCACCTGGCTCTGAACATAATGAAGAGCGGAGTCAGCTTAAGCGCAAGCTGACAAGAAGTCTACGCAATGATCGCGAACAGTGGTGGGTAGCGAAAGCAAGAGAGATGGAAAAGGCAGCGGCAATAGGTAATAGCAGACAATTGTTCAGACTCGTTAAGGAAACCGGAATTAGGAACCCGACCGTTAGCGAAACAATCTCAGAGAAAGATGGACATATTATTCATTCTCAATCCAGGAGATTGGATCGATGGGCAGAACACTTTAGGGATCAGTTCAACTGGCCTTCAGCCACACTTCGGTTTCCCACGATCTCTAGTCAACCTGAATGGCAAGTTAATGTAGGTCCTCCGTCCCTTTACGAAGTTGAAAAAGCCATAGGAAATCTGAAACGAGGGAGAGCAGCAGGCCCTGACAGGTTTACTCCTGAGATTTTTAAGGATGGTGGTCCAGTATTAGCAATGAGATTAACTGAGGTCTTAGGTAGAATTTGGGAACTGGACGTAATCCCATCTGACTGGTCTCAATCACTGATTGTGCCAGTCTATAAGAAAGGACAAAAGTCCTCTTGTGACAATCACAGAGGAATCAGTTTGACTAATATAGTGTCTAAAATATTAGCTTCAATAATACTTCGACGCCTAACTAAAGCTCGTGAAGAGCAGACTAGAGAAAACCAGGCTGGTTTTCGACCTGGACGTGGTTGTATAGATCAGATATTCACACTACGTCAGGTTCTAGAACACAGACACACATTCAGACGCCCCACAATGGTAGTATTTCTCGACCTTAAGGCGGCATTCGACTCTGTTGATCGTGAGGTTCTATGGCAGTGTTTGTCACTGAAAGGAGTACCAAAGAAGTACATTAACCTTATAAAGGCTCTCTACTCGAACACAACTGGTAGAGTGAGAGCTTATGGCGAACTGTCATCAGAATTGATTACCTCAAGTGGTGTTCGTCAGGGCTGTCCACTCTCCCCATTCTTGTTCAACTTTGTGGTCGACGTACTTTTAGAGATAACACTCTCCTCATCTAAATTTCCAGGGGTTGAACTTCTACCGGGAGGTTCACTTGTTGACTTAGAATATGCTGATGACATAGTTTTATTTGGTGAAGACGCTGACAAAATGCAGAGTCTTCTGACCACTCTAAGCAACAATGCAAGCATGTTCGGGATGCGATTCTCTCCCTCGAAATGCAAAATGTTGCTTCAGGATTGGGTTACATCGACACCCGAACTAGTGATAGGGAGTGAAGTAGTTGAGTGTGTCGACCGCTTCACTTATCTTGGAAGTCTCATCAGCCCTTGTGGTTTAGTGTGTGACGAAATCTCAGCACGGATACAGAAGGCTCGACTAGCTTTTGCCAACTTGCGTCATTTATGGCGTAGGCGAGATATCCGTCTATCAACCAAAGGACGGGTTTACTGCGCAGCAGTTCGTTCCGTCCTACTTTATGGCAGTGAAACATGGCCGGTAAGAGTAGAGGATATTCGTAGGTTACTAGTATTTGATCATAGGTGTCTTCGAAATATTGCTCGTATATCATGGGACCATCGAGTAAGTAACACAGTTGTTAGGAAACGGGTACTAGGTAAGGATGGCAAATCAATTGATGAAGTAGTGAAACTTCATCAGTTGAGATGGCTGGGACACGTGTTACGTATGCCCAACGACCGACTGCCTCGACGTGCTATGTTCAGTGGTATAGGAGTAGGTTGGAAGAAAGCTAGGGGCGGCCAAACCAAAACATGGCACAAGTCCATGAAGTCACTGACAAGTGGACTGAGTCATGTTGGTAGGTGTAGACTACCTGGTTGGGGACCGCGAGATGATAGCAACCGATGGTTAGAGACCCTGAATGACATGGCTCAAAATCGTTTGCAATGGCGCAGGTGCATCCACTCTCTGTGTTCTCCCAAATTCTAATCTTCTGAATCCTTCATGTCCCTTTTTTCCTCTTTCCAAATTTATTTCACTGGATTATACTCTTTAAATAACATCTCCAAACCCTAATCTTCCCGATTACTGCTTATACTCTTGCTACCTCTACCACTACGGGATTTGAATCGACAACTGCATCTCTGTGCTAATGTGGTGTGGCAACTCGAACTGATGTACGTACGTACGAAGTTCTACGTTGTTACTGACTGACTGACTGACGCACTTTACTTCATAGTCTTGTTGAGAATCCTGCCTGAAGCATTCTGATGCACAATTCTTATATATATATTCCGAATTCCAAAATACTCTCGCAATGGTTATTGAACTTCGATGATCCCATCTTTTTCTCACAATCCAGGTTCTATCATATTTTTGTAGTTTTGAGTGCTCATAAACAAGTGAGAGACATGAACCTCATAGTTTAAGTCCACTGTAGGTCCTTACTCTGATTAAATTCGTTTTTGATTAAATCCTTGTATAGGTTTTTAATTTAAATCTTTCAGAAATATCATTTCATCACATAGTCGTAAGAGTTACCTTTTATGGTTAGACTAACCTCACAATGGTTTCAAGGACTGTCAACATGTTGGGAATTAAAGCTTCCCAATCTAGAACTTGATCTTAACAGTCGTAATGAAAACTCTTCACCGAAAACTAAATGCAAATAAAGTATCATTCATTTACTTGCAGTAGTATTGTGGATACATGTAATCATGTAAAAGGAAATAATTTGTTTGGAATACATTTTGTATCTAACTTCTCATATTTCGTATTTAGATGTTTAGGGGTTAGAATTTATTCCAAAAACAAGCATGTGACAAAATAACACTTAGTTATTGAAAACTAAATTAACTCATTTAATATAATATTCATATGACTGACTGATATGAACGGGTCTAGGCTATATAATAAATCACTATTAAATGATTGATATATACATATAAAGCAAACTATAATTGGTTGGTGAAATGAATACAACATACTTACAACAATACAATCTGAAAATAAAAGTTATTGAATATAATCAAGAGTTAAAATGCATATCCTGTCTAAAATGTACAACTCTGAAGAAAACTATACAATGATATAGACTATTTAGTCAAATCATATTAGACAAGAGTAAAGTTCAAATGTAGTTTAGAAAAGTAATTTACTTGGTTTTATGAATATATCTGGTGTTCTGTCTGATAATCATTTTGAAGGATAACAATTTTTTTCATACTGTTCTTCCTTTACAACCATCTGCTTTCCCTTCCATCTTCTCCTTAAATCCTCTACCCCTAACTGGTATATTTCTGTGTTCTACGATCCTCCTGATTACATTTAATCTCAATTTCAACATTTTATCTTATCATGTTGAGCCATCCTTTCCCAATGATAATTTCCCTATCTATCTTTTGATGAATATTTAAGCCATTGACAATCAAATGACTAGTAGTTTCCCTGTTGACAAAAAAAACATTTTTTTAATACCTTTGTTTACTCTACCTCATAGTCACCATGCCTAACAGAAGTTTATTATAATCATTGTTGTGATTATTATCATCCTGAGAAAATAAGTATATACATTAGCGATTGTACGACTTTGAAAATTAATTCACCGAAAAGGGGACTTTAAATTCATAAAGGGAACCAATTGCATGAAAAGAGAACTCTTCGTTGAACCAATCTCTCCTACATAACAATTTAAACAACCCATATTTCATGAAATCAAATATAAATGTATTTTAAAGTCAAAATATGAACATAGAAATATATCCACTTTACTTCGTTCATTGTTTAGTCCGTTAACTTCTACAGCCTTATACGTATACTACTTTCGTTTCATTATATCATGCTCATTATGATGAATAAAAAGGGTGAGACTATAATTTATGGACGAATCAATCACGTATAAGAAAACAGGTCTCGGATTTTGGTACGAAATTCACTCATTGATTCGCATAAATAGACTTTTGTCATTATAGCTCATGTCTGTTCGTTATGAAAACTCTAAATCGAATTTCTAGCTTTAATCATCAACTGTAAATTATAATTATAATTCCCCACGCTGATTTATAACCCTCGTTCGGTGTTGGATAACAGGTGGACACTCTCAGGGTCACTTTGGCATCGCTCAAAGGTCGTCCATATATTATAATCTCACCATAAAAAGTGTTCTAGGTGTAACAAAAAGTCATTTTAGAATATTTCACTTAATGACTTAATATTTAAGTCTTAAATTCTACATTCTAGTTCAACAAGTGAAGGTATACATCTCATAAACACGTAGTCTCTATTCAGTTATAACTCACTAGTCAAAGTATTTAAGTGCTCGTACTATTATTATTATTATTGTTTGCTGTATTATGAGTACTTATTCGAATCTGGTACAGATTACCTACGACTTAGGGCAAACTGATATATATATATATATATATATATATATATATATATATATATATATAACATTTTGTTTAATTAAAGTATAGAAGTGCAGTTTAACCATAGAGGTAAAATATTATCTACTATATGCGGCCATTAATGAGCCAACTTGTGAAATTGTTAACAAACTAATCATCGTTTCCATATGGTTTCAAATTGAGATGAAGTTAATGAGTGTGTTGAATTTCTGGTAAATGAAGTTGTACTTGTCGAAGCCTATATATAGTGCTCTGATTATACATACTCATAATAAGATTGTGTTCATATATAAAGTCGTTTCATTTGAACTATAAATTAACTATTTTGAACTGAACACTCTAATTTTCACTTAACTGTTGTCGAAACTTTCTTTCTTTACATACATCAACTATTCAATTGATCATAGATTAAAAGGTTTGTTTTCTTTTAGATACAATGAATATATAGATCTGCTTGTTATTGTCTTTGACTGAAACACTGACCAACAAGCATTCATATCATAATAATAAAGGGAAAAGTCTATTACATGTAACAGCTTCATATTTCTGATGAAGTGAAATTATGAAAAGATTATATTTTCACAATAAACCTGATGTCAATCAATCAGTCAATCAATCAATAATAACAATATATTGATTATGATAATTGTTAAGATATTTCAGATAACTATTTTATCATGAATCAATATTTTATATATTCGGAGATATTTACATAGCAGTCAATTGAATATCATTCTAACTAATCGAAATAAGTCTCCAATAGATTTATTCCAGTCAGTTGGATTGTTTTATTGAATTAAACACTCACAATAACCGCGCAAAAATTCAATCACGTGAGCGAGAATACCAACATACACTAAATGCATGCTATGCATGACTCATTTTTTTAAAGGCTCAAATCACTTTAAATGATTAATAAACTTTGTTTCATATTTATAAATAAGAATTCAGTGTACTTGTTGATCACATTATTATAAATAATAATAAAAAAGATTCACATTATATGATCATGTGTAGGCTGATAACAGTCATACACATCATTAATCATCAGTATAAGGCTTTAAAAATTATGGAGTTTTTTATTGAGATGATGAATCGATCAATGTTAGACCACCATTAGAATCCTGTAACCACTAGATAGCCATTTCATCATAGTGTGGAACTCTTGTGAAGTGCACATCTACGATTTGGAACGCAAGGCTTAAACCAGTGACCTTCGGTCCAGTGAAAACGCTGGATACCCACCGAAGACAACGTAATATGGTCGAGCAATATCATGGGTTGTTCAAAGTTAGACGTTAACACTGTTGGATATTGAATCAATGGTCTAGAGATTGCGTTCGAGCCAGGTCGAAGGTCCTGAGTTCGAGTGCTGCATGCGGGGTCGTCAGTGCGTACTGTTAAGGAGTCCGAAACTAGGACGAGATGGTCGTCCAATGTTTTCGGATTTCAATGGTGATCTAATATTTAGTGATTCATGATCTCACTAAAAGCAATGATAATTATTACGTACAAATAAAATCATCTTGTAATAAAAGAAAGTACTCTATCAGTTCATATTATTGAAATTCTGCGACGGATTGATGTAATTGCTGAGGTATGTTAGTAATTGTCGCAAGAATATTTTATTCTAAAAACAACAGTATGCGTACATCTGTTTCTGGTTGACTAATTGGGAATGACAAAGTGCGCTAGGTCGTCACACGATAGGGTGACTTGACCGAAGTTAGACTTGAGTACTCTTTGGTCCCTGCTCCGTTGATTGGAGATTCTGATTTCATTAAAAATGAACAACTTTCAGTCCTATACGTATATTAATTTCGTTTCATTGAATCATGCTCATTATGGTAAATGAAAAGTGCTATAGGTGTGACTGAAAAAGTCATTTTAAAATGTTTCCCCTACTCAACAGCTTGATATTCAAGTCATAAAACTAATGACTTTAATTGGCAAAATATCATTAAAATAATAAGAATAAAATTAATAGTTCTTTATTTGATATACTACATAAAATCTTATTAAAGTGGATTATTGTTACTGTACCATTTAAAAGATAAGATCGTATCCCAGGATTCTATAACGAAATTAGTTTACATTTTTGTTCATGTCACAGTATTTTTAATATATATATGGTAGACGATTGGGTGACAGACTTTAGTGTAAGGTTTTGGAAAGTGCTATTGTCAGAAATGGAAGATATTTGCTGGAAAAACACTTTATAAGAAAATCCTATGGTTGAATGAAAATGTAGTAAGTAAACAGGGTCACGTAAATCTATGGTTCATTGAATATATCCTTATATGAAGAGAAGTGATGGAAGCACCTATTCGATAACCTGTAGAAAAATAATTCAAGTCTATCACCAAGTACTTTTCCCACAAACTATGATCATTTCACCAAAACAAAAAATAATTTATAGAAATAATTGTTTCAATCTACTGACCCTTACTTCAGCAAAATTTTCTTTAACTCCACTAGCATTTTAAGAGAAGCATGTCCAAATGGAATGTTCAAATACAAACATATAAATGTTCTTCATCCATATAACTTTTACCTGGCACCTCATCATAGTTACCTTTTTTTAACTCAGACATCGATGGATAACAACTATAAGCTTTTAAAAATTGGCATGAAGTTAGTTAGGATTCACATTCTTATAAAAGTTGGAGAATTATACATATACCGTTTCTTATATAAACATATAGTTAATACAATGCTTCATCATTACAATGTATTCATTTCACACATATAATGAAACTTAACCAAATTAGAAATATACATAAATAAGTTATAGTTTAAATCAAAAACAAATAAATAAATCTAATTCAAAATGAAGTATAGAAATTACTTTAATACAATTAATAATAATAAATGAGGCTAAATCTAGCATATAGTTGATATGATTAGAAGGAATTTGTTTAAAAATATTAAATAATTCATACAGCTTACAATAACAATTAAACAATAATACCATTGTAACTATACTAAATATATGAAACAAGTTCTTTTTTATAAACATATTATTCATTGATAATATTAAAAATATATAGCATTCTATGAATACTTGATTAAACTGTATAGAAACTCTTTGATTTGTTTACAGTTGACTGCCTTATCATTGTTGCTAATCATAAATTGAGTACGACTAATCAACTAAGCATACAATTATTATTATATAATGTTAGTCTGTATGGAGTTTCATCTATTTTAATCGTTTATTATACGAATAAAAACTACTTGAAGAGGTTAAATATACAAGGTAATATATAATAAACTTGTAATTTAAGAAGATTCGACTCTGTCTGTCTTCTATTTGATGGTGTTACGTTCTTTCATTTGAATACTGTAATTATGGATCGATCATTGACCTTTTGGGCAACATCATCAAACCAAAATCAAGAAAAAATTCATGTTCTGAGAAATAATTTTACGAGCATTAAATTATTTTTTCAGACGATTTCATTTGCATCTGGTTGTCTATGTACGTTGTATCATTTATGTCTTTTGTGGTTAGATTGACTATTTTGTTTGGTTGAGTTAAAGCCGTGTGATTGATTGGTCTTTGTTTTACCAGATAACTAAATAATTTAGTTCGGATAACGTGACATCGCTCAAAGAAGTTGCCTTAGATCTAAGACTCCTTCATCTTAAAATGAGTTAATTAATTAGGGCACGAGAATAAAAATTACTTTGTGAGGTCAGTTTGCCATATAACATGACGAAGCTGCTATATATTGAAGGTTTTAACGTTGACAAAGGCTTTATAAAGTGCTGAGAGAAATCTGAACAAATAATGTATATCTTGTAATAATAACTCTAATATGAACGAAAGGAAAACTAGTAGAACAAACATTCACGCAAATATCACTAAGAGGTGCGTAAGTCTAGATGATAATTTTCATATGAAATATGATACAGACACCGAATTCCACCATTAACCAAAACCAAATTTCTTCAACTACAGAAACAGAATTATATAACCAAAAGTATTGATTTCTCCTGGTAAATTACTGATATTTAAACTACGATATCCTTGGTTAAGTGAAAGTGCTTGTTTGAACGATTAGGTCAATGAATCATAAAACAATTCATCATACGTGTACTTGGCAGCCACAATTTTGCAAATAAAACGACTGCAAATGTATATACTTAAAACGATGAGAACCCAACAGAGTGTTTATTAGAGCAAAAGACAACGAATATGACTGCTAAACTTATTAAGTGTAACCTATCGATATAAAGAAATCTCAATGTTACCAAATAAAATATTGACAAATAAGTCAAATTTTTACCCAAAAGACAGACGTACAGAAAATAAGTTTTGTTTCCATAAGAAAGAAATCTTAAAAATTATCAGGTCCTAAAACAGCATCTTCTTTAGGCCTCATATTGGTCAAGACAGATAAATTTACTGCTTTTATAAGGTTCTGTTTACAGGTTTACTTCAGAGTTGTCTTTGTGTTCATGATAAAGACACTTGAATTTCCCCAGCACTTGTTCTGACATAACGATACTCATTTTATCATAACCGTGCAAACGATTGTTTAGTTGAGACAAATTTGCATACTGACACCCTATATTAGAACCTATTGCTTCAAATAAATGAGTGGGCATGGTGGTTCAAGCTAAACTACCTATCATACCTAATATTGAGACACAGAAGTAGATGAGTTCATTCGCATGAAAAATTTTCCTAATAACAGGGTTGATGTTTTCATTTCACATCTAACCATTATTATCGTGTTTTGTAATTGAAACTTCTGACTATATTTTGAAACGCAAACCAATGCTGACTGGCCAATGACTAATGAACAATTTGATTTCATACAGTTTTTAATGCTGACTACTATTAAGTAATTGAGTAACGCAGCATTCAGGTGAATGCTCACATGTGAGTCAGGATGGAAGTAGTCCGAACACACACGTCTATGGCTATAACTTTTGTTTAAACAATTCAAGATGAACCGATTTTATCAATATCGCAGATGGATTTTGGTGGTCTTTATAAGTTATTGCTAAACCTAGATCCAAAGCATCTTCTTGACTGCCCTTTAAACACCAAGAAGCATGTAGGGTCTTTAGGTCTTTCAATCAAATGTATTAAGTTCACAAATCTATAGCTTATATGTATTTGGGTTTAGTTTTATAAAAAATATCATTCTCTAATAACTTACTTCGACATCATCAGAATATCTGTTATTTGAGTGGTTTTTGGTATCGCATTTGGATATCATAAAATTTAATACGTGACATCATATCTCAAACGTTTGCCAACATTTTTAAAAGCTTACGCACATTTTGTCTTGACTTTAAAGTAGGTGGAAATAAAATTACTCCAACAGTTTAGAATGTAAATTATGGCAGAAGAAAGTTCCGCTAGAAGATTCTTATCATGTTTATTATAACATGCAAATATTAGTTCTGCGTGAAGTTGTAGTGCCACTGTTATCCAGATATCACTTTAGCTTCATTAATCGGGTTCTGGAACATTTGGTTCGGCGTTTCACTTAGCGTAGCCAAATTACACCAATAGATAATCAAAATTATTTAAAGTTGCCATTACATTCGAGACTGAAGTTTATAATCCTCGCACAGGGTCGTTTTGCAATATCTCATTGCTCATGCATATGACATATCTCGATGAAAACCGGATATTTTCGGAAAATCAGCATGATATTAGAATAGGTTATTCTTGTCTCACTAACTTATTAGTGGTTACTAAAACCTGATAGGCTCTTAATGATCAAAAGTTACCTGTAGACGTAGCCTACATTGACTTCAGCAAAGCTTTTGACAAAGGTCCGCACAACCGGCTGTTATATAAGTTAAGAAAAGTCGGAATTGGAGGCAATTTATTGATGTGGATAAAACACTTCCTAGTTGGGCGTCAACAAAGAGTGAGGGTGAACTCAAAGTTATCTAGCTGGGAAACTGTGCTTAGTGGAGTGCCCCAGGGTACAGTTTTGGAGCCAGTGCTATTCCTCTTGTATGTAAATGACCTTCCTTGTCTCCTATCATCATCGGTCTTGCTATATGCTGACGATGTCAAGATATGGAAAACGACACGATGTAAGAGTGATAGCTTAGAACTTCAAAATGACCTGAAGAACTTATCTGGATGGTCTCAAACTTGGAAGTTGTCGATAAATACTTCCAAGTGTGTTGTGATGCATATCGGTTATCAGGGTACAGACACTTACACGATGAATAGCACTGAGCTACCTGTCGTACAGACACATAATGATTTGGGAGTCATCGTTAGCCAAGACTTAAAGACTACTGCACACTGCCGTGCAATAGCCGCCAAAGGTTTTAGAACTTAACGTAGGGTCTTTAGTCATGTCGACGCTAAAACGTTTTTGACTTTGTATTCAGTGTTAGTGTGTTCTAAACTTGAGTACTGCATACAAGTGGCTAGCCTCTGCTTAAAAAAAGACAAAGAGCGTTTGAAAAACGTTCAAGGAACAGCAACTTAGTTGATCCTCAGAGTAGCGAAGCTCCCGTGTGATGCTCGTCTGGCTAAGCTAAACTTTTTCTCGTTGTCATATCGTAGAACTAAAGGCGCTATTTAAAAGGACAGTGGTGTTTTTCCTCGCTGAGTAAATTTCTTTGTTTTGATCGTTTATTACGTATCAAGACTACTGTTTTCACTTTAATTGAATTTATTGTAGTTAAAGTATTCGACTAGAGTATCGTTTTTACTGTTCTCTGAATTAGTTTTGTCGTTGGTACTCTTGAGTACCTCTTTTCCAACTGTATCTGTTAGTACTTTTGGTCCTAGCAATCTACAGCTCTTCACTTTTTGGTCATTGATTATTTTTTTGTTTCTGAGTATCATCGCATCTTGAAAAAAAACCCTCCTAAATGACCGGACAGTGTAAAAAAAGCAGTTGCCAACTTCCGGGTTGTCGTTATCCCGTTGAAAGCGGCATGCAGTGCGACGAGTGCAAAGGCTGGTACCACGAAGTTTGCACGAACTTAACGCCTGCTGCTTTCAAACGGTTCAGTAAGAAGGGTTGTGTACGGCTTTGTCAACAGTGCTGCTCGGATGCAAACAGCCTGTTAACCGAGGCCATCTCACTGGTTGATGCTGCAAAGAAGTGTTTTAGCAAGCATAGTCGGAACACCTCAAACAGCACTCGATCTGTTGACACGCAAATCAACGTGAAGGAAACTAAGGTTAGTTCGATAGTAGGTGACTCACGCCCGTCAAAGAAGGAAAGCAGTCTCCAAAGGGTCCTGCCTTAAAGAAAAGCTCAAGAAAAGTAGGGTCTTCTGTTCCCCGTCTCCCAGATGGGATCCAACAGGAAACACCTAGAAGCCGCAATCGCAAGGCTCGATCGGTTTCAAGCGGTAAACATAACCGACCTCTCAGGTCGTCGACAACCCTCCAGAATCCAACACTAGGTTTGACACAAATGTTGTTGCTTCTCCCAGCACCGTTGACGAGTGGGTACACGTTGTAAGGAAGAAAAATTGTAGCGATATAAGAGGTAATCTTACCCCCGCGAAAGTAGTCGTAAAATCGAAAGCTGACAGATCAGCTATTTTTCATAGAATCAAGGAGAGCGAGAGCTCTGAACCTAAAGCTCGTTTTGAGCATGACATTGTGCTGATTAAGCAGCTGCTTAATCAACTCATGCCTCAAAATATCACCGGGGTCACCTTGCTAAAGGTGTACAGACTAGGAAGTCTAGCGGACTTGAAACCAAATCATTCCAGACTGCTTAAAGTAGTATTCAACTCTTCGAAAGAACGTGACCTAATTTTACAGAATGGACACAAATTAAAGGGTTCAGGAGTCTTTATACGAAAGGACTTGCCGTTGGCAGACCGTGTAAAAGGACGGGAAGCCGAAAAAGAACTACAACTTAGGTTAGACGCTGGCGAAAAGGACCTAAAACTTGTAAATTTTCGGGTTGTAAGGCTTCGACAGAGAATGATGCCGAAGCCACTCTGGGTGAAGCACGAAGCCACTTAAATAGGCTTCGGATCTGCTACACTAATGCCCGGAGCTTACTTAATAAGCGATCGGAACTAGGTGTACAGATTGACTCTACAAAGCCAGACATAATCGCAGTTACAGAAACCTGGCTGACACAGGCTATAGATAGTATGGAACTTGATTTCGAGGGTTTTACGTTAGTAAGGGCCGACAGAACACAAAAGCGTAAAGGAGGGGGAGTAGCTCTATTCATTAGGAATGCTATCCCATTTGCCATTATCGATAGTGTATCCCATGAGAGTGGGACGTGTGAATTAGTTAGTCTCCGCTTGAAATGCAAGGGACAAGAGCTGCTGATTGGTTTGGTCTATCGCAGTCCAAGCTGTGAGGCAAATGAGATCCTGTTAAGCAGTCTCAATACTTGGTCCCAAAGTGGTCGATGTCTAATCCTAGGGGACTTTAATGCACCTATGGTAGACTGGGAAAATCTGCGAACTGAATCGTCAGAAAATTCCTTCGAGCAGGAACTAGTTGATGCGGTTATCACATGTGCTTAGTGCAACATGTGAAAGAAGCGACTAGGTACGACCCGGACACTGAATCATCCTTATTAGATCTTATACTGACTCACTATGAGGATGATGTTGCGAACCTTCATATACGCCACCCCTAGGTAAAAGTGACCACACAGTTTTAACTTTCGACTTCCATATAACTGTCAGTCACGAGCACGCGTCAGTCCAGTCCAGACCCAACGTCTGGAAAGCAAACATACCAGACATCATGCACTCAGCATCGTTAATAGATTGGACAATAGACCCAGAGTCCTCAATTGAAACGGCCTGGGACGCATTTCGAAATTCATACTTAAAAGTTACCACACCCCACATCCCTTGGACTATACCAAAGGGGCCGAAAAACTCACCACCATGGTTCAGTAGGGAGGTCCGTATCCTTCTCCGTAAGAAAAGGAAAATGTGGGATAGATTTAGGTTACTGGGGACTGATGAGTCAAAATCTCAGTATCGAAAGGCTCGGATCACCTGTGCCTCGACCCTCCGTAAGTCTAGAAAATTGTACGAAGAAAAATTTGTTAAGGAATCCATAGAATGTCCTAAACGCTTGTATTCCTATATAAACCAAAGGACAAGGAGAAAAGGAAATATTCCTGCTCTATGGGGAGACAGTACTGCTTCATCATTAGTGGAGGACGACTTTGGTAAGGCTCAAGTGTTCTCGAACTACTTTAGCAACGTATACCATAGAAGCGCCCTTCCGTCAGCGTATACAGATCCCCCATACATACACTGGATAGCGTGACCATTAAAGAACTCGATGTCTTTGGTCTGCTAAATAAGCTTGACATAGGTAAATCCACGGGGCCCGATGAATTACATCCTAGGCTACTGAAGGAATTATCTAACTTCGTTGCAAGTACATGCTTTAACCTATCCGTTACGCAGGGTCGTTTACCAAAAACTGGAAAAACGCCATAGTAAGTCCTGTCTTCAAAACAGGTACGAAACACAAACCTGAGAACTACCGCCCCGTTAGCCTAACTAGTGTGGTTGTTAAAATCTTAGAAAAGATTATTCGGAAGGAGCTGTTTAAGTATCTCGATAAAAACCGGATCCTCTCGGAGAAGCAGCACGGCTTCAGAATAGGTTATTCTTGTCTCACTAACTTATTAGTGGCTCGTGAAAGCTGGTGCGCTCTTAAGGACCAAAAGCTACCTGTAGACGTCGCCTTCATTGATTTCAGTAAAGCTTTTGACAAAGTTCCGCACAACCGGCTGTTATATAAGTTAAGAAAAGTCGGGATTGGAGGCAATTTATTGATGTGGATAAAAGACTTCTTAGTTGGGCGTCAACAAAGAGTAAGGGTGAACTCAAAGTTATCTAGCTGGGAAACTGTGCTTAGTGGAGTGCCCCAGGGTACAGTTTTGGGGCCAGTGCTATTCCTCTTGTATGTAAATGACCTTCCTTGTCTCCTATCATCATCGGTCTTGCTATATGCTGACGATGTCAAGATATGGAAAACGATACGATGTAAGAGTGATAGCTTAGAACTTCAAAATGACCTGAAGAAGTTATCTGAATGGTCTCAAACATGGCAGTTGCCGATAAATACTTCCAAGTGTGTTGTGATGCATATCGGTCATCAAGGTACAGATACATACACGATGAATAACACTGAGCTACCTGTCGTCCAGACATATAATGACTTAGGAGTTATCGTTAGCCAAGACTTAAAGACTACTGCACACTGCCGTGCAATAGCCGCCAAAGGTTTTAGAACGTTATGGTCAATACGTAGGGCTTTTAGTCATGTCGACGCTAAAACGTTTTTGACTTTGTATACAGTGTTCGTTCGTCCTAAACTTGAGTACTGCATACAAGCGGCTAGCCCCTGCTTAAAAAAAGACAGTGAGCTTCTGGAAAAGGTTCAGAGAACGGCGACTAAGCTGATTCCCGGAATAGCGAAGCTTCCGTATGAATCTCGACTGGCCAAGCTGAACCTTTTCCCGTTGTCATATCGCAGAACTAGAGGCGACTTGATTACAGTTTTCAAATTGCTTAGTGCCAAATTTGCACCTGATATGCCCTCATTTTTCTTGTCTTCCAAAGCAGAGAATTTACGAGGACACTCCAAAAAAGTTCATAAGCCGAGAACAAATTACTTGTCAGCTGACTATCGACTTTCCCATCGAATCATCAACGAGTGGAATTCACTACCTCAGCACGTGGTTGAGGCTCCATCCGTCGACTCTTTCAAAAGAAAGTTGGATCAACTGAGAGACCACCATTGCCAAGACTAACATAGGCCATCGAGCCTCCTGTCCTTCCCAAACTGAAACTGAAACTGAAACAATCATATGATGCAGAAAACTACTAATTAAATTATATAACTTTCAGAGTTTGCTGATTCTAATTCATCGAAAAAACTATGTGGTTCACGTCACATCTGCAACTTTCAATGTTTAGTTTATTACATATTTCAAGACAGCAACTAGAGGCATATAAAACACTAGTTAGCACATAAGTCTAGGGTTTTCTTTCAGTGGGCGAATAAATGAATGTAGTTAAGTGGACAATCATAAAATAGCAAAACTTCCAGAACATTTGCGTGCACGAGTGCCCACCAGACAAATAATGAGCAAATTTTACTAATCAGATCAAAGTGTTTTGAATTGACTTTCGTAAAATGAACTCCGGAGAAACTAATGAGGTCATACTAAATTTAATCCTTGTAAAGAATGTGAAGTAATCTGTTCATCTTATATTCGCCATACATCAAGATAGCCTTCTGAGAATGATTCATCACCTCAAATCCCGTTTTTTGTATCAAACGACAAAGTTCCGGGTGGACACTACTTATTCATGATGTTTGGTTATAAATCATTTTGTTCAACAACTCGAGAAATATATCGATAATTTGTTTTCCTGTGGATCACATATACATACATATATCTCACTTCAAAATAAAAACTAGAAACAAAAAGTATAACTCCGAAAACCTCTGAAAAGTAAAACATCATCTTAGATTGTTTTATTCTCAGTCCAAACCAAAACATTTTCGAGATGAGGAGCAGCCTAAACAACTAAGTAAAAAGTAGATAGATACTAGTTTCGACCATTTCCTTCACGTACATGATGACGCAAAACTTGAGTAAAGTTAAAGCTAGGACGCTAGAATGATCATTA
This sequence comes from Schistosoma mattheei, assembly GCA_944470405.2. Taxonomy (NCBI): domain Eukaryota; kingdom Metazoa; phylum Platyhelminthes; class Trematoda; order Strigeidida; family Schistosomatidae; genus Schistosoma; species Schistosoma mattheei. The sequence continues at coordinate 36,890,785 of OX103944.1, forward strand.
CTTTGGTTTGGGTTAATCAACCGTAATAAAAAAAGAGAGAAGTTTAATGATAACATACCTTCTCGCCCTTGTATTTCTATATTCGTTATCACTGATTGTACAAATGCAAATAATAAAATGTATTTCATCTGTAAATTCCATGAATGTCACCATTTAAGTTTAGACTGTTTAAGCGAATATGCATGCGCGATAATAATGTAAAAAAACGAAAACACACAAAACCTTGCATTCATAAAATTTGGTCGTTCAAACAAAACGGTTACTGTGCTTGCTGAATTTCAGTTAATACTGTTGAATACCGTAATACAATACTTCTTCCCACTTTCAGCCTTATATAAAAAATCTATCAGTCAATTAAGCAGTAACATTTTTTCACTAGCAATGCTTGTTTCTTCATCAGTCTGTCAGTTTTTGCTCATCGTAACATCATATATAATTTGACATGGAGTGATATAATTTATGTGTTCTGAGATATTTAGCATGTTTGAAAAGTTCCAATTTTCATCATGTTGGAATTAGTACTTAAACTTTTAAATATAAGTACTTGCGCCCATACAACTTTGTAACCCATGCAATTCTGGCTTGACGATGTCAGGGCTTGATTCTGTTGTGCCAAAGCTAGCTGTCACGACAACGGCGTGACTGAGCGACGAGCAAAGTTCTTCTCAGTAGTCAGGGACTAACGAAAGTGTTCAGTAGTTGTTTTACTCGTAGTACGTTAACTATTAATGTTTCCGAATCTAACAAATCTTTGAAAAGTCCGTCCTTCAACGTGGATATATAACTGATCGACAATGATTAGCAATTGCAGATTATCGGATAGCAATACGGGTCGTCAACAAAAATGTTGCTATGTATTATGGCGTTCTTATATAACTCTATCTAAACCTTTTAGAAAAGTGCGAGCGGTTCTCGTTCCGTTTCAAAAGAAGGTTGCATTCGCAGATCTGATTCTGATTATCATCAGAACCTCTGGCATCGAAGTTCGTTTTGTCAAAGAAAATTTTCAGCCGACAGACCTCTCACTTGATACGTCGATGGTGCAGTCCACGTAAAGCGCTGACCACGAGGTGTGACTTCGACGTTAGCTAGTTTGTCACACCATTCACGTCTAACTCGAGTAGACCTCCAATCATTCCGACATAGATCATCTACGTTGGTGATCTACAACCCCATTTGATGTTGATACCAAAACACGAATTTCGTTAAGCTCAGCTAAGGCCCAAACTCAACAAAGCTTTCAACGAACTCCCTCGTCAGTAGGCATTCTAGTCAAGTTTAGTCTGTGAATATGGCCTTCTGTTATACATTAATGATATGAAAACTAAGGTTAGTTGTTTCTTCGACAGAAAGATTGGAGTCCTCCCTGAGAAAACAAATGTTTGTCCACAAAACCTGGTCCGCAGTTTACAGATGATCAATCGATCAGAATCATCCGTTTTCAAACCTGACGATGTTTGGCGACGCATTCAAATCATAGTCATCTGCCGTTCATCTCAACAGAATGAACTGGGTGCAGAGAAAAGCCTCCTAAGGATATTGTAGATTACCCAGAAACCTTATATTCGTGCATGAAGCATTGAATAGAGATAAGGTTACATCATGAGTAGGACTACATCAGCAGTGGAAATAGACTACTACAAAACACAAATATTCTCACACTTTTTTAGTAAAATGCGATATTCAGAGATATCTTAGCCTCTGACATAAATAAATCTATTCACTTACCCTGTAGTGGCATTGGACCATAACCAAACAATCCTCAAAGCTGAACACGAGACAACTCAAAAAATAGATACTCAATATTTAACGCGGAGAAATACCTAACGATGGGGAAGGCGGGAGGAAGGTGTTGAATGAATTAGAGTTGATCGAATGGCATGGCTCGGCCATGCAGGTGAGCCGGACTAAAGAAACGCGACCTACTGTTGTTAACCCGTACTTCCACCTTAACCTTCTCAATCGATTTTTGTTTGTGTAAACCCATTATTCTAATAGTCCTCTGATTAATCCTCACATGTATTATCGTAATGTTATATAGCTTAGTTCCTATAAAATACTAGCTCAATCAATAATAAAAGTTGATCGTCTATATCAACTAATTAGCTTTGGTAGTTCGTTAGCAAGCCTTAATAGTATTTACTGTCTCAGTGACATAAGCTTGTTTAAACATCAAGCTCTAGCAAATATGACCTGTAAATAAAGTAAATACACATTGACTAGCAACGTAAGCAAGGACTAAATAGTTATCGGGATCTAATTATTAGTGCTCCTTCACTTAACACTTCATCCTGTTTTAAACTATGCACTATCCTGTTATATCTTTTCTTCCGACCACTGCCTGCCTAATTTCATATTTTCGAGTTCCATTGCCAAACAACAGGGATGGCACTACTCCAAAAACATACGGTGAGTTTCAGCTATAAGTTTTCTGCAATCATGAGGTCATTTTAGATGGTTCGTTCAATGACAACCACACAATTATTTTGATTCATTCAACTGTTGTGATCCGAGCGAGTGACGAAAACGTCAACAGCATCAAGCACCCTGGAATTAATTGCCATACTGCATGTTTTATTCTGGATGCTTTTGGATCATGATTACTCACGAATGGCGTTATATATGTCGTCCACTGAATAATCTAATTTTCAGAAATAATCCAGGCAAGTTCAACTATTTTACTGGATGATTTTTTGTACTTAACATGTATATATTTTTCAGCTGCTTTTGCCACATAGTGTATGTAACTTCTTATGTAATGTTTATAATTTGTCATATTCCTGCCTGAAGTTTCATAAGCAGTCTTAACTTTAAAACCGTTATTCTGCTAATGTTCATTATTTTTAAATTGCCATATACGTCAACAACCTGCATGTTAACCTGACCCGTACATGGGTTGCACTATATCTTCATGTCTTCTAAATTTAGAAATCATCTGAATCGCCTTTAACATTTATCAATAAACCCATCATAGTCGTTGCTGCTAATCGTATTTTGGTTTATGGATTGGTTTATCATATTAGCAGCCTAAAATGCGGACATGGTTTAGATAATAAGATTACAAATTTAGGTACTATCAACTGCACTAGTAAAATAACTAAATCCTCAGGTAGCTGTTGGCTAAACAAACGTTTCAAATCAAAACTCCGAAGCCTACTAGAATTAACACTAGACCAATATTTTCGAATTGAAATTTACAATATAATAAGGTGGCTCTGATTCTTTAACGCTACAAATTTCTGATAATTTCGGATCACCTAAAGCAACAGTACCTATTTTTCCACTGACTAACTCTCAATCAACACTATAACTAGTTGTACATAATATTTTCAGGATATCATCATAAAGCAACGTCATGACTTGACAATCACGTAATACGATTGATAAAATTAGTGAAATTATGAACAAAATCGGTCAGCAAATGGAACTATAGTTATCACTAGTGTTGTTTTTCTTTTATCTTCATTCACTACAGATGATTACTGTATGTTTCTCTATCAGTTGCTCAGTCAGTAAATATCTCAAAACCTTGTCAGTCTAATTGGAGGTTTAGCGACACAATCATGCATGCAAATAATCAGTATAAGAAGTCGAGCAAATCTCCTGCAAACTGAAAACATCGATGTCGAATTTACCCCAACATTTACTAAGTTTCAAGCCACTATCATAGACATGAGTTGGGAGTGTACTCCACTTGGTTACAACCTATGTTCTCCCTGATAACCACTCACGGTTAATCATCTCGTAAAAACTTATTTAGCCGAATACATCTTGCAGCACCACACCACCTAGTGATGTGACACATAGGCTTGACTGATTTCAATAAATTATAATCACTATATCTCGATTAAATCGTATTCCGCCTTATGATAAACTGCATACTTGCAACTAATTTGTATTCTTCATCAGCCGTCAGGTATAAATATGTATAAATAGTCTATGGCAATGCAGAACATTGAGCCTAGAGCATGTCTCTTACAAATACACTCATGTTCAACGATTTGTTCTTAGCTATCTGTCCAAAATTCATATAATTATTACTCACGTATTTAAATTTTGTTCTGATAACCATTCATGTGTATCAGTAGTATTACTAAATTCTACGACGGTCAAGTAAAAATGAGGTTGAGAAAATCTTCTCGTAACTAAATAAACCGTATCAAACTAACTGGAACACTAGTTGGAATTCTTCTCCACGGTAATACTTTTGTTCCTTCAGTTAGCCTACTAATAAAGATGCAATTAGAAATCAACTCATATGGACAACTTACCGGCATAATCGCTATTCGATTTCATAATTTAAACCAGAACTAATACCAATATTAACATTTCTACAATATTCATCACTTTAATATTTCTAAACACAAAATACTTACTAACTGTACGTTAAGTTATTAACCAACGGCTATTAACACGCATGGTTTTATTATTATTATTATTATTATTGCAATCCTAATTCTTTAGCTCCCATAATCTTCACCCAAATTTTCATTTTAAGCGTGTTAAGCATTAAACCAGACATTTTAAAATTATTACATGTATTTCCCGACCAGATGCTGCCGCCTTCTTTTTGATTTATCTTTCAGCTTATAAATCCCCGGAAAATTCTACATATACTTGGTAACTTCCGGCGCGCAACAATCCCATCCAATTTGGTATTGAACCAACATCACGTTGATTCTGGTGGGAGAGTAGTGTAGTTGCATTGGACCATAACCGCACAATCCTCAAAGCTGAACACGAGACAACTCAAAAATAGATATTCAATATTTAACGCGGAGAAATACCTAACGATGGAGAAGGCGGGAGGAGGGTGTTGAATGAATTGGAGTTGATCGAATGACATGGCTCGGACATGCAGGCCTGGTCCCTGCGGAATATCACCTTATATCTTTTATTCATAATAAATATATTGTTCTTTCTCTAGCCTAAACTTGTTCTCCACTATGTTTTAGTAGTTGTTAAGATTCAGCGAGTTGGTGTAGACGATGATGTGACTTCCACGTACGATCTTATAAATTAGGCAGTTATATCATGACAAATCTACAATTTTAGGATTAGGTCTATTATTAGAGCAGTACTAATATTATAGTAAACCATAATTCTACAACCTTTTGTGTATTGCGACCACTTAGGAGCTAGGTCTCCGCTATCTAATTACCAAATTTGGAAAAGGAAAACTAAGAGACCCTGTAACGCAAACGATTTCACATATGAACGGTTCAAATGGTTGTGGGCAGAATAGAAGAAGCTTTCGCTCAACAGGCTTCCGTGTCTAGCAGCAGGGGATCACCAATACCTCCAGGCAGAAACCCAAGTATATAAACTATAATAGATTAGAAAAAACGAAATTGGTAACTCATATTAAGATGTTATCCGTAGTCCTTAAGAATAGGTCAAGTTTCCTCTTAAAGGAATCCTGGGAAGCCGTTTGGACTAGTTCAGTGGGCAGCGAATTCCAGCACTTGACAACTCTTAAGGAGTAGAATTTGTGTCTACAGCCCGTTCTGCTATGTTGTATCTCCAATTTACTGGTGTTACCTATTAGGTTTGTATCCGGACTTAGCTTAATTAGGCGCTTAAGGGGATGGTTAGAAGTGTTGAGGATACTGTGAGCCATCAGAAGATCACCCCTAAAACGCCTATACTCTAATGGGTAAGAGTCAAGTGATGGGAGGCGCTCGTCATAAGGTTTAAATTTAAGTCCCCGAACTGATTTCATGGCTTGTCGGTTGATATGCTCCATGTTTGTGACATGAGATAGTCTACCAGGTGATTTGAAGAACAACATAGTAGGTTCTGTTCACCAAACGAATGGGGAGCGAATATAAGAACTACCTTCCAATGAATTTAACTACCGTATTCGTAAAAATCATAGATAATATTATTTGCCAGGAGTTGTTTAAGTATCAAGGTGAGAACTTGTTTCCCTCTGAAATGTAGAATGTGTTTAGTACGAGGTGATCATGTATCACGAACTTACTAGTTACATGAGAAAGTTATTGCATTTTGAAACATCAGAAGCTATCTGCAGATTCAGGCTTGATTGACTTTAGTAAAGTTTTTCACGAAGTCTCATACAACACACAGTTATACAAGTTAAGAAGCATAGGGATTGGCAGGTGACGTACTTATATGGATGAATAATTATCAAGGACTTTTGGTCGACTTCAAGTCGTCTAATCGTAAGATCGTGCTCACTGAAGTACACAGGCCGTTGACCTAAGATTCACTATCAGTCATGCCTTGAAACATCTGCACACCGCTGCACAATGGCTTTCTAAACTTATAAAACTCTGCAGTCAACTAATAGGGCCTATGAAAAAGTAGATACAGGAATTCGGACTTCTTCTACTGTGTTCGTTGAACCGATAAATGAGTATTACATTTGAACATACAGACCCTACATAAAAAAGCCAGTGAAGTGTTGGAAGAGATTCAAACAATCATAAATAATTTGATTTTATGAATCGCAAATCTATCGAAACATCAAGGACTAGTTGAACTAAACCTATCTCCCGGCCATACAAAACTTGCGACGGTAACCAAATCCGTAAAATCAACAGCTTTGTAAATCCTCGACATTTTGTGATGACATCATTAGTTTTTTTGGACTCATCCAGCTGCAGGCTCTCAGTCGTGCGTCCGCAATAGACTACCAGTGAGTACGCTGTGGTTCACTACTCCTACAACAGCTAGCCAGCTTATATTAGGGGCTTCTCGATATATTGATATCCTATCAAATGTATCTTCGAGCCCCCGCATGTTTCGGTGTTGCCAGTGTTGTCAAACTCAGGATGCGTGTGGCATCTTTAGACTAGATATGACCTGGCAGGTCTCTAAATCGTTTATTGGTATTTTCGCACATGAAATGCCGTAATTTTGCATGTCCCTCAAGACATAAAATGTACTATTTCACTTCAAAAAGTCCTAAATCTCGAAAGCAAATCACTCATCACTGAATCGTCAGGCACTAGAACTCTGTTTCTTATTATGTGGTCGAAGCCTTATCTTTTGACGTTCTCAAAGAAAATTCCAATCAACTAGAGACCTCGATCTCAACAATTAACGTAGAGAATCCAGCCTCTTGTACGTCATTAGCAGTGATAGCAATTGTACATATAATCTCGATGTCCTAGCGTGTAGTACAAAAGATTCGTTGTAGCTCCAAGGCCACTCTGCTCAATGAGCCGATTGACATGGCCTTACTACACTTGTACTTTTTTTAGAAAACAGCCTAAATACGGCCTAAAGTTATGGTATCGATATTTTATACCTGATTCGTATGCTTCGGTTGATATTTGGAACGCTCGGCTCTCTAGTGATATTTTCCGAAATATTTCAGCTCGTAAGTCCCACAGCAAAATTCCTAAAACCCATAGGTGATCATGGTTTAAAATTACTGCAAAAAATTAATTCTGGAAAAGTCGTGTCACCACTGGACTATGACATAGTAAAGCTTTATTGTCTGTTAATTGTTGTAATAATAGTTCGCAAATAAACTAGATGAACTAGATGTCAAGTCCTTAGATTTTGTTGAAGAAGTCATCATGAGGTTTGAAGCCCGTTTCCTTACTTATATAAAGCTATATGAATACTCAGTCTGCGGTGGACGTAAGGGATTCAACATCTCATGCGTTTATTCGAGGCTATTTGAATTTCCGAGAAGTTGACAGATTGCTAAAATTAATCGAGTGTAGAGTATGAACGTTTTGAACTGCTTAATGTTTAGTCAAAAACAGGAATTTTGTAGATTTTGCCTCTGCAGTTCTCATGATGGACGTGTTTTTACGAAAAGGTGAATGGAATTCTGCTATTGCAGTTTCTTGGGAACTCTGCCTTCAGGAATATTTCAGCTTAGAGAATGTTAGACCCCTTGTCCTTGCTACTTCACTTTTTTCATGCATGAAGTCAATAGAACATGATTCGTACGTGGTCAAAGAATCTGAACCGGCGGATGACAAAGAGGTAAGATATCAAATTTGTAAATAAAAACTCCGTTTGAGAAAGCCTTATTAGGAATAGCTCTTTTTTAAATTAGATAAGAAAAAGTTGATGAGTAATAATGTTTGTTAGATTCTTTCATTTAGAGACACGAATTTCTAGTGTTTATTAGTGCTGAAATTACTAAGTGGAGTAGTGCAAATATAAGTGTATTGATTGTACTACTTTTCTAATCACCGACTGACACCGGTTTTTCTGGCATTCATTGTTCATTAGAAATAACAAACCAAATGCTATCTATGTAATCACTTGCTAGCCCAAATATTGAATGAAAATGTGTTTCTCATAAATGATAAAGCTTTTTCAAAGACTGCAGTTGTTAGTACAGAGACTATAAGTAATCGTTTTAGTGCATAGTTACTCTAACTAGATCAGTTCTCAAGGCGAATAAACTTGTTAAGGACATCGTCTATTATAAGTTCCTTAGTAGTGATGATTTCACCTGCTTCGGTTTGGGCGTCCCGGGCAGTATTCTAGCTTTCACATAAATCGAATAACGAAGTGTGGCTCATATATATTTGGTACCTTTTTGTATTAATGCTAATATGTTCAAATTAGTAAATGGCTATAAACTTTAAACGTGGATAGGAGTTTCGACTTGTTTCTTTTCACAAATACTGCTGGCGACAGAGTTAGAAGGCACCATCACTTGACAAACAATTTTCTAACTTGTTTTATATATTTGTTGGTGACTTGTGGTACTGTTCAGCGGCTGTAATTGGTTTTGGTTAAATTTTATCTACATCTATGCGTGCTTATCGGGTAGCTAGTAAGATCCTGTTTTTTTTCAAAAATCATGTACGTATATGTTAAGTGAAACTGAATAGATAGTTACCGTAATATAACCGTAATAGCCACTATAATTTGGCTAACTGCAAATAAAGTAACTCGATAATATTACTAATCCTCACGTAAAAATTGGTTTAAAACCAAATACATGATACCATAATTTATAAGTGCGCTACATTATCAATATTGTTTAGTCAACAACCGCTTGGTTGAAGCCTTTTGTTTTTATTCGATACTCCCACCTTTACTAGTTCACACAAATTCATCTCAGGGTTCAGAAAGACAAGTGGTGAAAGTTTGATTTTACTTATTTATTTATTTGAAGACATAAATATTGGTACAAGAGGGCACCAAATATATATTCGCCACACAAAACAATGAGAATTCGAAGAGAAAAAAACAATAATAACGAACAGATTAGTGTAAGGTAGTGTAATAATAATAATAGTAATAATGGAGGAAACAGAAAGGTACAATCGGAAGAAATCTTTCAGTTGGGGAAGAAAAAACCATTTTTATGAAGAAAGTATGAGAAGATTACAGCAGGATCGCCACTGGATTCTATTCAGAGCCATATCTGATAACGTCTCTAGCCACTGTGTAGCACCATCTCTCAGACCCCAACCAGGGAGTCGTGAAGGACCAACAGAAGCCAGCCCTTTGCAGCTTTCTTTCATACCACGACACCATGTCATACGCTGACCACTTCTCCGCTTCTTCCAACCAGTCCTAGAGTCGGCAAATAATGCGCGACGTGGAATTTTCTGGGACGACATTCGTAGAACATGTCCAAGCCACCAAAGCCGGTGTTTCAAGATGGTGACACCAATTGAATTATCATCTCTGTGCCCGAACACACGATGCCAAACCTCTGCATTACTGACATGGTGTTGCCACTGAATGTCAGCAATCCTTCGGAGACAACGATGATCGAACACAGAAAGTCGTCTAACATTCTCAACTCGGAGAGGCCAGGTTTCACAAGCATAGAGCAAAACTGTTCTCAAAGACGCGTTGTAGATCCGACCTTTTACAGCCAGACTAACATCACGAAGGCGCCAAAGGTGGCCCAAATTGGCATAAGCCGCTCTGGCCTTCACTATACGTGCATTGATTTCATCACTCACGCCACCACCAGTATTTATGCAGCTACCCAGATACACGAACTTATCGACTACTTCTATCTGGTCACTATCCAGAGTGAGTACAGGATTAGAATCCTGCCAGTCTTGTAGAAGTACTTCGCAGTTAGAAGGTGCAAAGCACATACCATACCTACGGACACTGATTGTCAACTGATTAAGTGCGGATTGCATGGCTTGGGCATTCAGTCAGTCAGCTACAACGTAGGACCAGGCACAATTTGTGCATCGGTCCAAGTTGCCATACCTCATTAACACAAGATGGACACCGGATTCATAAAAGTAGTTAATTCAGAGGTGGTAATATATAAAAGAAAGATTGCAATAAGGATATAGTACAGGAAGAAAGAATTAGTTCGTAGAAAGAAAGATATGAAGTCATTTTAATCTCTTAGTTTGAGGGAAGACAGGAGTGTATACACCGACGCCATTGTGATCGATTCTGAGCCATGTCACCAAGAGTCTCTAACCATTGGTTACGATAGTCACGCGGACCTCAACCAAGTAGTCTGCATCTACCGACATGGCTCAGACTAGAAGTTAGTGACTTCAAGCACTGATGCCACGTTTTGGTTTGGCCGCCCCTAACTTTCTTCCAACCATCTCCAACACCGGTCAGCATTGCACGTCGTGGTAATCGGTGTTCGGGCATACGTAACACGTGGCCCAACCATCTCAGTCGATGAAGATTCACAACCTCATCAACTGATTTACCATCATTCCCTAATACCCTGCGTCTAACCTCACTATTACTTACCCGGTGATCCCAGCAGATGCCAGCAATATTTCTAAGGCATCTGTGGTCAAATACTAGTAGCTTACGAGTGTCTTCTACTCTTAATGGCCATGTTTCGCTGCCGTAAAGTAAAGCAGAACGGACTGCCGCGCAGTATACTCGTCCTTTTATTGATAGACGGATATCTCGCCTTCGCCAAAGGTGACGTAAGTTGGCAAAAGCCAAACGAGCTTTTCGAATCCGTGCTGAGATTTCGTCAGACACCAACCCATTAGGGCGCGTTCGACTACTTCACTCCCTATCCTTAGTTCAGGTGTTGACGCAGACCAGTCCTGAAGCAACAACTTGCATTTAGAGGGAGAGAAGCGCATCCCAAACATTCTGGCATTGTTGCTTAGTGCTACCAAAAGACTGCATTTTATCAGCGTCTTCACCAAACAGGACTATGTCATCTGCGTATTCTAAGTCGATAAGTGGACCTCCTGGAAGGAGATCAATACCCGAGAATTCAGTCGACGAGAATGTTATTTCCATCAATAGGTCTATGATGAAGTTAAACAAAAATGGAGAAAGTGGACAGCCTTGACGGACACCACTTGAGGTTGCAAAAGTAGATGACAGTTCGCCATAAGCCCTGACTCGACTAGTAGTGTTCGAGTAAAGAGCCTTCACAAGGTTTATGTACTTCTGAGGTACGCCTTTCAATGACAGACACTGCCACAGAATCTCGCGGTCTACAGAGTCAAATGCTGCTTTTAAGTCAAGAAAGACCACCATTGTCGGACGCCGATAAGTATGCCTATGTTCTAGAACCTGACGAATGGTGAATATGTGGTCGATGCAGCCACGACCAGGTCTGAAGCCAGCTTGGTTCTCTCGTGTTTGCAGTTCACGAGTCTTAGTTAGGCGTCTGATAATTATCGAGGCTAGTATTTTAGATACTATATTAGTTAAACTAATCCCTCTATGGTTGTCACAGGATGATTTTGACCCTCTTTATATATTGGGACGATAAGTGATTGTGACCAGTCAGATGGAATAACGTCTAATTCCCAGATCTTAGCTAAAATATTAGTCAACCTAATCGCTAAAATTGGACCACCATCCTTAAAGACCTCTGGAGCCAGTCCATCTGGACCAGCTGCCCTTCCTCGTTTCAGATTAACTATAGCCTTTTGAACTTCTGCTAGAGTTGGGGGACCTACTTCAATGTTCCATTCACACTGTCTGGGAATGGAGGGTAGTTGTAGAGTAGCTGAAGGCCAGCTGAAATGTTCCGCCCATCGTTCTAAACGTCTGGACTGAGAGCAGATGAGGGTGTCGTCTTTTTAGCTTGGGCATTATCGCAAAGTAAGACAATATCATCCGCATACTTAAGGTCGAGAAGTCTTTCTCCAGGCAACAGATCCGCACCACCATTACTTACATTCATCAGAGCTGTTTCCAGAATGTCATCGATGGCAAAGTTGAGAAGGAATGATGAGTTTGGGCAATCCTGCTTAACCCCACTGCTCGAATGGAACAATGGAGAAAGGTGGTTGTATGCCCTCACTCTGCCTGAGGTGTTTGTATATAGGGCCTTAAGGATGGTAATTAACTTCTCAGGCACACCCTTCTTCAATAGACAATCTCAGAGAACAGTCTTGTTCAACGAATCGAAGGTAGCCCTGATGTCAAGAAACACTACAATTGTTGGCCTTTGATAAGTATGGCGGTGGTCTAACATTTCGCGAAGGGTGAAGATATGATCAATACATCCTCGACTAGAACGAAACTCAGCCTGCTCCTCGCGAGTCAATCTTTCTCGGGTTTTGAACAACCTACGAAATATGACGGAAGCCAATAGTTTGGACGCAATCGGAATTAGACTTATCCCCCGATATTTGTTACAGGAACGACGGGAACCCTTTTTAAAGATAGGGACAATTATCGACTCATTCCATGACGTTGGTACACTCTCTGGCTCCCAGGCCTTCGTAAACAACGTCATCAGTTCCTTAGTCAGAAAGTCACTACCATCTTAAAAAAAACGGAGGTAAGTCATCTGGGCCTGGTGATTTGTGGCGCTTCAAGAGTTGGAGTTCTTTGCGGACTTCCGCCTCATTTGGTGGATCAGTCGTCACCGGCCATGGAGGGCAGGACGGTCTGACCGATGTTGCCGGATCAGCAAGCCAGTTGAACTGCCTTTCGAAGAATTCTGCCCATCATCCAAGACGTCGATGGATGTTAGTGATTGGCATCCCGTCATCCTCACAGATTGTTTCGCTCACACCAGACTTCTTGCTGCCAGTGGCTCGGACGAGTTGGAAGAGCTTCCGGTAGTTACCAGATGCAGCTGCTGCCTCCAGCCCATTAGCACTCTCCGACCAACAGGCTTCTCGGACCTTACTCAAACTTTGCCCGATTTCATTACGTAACATCCTTCGTTTGTGGTCAAACTCATGGTCACCCGGAGTAGACCGACGGGCTTCGATGACTTGTAAGGTGCCTGAAGAAACCCAGTGCTTATAAGCGGGATGCAAGCGGCTCTAATCGCCATTTTCATGGCGTCATGCAGTTGCAACCAATGCTCACCTATGCTTTTCGGTGGAATGGTAGCTAGCCTAGAAGCTAGCTCGGTTCGATACTTACTTGCAACGGAAGTTGCAACCAACTCGCTGACATCAGTAGGTGAAAGTTAGCTGCATTCTCTCACGTCACAGGAGGATTACTGAAATCTGATAACTCAGTTCAGTTAAATTTACCTCTGAATTATATTTCCATAAATTTCGTCTCTTTCAACCCTGATGACATTCTTATGTAATTGTTCCTGTTTTTCAGATTGAGCAAAAATTGGTTCCTTATGTTAGAAACCCAAGCTATGATAACTTTTTCGATATAAAGCACCCAAAGTTGAAGACTGGTTATACGCTCTTGCATTTGTCTCATGTACTAGACAGTCGATGCTCACTTTTTCAAACTACCCCAGTATGGAATAGCCTATCTAAATATGTGGATAGTTTTCGTTTAATGATGAGAATTTTTGGACTTGCTCTTTCTGAACAGTGCGACAAATTATTAGTTGAACTGAGAAAAATTGATGATTCAGCAATACAGTTAGGAGGATTCGATACTATTGTGGTAAGTATAGTCATTTTCCACTATTTAAATATATCAACATAACAATTTGTAGACGGAAAAGTTAATAAGGATTGTTGATACTTGTGAAACCCGATCCGATGACTCGTCTCTAAAGCCAGGAGAACCGCAGCTTCCAAGCGTATCAGATGTAAAATCAGTGCAGAATGAACTTGTGGTAAGCAAATTAACATCTATATATAGTTATATTTCAGCGTATTCAGGGTGGATCACAATGTACCACACCAAACTTTTTTAAATTGGCCGAAGAGTTTATCTTCAATGGAGTAATTAATAACTCAGACTGTATAAAGCAGGAATTAGAGGCAGTTTCTGACTTGTATAGTAAATTTGATGAAGAACGCAGAAAAGAATACACTGAAGCTGTCAAAATGCAAAAATCTGAAAAAGTTGTTAAAAAACCAAAGAAAAGCTAAGAGAAATTCTAGATAAAGAGGAACAAATAACATACTTCCAGAATAATACGAAAATAATAAAGGATGCATGGTTAGCACCCCGAACACGTCAAGAAGCTCGTTGGTCAAGACTAAAGGAGTGGAGAAGTGAAATTCTTTCTCAAAGACAAAAGCAGGATAATAGTTCGCCTGTTCAATGAGTGTGAAACTGTACATATATACTTTTAATAGTAATACGTTTATATACGAAATTCATTGATGTACATCATATTGGTTACCCAATATTATTATCTCCATAATGTAGATGTACAGATGCACCCGTTTTTTAATGGAAACTGGTTGATAGGTATTTAAAATTAGAAGTAATTATCAGAATAAACTACAAAGTTCCAATCATAGTTTATGGTGTGACATTTTAATATTCCCTAAACAGAGCTGAAGCTTGAAGGGAAATGCAATTAGAAAGCTTTCTTTACATAAATATCATCTATACTATGTAACTTTGAACTAAGCCTAATTATTTTTTACTAGTGGGAGGAATCACTTCGCTCTGATAATTACAATACGTGCACACAAACCCAGTTAGTTATGCTCTAGGTTACATCGGCCTCATAAAGTGAGCTCTTAGGAAACGTATTACTTTGTCAGTATATCAAAAGAAGTATCTAGGCCAATCAATAACTCAATTCCAGAACACTAAATTCTGACCACATTGCGCAGTTAAAACGCGTTTATAAGTCATCCATGTAACCAAACAAATATCATCAAACGAAGTATAACGAATCATAGATGTGACTTATCCTTCAATGAGAGGTGGAAGTAACAAGACTTCGTAGTGCTACAAAATATTACCACTAATATATTGAATGACTCAACATAATAAATCGAGAATGAACAACAAAAGCGCGATTTATTAGCAAAGTGTAGATGTGAATATTACTTATATTTGTAAACTTATGTAGCATATTCAGATGTCTAAATGTGCGTTTTCAGATTGTGTATTGTTCTATATAAATTTTGTAGTATCGATCTGTTTTCATAATTGTCTACGTCCAGTTTATTTTGTACTGCTACTTCCTTCTTACTTGCCATTGCTCTATCCCTACAATGAACAGTCCGATTCCCAGTTCATTTTTGAGAGCTTCAATGGATTTCTGTGTTTGGATGAGTAACTCCACTGAATGTTCATAATGATTTATGTTGACTCATAGATTTAAAGTAGGGCTCGGTGTGTTCGATTTGTTGACAGTGAGCATGAACGGATTCGTATTTTCGTCTTTCTACTGCTGACCGAACGAATAATGGTATTGGAGTTCATAGCATGAATTGTGTAGATCTGAACATAAAAGCGGTAAGGTCTTGAATGCTTCATCAACCTACCAATGGTGATACTGTCCTAATTATTTCGGATTAGAATTTGTTTTTTACTCAGCCTAACATCATATAGAAAGGAATTCTCTCTCAGTCGTCTTGTATTTGGACATCAGATTTAGACTCAATGAAATTTGATGTGATAAAGGCACCTAATAGTCATATACGCATTGAATTATGTATCATTAGAAATACTGCTGGAGACAGCTAACGTTGCATACGAAGAACCAGAAAATACAATAGCTACGATTTAGCCTGTCACTTATGTTTATTAATTAGCTCATTATTTAATTCAGTTGACTAATTTTTTCATTCTCATCTTATTTTTGTCTGGAGCACGACTGTGTTCCGTTGTCTCTTTTGTAATTAATTCGTACTTCGTGCGATACGACGTAGACTGCTGTGTGATTTTCCGTTTATCCCCAAATCTTCTTATTACTAATCACGTTTTTATGAAGGTGTAGCCATTCATTAGCATAACTCAGCACCCTTGTTACATTTCATAGATTTTCATTCCATTCTGATGACGCATAAAAAAGTAACCTGGAATATAGTTTATTGCCTTTATGTAAAGTTATATAATTTTGACTTTTAATGGAATAATATACCTAAAATAAATGAATGCAGATTTACTTTATATATAATTGCGCTTGCTTCAATTAATTGATCGTGGTTTAGCCTAATATCTGAATTTTATGTCACTTGCAAATTTACCTACTACTGAATTGGATGATTTTAAAATGAACTGCTAGTTATTTTTCATTCGATCGTCTTTATTAATGCTCACTCTTGTTTTATTATATTTAGGAAGTCAGTATATTAGTAGCATTATCGAGACGAGTATAATGTTTGTGGTTATTCACAGAAGTCTGCATCTTTCCGTTGCTGGTATTCATGATTAGATTTTACCATACTCATTAAAGGAGTCTATGGCTATCTGAATTGAGCAGCTTAGTGCATAGCGAGTCGAAGCTTAAAGTGATATACAATGTTCGAGTCTTAATATAGACAACCTTGTGATAAATGTTTGTTTATGTAATGAGTCCTAAATAGTACGAAAGTACATTACGTGTCCCGCTACTAGCAACTATTTAAAATTGTGATAAATAATTTTATTCGCTAAGTTTCACAATAAGCCGTGATTATTGCTCGTATAAACTTCTTTGAAATTCGATAATGTAAACAGTCTTAGTGCGAGTATTAAATATATTCTAAATGTATAAATCGTGTTCAACGGTTATTAAGATTAGTCTGGTTTGCTTCAAACTGACTGAACTATTAATCTTGTCAAAATTATCTGAAGCAACACACAACTGTTCATGTCTCTGAATAAGAATATGAGAAATAAAACGCTACCTCTAATTGGGATATATTCAGTTTATGTTACCATATCAAGGTAGATATAAATTCAAATGTAACTACATGAATTTGTTTCATGTTATAGATGTTTACTACCTGCGGAATTACCAACGTGTGGAGGAAGTGCTATAACAGTTATTTTACAACGTATAATGTAATCTAAAACTCACATATTTTTTAACTGTACTTGGAATCCCTCCGTTATGCTTAAAATATCTTAGTTATCCCAAAGACAGTAAGATGGTTTTGATGTCTGCTTTCTATAAAGAAAATCAATATAAATAATACCATACGTTGTAGATCTGATAAAGAAGTGGTGAATTGACCGCAGCTGGAAATACGACTTATTAACTCTTGACTGAGTGGCATTATACGCACCATAAGATGTGAGTGTTCTACTATAGAACCACTAATAACCTCCATGAGTAACATCACTCTATAATTAGAAGTTACTTTGAAGTCATTCAAAATACTTGAAAGATCATATCAGTAAATTACTTATTCTTGTTAAATACTATCCTACTTTGGCTGTGCTTTACTGTTCTAGATAATTCTATATTGCGAAATATATCGCTGAATATAGTGTTTGTGCTAATCAGTTTTAATGAAATCAAGATGATCAGTTTTCTTTTCGAAATTCTCACCATAATCTACAATATACTGCACGAATTTACAAGCTTTCATCTGGCTTCTTTGAGAGGAGATGGATGAGTTAGAATCAAAAATTTTATTACAACTTGTCTGATAGTTTGTGAAATTTTATATTTCGAACGTCAGGAAACTTCAACAGGGGTCTCCGCCGTTGTAGATTCTGTTGTTTGAGAAGCGGTTGCGAATTAATTGTTATTAGTTCCTCTGGAAGTCAAGTTTTTTCCAGCAAGGTTACTCGGTGTAAATCTAAAGTTTATTGTTAATAAATCAATTCATAGTTGAGATGGTTAGCATGCTTGTGCACGATATAGTTTGTAGGGGTTATTTCATCTATATATCTGACTCCATTAAATAATATCTTGTTAACTGGATATTTACGCACTCCGAATCTCCTAGTAGTCTTATAAATTTACTAGAGATTATTTAAAAGCTAGAACACCAGTTGTGGGAATTGTGTATTGCTAATAATTGATGAAATTCGCAAGCACACAGGGAAGCGAGTGTGTGAGTGCAAATCGATTGTGGATAGATTATTGATTGTTTGTGCTTACAACCAATAGGACGATAGATAGATTGACATACAGACATGCATTCAATTATACTCACACATAGTTTTACATAGTGGGTCAAGTGTTTAAATTACAGCAAGTAGACAAATGATAAGTATTAGTGAGTTTACTATGTAAGCTCCCATCCAGGACATTGGTGTTTTCTAACAACATCTATGTTCGACAAAAATATAGAAATTTCGAAATAAATGTGCAACTTGATGTGATAAGCAAGTGTTAGGTTGAAATAATAGCTTGTATGTGTTGAAGCATATATATACATAACATCAATGGATCACATGAAGTTAAAAAGTGGGTATAATGAAAATCCGTGTAGCCAATAAAGAATGCTTACACCTGTTGCCCCTGGATTGGGCATAGGTCGCCCACTAGGATTCTTCACCCAACTCTCTCCTGGGCAATCCTTCTCAGTTACTATTCATCCTTTTGGTATCTCCTTTCAATTCCTAATGTAGTGTGTTCTTTGAACATCCTTTTTTTCGTTTCCCTTCAGGATTTCAAGTTAGGGGTTGCCTCATGGTGCAGTTTGATGGTTTCCGTAATGTATATCTCAACAACTACTTCCATCGTCTTTTTCTAATTTCCTCCTCAGATGGGCGGCCACTGAGTTCTTCATGTGGTCCAGCAACACCCTGTAGAAATCTTTCCCTGGTATTGACTGTAGTGTGAATCCTCTGTATTTTCCACATTTACTCAAATCTCCTTTCTTTAATTTCTTGATGAATTATTTTTCTTTCCAGTCTATTAGGACTTGTTCGTTTTCCTAAATCTTCTTCAGTAGAGCGTGAAGCATGTTTGCATTTGCATCTATATCTGACTCTTGTTCTTCAGCTAATATGTTGTCGGGTTCTGCCGCTTTCCCGCACTTCAATTTGTCTGGTGATCATCCTGGTTCCTTTCATCGTTATTGGAGTGACATCTAATGGAAGGTCTGTTGGTGCTGCTCCCATGTGCGCTGGATTCAATGGAGTTGGCCTATTCAAGAGTTCCTCGAAGTGTTCCCCTCATGTGTTATTCTGCACCTGAATCTCATCGGTTGTCATTGAGTGGTCTCTCTGGTTTACTATATTTCCCTGTCAGTTTCTTCGTTACATCATAAAGCTGTTTCATCTCCTGAAGCTTTCTCCTGTCGCTACTATCTGTTCCTCGAGTTCCTGCTTGTCCGCTTTAGTGCTCCGCTTCACTTGCTTGTGTGCTTCAATGTACTCGGCTTGTGCCTTGACTTTCTCTGCTGTTGCTCGGCTGTTGTTAATTGCTGTCTTCTTGTACTGACTTTCTTGAATCTTGTCCAGGGTTCCCATAGAGACCCATTCGTTTAGATGATGCTTGTAGAGTCCCAGCACTACCTGACACGTTGAAATTAGTGCTTCTTTGATCCCTATCCAATTTCCATCCATAGTAATTTCTTCTTATTTTACTAGACCATGTAGGGCTTGGAACCTGCTGTTGAAGGCTACCTTGAATTGGTTTTTTGTCAGTATTTCGAAGGAAGTCTTCACTGAACCTTTATAATGCTGTTCCGCCAGTGTTTCTAGTGTTTCTTTAGCTTCAGTTTCATCTTGTTTTCAACCAGGTGGTGATCTGAAGTTATGTCAGCTCCTCTCCTAGTTCTCATGTCTCTCATTGTCCTCCTGAATTCTATAGTGATACAGATATGATCGGTCTGGTTCTCTGTAGTGTAATCTAGTAAGACAAATGTAGCTTTGTGTGGTAACATTTTGCAACTTATAACCAATTTGTTGAATGCACATGGAATCGCGAATCTCCGATCACTCTTGTTTCTTGCTCCCAGTCCATATCATCCTATGACATCTCCATACTTGGTGTTATAAATTCCGACCGTGCCATCTAGGTGACCTATCAGGATGGTCAGGTCCTTTCAAGGGGACGTCTCTAGGATTAACTGCAGTATCTCGTAAGACAGATCTTTATTGTCGTCGTTGCTATCACTGGTGGGTGCATAATATTGGATAAGTTTAATTGTGATTCTCACCTTCTTTGTTTTGAAAGATGTTTTGATGATCCTGGGTCCATGTGATTCCCATCCTATGAGTGTATGACCTGCTTCTCTGAACAGCATCGGAGCAAATCTCTGAGTATGCGGAGTGTTATCATCTTTGTGACCGGAGCACGGCACCATCTCTTTTGATGGTATTCTGTTCTATCTAGCTTGAACCTAATGGGTTTCTCTGATTCCGAGCACCATCAAGTCGTATCTCCTCTTTTGAGTTGTAATTTGAATAGTTCTTCCGGTCTCCTACAATACCTATAAAATTATTGCTGTTGTTGTCAGAAGGGTATCGCTCTCGGCTTTATTCATGAAGCGTTGTAATTCTACCTTCAGACAATTCAAATGGTTTAAATTGTTTATTCTGGTAGTTAAAATAAAGATAATAGTACAGAGAAGGAGCTTTTGTGTTCTAAGAAAAATCTCAGAATCCGGTCTAGGTAAATATGATGACTGCTACATGCCCATCTACTCATTAACTCTTCTTCCTAATCTTTTTGTAGTTTCTGTGAGTGATGAACATCGGTGTGAAGTGGTGTTTGTTGCAGATGGTTTTTTGATGCTTGCTCTGCCGCCGATTTAGATGATTATGCTGTTTTCCGTTTTTCAGTGAACTCTAGATTCGCTGGATCACTATATCAGTGCTAACAGTGTTGTGTTTACTGGCTCTTTCTACTGTGACTTTTTATAATATTTTCTGACGATATTAAAGGAACAGCCGTAGGGAGTCTGCAAGGGCTCTATCATTTCTGTGGTACGAATGATCTCATTTTATAGGTTCGGGTTACAAAGACCTGACGGATTCCATCTTCTGCTCTAATTGTTTCACGTAGTTTTTTATGTTTGCTGGATAATCTGTTTCACTGTCAAGGAGTTCACCAAGCAAACGTAACGTCCCTTCATAAAACAGCCCAGCTGCACAACAACCGATGTTTCGTTTGATAGTTGGGCGAATGTGTAATAGTACCAGAGAAAGCTTGATATCCCATTTGAAACCACATCCAGTGCCTGTCAGTGGGACATTTAGCTGTCTGTGGAAACTTTCTGTCATCCCGTTAGCAGCTGGATTATTAGCTTTGGTTCAAATGCTCTTTATGCCAAAAATGTGTGTGAGTTGCTAAAACACTTTACTTTCAAACAAGGCTCCACGGTCGGTCGAATTGTTGTTGGGAAATCGAAGTTCGCAAGCCAGCGTTTCAGTGATTTGGTTGCCAATGTTGATGCTGACGTATCTTCCAGCGTCACAGTTTTGGGCCATCTCGTGAATCCGTCTATAAATGTTAGTCAGCGCATACAACCACAGGGTATTAGTGATGGTCGAACGATGTCAAGATGAATATGGTCGATCCTGGAGCTAGTGAAGGGAAAAGTTCTGACAAGAGCCATGATTTGTCAGTGGACTTTTGAGTTCTGACATTGGATGAATTATTGTGCCCCATTTTCGTAACTCTTTGTGTCTGACCATACAAACTTATTTGTGATGAGCCATACCGTTTATTTATACCTAATTGAGATATGTTGTGCGACTGTTGGAAAACGTTTGGTCTCATGTATCAAGGTATCACGAAGCGAGTCTTACCTGAGATATTACATTTCAAGGTGTCCTTGTCGTTTACAGGAATGTTTTGGAATAAGAGTTTCTTTTTTTCAGATTGCAAAATTTTTCCTTGTTCCATGAGTGCTTTTGAAGTTTTATCATATCCTGATAGTTTATGCCAGAAATTGAAAAGGTATCAATATTTAATCTCAGTAATGCATCTGCTACATAGTTTCCCTTGCACTGAAGAATGTTGGAGATTATGAACCAGACATTGTAGAAAAATGATTCGTTTTCTAACTGAGGCCCAACTGCAGTACATAGTTATTCGCTATATATCTAATTCTAATAAATAATATTTTGTTGACTGAGTATTTACGCACACCAAATATCCTAGTAGTTTTATAAATGCACAATAAATGATTCAGAAGCCAGAACATCAGTTGTGGGAATCGTGTATCGCTAATAATTGATAAAATTTGCAAGCACACAAGAAAACGAATGTGTGTGACTGCTTTCAATCAGACTTACTCATAATATTACATAGTGGTTGAAATTTTTAAATTTCAGCAAGCAGACAGATAATAAGTATTCAGTGAATTGACCGTGTAAACCGTCTGACGTGACAATTAAAGTTTTTCGGAATTAACTCCACTTGCTTTTCTACTAACAAGCCTAAAATAATTTCTCATACACTAGACATATTCTTCCAAGGTCAGTAAATTAACTTCGACACACTTTGACTCTGGAAACACCACAGGATCATAGACTTTATAGTGTTTCGAAGTCCCAGATTCTTCTTAAAAGCCGCATTCTTTATTTTACCTCATAGTCCATGTTGTATGGTATCTTATATGATCAATACCTATGCACGACTCTACGTACCATTTACTCATCAACTACTTGTGTTCGTTCAGTGGAACATATCCATGTGGAACAATCTGGGGGCCTTCTCAAGTTATACAGAAATGGTGCGACTAACCAGTCAACGTCGAGGTCACACATTACACTTGATATATAACGTGGACCACCCTTCGTCACATCCAAGTTCTATGGCTACATTCATGACCGTCCAGCACAAAGGATGTTGATAAAGAAATATATTAGTAAAAGTAGGTACAAAAACAGAGTGCGACCACTCACACACAAGCCAATTCGTAGCGTACAATCAGCTGCCGAACGTTGGTTGGCCTTGGCCTTGAAGATGATCGATGAACCTTCCAACATTCTGTGACCTGACTGCTAGATATTTGGTTAGGGCCATACAGATATCTAATCAGTTAGTTTAGTGACTTTTTTGAATGTACTAATACACAATATCTACACCTCTAAAATTGTAAGACATTTCAAAACAGATACATAACTATTTGTTTTGCCATGAAAAACCATTGTTAGCCCCTAAAATATGTACTGAAGTACAGTCCAAATCAATGATAAACAATCTCTTCTTGACTATGTATTTCGAATACCTGTACAGAACGACACAAAAATTATAGAACTGTTCCATGCTACAAATAAAAATAACCAAAGATATAACTCAGTTTACACTAGGTTGTGACTAACGTATTGATTATTGAATTGTATGTTTGACTGTTTCACTAAATTAGTCTTATGCATATTGTATACTTTTCTGAATTAGGCACATAAAAACGCGCACTCGTAGTTCGGAGATTTTGAAAATCATTATTTTCAACAAATAAAATTTCGATTAAAACATATAAATCAGTCTCCTAATTCATGATGAACACAAATAAAGTTTGTGCTTCTTGCTGCGAAGTCGTTTATCCTCTGGAATTGATAAGATGTTTTGATCAGGTTAGTGAAACGTCTTCAGGTTGTCCTAAAAAGTTATTTTGGTTGGTTTTGGTGGATTTTTTCACTTCCATTATTGTTTTTTTGCCATTTTTTTCAAAACACATATGTGGGTATAAATAAACCGAGAGAACTTATGTAATACATATGTCTGGATCGTAAATATGAATCTCTCCTGAGTAAAATCATTTAAATTTAATGTTTTATTTTTAATCAGCAGGCAACGTAATCAGATTTTAGCTCTCAAAGTCCTTAAGAACCTTTACTATCTGATGTGACGGAGTGAAACATTCTGTATTCCTTACACTAGAAATTTAGCTAGTTTTAATCCCAACGTCTTTCATTAATTCCTATTGATGTTACACAAAGCCGTAGGAACAATAAACCAAGAGGGTAGATAATCTATTTAAAAGGTTATGATAAACGTGTTTTGCGTTTTCAATGGATCTAAAATATCAGATTTACCTAAAACTTTCTTATACGGACATTTTGAATTCAAACCTTAGTATCAATCATCAAGTAAATAAACACAGTCAATTGTTTTTTTCGTAAACCTTAAAATGTATGCGACTCAACAAAACATACGTTTTTGTAGAACCCTAGATTTACCGTATTTTTCTGTAAAGAAGCTGACTTGTGAATATTTGGTACTTCGAAAAACATGATTTCAATGGTTTAAATTATACAAGACTTAAAAACAGGCTTTGAAACCCTTATACGATCAGAGGAACCCTTGTTTGTGTCACATTAATCGCGATAAAATCCTTTTCACAAACCGAAATCAAGGTGGACTCAAATTTTTTGAGTGTCCTAGAAAAAATGAGACAGTAGTAAATGGTGGCTATGGACAAATAAAGACTTATCAACCTGATGATCTCATATGACTGTTGCAACTACCTCTGCTCATTAACCGGGATAAAACTTATACTCGACTTTGTATCTCGTCGATAATTAATCCCTAGATTTCATTTGCTTGGCGTTTTCAAGTATAATAATTTTTATTGGCACTCTCAATGGTGAAGCCGTGTACGTGTGCAAGCATAGTTCTTCCAACTTTAGTCGTTCAAAGAGACGTCTTTTGATGTAATTTTCTCAAAACATAAGCATATCTGCAGAAAACTTTATTTATGTATTAGATAGTCATCTGGAGTGAGTGGTTGTATAAGATTGGATAATAAACAATCTTACAGTGATTAAGACTATGTTTGCACCAAGCTATTTCATAATATGTTACGATCAACTCTCTGAACGGAATTAGACAGTAGAAATCAAGATATAGTAAGAAAATGTTTTTGAACCCTTCTGAAATAATCCACTCCTATAACGTATGCAATATACAAGTAGTGAGTATTCTAACGATGGATTTTTTATCGTACGTAACGAATTTGTGAATTTAAAGAATCCGTAAAAACGTTTCAGTCAATAGACTGACCAGTAAGTATTTTAAACCTAGTTACATTCATTGAAATTTTTGAGAATATATAGACTTATATTTTTAATAATCATTGGTTTCATAATTTAGTCAGTGTCGTAGGCATAGGATTCCTGTTTTATTTATATTATACAAAACATAGGGGGAGCTAAACAGAATGGGACGTTTTTGAGACAGTTGGCTTTTAGCTTGTGCAAATAAACTTGGTAAGATGTTCACTGCCTAGGCAAAGCAAACATTCCCATTACAAACTAAAGAGATCAAAAGATTTCCTCATTGGTTACACGGTTGTCCATGACTATTTCAGCTAATAATTTGTCAGTTGATTCACTACAACTCTACTGTGCTCACGTAATGCACATTTTATGTGTCGGGGATTATTTTCGTGCATTTTTGTTAAATGTTACGTGACTAATATACGTCATAATATAGGCTCTGGAAAAAGTTTGGTCCGATCAAATAAAATCAAGGATTTGGTTAAAAAGCTGCACGAACAGACAAGACTGCGCATAGTTGTAAAACGTTATTCGAATCACATACGCCTATTGTTTTTTATCTTATAAATGGATGCAAAGTACATTTATAAGTTAAGGTTTTTACATATTCAACAGTAAATCATGAACCTACATTCAAATACTACGGTAAAATGGGTTCATCGCTTCACCATAATCAGTTCTAAAGTCAGAATAAGTCCGTTTGGACAATTTCGCGACATAATAAACTCTGAACGCTACTCAAAATATAATTTTGATGACATTTAAAATAAAAAATTGAACTATTCTATGGTTTATCTTACTTTTCTTTTCTTGATTAGTGTGCAAGTAAAGTTCAGTGAATTATTTTGATTGAAATATTGCTAGGCCAGCCACTTAAAACCTTCAGCTCTCAACTTTTTAACGCCGATTTCAGCATTTTGAGCGCTGCAGATTAAAAACTATGTTCTTAAGATAAAAACAGGTGAAAACCAAGATTACCGATTTTTTTCTGAATTTATTGTCAGGATTAATACAAACTTCGGTTGTTTATGTTCGCTAGTAGTTTATTGGGTATATTTCCTAGGAATTATTTGAGGAGGATAGTTTATTGTGAATGTTAGTAACCCAAGTTACTAGTCATTTGCTCCAACTCTTTAGTATGAATGCTTAAGTTATGGGCACCTTGGTCTTTTACACAGTTTAAATTAACACATTACTACACAAAAACTACTAGAAAGTTGAGTTTAACGTTTTTCATCACAGGTAAGTACTAAATATTGCACGTGTATAGTAGCAACAAATCAACGTATATCACTCGTATGGTAAAATTTATTTTATTTGTTAAACCATGTAAGATGTTATTCAACAGCTAGGCAATAAAATATTGTGTGTTTAGAAAACGATAATCACTGAATAACGGCACCGCGTTTTATTTCTTTAAAGCTTGTTCTGACATACTGTGCCCTGTTGTTTGAACAGTAAAAAGGTTAAGTGGTGCATACACTTAATTATTTTATTTGGTTTAGGCTGAAAGCCGACAAAGTGCTTAATTAATTAACGTGAGTAGATCTACTATGCTTCCGAATTGATAATTTAGTAAACCAGTTGTTTTTAACGACTTTTATTTTAAATGAGTACAATAATAAACAAATACTAAATCATTGATTTTCACATCAGATGTTAGTATTGCTAGCCGTGGTGGAAAGGGACGATCACAAAGTTTGATAAATATCTCTTGCATGATGAACAAAATGAATTATATATATACATTTTTACATACATTCTCAACAATTCAAACTTACCTTTCAAAATGATTATTAAAAATTCTAACTTTTAAATCTCTAACATAAATAAGATAGTTAAATTTGCGAAATCATATTTGAAATCCATGGAATATGCTGTGTATGATACATGTCATATTTGTTTTTGTTGCTTTATGATTTTCCCCCTCTTTCCTATGTGCACACAACTGTTATAGGTATGGCATAGAAGATGCTTCCGTTGTCAGCACTGTGGGATGGCCTTAAGCATATGTAACTATCATGGTGGGTATGATAAGAAGCCATATTGTGCAGCGTAAGTTCATTTGAATCTTACAATTGTCAATAATTTTTGACAGATTAATGCAAATCACAACAATGACTCTCTTTATAACTTTAGTATTTGCAGGCTTCAAACGTTCAACAATTTTTTTGCTAGTTTGGTCCTAATACGTCACAGAAATTATTGATGATTATAAGGGACCCTGAGCAGTTTTGTTCCCAGATAATATCCACCTTATATACGCAACTAAGTCAAACATATACACTACGGTTTCTTACAAGTGAGCAAAGTTTGAATGAGTCTACAAAGATAATTTTCTTCACAAACTGCCACTACCCGGGATAATTTCTAAAACCGTGGAAAACTAAATGACGAACTTCTTACAGTCCAATAAACTCACCAAGAACCCTATACAAATGCAAAACTCAGGATGTTCAGATCTTTTTGTAGTCACATTACCGTTAGTTCGAATTCGATCGTTCACATTACGAAATGCTGATACATGCTGGTGTCAGAATTGTGATTGCTGGTCTAAACGTCGATGGTTTAAATTCTACATGGTTGTGTTTCGGATTCAATCTAAGGTGAACCAGTAAGCGGACACTACTCTTGACATCCGAAGTAGGTCAAAAATCCATTCATCGGTCGATGGTTTTTAGTGATATAATGGTAGATCCTACTTCGTGACAAGAACTATTTCCAAATGAAAATAGTATTCATAAATTAATCGTTCATTTAGGTCAAAAAGCTTTACTTATATTTCTGGAAATTTATTTTTGTAATATGTTGCCTACAATTTACTTTTCATTTATGTGTAGACACACTCCAAAGCCAACCTCATTTACATTCATTCCGGATACACCAGAACTATTGAGAGTAGCTAACAATACAAGAATGTTTAGCAGTGTAAGTGTTTTTCTGTAATTGTAGTTGCTTTCTTTAGATCACTTTGATGACCATTCTTTAATGCGTGACATTTTTATTGATCAAGCTAGACATAATTTTAGCCACGGACTAAGGACTAGAAATAGTCTCTTTTTATCAAAAGTGATCTGGTATTTTGAACAAACATTTAAAATATACTAATAAATAATAAGTGAATAAATAGGTATCTACCCTTGATTCACTTGAAATTTCATTCATAGCTTTTTGCTATTCAAATACACAGATACTAGAAATCTGTTGGCGTCTGAAAGGATGGTTTGATCAAATGAATAATATTAATGTTTTTGATAGTAAGTATCTAAATGTGATGAAAAGGATAAGTCGAAATGACATGATATTATCATACTCCATGCACAAAAGTATTAAAAAATACATTTATGCATCTCAAACTTATACACAGAAAAAGAAACAGATACACTCAATTCCAATCAATAAGTTTTAGGATGACCAATACTTATCTGGTGACTTGAGTAAATTAACACCTATTACAACTACCTTATTTAAGCCAGACTGAGTATCATAAATTACTTTTACTAAGTGAAAATAATTGTTGAGATAAACAGAAGTTTGTGATGGATGAAAATACATATGTAAATCAAATTGATGTACATTTATTCGGTAAATGAAATTTCATTTTGAAGTTTTGTAATTTAAGAACCTAATGATGAAGTCTCCAGATTTACGGAAATTTATTCTCACTAACGTAAAGATTTATGGATTATTTCTTATCCAAATTACAAATATGATAGATGTATAGATAATTTAAAATCTTTCCTACTAAACGTTTCGTAGAATGAAATACAACAGGAAATAACAGAGGAAATAACACTAATCATTAGAGTGAACATTTATTACAGAAAAAATGGACTTATTCGTGTTAGTTATTCAAGTCTTCCTATTGATGTTTAGGACTGCAGTTGGCCCGTCTCTTTTGCAAATGTATGCATCCTGAGCGGATCGCCTCGATATTGCTATGAATTCATAAGCATTCAAAGGAAAGTGGTTGGTGGACAGCATTGAAATCCAGGACGTGCGTTTAGTCCTATTCGGGACATGTCAATCGGTTGAAGCTTCATTTCAGATTTATTGACTCCGGAACCCAAATTCAGTATCATCTGTGGCGTTCAAAGTGAACAAGTCTCGGAGTGAACATCAACTCCCGAATAGAGGAACATCCCTCTGACAAGTCGCAACCAGGACGAAACGCATTGTGGATCTCACTGCTAGCCACTTTTCATTCGTGCTCATAATAATTTGACTCTTGATAGATATAAAGTAGATAATGTCAACTTTGAATTTCACTTTTATTAGAGACGCCTAACAAATAAAGTTTCTGTGGAATGCTCTAACAAAATATGTTTAACATACACAATATATAACTACGTTTATGACTATATTTAATCAATAAAAATCAACTTCTATTACTTCACGGAAATTATAGAATTATTACTTAATTGTTTGTTGATTCTATTACTGTCCTAACATTATGATCGGTTATTACATAGTTTATAATAATGACTTACGAAACAGTTGTATTAGTTAGAGCAAAGCTAAAGAAATTCAGTCACAACTAAATTGTATTTACTTACAGTTTTCAGCGAGCAATAATGTCAGTAATGACATATATGAAAATGACAAAATGATGATGAGGATTTAAAGCATCATTTCTAGTTATGTCGGTCAAGGTCTGAAAATAACTGGTCTTCATGACCTCTTGAATATCTGTCAATATCTGACAGTCCTCAACAAAGATACAATCTTTGTTTGAGATTCAACGAAACCACGCCAAAGTATGTCAAACTGGGTTCAAATCTAAAACCTGATTGACAGTCAAGCATAGGTGAATAAAGCTGCCCTTTACATTTGACCGATTCTCAGTAATAACTTCTAAGACTATGAAGCTGAGTGAAGCAGCTCTGAGTCTCATGAGAAGAACTGATTTTCTGAAGATTATAGGCAAACCTTGCAGACAGATGCTCACTAACAAGAAAACAGAGTTCGTGGTTTCCTGCAGACTGTCTCTTGTCACCCAAGGTCGACCTTCTTTGACGTCTCCTAGTGGGTTTATATCTATGTTTACCAACAGTTAAACAACAAAATAAATGTGATAAAAGTTTATACTAATGAGGGTTTATCATGATATCCCACCTTATTACACAATAGGATCTTCTTTCATTTAACTAAGTCATATGCTATCTACCATAGAATGTACATTTTTTATTGAACTGAAATTTGTTTAACCCAAAATTCAAGAATTCCCATTGAGACTGAAATAATTGAAATCTGAAAATGAAACAAATAATCTTCAGTAAATTGTTCTGCAAGTTGATTGCTTATTTTGTGTTCAAACAGGAAATTATACAAACCATAGAAAGACACACTTTCAATTTATAAAGAATTAATGCACACACATGCCTTATATTTGTTGTTGGTCATTGAAATTCTCTGACCGATGTCTAAAATATCTAACATAGGTATTATTTCGCCATGATTTCAATAATTCTAAAGCATATTTACAACAAATTCCATATACTTCAAAGCCTAATATTTTATTAAAAAACCGGCTGAATACATTACATGTTAGTTTGGTTCAGGTTATTTGTTCGAAGGTTGTAATAAACACGTTTATGAGATCACCATTCACTTGATTGATTGTTTGAAAGCACAAGATTTTTGATAAGAAAGTGTACTGGTTGACGGATTTATTTTGTCACTATAAAAGTTTTTATTTTTCAGTTATGCTTGACTGGTCATTTAAATGTATTTCCTTCACTGAGTGAAATATTTAATTGAAAGTACAGAAAATATTTTAATGAATTCCGAGTTATGAAAGCTATTCAACTGAATGGCATAGGGAAATACAGAAAAGTATTTTCCTAATAAGACAAAGTATTTTGTCCCGTTTCTTACTAATGTATAACAGAATCTGAAATTAAATTTAGGACTATCTTCAAATGATTGTTTTGATCAGTCTCATTTATAATTATAATTATTTTATTTAGAAAAACACTCTTCGTCAAGAAGTCATCAACACAATATAACCCATGTTCAGGCAAAATGAACAGAACTCGGATAAGAATCTATCTATCAAAAGACAATGAAAGTATATATTGAGATTAAAGTAGTTAGTTAGTCAGTCAGTCAGTTACCCGACTATGTACACGATTCGGTCATGTATGCTTTGGAGCGATAAGAAAAAAATCAAAAATTATATGTTGCATTTATAGTTATATACTAGAAAGATTTGCATCAAGTCCCTTTCACTTTTATAAGCTTAATGAATATAAGAAGGCTATATTCTTACTACAGCCCTACATAATATATAGAACGGTTTATTGTTAAACAAAATGTCTTGGATAGAGTAATAGAACAAGATTTTACTTTTCGCATAAAAAGTTATCATTCTGTCGGTCTATCTTTATCTATTATTTAAAGTTTTTGGCTATTGTAAGCTAGAGGGATAAGTAAACTAGGTTCAATTACTGACTGGATCACCCAATAAACAGTTACATCTAGATAATATGACGTATTTGTGGCAATAAACTAAATATGCTCGAAACTCAGAGAAAGTATAGGTTTATTTTCAGACTTCTGAAGATATTTTGTGTTAATTAGTCCCAGGGAGTACAACACCTAGACTGTACAATTCATTTTTAATGGATACAAATGTATACTAGTAAGCGATTGGATTACCTATTAGTTCTGTCATCATCCATTTTTCAGTACACTGTAATGGTTACTGAAGACTACGGAGTCATATTAACCATTCTTAAAATCAATTCATTTTTTAAAGTAAATGAACACATATTCGTCGACTCTTCATGTCTACGCGTTTAATAAAATTTACAACATTTTCTGACCTAAAAACAAATATATATGTATTCATTCTAGATAAGATACAGTGCAGATGCTCAACGTATTAGAAGCAAAATCACATCATTTCCAGATGACTTGTGGACTCAACATACATTGAGACTATCAAAACAATACAGTGAGGTTAGCTGATGCATGACAAAACAAAAGCATTTTCATTTTGACTGTTCTTTTACAAAATCCATTGCATTTGCTGACAATATTTGTATAGCTTTTATTGTAATAGTATGTAGTCAAACAAAGACATTAGTCTAATGAAATAGCTGAAATTACATCTAAAACGTAGATATTACACAATACGTGCTTGTATTTGTATTTCAGTACAGAAAACTTCTCATGATTGTTTCCGTGTGTGTTAATGTTCATTTTAAAAAATGTCCACTACTTCTAAGCATAACAGATCATACTGACCTATTAACTTCTTTGTTGATAATCCAATATATTATTCGTTTTATTTTTTGTGTTAAGAACTACAGTTTTCATTCTAAATATTTTTTTTCGGTGAAATACTGGTTATAAGTGATTCTCATTTTTGTTATAAATAGAGTCTAATGTGTAAATTTGAATCTTCCCTATACATATAAACTCAACAGTTATTAATCAAAACTATTTTAAATTTAATAATTATTAATGAACAATTTACTTCTTTTAGTTAATGATTGAATTAATCATCTGAGTCATGGAATCCTTCATATAAACGTAAATTTTTCCATGTATTTAAGAAAGTTTAGTTTATTATTATTATTCATAATAATATTATTATTACTGTGTATACACGTATAGGTAATATGTTGTTCTGAACTGATTTGTAATAGTTTTAACGAAATGACAAAATATCATATTCATAACTCTTTAGTCTAGTTAGATTAGTTAGTATTATGATTATTGCTACTGATAGTTTGCACTTATAAACATGTTACTTTTAAACTGATAGGATATATATATTTAACAAGAGAGTTCGAATGGTGAATGACCATGACAGTATAATGACAAAAATTGTAATATCGATCCATACTTTGTAAATGATGACAAAAAGAGGTTGTGTAACTAATACAGATTGTGCATCAATGAAAGATGTGTTTATAATTAATATGCTGTTGATGAGTTATGATATCAATTAGGTAAACTAATCGAACTAGATGTCTGAGTCTCATTTACTAAACATGATATCTTTGAAATTTTATATACCTATACACTGAGTGATGGCTGATTTGTTGAATAAAAGATTTCACTAAATTCCGTCAAATTTATCAAATAAATGAGAATTGTTTTGATTTTCATGTCTGAAATTTTATATATTAGAATACATATTGTTATCAGTAAGACATATTTATACAGTCATATTGAATATCTATGTGTGTAATAGGTTTGATGTACAATACTACATCAGAATTTAGCTTCAATTGACTCATGAATCAACTACTAAAAATTTTCTCAGTATTTTTCCCTATTAGTTTTACTGTACGGTGGATCAATTATGGTATTAATCATCTATTGAAAGTAATTTTGTCAACAACTGGCAGTAATTGGAAAACTAAAGAAAACACTTGTGATTAGTAGTCCTTCTGGTTCGAAATTTCTCAGTAGACAACGCCTACAACCACAGATAGGATTATCTAGTGTATCAGATATTATGACACCAAAATATCTACAGTGATCAAGGATTACTTTTCATTAAACTCACTAATTATTACTGATCGTCGACGTTAATTCATGATTGAAAACACCTCTTGAATAAATTAAAAAGGCATACAAGTTATCCCAAAAATAATTAATGGTTTCATGTTATGGTAAATCCATCGAACGACTGTAGCTTTATTCGACTCAATACAATTCTGCACTTAATAATATGACACGGTGAATTCACAGTTCACAATATGATTAACATCTTGACACAACATACATTAATTGCTAACAGATATTATAATTATTCAACTTAAATAATCTATTTCATATAGGGTTAATAACCTTCGGTTATTATTAAAACACTTGTCAAGTTACGATAATTTAGTCTGCAACAAATGATATACCTAATTGTGGTTAGTTGTATAGTTGTATTCGTAGACTTTCTGAAGAAATCTTTATTTGTATACTACACACTTTTATGATTGACAGACAATTGACAAGAATGTTAGTAGAGCAAATATGAAACATCGATTGGATGTTTCCTTTCATATGGTGTATGACTTATGTACACTGTCAAATAAAGCTAGACAGGTCACATGCTACCTCAGATCAAAACGACAAATGTAATACAAGTATAAGGAAAGTTGTCACCATAATCTCAACTATTTATTCAACCAAGGTTATCGCTAACATGCCTTTATCTAAGCTCATCTAGCCACCTGTATATACACATGAGCTTTCAGAATACTGACTTAGTTTAAATGCTTCCTGCATAATCGTCATATTTAACCAAATTTTTGGGTTGGCCAACGTCTAGAAACGAGTAATTGTGAATGAAATGACCAGCAGACCATTATACTTGTTTTTCAATAATCTGTTCAGCCATATTACTCAAAATATAAATGCAAAACATTTACTTAAAACGCAACCGTTGAACAAGCCTCTTCTTTAAATATGGCTGATATTTCCTGTGATTTCAGAGAAATTTTATATCTTAATCACCAAAACAAACATTCCAAATAACATTTAATTGGATATCTACTTTGAATTCTTTCTAATATAGAATGAATAATTGAAACATATAAAGTAAAATTGAAAAGCATCTTTATATTCATAGGAAAAAAGTTTTATATTAGTATCCATGACTTTTTGTGGTTTTGTTAAATACTATTCATTAATATTAAATATTCACCATTTTAAGAATCAAAATTTTAATTTTTTTTTTCATTCATTTAATTTTAATTGCTCATTTTTGTTTCTGGTATTTACTATTTACAGTGGGTAAGTGCATTCCACTATTTGTATGCATGATTTTATTTCATTCTGTTCCAATAATTTATATGATCATTCTGTTTCTAGTTTCAATTTTGATTTGTCAATCTTTTCTTTTAAAAAATGTGATTTTTTTAATTATTATTTTTCTGAATGACATTTATCTAATCTCAGTGCCTAGTGAATTGATTAATAAAGTAGATGATCTATTGGTAAACGAAATTCTTTGAACAAGTTATTAATTTCAATAGTTGAAATCATGAGTCAATTGAAGATAGACCACCATGGAAACCTGGAAGCACTGGACAGCCGTTTCATTCTAATATGAGACTCCTCAGCAGTGTGCATCCACGATCGCGACCCCTACGAGATTCGAACCCAGGATCTATCAGTCTCACGCGCTAGCGCTTAACCATTAGACCACTCAGCCAGTCGCATTCAACGGTGTTAATGTCTAACCTCAACCAATCCACGATCGTGGATGCGCACTGCTGAGGAGTCCTATAATAGGACGAAACGGCTGTCCAGTGCTTCCAGGTATTCCATGGTGGTCTATTTTCAATTGACTCATGATTTCAACTATTGAAATTACTAAAATCTCCACAAAACTCCTTCTGATAGTTATTAATCACTGATTATTTCAAAGAGCTCATATTAAAAATATATTGATTTTCAGTTAAAGGATGTATAACTGTTCACTTAATACTTATATATTATTATTCAACTAGCTTTTATAAAAGAAAAATAGTCAAACAATTAATTTACAAAATGAAAAGTACTTTAAACATGAATTTTGTTACAATCTAATATCAGCTAAAGTATATTTGGAAAACCAAATACCACTTAACACTTAACCTATCTTAGTTTAAAACTATTAAAAGAAAAACGCTGACGTTTCTGATTCTCATTATTTGCTGATAGTCATAGAACTATGAGAAAATAATGGTGAATTACTACTTTTAATTCTGAATAGTTTTCCAGAGGATGATTTATGCTGATGAAAATAACCATGAAATTATGCAAAGCATTTCATATGTGTTTATGAATCAAAATCTATTCATAACAAAATTAGAAAATCCTTAGTCACTAAAAGTTTACTGTTCAAAATAAAAGAAGAACAGGTGACTACAAGTAATAATCTTTTAGATAAAATCAATTAGTCAGAATCTGATTAGTAGTTTTACAGCTGAGACATTATGATAATATTAATTTTAATTATTTAATTTCAAATAGCGTAATGATAATAATAATAATAACAATATCTTACTCCAATATACAATTTAAAATATCTTTATTACATAAGATCTAATTTGTGCATTGAAATTTTAATTTCTTTAATTTTATGCGTATAATTAAAATATCATTTAAATTAATTTGGAATTATAGTTTTGTGCTTTTACTCTTATGGTCCATTGATATTTTCTGATTGTTAAGTATTATTTTTAATTGTTAGTATTGAACTAATTGTTTCGTTATAAGAGGCATGTTTAATAAACGACAGTTATTATTAAGAATTGGGTTGTTGTTGTTGTTGTTGTTGTAGAAGACCAATAGATAATCCCCTAAAAATATAATAAAACAATTTAGTTATTATCAGAAGGGGGATTTGTGGATATTTTAGTAATTTTATAGTTGAATTCATGTGTCAACTGAAGATAGACAACCATGGAAAATTTGGAATCACTGGACGGCCGTTTCGTCCTAGTATGGGACTCCCCAGCAATGTGCATCTACGATCCCGCCTTGCGGGATTCAAACCCAGGATTTATCAGTCACGCGCACGATCGCTTAAACTCTAAACCACTGAGCCGGTATCCAACAGTGTTAATGTTGAACGTCAACCAATCTATACTAGGACGAAATGGCTGTCCAGTGCTTACAGGTTTTCCATGATGGTCTAGCTTCAATTGACTCATGAATTGAATTATAAAATTAGGTTATTGTTTAATATTTTATTTAAATATCAATAATTCTAATGAGTTATTTAAACCAGAAGTATTCTTTGCATTAAATTAAATTATTTACTAACAAGTATTTATAATTGTGGATGAGATGCTAAGAATTTTACTATTTCTTTAATCAAAACCATTTAATGAAATAAATTTCAGACTTACAAGAGAGAAAATGAATGATGTCTTGAAAATTTTGAACATTGTTTCTTTTTGTACATTAAGAATTAAGTTTGAGGTTTATGTTATGACAGCAAACAACTGATGTGAATTTTGACTCATATTTAGCTATATAATTTAAAATATTAATATAAGAATGCAAATAATGAGTAAATGTAATGCAAAATATCCTTCAGCCAAAGTTGCACTGTATCCTCGAACACTTAACAAAGCTCTCAACTAGTGAATAAAGCAGAAAGTATGGTGATTTAATTTTATGCTGATATTTGTTGAACCATATGATGTGTCCTTAAGAATTAAATATTCAGAACGGTAGTTTCAAAGGCTCTGTTTCAAATGAAAACACCGTTTAAAAGTTTGAGACGAGTATCATCAAGAAGACTATTTTGTAGATAATTTGAGTTCGAGTTTTGCAAAATAAAGCAATACTCAACAACTGAAACGGTATTCATGATTGACTTTTTTGAGGATCATTTACTTTTGCTAACCATACTCGTACCATACTGAATTTCGTTTATCAGAATGGTTTGAATATATTATAATGATAACTGTTATTCCTAATGTGCTGAATAAAAACAAACTATTTGTTCACGGATTTTCAGGGTACACAATATATCTAGATGGCAGCGTATATCTAAGAATGAATATTGTTTACAACTACAAACAAGATTGACACTGAGCAGTGAATGTCGAGTAAACTACATATTACCAACTTTGAGGCCCTAGATCTTGATAATGTGGATGTGTAGCTCAGGGAAATAATTTCAGCTGTTTTGTTTTCTGATATTAAACTTACAACAGTGAAGTTTTCTAAAATTTTCAAAATTAATCCTTTAAAATTTGAGATTACATTTTTGCTTAAAATTAATCATACATGTATAAATACGTTATGGTCCTCATAATTAGTTCATCTATAATTCTAATTAGGAATTCATTTTAAGCGTGATATCGACAAATGAATAATTCAATCAAATAGTTTATTTTTATTCAACATTCAATTACTCTACATATCTTTGTTTCATCAATTATCTTTTATAACTAACCGTAAAATAGCATTCATATATGTATCTTTTGAAGTTTTAGGATTTTATTATGCATATTTATATTATGGATACATGCAATTAATTTAAAACAAATATACATCTATATATTTTAATGTTGTTTTATTTGAAATTAAATAAATGATAATATCATTTCATTTGTCCCCACTTTCAGTAGAATTTCATTTTACAAGAAGCATTTCTAAAGCATATTTTCCAAGATTACCATCTATACATTGTATTACATATTATCTATTTATTTATTTATTTGTCATGTGAAGTTCACATTCCTTTTTTATATATCATTCTGTAATGGTTATTGTTCAATTTAACTGATAGTTAAATTTTGAGCATTTGTTTTAATTGTTTCATCCAATATACAACGATACTTTAAATGATAATTTTGATAAGTGTCATGGACATGTGACTCTAGGTAATAATCTTATTTATTCACGTGTCCGATGATGAAATAGATAAATGTAACTGTCACAGTCATGTTAGAAAAAATATATATATAAACACATAGAATTAACACATTGAAGAGTTTAAACAAAGACAGAATCCTTATTCATCAAATATGAATTATTTTCAAATTAACTGACAATCAGCTGATATTGTAGTGAACACGAACGCAAGTGCGGGACAACCAAATGTGTTTGAATACAAAATTAAAGAATCTTTTAATAAAATCTGAGAACTATACAGCAAACATTTCATTTGTAAAATGTCAAGCAGTCATCTCAGACTTCATTGTCCCTTCATTTCCACACCAATCATTCTCTTTTCTTCGATCTTCTTAACCTTCTGCCGTCAAACATCTCACTTTTTATAGCTCATATCTATCGACCTCAGTAGCATACACCACAATATCAGTTATTCTATAATAAAAATACATAATTATCTTAGTTTAGAAAATTGAATAAAATAATGTTAATGATCAGATCTTACATTTAAATTTATTTGATTTCAGCAAGTTTTTTGAGTTTTAACATTTAATATTTTAATTATTGTAAATATATTCCGAATATTATTAGCAGATAATCGTTATGAATAAAATATGCTGGAGCGTAATAAATTGTTCACTGTTTTTTTTTAAGATGATCCTTCTTTTAGTTTAATTGAAATACTGTAAATGTACATTATTGAAGCCCAACATTTATTACTTATCATGAAACATG
The DNA here is from genome assembly GCA_944470405.2 of Schistosoma mattheei. Classification (NCBI taxonomy): domain Eukaryota; kingdom Metazoa; phylum Platyhelminthes; class Trematoda; order Strigeidida; family Schistosomatidae; genus Schistosoma; species Schistosoma mattheei. The sequence continues at coordinate 36,929,809 of OX103944.1, forward strand.
TCCCAATCACTCAGTAATTGTTATTGTTTAGACAAATATTAATTATTATTATTATTAAAACTTGTTAATTAGTGAGAATTTTTGAACATTTGTACACTTGATGCGATAATGTTTGTTATTCTTGCTTTACATAACCGATTATATTCGACGGAAATGTTCAGTTATAAAGGAAAATTTGATTAACATGATGAAAGGATTTTGCTTCTATTAAATCCTTAACTCTAGTAAGAAAATGCTTAGCCGAGAAGTACAAAATACTTACCTTATGACGTTTAGTATTGCTATTAATGATTGGATAAGACAGCGATAATTTAACTAATTCGAAGTATAAGATAGTAAGATGAGAAGGAGGTCAAATTTACAATGATTAATTATCTTCATATGAATACATCGTTTTACTTTTGCCATATAGTTTATATTTGTATGCACCGCTAAAAAGGATGGGAAGGTTTTAAAGATTGTTTTGTTTGGAGTCAACGAGGTGACCTAAAATATTCTTTATGTCCTAAGTATTCGAGTCTAGTTGTGAAAATTACCACTAAAGTGCATATACAACCATTTGATGACTCCCAAAAAGAAGAAGATAAACATTTTCAATTTTTTTACTAGCCACTTACTGGATGTATATCTCAAAACATTTAAACGTCAAAAATTGTTTTGGCGTTTTAACGTAATAATTAGACAACGAATGTTTTGCAGTTTTAAATGAACAACCTTTTTTCGCTCACTTTTAAGAAAGTTCTTTATAATAATTTTCATGGTTGTATTGCGTGAGTTCATTAATATGCTATCTACCTATACTGATTGCTAAATTACAAGGAGGCGGGTTTATCAACTGTAGCTATTTACTCTTCTTCTGAATGGATATCTATCATTACACACTCATAATTCTCTATAATTTATAAGTATTATAAACTGAAAGGTATATTATTCTAACTGTTTTCAATCGAATTCCTCATATGTCACTGATATATACTTATTATAACTAGTTGAATAGTGGCATAATGGGTAGTTTTTAAAGAGAAAACTTTGTAATTATGTAACATTGTTATCGCTTTATTTTCGTCTCATGAGCGGCGGCCGTGCGTGTTGACCTTTCAGGTACCAGGAAACGGTAGATTTCTTGTCGAGTAAAGTTTTACTTTAGCAAATGGCACTACTATCCACTTGCACAACGTCAGAAGCCCAAACACGTAGTGGAATATCGAACCTACTTTTAATTAAATGAAAAATGGTTATTCTTTATTTTTCAATGAATAATTTACCATGATAAATAATGTAATAGAACAATGATAGATACTGTACAATATATTGTAAGTGCAATTTTTACTAATCATAAGATGTAAATATTTACATAGCTAGCGGTAGTATAAATTATTAAACTGTGTGGTCATTCGTCAGCAAACATCCTTTGTTTAATTTAATGTGTTTGTATGAGTGTATATCAGTTTATGTTAGTCTGTCTTTAACATGCATATTTTGCTTACTGTTATATATATATAAATTTTGCTACTAACACCTTTCGTAAACGAGTATTTTGTCATTTAATAGGCTTATGTACAAATAATAATAATAATAATAGTGATAATAATACGAATACTAGTCTTGAAGACTGTGCATCTGCTTTTTCGGTATTCATTGCCTTTTCAAAAAAATTTCTTTATGACCAAAGAAAAAAACATACATTTTTTCAGATGCGAATTCCGATATAACCATGTGCTTGAATTTTTTTGTGTAATTCAATTAGTGATACTAAACTGTAAATAGATTACTCTATAGAATCCGAAAACGCTTTTATGTTATAATACACACAGACATACATTAAAACTTTTTTGACTGAATAACAGATTGTGAAAAGAAAGTTCTCTTTTTCTAAAGAAAACACGCACACACAAAGTATAGAATCACCAAAGCTTTTGCATTGCACACTAATAAAAAGTTTCAAAGTATATCTATATACTTATTCATGTATTGTCAGGATTTTATTTAGCAATTATTTAAACAATGTTGCGGAAACTATAAATTACACATTCGCTTACATCAATTAAAACTATAACAATTAAAGTATTATTTTCAATCAATTTTGAGTTATTGTTCTGATTTGTTTATAGTTAATTTGTAAAATATTAAACAACTTTAGAAGACACTAAATTGATAATTAAATAACAAATGTATTAAACAAGAAAAAAAGTACTTTCAAAGATCATAGTTAAATATTAGTAATGACTTGGTTTTTTTCTGATGGTAAATTCAACTGTTGCTATTTTCAGTAAAGTTAATCCTCATCAGGTAATGAGTTTGTAGGTATCATTACCAAGGTTTGATTTGATAATTTTGATTAAGTTGACCATTGGGTAGGTTGTTATAAATAAGTAATATGTTTGATTGATCACATATTATTCTTATTGTTCCGTTGTACTATTTAAAATTAGCTTAATTTTAATTTGGTTATTCATTCTCTGAAGAAGTGACCTACAGTAAGTCACGAAACGTCAGAAAATCCAATTTTTCCACTCATTGGGATATTACAAAAATATTATTTATTTATTCATCAGGTAATGCAATAAAATGAACAACTGTCTCGCCACACAGTATAACTAATCAACACTAAGACTGATCTATCACTAACTGGTGACTAAAATCTTATTTCTCTAGTCGTTTAGTACTGATCGAATTTTATCGAATAGGTTTTGACGCAGTCTCTTATTTGAATGACTCAACATTTCGCCGTGTTGTGAATTTAAGTAGCATGAGGCAATTGGAAAAAAAAGCGGTTTGATGCTTCCAGTGATATTCGAACTCAAACCATCCAGCTTCACTGTTTGAGACGTTAAACAAAACTATTCGGATAGCGTTTGACAGATCTATAGGAGACCAGTCCTCAAGAATGTAATCATACCTAGTTAAAGCATACAAACTATCACGAAACTTGGATTTAGTGTTTCCTGCTGACCACCTCCAACCACCTTACACTAATTAGCTTTGTGCACATGAGATTAAATTAGGTATATCTAGGTTTACGTCAATTAACCGTAAGAATGTGATTCCATCCTATGGTAGCATTTGTGACAATTTCACTATCGACATAGTTCCAGGTTAGAGTTTTAGAAAATTCATTTGGAAAGAAATCATCAGTCAGTAAGTGATTGTTACTTATTGTGTTCTTTTGAGAGATCTACGTGTTGTGAAGATAGTTATCATGAAGCAATATCGTTTCGTAAATTGTTGAATCCTTTTAAAGTGTTATTTAAGCTTTTGTACGTTCTAGCTGGAAATAAACTATTTGATAAATACGACTTACTTATCATGTATCTGCTTTCTTTCTAATGCTTCGCAAAAAAAGTAGTCTTAAACTGCACACTGTTAAATTTAGAAGCCTATATTTATCATTTTCAAATCACCATTTTTGTTGATTTATATGCGCGCTAAAATTATAACTAAAATAAAACTGTATTCCTTATGTTTAACCACTGACTCCATGACCTCATTTATTTTGAATATACACATGTTTTCTTTTTTTTTGTATAAAATTTCATTTAAATAAGGCAAACAGTGTTCGTTCTGGACGAAGCTCTGGATTTGATGAACGCTGCTCACCACAATCATATGGACGTAGTGGTATGTTGTTTTTATCTACATACATTTACACTTTTATAAATAAATAGTGATTTAAATCCCCGGCACAAATGACTGTTAATAATTGATTAATCATAGGAAGTAGTACAACTCACGAAACTTAGAAGTACTCTAGTTACTACGACATTCACTGTAATCATTGTGTTATTTAGAAGGATGTTAACTTATAGTTGTAAGTCATTTAGTGAACTATGAAGTCCAGTGGTGATAATAAATATCATGCTAACTAGTCTTAAGAAATGACTGAATTTTTCATTTAACCATGCAGGTTTAGCTAATAATTACATGCTTCAACAAAATATTCATCAGTTTGATCTACTTTTTTTTTAAATCAATAGAAAGTCTTTATTTTATCGCTGTGTTCAAGATATCCAAAATGATCTCGACTAAAGGTCTCTATTAATATGAACGCCTTTGAGACCCATACAACAAAATTACAGCCGCACCCAAAAATTGAGATTATGAACCTGTTTAGTTCTCTAATTTGTTTGATCGTCCAGTATCAGGTTCATTTCTTCATTTCATGGATTGGTAAATTTGGAGAGTCTTGAAAAATTCTCACTGATTTAATGCATAAGCATGGTTACATGCTCACACATATATTCTTCTATCTCCCCAGCCACATCGAATATTTAAAAATCTTAATGCCTACATAAACACATCTTAGATTCCAAGCAAAGCCCATAGTGCTGTGTTCTATTAAATCTAATTATCAATGTAAGTATCGTAAATTTTAGGAACAATAGATTCTCAAATATCAACTACATATCTTCCTAATCGGACTCCATTTTGATAAGAATTCATTAGAGTCATCCAAGTGATATTTTGATCTCATACGTTAGTTAGATGAATTCAATTTAGTAACACTCATGATACTATAATCAACGTTAATTTATACACGAAAGCTAATAATAAGGATTTGCATGACTGTTTCAAGGCTAAAATGCTAGTCGAAGTACCAGATTGATGAACTTACAAACTGTATGTTTATCATATTTCGACTAATTCACCATAAATAATATTTGCTTTGACATTTATGTTTTCCCGACAAGTAAATGTACTCCCTCTCAATCTCAACATGTAATTTCATTTTTACTTCAATCTCATCGTACGTAGTCTTTCTAGGAGTACTTAAAGTTTGAACGGATGTTTTATTTTTGATTGAGATCATGAACCGATTGATGTTAGACCACCGTTGGAAACCCGGAAGCACTGGACGGCTGTTCCGTCCTATTGTGAGACTCCTCAGCAGTGCGCATCAACGATCCCGCTCGCAGGATTCGAACCCATAGCCTTCAGTCCCGCGCGCGAACGCCTGACGTACTGAACCACTGAGCAGGCATCCAATGGTGTTAGTGTCTAACATCAACCAATCCACGAAATCGCGCGACCATCTTCCATCGTACTGAGGTAGACACCTGTCTCTACCCGATACGGATTAGCCCCACTGTTCACGGCTTCTCATTAGAACTCCGAGAATTCCCTCACGAAGCTAGTCATTAGTGAGCACATGTTAAGTATCAGTATAGGAGTTGTGAAGATTATTATTATTAGTTATTCGTCAGATATTAAAACTTGTTATTTGTCAAAGTAAAATTTAAAGGAAAAGTTGATTACATTTCATAAAATAATCAACATTTTTTCTATGATACAATTATCAAATTTGATGTCGACGGTTCTTAACAGTGCGACTTTTAGTTTTCTGAGGGTTACTTTAATACCGATAGTAACTGCTTCAGAATCAGTAATACATTAACTACATATACATAACTGTCGTAGGAATTACACTCACAAAAACCAGTCATTCAATATGAATTATCTTATTTCTTTAATTTGTTAATTGTAGCTTCATACTACAATAGTTATACACCACCACCTACTCGATTTGGATTAAGCAATCATTGCACTTCACCTCATACTTTTTCAAATTCTTCAGGTACAATTTGATGGATACAAGTTGACATTATTTTTTTTCATGTGACATTTATCATCATAACGATTATTTTCATTATTGTTTATTATAGTTTGGATTTTTTTATAAATAATGACTGTTTATAGTGGCATGGACTTGTATTAAACATTAAAATCGAAAATATCATACATGTTCAAAAGAGAAGTTCAAGTATAGAAACTTTTTGATTGTACTAATCATCTCATACAATGCTTTTGAAGTTATTTCAGATTATTACGATATACTAGTCACTGTTATAGTGACTATTACATCTGTAGACTGATCAAAGTATGTTCTGTCCAACTTCTTTGCAAGTTTATTTACTCCGTTCTAAGAAAATGTAATCTAATAGAAAGCATCTTGTACAGATGATGAGGTAGATAAAAAACATTTACTAATTCTTTGTGTGTGTCTTAATATCAAAACTGTAATCTGAAAAATTAAATGTTTACAACTGTGAACACCATTCTTACTGGACAGTCAGTAGGAATCGAAAAGGACAAGATTAGTTAGTGATTTAAAGAGTAATATCGTTTGTGTCAAGAAAACCTTACTGTAATAACTTTTAATAACCCAATACACATATTAAAATACTTAATTTTGGTTTCCCTTATTTTTACACTTGATTATTGAAATATATCTATGCATGTATTTATAAAATGACATCTTTTCTAGGCATAAATTCTAGATCACTGTCAAATAGTGGTGGATGTCATCTTAAAATCGATCCAATCAATCATCATCATCATTATGATCAAGGGCATACACCACCGGCAAATCATAATGGACTAAGTCGTTCTGGTTCTTGTCATTCAGTTATTATTACTCCTACAGGTAAGGCATAAAAAACGGTATAAATATAGTGAGATTTTATTTCAAATTTTGATATATCACTGAAATGGCATGTTTGACTCGTAAAACCACTAATTTATCGACGAATATCTACTAAAGTTGTGTTAAAGTAGTGTATAATCCTAGATCATTCAGCTGATTAACTTAGAATAACTATAGCTTCTCTAGAAATTGGCTTTCAGAGATCCTGTAGGTACTTTATTTGAAATGGACTGTTTGAGAAAAATGCATGCTTCGAGTGAAATGTTTTCTAAGCTGAAAGCTCCGTTGGGATCCTTTACGTTGTTCAATCATGACTACTAAAATTTAAAATGTTAAGATCGAATAAAACCTTTGGCAGTGTTATTGTCTACTCTATCAAATAAATGTTCTGTTAAAAGCCAACAATAACCACGAATCGCAGAAAAGTTGTTTTGTTCGAGTCAGCTACTTAATAGGAGTATGCACACACAACTTCAAATAGAACAGAACCTAAAACCTTCAAGTCTCTCATGAAGAGTATGATATTTTCAGACTGTCAATCAACACCTTTGAAGTCATTCATTTCACAATATGGGGTTGGTCATCATCTAATCTTAATAACAATAGTTTCTCATTCTAAACTCTTTGTTGTTAGTTACATAATATCTTTCATAATATAACAATAACGAATTTATTTGAATAAAATAACAACCTCTAACCAATTAAATCAAGTTACCTTTAGTTTAACTAAATCGCCGTAATTTCAAGTTATTCCAAACCGTAATCAGAAAGATTTAATATTTACAACGGTGACTCTCATCACTTACTTCTAACATAACGGGGTCTTCTTCCTCATAGAACAGCGTTAGATCATTCCAAAACTGAAATTTATTACACTATTAGATTACATAGACAGTAATATCTATCAACAGAGTTAACCAGTAGTCAAGAGTAGACAAATACAATCATCTCTCGTTCTCAGTGATTAATTTCTGTGAATATCTCAGCACAACAAACGGTAAAATGTTATCCACATAAATGAGTGATGTCGTCCCTGAATATGACACTAGCTGTCATGGATTTGAATTCGATTTTCAACGTTAGTTACGTGATTGTGGATACACATAACTATTGATGATGATCGTAACTATTTTATCAGGGTTTAATCTCGAACTGACCGATCATTATAACTTAGTGTTTTTGACCCCTTTTTACATGAAACGATAAGCTAAGGTCGTAAGAATAGTTAAATATGGACTATGATATCTAGTCTTATATATATATATATATATATATATATTCGTTTTAAAAAATTCGGTTGCAATATGGAATTGTTTTTATTATGGAATAAATGTTGTAGAATATTTTAGTTTTATATAATCGACTATTCTTCATTCAATAATCACTGAAAACCAGGAGGTGATTTATCTACATTAAATTTGTTCACTTTAGCCAGAAGACATGATCGTGTTTTTTCATACTGTCTAATAATATATGTAGCATATAAGCATCTTCAGTACTCTAAATATTTTTTTGAAAAATGTTTATTAACCCCCTAAGACTATTGATTATTTCTCTGTTACATATTTTCTAAATGAAATCCAGCGTAATCAGTGTCACCATGGGGGGTAGTGCACAAATAGTTTTTTTAAAGAAACAAATTCGCAATTTTTCTCATATTACCTATTTCATGCACAGAAAATAACAATCCATTCATGTTATAAAAACCTCACATTTCCAAAATGCTTATGAGATGTATTTTGAGCCAACTATAAAGGTATTTACACATGTTATAAATATGACAAGAAAAACGTAATATATAGATTGACAACTGTATGTGTGATTGGAATCTGATTTTAATGTTATTAGTATCCTGAACGTTTATTAGTTTGATTTCGGAAGTGTCAATATTATACTAGACAAAGAAATAATGAAACTATTCTAAAGAATATTAATTTTGAAAATTTTACATCACTATGTAATCATACTGATAAAGATGGTATGTTGATAGACTATGATTCAAGTCATGAAAAGTTTTCTTGAGCTAATCCAACAAAGTTGTTTAGTTTTAGTCATAACTAAACATCCAGACAAGTGTTGGTCTCCAATAATCAACACTGACCACAAATCTGAATATTTATTGACAGATGAATGTAAAACAGTCAGGAGTTCTTTTCTCAAATATCTAAATAACCAGCCACCTACCATCATAAATACTATTTTCAAGGTTAGTTCAATTTAACTTAAGAGCCTGTTCACAGCAGAAGCTTTAACAATACATCTTTCTATACTTGATCTGAACGTTCATAAATGACTCGTTTTTTCATTCATCTCACATTAGTCCTAAAAATCACCTTTCTACTTTTACAATCTATTACCTTGTATTCATTTTTACCTCAATTTTTAAAATGCGCATCAATTAAATGATTTCCTTTCATACTTCTTACATATAATCGATTTTCACCTTACCGTTACTCAATATCCCTTCTCATATTACGTGTTTTTGCTTAGCACCTGGTGAACATATTAACATCACTTTAATAATGATGCGATACCTAAAAATGTTAATTATATATTGAGGTATTTTAAATTACAGTAAATATAGATGGACAGAGATACTAAGTGACATTATTGTTAGACACTAACACCATTGGATGCCGGATCAGTGGTCTAATGGTTAAGTGCTCAGGCGCGAAACCAGTAGGTCGTGGGTTCGAATCCCGCGGGGTGCGGGATCGTGGATGCGCACTGCTGAGGAGTCCCATACTGGGACGAAACGGCCATCCAGTGCTTTCAGGTTTCCAACGGTGGTCTAACATCAATTAATTCATGATCTCAACCAAAAACTTAACAATCTCCACAACCCCCCATACTGAAATGAAAAGATTCGTCAGTAACTTATCGCAATCTGATCGTAATCCATCAGTGGGTTTTTTAGCTTTTTAAATACTGATAAAACATCATCATCAGGCTCTACAGCTATAAGTCCATAATTATAATATTTTACAAAGGCCAAAAATAAGGCATGTATTAATGAATTTGACAATGTTATGTGTTAAAAATGGTAAACGTTTGCATCTATTACGACGTATATATACTTCAAAATTGTATTATTTGCAAATCAGAAAGGTCATTCAATAATGGTCAGGATGGTTTGGAGTAGTGTTTAGTCACAATAAGTATGATAGTATAATAGTATTATAGCAAAATTGAAAATGCAAAAAAATTGTGTGAATAAAATGCATAGTAGGAGAATTTCATCTTGTCAATTGAGATAATAATAATAAGATTGCTGTGTGAATATAATATGTAATAAGGAGGGTGTTATCAAGGTAATTACGATAAACGAATTAGGAATGATCGATGTGAAGATTAAGATAGAGATAATCAAAAATAATGATAATAAGGAAAAAAATTAAATAGATAAAAATAAAGGAAGGGGGTAAGAGGTTTATAATATTCAGTCTAGGTATTTGGTGATGAAGTCGTAAGCCAACGTAAACAAAGAGGCTGGATATATTTTTTCGGGATACATAAATTTGGTCTTCTGGAGTTGATCCAGATGGCTTCGGCTATGTAAAGCAGTCATAATCTCACTCCGTGAGGTAGATATTTTGGAACTTGATATAAAACAGAGAAAGCTTCCTCTATTTTGATATGACGTTCACTATCTACCAAGTGAGAAAGAATGGTGCTGTTAATTGATTCGGTAACTCCTTTTCCCAACCAAGCTGGTACATGTTCACGAACACGCAAGGATAAAGCCCTCTGAGTACGGTCTATGTAACTAGCTCCACAGGAGCAGTTGAATTGATATACACACATGGAAGAGCAAATAATACAATTTTGAAGTATATATATATCGTAACAGATGCAAATGTTTACCATTTTTAACACATAACATTGTCAAATTCATTAATACATGCCTTATTTTCGGCCTTTGTAAAATATTATAATTATGGGCTTATAACTGTAGAGCCTGATGATGAAGTCATTAAAAACAGTTGTTCGCTCAAATATTCTTCATTTTTGAATATTCTATGGGGATTTTTAAACTACTGACAAAACACTGTGTAATGATTTCCAAACCTGATGAACATTTTAACAGATTTCATTAAAACTGCTTTATTTCTTCTTCCAATTCTTTTGTGTCATCTCACTTAGATTCATCAATATTTATATTGAAACTATGCATATCATTCGTATTTTGTTTTTTCGGTAATTACAATTAACGTTAATAATAGGAAAATGAAGTTACATTTTTAGTACCATAGATTATATTTCCCAGTGTAGCTCATCAAACACAACTTTTATTTACTTAGTTTTACATTGTACGATTTGTGTGACGACGTTATATTGATTGTCTGTCGATAATGAAGTAGATAGAGTAGGGTTTGTACTTGAGATTGAGCGCTGAGCGTTTTAATTATTAAATGATCCTCTTCACTAGCATTTATATAATAAATATACCCTGATAGAATGTCATTTATCGTTATTCTTCCGTTCAGGAGAACAAGATTACAACCCAGTCTTCTTATAACAACAGTTATGCAGCTTCACTCTCTGATAGAACTATTCAGGCACCAAAAGCCATGTGTTACTACATTTTATTCACTTACTTATTAAGCTAATATATGCATGCGTAAGCGACTGGGAAAGGTCAACTGATAATAATAAACACAAAGTATCAGTAGGTTTTTCCTATAACTGTGAGAAGAACGATTGTGATGAAATAAAATGATGAAGAAATAGTTATGTCAGATATTATGACTCTTAATTTAATTGAATAATCTTCTTCAATTATTTAAAACCATTATGAAGTTGTTTAAAAACTTTTAGATTCATAGATGTTATTTAAACTGTATTGAAAATTCATTTTTTGAAACATTTTAATTAGTATTGAGGGATTTGTATAGATTACAGAATATTATAGTGTAAGTGATGAATTGATCGTAGCTAGACGGATGAGCACTGCTAAGCAATCCCGTACTACGACTAAATGGCCGTTCAGTGCTTCCTGATTTTCTATGATGGTCTAACTCAGATCATTTTGTGATTTAACTTACAATGAACACCGTAAATAAGATAATATATTTTCAATATTCCAATGAGTGGGAAAATTAGATTTTCGGAAGTTTCGTGACTCAGTGCAAGCCACTTCAGGTTATTTATTTTCTGAAGAAGTGGATATTCTACCTAATGCTCAATTTATTCAAAATTATCAAGTCAAACCATGGTAATGATACCTATAGAAAACATTATTGTTAAACAAGCTTTCGCCAATGATGTATCGAGTACCTTACAAATTAATTGCCTTTTGGCCTAATATTTTAGCAAATGATTCTTAGTTTTTCGATAATTTCAACTAACAAATGGGCGACAACAGGGTAAATTTTCGATATACAGAGATTTAATGCTCCGTTAAAAGTATGAGTTCTTGTTAACTGATTTGTACAATCTCAAAAGTTACAACTAAATTAATAAGATATGATCATTAATATTACTTGACCGACTTTATGAACTGCTTAACTCAGTTATTATTCGGCAAAAAAATTTGTTTTCACAAGAGTGTATACCTTTTACAATACTTTAGGAGTTCCGGATTCAATTTCCTTCATTATTCTCAATATTTAATGACTTGTGCATACTAATAATTAACTTGAAATGTACCTAGAGTGTCAACTATTCCAATAAAATAAATTATTACAGAAAATTTATTATATTTATCTGAAAATAAAATAAAACCAACAAATCTGGAATAGAATGGAATGCGCGTCCTATATTCCACTGCTAGCTACATACCATCTATTCCATAGAAATAAATAGATACTTTTTTACATAAACATAACTGACATAGCGTTTAACTCATGTTAAATGCTAAATATTTACAAGCTTCAATTTTTATTATCTTGCACATTGTAAGTTTCATGGTCTCACTGGTTTAAAAGCTCCCTAGTACCAATAGTTAGTATACTATATATATAATTTGTTGCTAACCATTAAATTAGCGTTCAATCTTAGTTTATTTCTGATATAATTTTATAAATTACAAATGAGAACAAGATTTCCTTTCTTTCTACACAACTAATTGTTTCTTCAGGTCTTCCTCCTGGAACTAACAATAACACTGCTGGTGGCAATGTAGGTTCTACAGAAACGATTAATATACCTAGAGGTTCGACGGTTAACCTAAAGTAAGTCAATTGTTTCTGTTATGACTTTCGCCCTGTTAATTGTCACGTGACTTAATCGCCAATTAAAACATAGTCTCTTATGACCTTGCCACTGTATCAAACTAATGACATGTTGACCAGTTCGAGCAGCTTAGAGTCAACTCTGAGTCTTTATTGGTTTTTCAGGCTTATCCCAGCTCGTTCAGCCCTGAACATCAATATCAACCTCCACTGTATGGATCATGTATTTGGTAAATTCGTGGTTTATATACTAGCAAATCACACCGCATCATACCACAAAATAGAAAATAAAAATTATACAATATAAAATCAAAAATGGCTGTGTGCGTGAGATACTATAACTATTAATTCATGAGTAAATTAGGACTAGTAAGTCATATAATGGTAATCAGTGGGTCAAATGGAAGCTTTTATTCAAAGGAAAATGAATATACATATAAGTTAGTTAATTGATAGTCGTGCAACAGAAATATGTGTACTAATAGTCTATAAATAATTCCTAGCAGTTACCACTTATTTATTCTTTGTCAGAATATAACAGTTTGTTTGTTTTTTACATATTTATTTGATTTATGTTTTATAAGCCGAATGGTTTGGTAGTGAAGCTTTGGTTTTCTTTGTGGACGACATTATCAACACTCAGTTCATGTAGAAGTGAGCTGTTTAGAAGTGTTTTGTGATGACATTATTAGTGGTCTTATCGGGATTTTGTCAGCTTCACTTGTCTTTACATTCTTGTTGAGTGTTTTTTTAATCTCTGGACATATGACTGGTTAACCTTTGTTACATAGGTAGTTTTAGCCAACAGTTTTTTAAGACTTCAGTGATAATTAATAAAGTAGCACACCCTTGATTAATATACTTTGCATGATATATCAAGCTTGTTCTAAATATTTAACCTATTTCGATAACTCCTTATTATTCACCCTTAAGCAATTAAGAAAATTCCATTGTAAAAAGGTCAAACAATAAAGTCAGTTCATTCTACCAAAAGGTGTTATTGTGATGATTCGAACACATACGCGATGTTGGCTTTTACTTGGCCGTACAGGAGACCATTTGAAACTTGATTAGCTGAATCATCCCGTGTTTGAGTGTTACACTGGGTGACGTATTTGAATACCCTCATATGAATCAGTTATTTAGTGGTTACATTTACTCCTTACTAACCAGTGCCAATTATCATGAACTTAGGGTTTTCTCTCAATTGCCTTTAACCATTAATGACTTCATACCATCATCATAATTTACCCAGCAATTGTTACCTAGGCTGTTTTAGTTTATTTATCTGTGTGAACAAATTTTATTGCATCATATTATGCTTCACAATGATTAAGAATATTTAAGTATTATTAAAAATGTAATCCTTTTTTATTTTTTCATGATAGCTTTCATGGTCATACACACCAAAATTCAGGATTTGGTGGGGTATGTTAGAATATTTTCGTTATTTATATTATAATTATGACTTTCATTGATATTTTGATTTTCACTAAATAATTCCATTATAAATGTAATGCTATCAGCCTACAACTGGCACGCATACTTATTAGAAAGCTAACAGTATCCTGCTGTTTTCAGAAATTCATTATTGACCGAAATAAACTGTTGATCATTCTTTCTAATAATCTGTACTTATGGTTAAAACACTATTGTATAAACTTCTAAATTACTTATCGAATCGCATATTTTTATAAGCAAGTGAGAACGTATATGTATACTAATTTACTACACGTCGCATTGTACTAATATCATCAATAATATTAAATGACAATTTGTATCCTAACATTAGTTAACTGATAATAAAATTGAAATTCAGTTATACACATATTAACGTTTCCATAACCGAGCATGAAATTCATGATTTTTGCGGTCTCAGAAAGTTTTCATTATCAATATCCTGGGACAAGACTGAATGTTTTTACATGGCTGAGGATAACTATCCTGTTTATTGTTCAATAAAAGTGTAATACCTAGTATTTTCAAGTATTTTACGTTCCTTTAGTACTGCAGATAAGAGTGTAATTTTCAGTGAACATTTCATTTCAATGATTAAAAACTACCTACATATATCTTTTTTTGAACACGCTGCTGTAGCGCATTCCAACTTGCCGGATGAAAAAAATAGTCAAAGTGAGAATTAGAGCTTGAAATGAAATTCTCAGTGAAAATTACTCTCCTTTAAACATTATTCAATAATTAAAAGAAAGGGAAAGTGCTACATAGTGCACTTATCTCGAACATTTTGAGGCTGATGAGCTACAAATTAATAGACATGCATCGTACCCTGCACTTTTTAAACTTACAAATTCATGTTCAGCTTTATATCTATTTATGATGCATATACTACAAAATTATTGATATGAATTTCACTATAGAATCGAACAATGAATGAATGAGCAGTATAATTAAAGCATATTATTGTTATTTTATAGACTTTTGTAGCACAGTATGGTTACGAAGCTAGAGAAGACGATGAAGTGACCTTCAAATCTGGTGATATTATAGTGAATGGTGCACCTATTACCGAAGGTTGGATGTATGGTACTGTTCAAGAACTGGAAAATTTGGAATGCTTCCATCGAATTATGTTAAACCATACCGTTAAACATTTCAATCATTATGTTTACTATTTATAACTATGAATAAGTTTTTCTCTCATTTTATTTGTATTATTAATTCAGGTAGCTTTCCTTTATTTTATTATAGTCCTATAAACGCATATCACTATCATCATAACATATCATGAGAATTCATTTAAACAAAAAGACCTCTGACAAAATTCATTAGGCAAATAACGTTTCTTTTTTTTTTCTTACTCAGAGATTTCTCAACATATTTCATAAAATCTTTTCAAATAAATCACATAAACTATAAACTTTATGATTTTTATTGTATTGCTATGACAGCATTTTCGAAAGTTTAGAGTATAGGATATTATAGCTCATAAATTCCTATCAAATAATCTATATTCATCTTTTATTTACTTTACATATATATTTTAAAAATAAAAAAATATATTCAGTTTATGTAAGGAACACAATTCCAAGTATACAAACAATTCAATGACATTCATCAATCACACTAACTTACATATCCTTATTAAACATTGAAATTATATTCGATTAACATTTCGTCTCTTTCATAATTATTTAGCTTTTTATTAGCTACTTATATTTTTTCTTAAATATGCTCTCATGTCTGTATGTGTACCTGAGTACCTATAATAATAATAATAATAATAATAATAACAATTATTATTATTACTATAGTAACAATGTTGAACATAGTTTCAGTTCAATTATTACCTGTTTACATTTTTATCACTCTTTTAGTGACACATTCCCAGATTGTTTCTAAACTTTCTTTTTGAGAAAAAAAATAAGGTTGGTTATTGATTTTGTGTTGTATATCATTTGTTTGTTTGTTTGTTTGTTATAATTTATAATGATAATATTGAATTTTTTTTAAAATAATTTTATTAAATTGACATATATATTCATTGATATGCGTATGATTTGTCTTTATTGTTCATTAACTGTCATTTTAATAAAGTATCTATTCTTAAATTCCAAATCATCATTTAAATAATAAATCATTCAAGAGTCAATATGCATTATATGCGGTCATCTTATAACACAATGCAACGTATATATATATACAATGAATACCTTATGTTATAATGGTAAATGTCAAATTATTTCTGTAACGACGTATACTACTATATATACAGAAATACCATACAATATACATTAGAAATGTGAATACATTTCAAAGAGATGCACTAATCGGATTTTAACAGAAATTTAGTTGTTTTTGTTTTGTTTCTTTTATTTGAATTAAGTTTGTGTGTTTATATGAGTCGACAGTAAAAGAGGAGGGTAAGAGAGAGAGAGAGAATAAATTTATTATTATCAATAAAAATTTGAAGTACAAATTTTGACAAAAAAGAAACATGAATTATTTATTTTCATATTTACTCATAAAAAAAATCAATAATCAAGTTACCTATGAATCATTTTTAAACCATTACCAAATAGTTATGTTTGTTTGTTTGTTTGCTTTTTATATACATTCAGTTAACTGATCAATTCATTTTCTATGTTTGTCTACTGATTGTATGGACTCCTGAAGAGATTGGTTGTGTATACATAAGGTTCGATTGATAATAAATATTCAATAAAACTTTATATCATGCATCCAAATATCACATAGATAAGATAATAGAAATAAAGTGTACATTATGAGAGATGATTGTTGTTATGGAGTGAATTTAAATTCTATCCATGTTTAAATAATAATAGTGAGCAATGATAATGTAGACTATTGTAAAATATATCATGGAATTTAATCAATAATAAAGTTACAGTAATAGTGAAATCAGTAAAATGGATTGATTTGGTTTCTATTTTTTTATAAGAAGAAACTAATGATTTGATAATAAATATTCTTCAATAAAACATAAGATTATGTTAGTTACACAATGATTAACAAGGGTGTAAACAATTATACCAACATATTGAACGGGAACGGATATACTTTGTAATGAAACTATCGAGCTTAGGAAGTATAATGCTTTGAAAGTGGTTACAATCTAAGCATCTTAGCAGAAATAACATGTTAGTTACATTTCTATAATAATAAAATATATGATAGCTAAAGTGAATTATAAATTCTTTGTAAACTGATACAAACATATAAAAACAAAATATCATTTTCATTTTATTCATTAGATTCTTCTACTAACCAGCTTTTTATATCATCAATATTTTCATGAATCTCAAATAAAACATCATTGATGATTCTATGTAATATCACATTTTTTTGACTTCTTTTTGCCTACTAATCATACAAAGAAAATACCAAACTTTCGATTGAAAAACTATGAAAATATTAGGTTGAATGATATCAATTTACTAGTGGTCAGAGGATGAAATACTGACAAGCATGTAAGATGATGCATATAATACGATTAAGAGACATCTATTGGAACAATAATAATCATTTATCAGTGATGTTTACTCTGATCATATAAACTTTATATCATTTATGCTATACATAACATAAACATAGTAAATACTAATGAATATGACTGAATACTTACAGGTTAACCTTTGACTTTATAATAGAGTTTTATAGGCACCAGCTAAGTGACTAAAATTATCTGTGCCATTTGTTTATAACAGTATGCTTGGTAATGAGCAAACAAGTTACTGTATATTTTAGTATTAGATAACAGTAACTCTTGAATACTTCGCTGGCTATGCTGTAATACAGTTTTAATATATGACTTAATATAGAATACCTCGGTTGACCCGATTCCAACAACTGCATAATTAAAAAAGTCGAAGACGAAATTAGGTTGAAATAATATTTTTCAAGCAAATAATCATGGAACCGTTTGTCAAAAATTTCGTACATCTGTTTCTCATTATGAATTTGAAAAAAGTCAAAACATTTGAAGGGATATAAAGTGAATTTACTGTATTTTATGGTCTCGCTTCAGCTGCTTACAACCGTATACATATTAAATTATAACATTCGAGCATAATATGAAGTAATTGACCTTGCTGACGGAAAGAACAGAAATTAGAACAACTATCGGCAAAAATTATATGCATGTACGAATGAGTATATGCGAGGTTATTTGGAGATAAAACTCAAAAACATCGAGGTTGTGATGTAGTTATTCTATGGAGTCTGGGAACTAATGAGATGAGTTACTTAATGATTTAAGACGGTCAGAGGAATCTAAATAAGTTTTGAAAATCGAGCTGGTGAAAACATAAATGAATGGAAACATAATTTGACTTAGATATAATAACGATTAGTTTAGTGAAAATCGCGTAAAAAACGTTATAAAATAACAGGTGAATTTAATCACTAACAATAAGTTTGTATGCAGCTGAAGCGAAACCATGAAATATAATGAATTCAGATTCCCCTGTCCCTATTTTGGCTATTTTCAAATAGAAAGAACCAAAAGGAAATGGCTTGAGCCGAATTGTTAACCTTAGCGAATAAATATAAAAAACAGATGACGAATAAAATATACGGACGAGCACAGATAGACCAAGACAGATAGAAGGAAAACATGTTTGAAAGAAAACTTGAGAAAATACTAAAATGAACATTATACAGTTTAGGAATTAATTCAGGTAAATCCACGAAGGTGTACAAAATAACTGAGAACATTAGAATGATTCGTTCGTCGCGTGATTTCTTTGATTCTATACTTTCCAAATAGATTAGTGAAAAACCTGTGAAACCACATCTCCCGGACTTCCTTCGAATATGTCATCAGATGTCATGGGATTAACTTTTTTTGTAGAATTTAATTACCTATTTGCTCACTTAGTTAGTTACATACTCCTGTTATCTCCCGTGAGAGAATAGACTGCTCAACAGGATTCTACAATCCACTCTGTCCTAGACCCTAAGACCCAGTTTTTTTCCAATTCCTAATCATTATTCTGAAGTCTGTCTCCGATTTCAGACTCAATCTGTTCCTCGGTCTTCCCATCTCCTACTTTGTTTTCCAATTAAGGGATTGTTCCGTCATTATTCTTGACTGGTCGCTCTTGTTTGCTATGTTGTAGCGGTAAATAAATCCTCAAAATAAATAGCTCTGTAAGTTTTCGACACTGGATCTTCAATGTTTTCCTGCCTGTTTTTTGTTGTATCATGTACTTGTCTCGTATTCCCTTCTCTTGCACCTATTTCTGCTGTAGTTGCTAGGCCTTTCATGCATTTTCTCATGTCGGTTGTAATGCCCATTTTCACTCTACTGATTGGCACTATGTATTTGATCATTGCCCTGGCTTTCTTTGCTCTTCTTTTACCACTGTTAATTGCTGTCTTCTTCTTCCTTTCTGAAATCCCACTCGCATTTTTGATACAGATCCATTACCCACGTCTTCAACTGACCTGAATTGTTTTGTGGTGCCTGTTCATGAAGAACTGGACATCCCATTTATACATCGATTAGTCTAAACTTCTGAAAACTGTTGCTTCTGTAAAGTAGAACGAGATGATGATCAACCTTTTTCTAAAATATCTGGATTACAAACGTATTAGTTTGTGCTTCCAGGTGATCGTTCCAGATAAATTTTGGGGATATAAGTGACGACGCGGAACAAAGCCATACGTTCTACAATGTTTTCGGTGGTACACCGAGAGAGTACTGAAAAAGAGAGAAGGAAATGGTGAGAAGCAGAACAGACAGTGTTTATGACTAGTTAATTCTAGTCGTTTGCGGACGAACAATTAGGGTATGAATACTTAGACCCATTTTCTTTTATAAGATCGATTTCTAAGCAAATATGTCTCATCGGGTCAAAGAAAACAATCCACACGATTGCGATGAATTGACAAATAACTATCTGATTGAATATGATTAAAAAAGAAGCTGAAGGTTAAGGATTATGTGTAGCTTTAAAATTTACTAAGGAAAACTCTGTGTTCGAAAACTAACTGGCTTTGTGCGTCATCATTACTATAACTCGTTTTTATTGTTATAACACTCTTAAAGTCACAAGTGTACTAATATTTGGCGTGATTATCAAATCTTACTTGCAATAGGATTTCTCGGTAGGATATGAAACCAATTCAGGTTCACAGCCACGAGTTAAATCCACTGGGCTTTCTTAATTTGAATACTTGACATTCGATGTGCTCAGCAAAGTACAAACCGTCGCTATACCTCAAACCTGTGTCATCAACAGTGCTAAGATGTCTCAGTGTATATTTGTTTACAGCCAGATTTAGGTTAGATCTACTACCATTGTAAGTAAATCTACTTTTGTAAAATTCAGACACATTCCGCGACACAGTCCATTCGTAAAACTGATTTATGACTTCTAGTGTTACCGCTGAAATACAGCTATCATTGGTAAGAGGCGAGAAAATAATAAACGAATTTTAGGTCATCAACAAAAAGAAATATCGACTGTCTTGAAAGGGTTAGCAAAGTCAAGTAAACTAATACCGAAATGAGTCTAAAGGCACACATCAATAATGAAAAGAGTAAATAGTAATGGACCAATCACACCTCCTGGTATAATCTCATCGGTAATACTCATAGGCGTGGATGAATAAGATCCAAAGCGAACGATTTGGCTACGTTCTACTAAAAAAGAATTTAAACCAGGATTAAAGATCCCATATAGCGAAAGTCGAAAGCCTTACTAAAATTGAAGTATAGAATTATCTGTGACTGTCAAACATAACTTCTCTAGGTAATTTGATCAAAAAAGTCCAGGTCGGATAATATAGATGCCCCCAAATGCCCTGGTATGGCCGAGAGTGGGGTTGACCTGCCCTCCCCCTCGAAATGCTCTCACACGGCCACGCGTATATGGCCTCTTCCAGGGAAGTCATACTCACTGCATTCTCGTGGCGGGGATGTTGTTTGTGGAAATGAGATGAAGAAAAGAGAATGCCCGGCGGTTTAACCAGATCCCAAACCAATGGTGCACATGGGCTTCAGTATCTTGTGGGAACAAATGGCGTACGAACCAGTTGTTGGTCACCGGCTACCATGGGACTGCATCTCCTCACGGTGCTCTATTGCCTTGTGGGGCAGACCTTAAAGTCAAAAACCCAGGGTGTGGCCTCCTAAAAAAACCACCTGCTTCGGTCTGGGCACTCGGGCAGTATTACAGCTCACACACAAAATATGATGAACTGTCTATTTCTGGAAAATATTCTTCTCGCTTCGATAATAATCAATTGGCTCACATTACTATTATTATTATTATTTACTACGTCATTTACTCACTCTCTTTTATTCACACTTTATGTGTCCTTATTTTTCGACTTATACTGCAGCTCGCCTATGGTGGAAATTCGGTTATATGCTACCACCGACTACGAATACTGATGCAGTCTTTCTGAAACCACGTGCACCATTCAAACTGGCTGCCTTCAACGTTCTCACACTTATGCAGTTCGGACAACTGATAGGGTTGGCTATGTCCTTAGAAAGTCTTAATATTGATGTCTGCTGTCTATTCGAGACCCGTATTCAAGACTCTGATGGAGTACTACAAATTCGTTCTTCATCTGTCGCTTCGGAAAGCTTGTTTTACGTGCGCTTATCCGGGGACCCTGTGGCATCTTCGTCTGGTCTCGCTGGCGTTGGTGTCGCACTAAGCGCTAGAGCTGAGGCAGCACTAGTCGATTGGATCCCCATTAACAGTCGGTTATGTGCTGTTAGATTAGAAAGTTCCATCAAAGTGAGAAGAAATCGGCGTGAGAAACGATGTCTTTTCGTCATCTCCGCCTATGCCCCGACAGATTGCAGCCCGGATGCAATCAAGGATGAGTTTTACCACCAGTTATCAGTTCTTCTCCAGAAAGTGAGTTCGACAGATATTGTATTACTTGCCGGAGACTTGAATGCTCAGGTTGGGTGTCTAGGCACAGAAGAGAATCGTTGAGGTGGCCGATGAGGACTTGTTGGTCACAGGACAGATAACGGGAACCGTCTACTGCCACTGTGCACAAACCACAACCTGTTTCTGGCTAGCACTAACTTTCGTCACAGTCATCGCCGATGTGCCACCTGGCGTCATCCCTCTGAATCTCAAGCCTGGACTCAGATTGATCACATCGCGATCAGCTACCGCTGGCGTGGTTGTGTACAAAACTGCCGCTCCTTTTGGAGTACCTATCTGAACCCTGATCATGCCCTGGTCTGCGCCAATCTTACCTTACTTTTCAGTGGACAACGAAGTGACCGCCACCAAAGGATTGATGTCAGCAAGTTGGTTGCAACTCCTGTTGCAAGTAAGTATCGAATCGAGCTAGCTTCTAGGCTAGCTACCACTCCACCGAAAAGTATAGATGAGCATTGGTTGCAATTGCATGACGCCATGAAAATGGCGGGAACAGTCAGTTGTGGGTTTGCGAAACGTCCCGCTTTCAAGCACTGGGTTTCTTCAGGCAACTTACAACTCATCGAAGCCCGTCGGTCTACTCCGGGTGACCGTGAGTTTGACTACAAACGAAGGATGTTACGTAATGAAATCGGGCAAAGTTTGAGTAAGGACCGAGAAGCCTGGTGGTCGGAGAGTGCTAATGAGCTGGAAGCAGCAGCTGCATCTGGTAACTACCGGAAGCTCTTCCAACTCGTCCGAGCCACTGGCAGCAAGAAGTCTGGTGTGAGCGAAACAATCTGCGAGGATGATGGGATGCCAATCACTAACATCCATCGACGTCTTGGACGATGGGCAGAATTTTTCGAAGGGCAGTTCAACTGGCCTGCTCCTCCGGCAACATCGGTCAGACTGTCCTGCCCTCCATGGCCGGTGACGACTGATCCACCAAATGAGGTGGAAGTCCGCAAAGAACTCCAACTCTTGAAGCGCCACAAATCACCAGGCCTAGATGACTTACCTCCGGCTTTTTTTTAAGATGGTAGTGACTTTCTGACTAAGGAACTGATGATGTTGTTTACGAAGGCCTGGGAGCTAGAGAGTGTACCAACGTCATGGAATGAGTCGATAATTGTCCCTATCTTTAAAAGGGGTTCACGTCATTTCTGTAACAACTATCGGGGGATAAGTCTAATTCCGATTGCGTCCAGGCTATTGGCTTCCGTCATATTACGTAAGTTGTTCAAAACCCGAGAAAGATTGACTCGCGAGGAGCAAGTTGGTTTTCGTACCGGTCGAGGATGTATTGATCATATCTTCGTCCTCCACCAAATGTTAGAACACCGCCATAATTATAAAAGGCCAACAATTTCAGCGGAGAGGTGGTCAGCATATGACATGGTGTCGTGGCATGAAAGAAATCTGCAAAGGGCTGGCTTCTGTTGGTCCTCCACGACTCCCTGACTGGAGTCCTAGAGATGCTGCAACACAGTGGCTAGAGACGTTATCAGATATGGCTCAGAATAGAAGCCATTGACGAACCTTCTGTAACTATCTTTTACCTTCTTCATAGAAAAAAGTGGTTGTATCTTCCTTAACTGAAAGTTCTTCTGATTGTACCTTTTCATTTCCCCATTACCAATATTATTATTACACTGCCTTACACTAATCTGTTCGTTATTGTTCTTTTTTTCTCTTCAAATTCTCATTGTTTTGTGTGGCGCATATATATTTGGTGCCCTCTTGTACCAATATTTGTGTTCATAAAATAAATAAGCCTATCAATATTTGGCTTTTCAATTCTCGCGTGAAATTAGATACTCACGATACAAACAGATTCTTCAGAGCATACCTGTTTGACGTAAATGATTCATGCAACCAAGTCGCATGACATTGTTTGGCCGTCAAGGTCGTGTAAACTGATTGACCTTGAACTAGCGCGGCACTATTTGAAGGACCGTAGACTTTTCGTCAATCCCGCAGATGGTGAGCAGGGACTGAGTATTTACCGGTCCTTAAAAATAATAAGGGTTCTAATGGAAAGCGTAGTCGTTATTAGTTTCTGCAGTTTTTTTCTCTATAGGTACCAATATCAAGGTTGGACTTGATATTTATGTATTTGATACTATAACCAATCTCTCTATTTTGGGGGAAATTTCTTCCGTTTTGGCGAAGCCGCTATGAAAACTCTAGAGGGTAGGGCATAAAACCACGAAATTTCCTCAGATCTGGGAATATCCCAAAAGCGTTGGTGAAGACCACCGAACTTCGGGGAGAATTCCAAAATAGGAAGATTGGGTAGTTTCAAATAACTTCAGAAAGTTAGTGATAAATGTTTTTGTTCAGTCTCGATGAGCATAAGATTGTATTCCTGACGTTTCTTGACTAAATGTATACCGCGTCTTCATATTAAATAAATAAAAGAAATTAAGTTAATTTAGTTCACATTAAGTCAGGTAACGTTAAAAATACAGTTTTTCTGCTCATTGGGATATAACAAAACTATTTTTATTATAAGATTCTGGTCTGTCTAGCGAGTATTTCCCTAAATGCCGATATTCTAACTTTAAATCAACAGTAGCAGACCTGTCAAAACTCACTAAAACATCTGTATCGTTAATTCTTCGTGGCAGAAAACAACACTTAGGTTTTGTATTCAACTTCCGATATCTGAAACAGTCTTAGTTCTTCAGACACTTCGGAAGTGTAACAGATGAATTTCTTAATGATAAATTAGACGACTACCAAAGTCGAGGAAATTCAAAAATAGGGACACGTAGTTAAGAGCACAAATGTTTCGCTTAAATATAGTGAAGGTCAAACGCGTATGCTAGTTTTAAGCAGCTTGCGGGTTTCTTAAGGTTTGCAACTTAATATCTACCCTAAAGCCAACTTTTACAGATTCATACGACCGATGTTCAGTTTTTATGCGTAAGTCCTCTAACGAATTATACA
This sequence comes from Schistosoma mattheei, assembly GCA_944470405.2. Classification (NCBI taxonomy): domain Eukaryota; kingdom Metazoa; phylum Platyhelminthes; class Trematoda; order Strigeidida; family Schistosomatidae; genus Schistosoma; species Schistosoma mattheei. The sequence continues at coordinate 36,954,735 of OX103944.1, forward strand.
TACCACAAATTATTCTTAGTAGTTCCAACGATGTTCTTGCACAAAGGTTCCGAGAGAATATACTAGCGTCCTGTGAAAACGATCCAATAGTGTAAAAATTACTTTTAATTCAATTTAGTAACAATCATATAATGCAACTGAGTGTGCTTCAGACGAAAGAAAAATTTCACAAAGTTTCTTATAGAGTCTTTACTGTAATGAATAAGATTTACGTGTTATTTGCTTTGATGCTGTCAGTTTTTCGTCACGATGCTAGAAATAGGTTTTCATTCCCGTTTCGAAGTGATGATTTTAGCTCGAAATAAGAGTATCCACTGAAATCCCACAATGCTGCCCAGCACTGCCATATGAATTTCACACAGTGAATCCATAGTTGTTATTTTAATCCTGACAGCCCCAGTAGTATAGTTTAGTTTAACGACCATCAGTAAGTGGAAGGTTTAATTGTACTCTTTCAAATAAGTTTATTGGCGAATTCGTTAGTTTCTTGTTGATATGACATCAATATCTTTGTGGGAAAGGAATCGCATAATACGTGTCAAACAAATGTTATACCACATTCTTCTGTCCCAGGTTTGCCACCTCTTGGTCTAAGCACTTGGAATACTTATTAAACCTACTAAATATACCTCCAGGGAGTGTTGTTTGAAGTAGAGTGGACAGTTTTTATGCCGCTAGATATGGTCATTTTAAAGCTCTGGTTTTTGTAAATGGATTCTTGTCTTGATTTGATGTCATGAACGGAAGATAACCTGCTACGCAATAGTGGAGCAATGGATTAGTGGTAAATCGGTTTCGATTTCCGGCTACTGGGTTCTAGGATTGAGTACCATTTAACCCACTTCGTCTTGGGCAGCGGGATAATACCACTACCACTTATACATTGTGTGGCTCAGAGCTAACTACATGGATCATGATTTCGTAAATGGGTAATACTAAATGTAGTGGCAGGCGGTCAAAAACCACTAATATTTGTGATATCAACATCTAGCGTGTAGCAACTACGTTATGCTTCAAATTAGGCACATCGATTTGCAGTGTTATTTGTATAGTTTCGGTGGTTTTTGACTTACCGCCACCTCCAGAAAGTTATTACACTCTGTGAGGTTGAACATTGTCTTTGTATCCCTTAGTTAGACACAAAGCCTGTACTATAGAGCTCCCAGCGCTGTATCATCTTGGTCATTTTATTTGTATGAATATCTTGTTATGGAAATTATATATCAATAGAATTTGTAGTTGTATTGTTTCCGATCTACCTAAGTTGTCCTACCAGGTTCTTGCAAATCTCCTTACCTGTCGGCAGTTGTAAAATCAGCCATTATCATTAAAGTTCGACACAAGGATGAGTTAACATAAACTGCCACGACAGCATAACGGTAAAAGTTAGTTTTAGAACATATATTCTTAGTTTGACGCATCTCTGATCTTAAGATTTTCGTATAGCCGCTGGTAGAATTTCTGTTCTGTGGTATTTTCCTTCGGGCATTACAAGAATAGAATATTCGTCGACACCGTGGAACGTTCATGTATCCTATCGACTTTGCTTATCTCTTGATGACATCCAAGAACAGTGGAGCCTTTAGACTGGACTCTTTCTTAGTTGTAAACTTCAATGCTTCCAGAAATACACCAAGTACTATTTTCTTTATTTCGTCTCTTAAATAGGAAGAAACTGAGGACTAATTTGTAGACTAATTATATTTCACTCCATGGTGAAGACTGAACTTTTCTGTACTCGGCAGGAGCCACGACATTCTCTTCCATAGAGCCTCGATTCATCAAGTGATATGTCCTTGTAATGTATACCAGCAATGTAGACTTCCGACATCTTGTTCACAAGGCATTATTGAGGATATTGTCTGAAGATATTCTCATCCCCCTAATGTAACGAGTTGCTTTGCACATCTGAGTCTCAAAAACGTCCCCAACTTAACTTTAGTTGACTGTAAAATTTCACCAGTTCGTCAAATGCTTAACCTCACTTGACTAATCTACTTCGTACGAAGTCTCATACCCTTTAGTATCAGTTGTCTTGGTATTAGTACTATTTGGTGTTTTTTCGGGAAAACTGTTTGACTCTGTTCGGCTCCTATATGACTTTTAACATACGGTTTTTATGGATTATCTTAATAGATTATCACTCATGGTGGTTTTTTCTGTCTCTCACCCTGAGGACTTCATCTCTTACTTCAGTTCCTGAGGGGATACCTGTCAACCACAAATAATCTGGTTTCCTGCAATGGATAATGGAGTGTTTTGTAGGTTAATACTGTCTTTTCATATATCCCATGAACTCGAGATGATCCAAAACAAAATATAGAACGTATTTTCGAAGTGGAAAGGCTTTTTGGATTCCCTTCTAATGTATGTTTTGTTTAAATATATAAACTCATTTGTAGAAACTAGTAACTTCAAATCGCGTGTTAGTTGGGGAAGGTGTTTTGACAAAGATATGTAGAAGAAAGCCCAAACTGAGACACTTTTTCCTATTTAGTGATGTGTTAATCTATGGAAGGATTGTATTAAATAGGAAAGTTGTGAGTTCGAAGTTTCATTTAATTCTGAATTCCATAGCTTTGTAGCCCTCAGTTCATAGACCTCGCTGACTCCTGTGTTAAGAATGTCGTGGACAATGGGAGTAAGTGTAATATATAGTCTAACTAATTTAGTCTACCGAAATGGATTTTCAATTCTCAGTCCAAGAAAGTCTTTCACGGTTTATGCGAGCACTTCTGAAGAGAAAACACAATGGGTAATTCATCTGAAGAAATGTATTTCAAACTTTGCTTCTTCTGGTAGGCCAAATAACAACTAGAATACTCATTTTTTTGCAACACATTGTTTGGGTATTTAAGACAATTACATCCAGTTTATGACTTAATAATAAACCAGTGTATGTAAAGAAAGCTTCAATAAATGTTTATTTATGCAAATAGGATGTGTCGAAAGTGACAGATTATATAAGATCTATTTATGAGATTTATGTATTTAACCACATAAAATTAGGTATCTTAAATGACCAAACGATAGATCAAGTTGATCCTTATAATACACCTACTATCATTCAATGTTTCCCTAACTAAATCTACCTAAAGGAGTTTATTCGTTTGTTTTAGCCAAAACCTATGTATTTTTAGTAACCAACTGAATAAGCACGATCTTATTTGCTTCTCTTAACGTCACTTTGTAAACTGTCATTCATGAAGAGTTTGTGTTGCTTGGTCTCACTTTGAGCCTTTATAATATTTTTTGTTTCACTCATGTGAAACCTAATCTCACTAGTTCAGGTCACAGTAGCATTCGTGATGTATTCTCAACAATCAAGTTCAATTGTATTTCCGGATGACTCTCTTCTTTAGTCCTGTATCATTAGTTGTAAACCCGTATTCCTCAAGTTATGGAACTTAAAGTTCTTCACTTTATCCATATGTATTTTCTAAAATCTTTCATAGGCGAATTACATTTGTTGCACTTTTTACTAGTAATAACGCTTTGAAAACTCTTCCGTTTATGAACATTAACTCCATTGTGTTATAATAATTCCTAACGCTTAAATATCCTACTGTGAGTGCCAAACATTAGTTTCTGTTAGTCTTACATGTAAATGATCATTTGGTTAATATTGCCATATAGAGTATAAGCAGCGGTTTAGTCGAGGTGAGGAAAAGTCGCTCTCGTTTAAAATCGGAAGTGAGCCTAACGCATTTGGAGCAACATTGATGTTCTGTATTATCAAAAACCTGTTAGTGGGATGGGTAACTGAGAACTAATGAAGACGTCCAGATATTAAGAACCCAACCGCACTAATTGTTTAAACCATAATGCTTTGAGCCTTTTTAATCATGTCATACTATACTAGGTTCTAAATCAAAAGTACATTTTAGTATCCTTGCCAGTGGCTGGCATTTAACTCAGGTTGTGTTATGCCCCGATAAGCATAATGAATGATAACTTTTGGGATCCATTTATGGACCAATACTATGCGTATATTTTTATCATATAATTGTTAAATAACTAAACTATTCATATCCATGTCCCTCTTATTATAAGCCTTATTTTGACCTATGAACTATTATTATACGATTTACCATTCTCGAATTATGCCGTCTATTAATCACTACCTTCCACATTCACAGCCATATTTGGCCAAATCTTGTACAAATGTTGTTTCCTATTTTATGGTACTATGTGGTCTGTGTGGTTGGTATGTTCGAAATAAATGTATCATATCGCAGAGGCTGAGATTGGTGTTCTTGACTTAACTGGCTGGTCTAGGCAGGAAGCAGGACCAATAAAGACTGTAGACTGCTCGTACTTGTTTTGTGCGTCATTGGTCCGATCGATAATTCACTACTCTCTAATAGGCTGTATCATTACGTTGTACATTAACAGGGCACACAGGCCACAAGTTATAACAGGTTGTCAGAATTTCTGGTTTAAATTGCCCCTGTTAGAGGTTTCATACAATTTTCTCACATTTGTCAATGGTCATTACTCAAATACACCTAGATTGTCATGGTACAGCGTTGACAGCTGAAACTGAGTCGAGTACGTGGTGCAGTGCAATCGACATTTTGAGACATTATTTTGAACCCATATGTCTATCCAACTTGAAAGCATGATTATTGATAGGCCTAAGCAAAATAATGTTTTCTACCACGAAATTTTGGGGTTTGATGCCTTTGACTGCTGCTGTGACTTAGTATCCCGAATCAAGTACCTCATTTGATTTATCCTGACAAATATCCTTATTGAAATTTTCTCCAGCTTTATCTTTTATTTTTTTGAACTAGTCAAAACCTTGGATGTTGTCTGGTGTAGGGATAGGTTGTAAGAAAAGTAAGAGCGGTTAAACAAGGACGTGCTATCTGTCCATAAAGACATTGACTGTTAGGCCGTGCCTTGTATGTAGGTGCAGACCACCTGAATGGAGTTTGCGTGATTACCATAACCTATGGTCGGAGACTTTGGGTGATATGGCTCGAAATCAGTGGTATAGGTCCATTCACTATTTTTAAATTACCTTACAAATTTATTTTGTTGCACAAAGCCATATTCCCTTCCCAAATGTTATTTTCAGTACCCATTTTCTTCGATTACCGCTAATACAAATACTACTTATGCTACTGCTATTGGATTTATACTGACAATTTTATCTCGCTGTATTAATGAGGTATGACAACTTGAACTGATGTACACATATACCAGAGTCTCCATTACGTCTGACTGACTAGCTGAGTGCGTATTCCATTGTTTATATTCTCCGAAGTCTTATGTCAGTTAATAAGTCATTAAGTAAGATATATTACTTGTCAAAGATGGATCTATTACAATTTAGTGGCTGGATCTCTGTTGAAGAAAGGAAACCAGCTAGAGAATTTAAGTATAACTAGTTCACAAGTTCTGGATACAGTGAAATATGCTTCTTTTACTCCATTTTCAGTCATATCTTATTAAACAATAAATAAATGGACAAGCTGATTTCGAAATCGTATTTATTTGTTACATCTTTGATAAGTTATTACACAACGACAGTAAATTTGAGTCTGACTATTTAATTCTTTTTATCTGTTCTATTTAATTAATTAATTTATAATTTTTTAACCTTAACAAAGGTGTGCAATACGATTCAGTTAGAAAATCTCCAATATGGATTCCGGATTCAGAAGCATCTCATTGTATGGTATGTGGTACTACTGAATTCAGTCTTGTTCATCGAAGAGTAAGTTGTTTCAAATGTTTTAACTTTTAATTATTTTCGGCTATTTTGATACATTGCTTTAGTGTTTGATACGCGAAGTGGTGAACTTGCATCGGATTTGCTGGAAGTATAACTTGTTCCCACATAGCTCATAGACTTGCCACAACGTGATTGTCAACCTCAGTGCAAAATAAAAAAAACTTGAAATAAATAAGAAAGAAGCATAGAAACTCCACAGGCAATTTCGTACTCTCGAAGAATCAAGTCGTCAGATTTTAAAGTACTGTCGAAGTGTAAACCATGTAGACAATTGTTTAACCAACAGCAGTTTGTCTTAAAATCTGGCATTTCCCCGTTTTTCATGGTCACCCCATTCTGTCATCAATACTAAAGTCTAGAAATTTGTTTACGTGTAAAATCCAAACCATAGTACCCAGAAGTTTGCTTCTTATCACTGTCGGTATCACAACTAAGTTTAAGCATCGAATACTTAATTAATCTTCTACTGATAAAAACCCTACATCTAACAACATGTCTCCTTCATGAATAAGCTACACTTGACTCGTAAAACAGTCGATTAGTGGTTGAAATACTCATTTTTTACCTGGCAATCTCCAGGTTCAAACCTCGTTTCATCTCTGGATAGTACATCACAAAGCCCTTTGCAAAGAATGTAACTTAAAACGCATTACATAAACCTGTAATTCATGTTATTCCACGCCTATTAAACATTTGTTTCAATGGTTATACCTTATAGCTAAATGATAAATACTTCAAATATAGTTAACATTGTAAAGAAATGAAGGGAAAAAGAGTATATTTGAGTAAAGCTGAGGTTTGTGTGTTTGTGATTTGTTTAGTTTATTTATAAATAAGTGGTCAATTCAACTTTTAATGGTCTTGTATTATTCCGTTGTGTTATGACGCGCGATGTCCAAAACTGATACTGATACACAAAAGTTCCTATATTCAAGCCCCCAGCCTTATATTGATAAAAAAACTAAGAGAGAATAAAGAATTTTATTGAGCTAAACCGAATCAAATGCAAGAGCATCGACATATGTTGACTTAAGAAATAAAACCATTTCTTGGCCAATAATATGTACTTGTCATCCGGAGATTTTTTATTGGTACATGGTTTTCTCATTTACCTACTTTTGATTCACCCACTGTATCATGTTAATATTTTTGATTGAAATATATCAACGAGACAATCCAAAAAGAAACATTACAAATTAAATTGGAATTTATTTCTGTTTTTGACGAATGAATGGATAACGTGTTTAGCGTTTGAAACAAAGACACTGGAATCGAATCACGAAGTGAACAACTTTCAGATGTGCATACATCCAGCTGACTAGTTCCAAGTAGGGCGAAGTACATATTCTAAATTCTACTGCTAAACACCTTTCATTTATTTTTAAGAAGTCAATGGTTAACAGAAATGTCTGTATTATTGAAGGTGAATCGGTATTGTAAGAAGATAATCTCTTAAACCTTTTCTTACCAGCTAACTGTCATGCATTCCGTAATTATTGTCAAGATTTATTAATTAGATGCTCCAAGATTGAGCTTTTAACTGATTTCTGTAATCCTTTAGAAATGCAGGCAGAGTAATTTTGGATATGCATTTTAATAGAGCTCGCTCTGTGTGGCCAATGTAATCTGTTCAACATGAGCAAGTAAACTGATAAGCTCCTTCTTTTATTATTATTTATTATTTTAACACATAGATATTGGTACAAGGGAGCACCGAATACATATGCGCCACACAAATCTCGATATATGTGAGGGCTGTGATACTGCCTGGGTGTCCAAACCGAAGCAGGTGGTTTTCTTAAGGGGCCACATCCCGAGCCTTCGACCTGAAGGTCTGATCCTTCTTTAGACTAAATCAATGTGCATCTATCAGTTCACTTGCTCATATGGAGCAGGTTATATCGATTTCACAAAGCAAGCTCTTTTGAAACACATCTCCGAATATTATCTTGTCTGGATTCCGAAAGGATTACAGAAGTCAGTCAAAAGTTCATTCATGGAACATTTAGTTAATTCTGGTCACCCTGCTTCACCAGAAGCCTTCTTCGAAATTATACTTACAGTTAGAAGAGTCAGCTCCAGAGGAATGGAAGGAGAAATCAATAATTTAATGTTAATAAATAATAAACTAATCCATTTCAAATTTTATTAACATAAAAAGTAACAAACAATCAACTAAAACTAGATTTCTATACTTTCATATTCAATTTAAAAGAAAAAAAGAGTTTGTTTTGAAAGATTTCATTTTATGAAATTTTATTATTTAATTTAATGATGTTATGGAATGTTTGAATCGGAAGTTTATACTATATCACATGCAATTATGATACCATAATAAATGAATTTATACTTTTCTAAATACTAATATAGTTCAACATAAATTATTAGTCTAAAATAACAATGTATTTATTTAGTTGTGTCATTTTCTTGAATCTATCATCATATCAGACAGCCTATTGAATATTACTTACTTACGCCTATTACTGTTAATGAAGCATAGGCCGCCGACCAGCATTCTCCAACTCACTCTGTCCTGGATCTTCCTTCTAGTTCTATCCAATTTAATTCTTTATTATTAATTAAATCTTAATGTTTATTTTGTATAAATTGTTATTGTGTTAAGATTGTTTTTGGGTCAGTTAACGTGTTCAGATGTGACTTAATTTAAAATATACTTTGTCAGAATATGTTCCGTAAACAGTGGACAAAATCTCGCCATATATGTTTTAGTAAAAGAAGACCACAGAATTACTGATTAGATTGTTCAAGTTGGTATGAATGTAGGTTTTTAAAACAATTAACGTTGAAAAGTAAAAAAAAATCATTCTCACAGTTATTTATACGAATATCTTAGAAGAGATAATTGAAGAAATCATAGAAATAATTTATAGATGAAGGAACATTGTCAGAAGTTATGGAAAAGTTCAAAAGACTAGCTTTTTTATGAATATTGAATAACATTTATCATCTATATGAAGAACTGCTTACTTATATGTATTTTCCTACTTGTATGTAATGAAAAGTAAGATCTAAATCCCTAGAAACGTGTTAGTTTCTACACGATGTGTAACTAATCTGATTGGTTTTTATTGGTTAGAAAAGTGGTACAATATAGTATGGGATCAAGCTGACCATAATCAAGAATTCAACTTTCAAGTTTTGACGTAAAATTCAAATACCACGTATAACAAACATTATAAATACCTTTGTATACCACTCAAAACCTTTAAATTGATAAAAAATTACTTCCCGCTACCACACAATAAAATAATGGTGTTAAATGTTTCATATACTCATTATCTTTCCCCTTAGGTTGTATATAACAGCCGATTAGATACTTCTTAAATTCCAACCCTAAAACTTTAATCCTGAAACAAACCTTAACCTGGTGACACCAGATCAAAAACGCCTGTTGTATTGTACGAAATTCATCCATCTACTTGGCTATAGAAAATGTCCTTGTTATTGGCTGATATCAATCTGTGATGAAAGATGCAGCTCTAAGTCAGTCAGTAACAACGTAGAACTTCATACTTACGTACATCAGTTCGAGTTGCCACACCACATTAACACAGAGATGCAGTTGTCGATTCAAATCCCGTAGTGTAGAGGTAATAAGAGTATAAGCAATAATCGGGAAGATTAGGGTTTGGAGATGTTATTTAAAGAGTATAATCCAGTGAAATAAATTTGGAAAGAGGAAAAAAAGGGACATGAAGGATTCAGAAGATTAGAATTTGGGAGAACACAGAGAGTGTATGCACCTGCGCCATTGCAAACGATTTTGAGCCATGTCATTCAGGTCTCTAACCAACGGTTGCTGTCATCTCGCGGTCCCCAACCAGGTAGTCTATACCTACCAACATGACTCAGTTCACTTGTCAGTGACTTCATGGACTTGTGCCATGTTTTGGTTTGGCCGCCCTAGCTTTCTTCCAACCTACTCCTATACCACTGAACATAGCACGATGCAGCTCTAAACCCCGTGTTCTTACCATAAATATCTAACCTCTATTAGGAACAAATTAGGATCTCTTAAAAATCTGTGTGGGTCTTTGGAACCGTCCAAAGGACAGGTAATCTGCGTCTATAATGACGGGTTTATTTGTCATTGTTCCTTCAATTTACAGAGAGTTACCTGTAGAAGGTTTGAATAAACTCACTAAATATATAAAACCTGTATACGCTTTTTAATATTATATGTATCTTTCACATAAACCATGAACTTACAAAGTGTTTTTCAGTTGATCAAGAACTATCCGAAAATTCATCGCAGTTGTTCTAAATTCGTCTCTGTACTGTACGGTCGCCAGAAAGGCTTTACTTTATTAAATAATTGTCATATTAGTAACAGTGAACCACGGGTTTAATGATTAAAGCACTGATATTTCAATCCTTTAATTTCAAATTTGTTTCCCACCACACTCACTTTGATTTGAGACACTGGGTAGTAGTAACTTACCCGAAACTTAGGTTCAAGGTTTCCTGTCGACCATTTACATCTCAACGCAATGTGAGTGATGTCAAGTCCCTTAGACTAGTAGTAAGAATGCAAATTGATCGATTGAATTCTATCAACATTAAAAAGACTTCGAAAATATGACACTGTTCATTACTCAGTTATCGATTATTCGTATGTATCACTAGTTCTAACAGGCTATTTGGCTGAAAACTAAGTAAATAAACCTGTTTTCGGCAAAGAAGTTACATTACTCAAATAGTATTAGTAGCTCTCGCTTTAAAAATTCAATGCTCAAATGTAGAGCTGAAAAACTGTACATATGGATTACTCAATTGCACTTTATTATTATTATTATTATTATTATTATTATTATTATTATCGGTTTTCCCTTCATATCCATTGTTTCCTGTTAATTTTAGCACCATTGTCGACATTGTGGCAAAGTTGTTTGTGATAAATGTTCCACTTATCGTTGGATACTTCCCTATCAAGGTTCATCACGTGTACGTGTTTGTTCAGTCTGTCATACTGATTTGTCTACAGAGAAATACAACTCACTCATTCGTAATAATCAACAGCAATATCAGTGTGGAAAAGAGAATAATCTATTCAATGTTACTACTTGTGTAACTAACAATAGAGTTGATGTTAGTAATGACGTGGCTGACAATTGTATAATTACACCAAGTAAGTTGTTTCAATAGTAATGATGAGTGAATTTTTCTATTTACATATTTATGTATGTATTTACTGTATTCATTTGTGCACTAATCAATGAAACTCTAAGTGTCTGCTCGTGTGTTAGGTTATGTTAATCAATGTTCCTAGAAAATGTTACCAAGATGCCGAACACTACCCAAGCTACTTTTATTTAATTAATACTTTTCAGAATCAACCTCAGTGTAATATGGTGTATACAAGTATGTTATTTAATTTGATACACTGGGTCAATCAGACATAGGTCAGATAGGTATTAAGAGATGCTAGTGGGTGCATGCTATTGATCGAACATATAGCTTCACTCTCTGAGGGACGTGCGTCTATACTTATGGATGATCTGTATATCTATTCTCGATTCGGTTAGCTAATGATGGCTTCCGATTCACATTTGACTTCACCGCTCAGGTCTCTGGTTTGGGTACGTATATAGGAAGTTCGTATATTAGTACTAGAATTGGATGACCGCACAGTATAATATAATTACATAAAAATATTCTACTGCACAGCTGTCTTGTCTTCTGACGCCATATGAATTAAGGGTCAACATCACTAGGGCTCTTCGTATCACTGCATATCGTCTAATCGATTTGCACTTTTCTACTTAATTTTAATAATCGAAAATTCACCCATCAAATTATAAACATCCTACTCCATAATGTAGTAAAATTCAAAATCCGATATATTTATGTTTCGTCCTAGTCTTATAAGTTAAGCACTTAAATTACTACTAATAATAATACTTTCCTGAAATCTTATAGAACTGCAAAGTTACTGGTAAGTGTTTTATAATTTATGTAACTAAACTAATCATAGAAATAAACTTTTGTGGTTGTATTTCTAAAGTATATTATGCGTAGCTGATTACAGACTGGAAAGAAGTTCTATATTTATTCGCTTCCAATAGGATAGTCCTGTTATACGATAACAACGCTTCAACAGTAATTGTTCCAAAAAGAGGGAAAGCAGCCCTTGACAAGACAGCTTTTGCTATTCCCTGAGAAATGTTAAAATTACAATACATCTAGTCTGTTTATATTACTGACCGTGATAGACTTCGGAATAAAAGAGAAAATAACTAGTCGGATGATGTAATTAATTTTCGTATTGGTTGATTAAACGTTTCCACTAATGTTTAGGACTGTAATTGATTAGTCTCTTATGGGCACATGTGCATCTTGTGCGGATTGCCATGATATTACTTTAAATCACAAGCTTTATGAGCAGAGATGGATGGTAACTAGCAGTGAAACCTTGAAGTGAAAATCAACTCTAGGATGCAAGTACATCCGGCTGACATATCCCAAGTAGGACGAAACGCGCATCCTGGATCCCACTACTAGCCACCATCCATATCTGCTTAGTCAGATGATTAATCTTAACGTAGTAAACATAAGATTTTTATTGGCTTACATTAAATCACTTACCTGTGTATTTAAAAATAGTCAGTGATTAACTTTCACCTGCCTTGGTAACAAAAGCGAACCAATCATTTTTGACTTGTTTTCCCTTCGATTAATTGTAATTACAATCTAATAAGTCTAAGTTACATGTCTTTTTCTTTTTAAATTTCCTATATTTTTATTACATTACTTAATGAGAAAGGTTACCTTAGGTAATTCTCGAACTACCACTCTAAGTAATTTAGTGGGAAGTGACTAAACGGTAAGTCTAAAATATAAAGCCAAATCAATGAAGGACGAGAAAATCTCTTCAGGATCACAACACATATATCAATCAATCATAATGTTTATCAAACCTTAGAGAAGCATGATATTGACCATCGACTACATTATGACTTGAACTACTTCAGATTGTTGTGGAAAACAACCACGTATGATTGTGGAAACGAAATGATGATGTACCTGTAAAAACTCATGATATATATTGGTATTTCGTTGCAATGGATATGGTATAAGAAAGCTAGTAAGAAAAGAATCTTTCTCCACCTATTATAAGCTGACAATAAAACAAATTATGCTGTGTTAGTGATGTATTGTGTCTCAGGAACCTAATGTCTTGCACGAGCTATGATATGTTTCATAAGAACCTGGTGTACTTTAGCACAAATACATTAAGAATGTGTTTTTTAACCCTTGATGCTAGTGGAGATGACTTTCAGTGGAGTCGGTAGATTACTAGATATCTATGGAACAGTATTACTCAAGCATATATGCTTTAGATGGAGGAAAGCAAAAGTGGACTAGCTAAGTATTAAACTTATCTAAATGTAGTAGGCTTTTGGCATATGGGATAGGGTTAAGGGAAGGATATTTGGGAAAATGCCGAATAAACTACCATAAATGCTCGTCCCGGTTATTAAGAGATATATCCCTTATGGCCCCACTATCTATACTGACGACTGGAGAAAGCTCAAATCTCTTAGATGGTTTAGATATTCTCATAGACCATTATAATATAATAAGCTTCACTATGTTGACCCGACAACTGGGGTTCACACAAACAACTCGGAAACAGTGCACAGCCGACTAAGAAATCATTAACACCTTTATAAATGGTCACAAAGAAAATGTTTACCGAGCTACATGGATAAATCACTTAACAGAATGGTTTTTAGGTGAAAGTCATAATAGCCCATAAAAAACTTGGAACAGTTCACTAGTAATATAGAAACATGTTGTTTACAAAATGTATCATTTCCTTTTATGAGATGATGAAGATTTGTAGATCAGGTGAATGATTTTGATGGAGTTTTGTTCTCCGAGCTGGATGGTTTGGTCGTGGAGCTTTCATCGTTCTTCTCAAGGACATTGTCAGCACAAACTTCTACCTGAAGTTTTTCTTTTATACATAATTTATTAAAATTTGCCGTTAACATCTCAACATTTTTCACCTGTACACTTAGTGCTTACCGATTAGACTTATTAGTTTATATGCAGCTGAGGAGAAAGCAACAAACCAGCTCTGTATTCATTTTATTCTGCAAATAATACCGTTCTCGTTTTCTTAATGTTTCATAAAAGGAAACCATTTGAATGAAGTTTTTATCCTTAATTTTTATACTTGATCGACTGTTTTCTTTATCTGTCTACTGCAATTTCAGCCTATCTTGGTGATGTAAATATGAATAATGATGAATTAGATACTGAAAGTGATACAGATTCAGATACCGCTGAGGTAAGCTCCAATTATTCCTATCATCAAAATGTCAACATTATCTGTCTATGGACAAAAAAAAATGCATGTAACACAGTAATAAAAAACCGGATCATGTGCTCGACTGTAAACCACACTATTTGGTATTATTATGACTTCGAAAAACCGAACTTTATGAATTGATGTTGGCTGTTGTAAAAGTAGGTTTAAAGAGAGAACTAGTGACATCCAAAACCAAAACTTAAAATCAATTCAATAAATTCAGTGTATGTTTATCTAAGTTGTGTTAATTGGTACAGACCGGCTGATTGAGGTCCACGCAATTATCGTGACCAGTGGTTGGACATGTTAGGTGATATGGCATCAAAATTACTCACAGTGGCACAGATACATCCTGGATTTCAATGTTATTTTATATCTTTTATTCCACTAATTCATTCTTTCCTGTTTCATCATATTTTATATCTGTAATCCTTTTTTATTATCACTGATACATCTACCACATTGGTATTAACCTTAATATTGGTCGGCTTTAGTTCTATATTAAATCATATTCACACAGTCCTACAGAAGGTATCTACATCGTTCTTCTTAGTGAGGTGTATTTTAGTCTTTTATTTTGTGACAAATCTGTGCTCAAAAAATGTTGCATTGCAGAAAATGACCATATAGACGCACTTGGTACGAAACGGATTGATAGACATTCGGGTTATTGGACTTATATATTAACTAATGCATTCTTTGTTATAATTGATTCATCTGTACCTTTTTGAAATGCGTTAGAGCTTAAAGCTGAGTTTCATGTGATACAGCTGAAGCTTTGCCAAGAAATGCTGAGATGGAGATAATCAATACTAAAACAATCTGTGAATTCAGACAGGGTCAGGTAGTGTAGGCATGCGTAAGCATAAACTCTTGACTATTTTCCAATAGTATTTCGACCTTCTCAGATTTTCATCAGCGTCTATCAATTGAAATCATGACATAAAGTTATAATCAAGTAAAAAAATTTTCCTTTATTATTTATTCATAAGTTACTTTGATACTTATGTTAACTAATCATAGTTAATTCGGTGAGACTATAATTTATGGACGACCGTTGAGCGACACCAAAGTAATTTCAAGAGTATCCAACTAATAACTAAGACCAAATGAGGGTTATAAACCACCAGTATGAAGAATTAGTATTATGATTTACAGTTGATGGTTAAGGTTCGAAATTACTGTTGTGTCTTGTGACTGCAGATTATGGAGCTGCGGATTATCGATCTGATCAATGACACGTAAAACACGTACGAGCAGCCAAGAGTCCTGATTGGCCCTGCTTCCCTGTCTAGCCCAGCCAGTTGAGTCCAGAACACAATTCTCAGCCTCTAAGATATGAATCGTTATATTTCAAACATACTCTGTTTATATACCAACCAAACAGACCACATCGTACCATAAAATAGAAAACAACATTTGTACAATATTTAACAAGTGAAATAAATACTGACCAATAGGGAATGTGCATTTAAAGTCCAAGGACACCATTAGACTTAATATGATAATTATTGGTATAGTTTTCCGAATATCCTAACAATTACATTCAAGGTTTTCATCACGAACTGGCGTCAACTATAATGTCAAAACTTTATTTCACCAAATGGATGAGTGAATTTCACGCCAAAATCCGAGACCTTTTTTATCTTATACCTGTTTGATTCATCTATAAATTATAATCTTACCGTTAATTCAATTAATCACTTGTGATTATGTTTACTATTTCATTTTAATGTATCATTCGATTGATTATTCACAGAACTAGTTTATTTTAATTATGAATTAAAATATTTTTTTTTCATTTGTTTCTAGGAGGACCAAGTTAACAAATTTATTCATAATTGATTTGTTTATCTAAACAATATTGTATTATTTAAATAGTAAAATAATCTGAAACAAACAACAACGACGACAACAACAAAATGAAAATATATTTACCTAATCTAAAAACTATGGAACTTTAATCTTGTTTTGTTTTTATCCACTTTCAATTTTATCGATTGTCAAACTATTAAGTTTGATCATGTGTTTGTGTGTGCGTGTGTGTATGTGTACTAAACTCATTGTTTGTTTGTTTTTATCTCCAATTTACTTCTTCTAAAACTTCCCCATGAATCAATAAATTGTTTTTTATTTATTTATTTTAATAATTATTATACCTATCTATTTATAATTTGTATATTTATCATTCTTTTATTGTTCTGTAATTTAATGATTATGCAACGTTTTTCTTATGTAATTGATCAAGAAGGAAATGATTTTCTAATATGTAAAATTATGCAAGTCGGATACAGCTTTCATTGATTATTGTTGATTTTTTTTGGTATTTGGCTCGAAATTTGATTAATCAAGAGAAGGGATGACTATAAATACTTTTCATGTAGGTAAATTATGCTAATACAAAGATGAATGTTATGTAATCCTTCTACGTTGCTCATAATTACACACTTGAGAATATCAATCATTTTTGCAAAGAAAAAAACAAACGAATGGTTAAGTATCATTTATATAATATTTGAAAGGTAATGATGTAATTTACTATTTAGGACTGGATATATTCAGTTAACAGAAAGGGTTGTGAAAAATAAGTATTGGTAGTATTTTTCGTAACATTTCGCAATGTGACCCTGTAATAAGGATTTTTGGGTTGACTGGAAGAGGATTTTCGGTGAAAATGATTGACTTTTAGATTTTTACTACTATAAATGAATAATGTGGATAAATTATGAAAACCGAGGATATAAAGGTTGATATAGCATCAGGTAAGCTTTTTCGAAGTAAATGACAAGTTCTGTACCAACCTTGTATCGACATTTATCTACCTATTACTCAGCTTGAGCATACCTACGATTTCTGAAGCATTCTCGTAATCGTTTTCAAATCTTTGTCGATCCTATTTCTAGCCCTCAACTGAACTATTGTGATCTCAATTAGATTGGTTACTCTAACGGGGCTACTGTTAGGAAGAACCAAGGATCAGCTTTAATCACACGATCCCTGTGCAACTGTCAATTAACTAAAAATCTTAGAAGTATATTGAGCGTCTGGTTTGGTGAATGATTATGCTGTGGATATAGGTTTATGATCTCAACTAGGTATATCCTTCGGTCATGTTAGCTTTCCGGGATACGATGCATTTATTGTTCCCTAGTTATGTATTTTCGTCATTGTTTAGCAAGCACTTCTCAGCTCACAGAAATATCAAGGGTCTTGATATAGTTTCGCATCCCAAATAGCTGGTAATGTTGTTGACGTTCGAGATAACACTTCGATAAGGTTTTCTGCTCCGGTATCTGACTCCAATTGATATGAACTAATAAATATGCCGTTTACGTAAATCTCCCGTATATTACATCTAAACTAACTCCGTTAGTGCAACGGCTGCAATATCAAGCCAAATACGGGTCGAATTAGATAAGTCTATTTTAGGCATTCGTTTACTCAGACAAACATTAAAATAAACGAAGGTAATCATGCCGACTCGCTATACTATGTGTTAAAAGCGTTAATATAGCTCAAAACAGATAATGTGTAGTGTGGCAAAGAAACAGGCATGGATAAGATAATGAGTGATCGACAAGTACACATAATGAGGATAAGCGCAGAATTACACGGGCATAAGGATAAGGTGTATGTGTGTACTGAACGTCACAACTCCCCTTTAAAAAAACAATTATTATGAAGGTGAGAATAACTCAATGTCACGTGCTGTCCGAGTTATTAAAGTCTGTTCAAAAGTAAGCTTATAATCGTACTAGACAGTACAAAGGTCAATTTTTATTGTAATATATTTCATGCTAAATTTCAGTACTGTTAATATGATATTGAAGTAACGTCTATGTGGAGAAGCTTCGGTATAGATGGATATGATTATTGCAGATTTATGAACAGTCTAGCGTTACTGTAATGCTAACACCATACACTCAATTGACCTTATTCTTTAGTAAAACACAGTGTGGTTGCGTTGACTACTTCAAAAGAAAATTTCGGAACACAGAAGTCAAGTTAAAGATTAACCAACATGAAACTTCTGTTTTCTACGTTGTTCCTGAAGCTTTGAATCTTACTTCAAATGCTGGGAGTCTGGTTTGATTATTAAAAGTCTGAAGGCGGTTTGTCAAAGCTTTCGGACAATGATATCTCATTGAAGAACATAATCATCTTGTTAAAAGTGAAAACACTGATAACTATGCTGTAAAAGCGTGATACTACAAATCGAATGTGAAAGTTTGTTGAGTTCGTTAACTGTAACTAATAGATTGAATTAGGACTAGAATATCAATATTTCTGGGTGCATATTTACGAAATTAAATTCAGTGATCAGTACAGTAATAACAGAAGCAATCGAACTTGAATGAAAATCAATGCGTACATCTGAATTGAATTAATAATAGTATTGGATGATTACCAAAATTAGAGCTCGAACTGTTCGTTCTACAATTATAGAGAAGAATTTGTTCATCTAATGAGAATATTATATATTTCCGACAGAGCATGTTTGATCTATAATTTACAACATTGATTCGCATGAAAGATGCTTTCCAATAGGGTTGTTAAATAGGTGGAAACAGTAAAAATAAAAGGCAGTACATTCGTTGCGACCATAGGAAACGCTCAACAGAACCAAACTCGGAATTGTTATGGTAGAATTCTGGTCCTGCTAAGCATTTATCCAATACAACAATTTAAGGATGTTATAGTAGTTATAAAGTAGATATAAAGAGCGCCTGGCATGAACTGTGACCTTGGAGGAGGTGTGGAGATAGGCCTAATAAACCTATTTTGTAAATAGTTTTTGATAGCTTTTGCATTTATTTTGTTTATTTCCACAATCTGTACATTTATCACTAAACGATTGTACTTGTTTTTTAAGTATGTGACCTTGATAACTAACTTCCTTCCGTTTTGAATTACACATAGCACGACATTGTTAACTGTGCATTAATAAATACACTCTCATACACACATGTCTCGTTCCATCATGCCTGTGAATATAATAACTAAACTATTGATTAACTATTAATTATATTTATAGACTGTTGTGACATTCCTATTGCATTCTACGTCGAGAAAACTGGCTGGAGCCATATTTACCTCATTGAAATTATGAATTATCTATAGTTGTGGATCTTTGGTACCAAGCACAACGGGACACGTAACAACCAGCTGATTTAAGTAACGTCCCTGAACTTTTATTTTGCGTTAATAATTTATAAGTTGTTTACTGTTTTATTATTTTTTGGGCGTAATGACTTTATTGCTATTCCTTTTTGGTTAATATACTGTTTGGTCCACCACAGAGGCGCACGTTAAGTTTATTTCTGGCCTAAGAAGCTCCATAGCTGTGCACTGAGAGCCTGATACTGAAAAAAAAGAAACAAAGAAGATGCAAAGCATTTGGATATAAACGCTAAACAGTTTGTGGTGAAACAGACAAAGGTATGATAACTTATTGGTTATTAGTAGATAAGACTCATACTGGCTATTGTTGCTTAACAGGCATGATCAATTTGATATAAGTAGTAAAATTAGATGTAGAGAACAAACATGTGATAGAAGATAGTTTTAAGTATACTAGTTCAGAGCACGGAACAACAATGCAAAAATCAACAAAATATGTTAATCAGGCCTGACACAATGTATGCGTCATGTGACACAGTGATATATTGTTAATGTAAGATATTATTCAACTTTGTTAAGGTTGCTAGGGTGTTAGGTCCCGATAAGCATAATGAATGATAACTTTTGGGATCCATTCAAGGACCAATACTAAACGTATATTTTTATCGTATAATTGTTAAATAACTAAACTATTCATATTCATCTTCCTCCTGTCATAAGCTTTATTTTGACCTATAAACTATTATTATACAACTTTCCATTCTTGAATTATTCCCTGTCTATTAACCACTACCTCCCACATTCACAGCCACATTTGGCCAAATTTTATACAAATCTTATTTTATATTTTATGCTACGTTGTGGACTGTTTGATTGATATATGAACTCAGTATGTTTGAAGCATAAGGATTCATATTGGAGAGGCTGAAACTGGTGTTCTTGACTTAACTGGCTGGGCTAGGCGGAAAGCAGGACCAATCAGGACTCTAGAGTGCTCGCACGTGTTTTAAGCGTCCTTGGTCCGATCGATAATTCGCTGCCTTTGATTGGCGGCTTTGGGCCATGACATAGGGACAGTATTAACGTAAATTGACAGTATGTATGTGGTTTTACTTAGGGAATTTACTAATAATAATGGCTAAACATTTAAAGTTTCTATAATCCCACTTGTGGAATAAGATACACTTACAGGTGCTAGAATATTTAATGCTTTTTCAGAGGATCGGTATGCATCAATGCAGCGAACAAAGAATGGGTACTATTACTAGTAATATACTCACTGTATTATCTGTACATGTACGTGTGATTCGCTTGATATTAACTATTACATTTGTAACACTATCTTATTTTGTTGTGTTTGTCCACATTTTTATTAATCATATACGTGATATATGTATATTGGTAACTTTTAGTAAGTCCATTGAACTACTTTGTTATTATTGAAGTTAAACATTAACACCGTTGGATGCCAGCTCAGTGGTCTGGTGGTTAAGCGTTCGTGCGCAAGACTGATAGGCCCTGGGTTCGAATCTCGCAGGGGGCGGGGTCGTAAATGCGCAGTGCTGAGGAGTCCCACAATAGGATGAAACGGCAGTCCAGTGCTTCCAGGTTTCCCATGGTGGTCTAGCTTCAAATGACTCATGATCTTAACCATTTAAATTACTATAATATCCACAAAACCCGTCTGATACTTTATTATTTGTATGCTTGCTATAATTTGGACATTTGACCCACTATGTAAAATTATGTGTGAGTCTGACTGAGCTCATGTCTGCACATCAATCTTTATCTCCCCCATTGGTTGTAAGCACAGACAATCAATAATTTATTCACGATCGATTAACACTAATAAATGTATATGGATTTTTAACACACTTTCACTGATTTCCTTGTGTGCTCGGTTTACACGCGCTTGCAGATTTTTACTAATCACTTACACTAAACTACCTCTACAACTGGTGTTCGGGCTTTTGAATAATAATACTACTAAGAGATTTAGCCTGCATAAATACTCAGTTAACGGGATACTATTTATTGGGGCCAGCCTCCATAAAGTTGATCACGTCGGGTTACGAAGTTTGTAGAGGATAATTTCCGCTATATCTGTGCTTACAACCAATGAGGGAGATGAAGATTAATGTGCAGACATGAGCTCAATCAGACTCACACATAATTTTACATAGTGGGTCAAATGTCTAAATTACAGCAAGTACACAAATAATAAATTATTTCAATAGGCTAACTACCAACTATCCATTTAACCATCGTTATTATGATTACTAACAATATTATTATCATTAGGCGTTGCATTATTGTTGCACACTTATTTACATCAGAAAACACAAAGTCCTTGTTAATACTAATAAGATATATTCCCAGGACGACTGGAGAGGATAACGAAAACGAAGACAAGAGGACAGAAGTAAGTTATTTATATTTGTGTATATTTATTATTTAGCCAGAACTCTTTACTTCCTTACTTCCTTACTTCATAATACTGATATTAATAACAATGGTAAGTCTTGCTAATTGAACGCTATATTCAGTTCCTAAGCTATTCTCGTAACCCCCAAGCTAGAACTACACAGCGACCTGAACACGAGAGAAGAGGCGCAAAATATCCGAGAAGCACTTTACTGTAAAGGTTCGTTTTAGTACAGAAAATATAGGGTTTTTATAGTATTTTAGATGTCCTTGGGTTTCCCGAAAATTCTGGAAAGCTACTAAACATAGTAGCAGTATAGTAATCAGCCAATCAGAAACTATACATATGACGTTTTACTTTCTTGATGTTTCTCGCTAAACTTCAATTGAATGCTGATTGGACAAAATGCTTCTAAGTGATTCTTGAGCCTTTCTTGTCTTCTGAGAGAAGTTTTCTGGATCACCTCAACAAGTAATAATAATATTTTTGATTGAGATCATGAACCGATTGATGTTAGACCACCACAATTGGAAACCTGGAAGCACTAGACGGCCGTTTCGTCCTATTGTGGGACTCCTCAGCAGTGCGCATCCACGATCCCGCTCGCGGGATTCGAACGCAGGCCCCTCGGTCTCACGCGCGAACGCTTAACCAACTGGACCACTGAGCCGGCATCCAATGATAATAATATGCCAGTTTACAGGCAAGATCAAGTTGTTACAAATGACACAGACTTTACTTTAAAAAGTTACTCAGGTTGATATATTATAGAGCACATTGGCTATATAAAAATGAGGTAGATTTTCATGCATTAAAATATAATCGTTAGTAAGACTCTAATGTTCTGTAGTGGCTTTGCTTCTTTAATCGACCACCTCGACAACCGTTATAATTTAAATCTCAACGGTGTTTATAATCAGAAGGCAATGAGGAGCGGCAACTACAGTTTATTTACGGGTATCACAGACCACAAAGCTTTAAGCACATCTAGCGAGTTCTAAGCGGAGAGGTGAATAAATATGTACGAGCAATTACATAGGCAAATTTATAGTCAAACTGTATAAGGGCGCAGCAATGCAAAGCAGGGACTAATAATAGGATTCGAGTTCATACACACATAGGGAGGAGGATGAACCTCGAGCGGGTTGAGGCGCTTTGCGGAGGTTGCGTGTTTGGTCGAGCATCAATGGAATTAAAGCCCTGAACAGTTATTCAAAGACGCCAACTCTAAATTATTATTTTGTGCTTCTTGATAGTGATCCAAGATAAATTATGGAGGTATTAGTGGTGACGCAGAGTTAAGTCATATATTCCACATGTTCTTAGTGGTTCATTATTTATTTACTTATTTTAACATATAAACATTGGTACAAGGAGGCACCAAATATATATGCCCTAAACAACATCAATGAGGTTGTGAAGAGATAGAGAATGTACAGTGTGTATGATAAAAGAACAGTAGCGAACAAGACTTAGTGTGTCAGAGTGAAATTTTAATGATAATAATTGGGGGAACAGTTGAGTTAACAAAAATATAACTTGGAATAACTCTTTCAACTTAAGAAGTTATGTTCTCTTTTGTGGAGAAAGTAAAAGAAAGTCACGGAATGATCGCTACTGGCTTTTATCCTGAACGATTTCTGATAAAATTTCAAGCCAATATTTCTCACCATCTCTAGGACCTCAACCAGGGAGTCGGTGGTAGACAACAAGAGGGGAAAAAAGGAAGGGCGAGAAGCAGAACGGACAGTGGTTAGGATGATTGAAGTTTGGTCATTTTTGATGGAATAATTAGGGCATGACTATGTAGCGCCAGTGAAATTCGACTGAGCCCTAGCCAACTCATCCTGAAGTTGGGTCATTGATTACCGTACAAATCATCGATCCTCGTCAAGGTCAGGGACAACCAATCGTACGCTATGGACTGGTCTATGCGGCAGTGGTCTTACATTCGCTTGTATCTACTTTAACTAATATATTTCTGTAATAACGTCCTCTGTGTTGTACTGTCTTTAAAGCATCTATAGTACCTTGATACGGCAATGGGGTAGTCCACGTAAGGTGCTGACCACGAGGTGTGACTTCGACGTTAACTGGTTCGTCACACCATTCCCGTCTAATTCGAATAGGCCTCCAATCATTTCGACATAGATCATCTACGTTGGTGATCTACAACTCATTCTCTTTTATTAGATCCATTTCCAAGTAAATACATTTCACCAAGTTGAAAAAAACAAGCCAAAGTACGGCTTTGAATGGACGAAGGATTGTACAAATCGGAGTGATTTAAAAGAGCTGAAAGTTTAGTTCTGTGCATTTTTGAAATTTAACAAAGAAAAAAGTGTCCGGATATCAACTGTCTTCTTTTTCGTCGAAATTTGTATAACTCGTTTTTATTGTTATAACTTTTGTAGAGCTACGAAGAACTCCTATTAGGCGTGATTGTCCAGTTTTTCTTGCAATAGGATTTCTCGGTAGGGGGTGAAACTAATTCAAGCTTACAGAAATAAGTCAAGCATAAGAAATTAGCATCAATAACATTGGCTCGTGGCATCCCGCTAGACCATAAGGAGCCGTAATTTAACAAAATGTTCTGCTCTCCAGGCATGAGTTGATTGGAGTTGTCTCCGCATTATGTTTGCTGGCCAGCAACATCTTCCTTCTTTTGGGCTCTCTCGTTTGTGCTATGCCTGAATATTACCCTAATCCAAGCCCTATGTTAATCACCTTGTTGGAATACACTGTCTCCACTAGTTTCACGTTAAAAGCAAATGAGACAGCTAAAGTATTTGTATTGTGAGTTAGACGTCCAGTTAGTAAATCACACTACTATCAAGTTAACTAATGGTATCAGTTATAGTATACTGGTCAGATAATACGTGGTTGATAGATGATAAGGACAGATAGCTAAGCAAAAAATACGATGGCAGGGTTTACGTTTGCAAAATTTACGAGTAAGACGAGGAGTAAGTAGGAAAACACTTTGAATGCTAGAAATAATAAAAAATAAATATGTTAAACCAATAATTTAAAATATTCTGAGCTTATTGTGATCGGCCATAATTGAGCTACACTTACAAGGTTAGTGAGTTATCTTTCTACAAACTGAACTGGAAACTCCATAAGATATGTTAGTTATCGCATCGAAATCCACTGTAGACAATGGCATGTAAACGTTCAGACATAATTATTCAAATTGTGTGATTACATATGTTTTGAAGGTTCATGATTAAGATCCTGTCAGTATTGCATTGGGTTTTATTGAGTAGTGGTCCAAGGTATTTCTAAGGCCAAATGTGTGCAGCACCATCCATAGTAAACAGCATATCATGGAGATAAAAAGAAACATTAGGGGAAATGTTTTTTGATAGTTATGAAAAGGAAGTGCAAAGTATAAACCAAAGGGAAATTAATAAAGCATGGTGTTGGTACTGCAGCAACTCCGCCTGGAGTCCCTCCGGGGGCTACTGCCGGTCCCAAGCCCGGATAAAGGAGGAGGGTTGGGCATGGGGTTAGCGTCCCCATCCCGTAGAAAACTAACTCGCTAAAAAAACGCTAACCAGAAAAAATTATTCAAACCTTTTAAACTCTGCCCTGGGAGTCAGAAGGTCTTCATTTAGAAGAATTATGACGCCTCATGATGAAAGCCGAATTCCTTCGGAAGTTACGAGGCCGATGCCCCTTCTGACAACCAGAGCGACCATTTATTTAGGTACATGGAATGTTCGTACAATGTGGGACACCGGAGAGCCTTCCAAATTGCTGCAGAAATGAGAAGATACAACCTAGAGGTACTTGGGATCAGTGAAACACATTGGACACAAGTTGGACAACAACGACTAACTACAGGAGAGCTCCTGTTATACTCCGGCCATGAAGATGAAAATGCACCACATACACAAGGAGTTGCATTGATGCTGTCCAAACAAGCGCAAAATGCGCTTATAGGATGGGAATCTCATGGACCAAGGATCATCAAAGCCTCGTTCAAAACAAAGAAAGAGGGTATTTCAATGAACATCATCCAATGCTATGCGCCTACCAACGACTACAATGAAGACGCTAAAGATCAATTCTACAATAGGCTGCAGTCAATCGTCGAGAAGTGCCCAACAAAGGACCTGACTATTCTGATGGGAGATTTCAACGCCAAGGTTGGAACGGACAACACTGGATATGAAGACATCATGGGACGACACGGACTGGGAGAAAGAAACGAAAATGGTGAGAGATTTGCAAATCTATGTGCCTTCAATAAACTGGTCATAGGCGGCACCATATTCCCACATAAACGCATACACAAAACCACATGGACTTCACCGGATCACTCTACACAAAACCAAATCGACCATATTTGCATCAACAAAACGTTCAGGAGGACTATAGAGGACGTGAGAACCAAGAGAGGAGCTGATATAGCATCAGATCATCACTTGCTGGTCGCCAAGATGAAATTGAAACTCAAGAAGCACTGGACAACGGGGCGGACAATATCACAAAAGTTCAATACGGCCTTTCTTCAGGATACTAACAAACTCAACAAATTCAAGATAGTCCTCAGCAACAAGTTCCAGGCCTTTCATGATCTACTCAATGGAGAAGGAACTACTGTGGAGAGCAACTGGAAGGGGATCAAAGAGGCAATCACTTCAACATGTCATGAGGTCCTGGGTCACAAGAAGCACCATCACAAGGAATGGATCACTGTTGATACACTGGATAAGATTCAAGAAAGGAAGAACAAGAAGGCAGCAATCAATACCAGTCGAACAAGAGCAGAAAAAGCCAAGGCACAAGCTGAATACACAGAAGTAAACAAACAAGTGAAGAGGAGCATCAGAACCGACAAACGTAAATATGTGGAAGATTTAGCAACGACGGCGGAAAAGGCTGCAAGAGAAGGAAACATGAGACAATTGTATGACACGACAAAGAAACTCTCTGGAAATCGCCGCAAACCAGAACGACCAGTGAAAAGCAAGGAAGGCGAGGTAATCACCAACATTGAAGAGCAACAAAACAGGTGGGTAGAACACTTCAAAGAACTCTTGAATCGACCAGCTCCACTGAACCCACCCAACATCGAAGCAGCACCCACGGACCTCCCAATCAATGTTGGCCCACCAACAATTGAAGAAATCAGCATGGCCATCAGACAAATCAAGAGTGGCAAAGCAGCAGGACCGGACAACATCCCAGCAGAGGCACTAAAAGCAGACGTAGCGGCAACTGCAAGGATACTCCACATTCTCTTCAATAAGATTTGGGATGAGGAACAAGTACCAAAAGACTGGAAAGAAGGACTTCTGATCAAAATACCGAAGAAAGGCGATCTCAGCAACTGTGATAACTACAGGGGCATCACTCTTCTCTCAATACCGGGAAAAGTCTTCAACAGGGTATTGTTAAACAGGATGAAGGACTGCGTAGACGCCCAACTTCGTGACCAACAGGCAGGATTCCGTAAGGATAGATCGTGTACAGACCAAATCGCAACTCTACGGATCATTGTGGAACAATCAATTGAATGGAATTCATCACTCTACATCAACTTCATTGACTACGAAAAGGCATTTGATAGCGTGGACAGAACAACACTATGGAAACTTCTTCGACACTACGGCGTGCCTCAGAAGATAGTCAATATCATACAGAATTCCTATGATGGATTACACTGCAAAATCGTGCATGGAGGACAGTTGACAAAGTCGTTCGAAGTGAAGACCGGTGTCAGGCAAGGTTGCTTACTCTCACCCTTTCTCTTTCTCCTGGTGATCGACTGGATCATGAAGACGTCAACGTCTGAAGGGAAGCACGGGATACAATGGACATCTAGGATGCAGTTGGACGATCTAGACTTCGCAGATGATCTGGCCCTTCTATCCCAAACGCAACAACAGATGCAGGAGAAGACGACCAGTGTGGCAGCAGCCTCAGCAGCAGTAGGTCTCAATATACACAAAGGGAAAAGCAGGATTCTCCGATACAACACAGAATGCACCAATCCAATCACAATTGACGGAGAAGATTTGGAAGATGTAAAAACCTTTACGTATTTGGGCAGCATCATTGATGAACAGGGTGGATCTGATGCAGATGTGAAGGCGCGGATCGGCAAAGCAAGAGCAGCATATTTACAACTGAGGAACATCTGGAACTCAAAGCAACTGTCAACCAACACCAAGGTCAGGATTTTCAATACAAATGTCAAGACAGTTCTACTGTATGGGGCAGAAACCTGGAGAACTACGAAAGCCATCATCCAGAAAATACAGGTGTTTATTAACAGTTGTCTACGCAAAATACTTCAGATCCGTTGGCCGGACACTATTAGCAACAACGTACTGTGGGAGAGAACAAACCAGATCCCAGCGGAGGAAGAAATCAGGAAGAAGCGCTGGAAGTGGATAGGACACACATTGAGGAAAGCACCCAACTGCGTCACAAGACAAGCCCTCACATGGAATCCTGAAGGCCAAAGGAAAAGAGGAAGACCAAAGAACACATTACGCCGAGAAATGGAGATAGACATGAGAAAAATGAACAAGAATTGGATGGAACTAGAAAAGAAGGCCCAGGACAGAGTGGGTTGGAGAATGCTGGTCAGCGGCCTATGCTCCATTGGGAGTAACAGGCGTAAGTAAGTAAGTAAGTGGGACTGCAACATATACAGTATGAAATTACAGAGGCCATTGGTGGGTTAAGTATTTGGTGTTTGGGAAGTGGCCACTAGGTGTCAATCAGTTATTTATTAACAAGCTTAAATGTTAGGTGGTCCAAAGTCAAATGAAGCTTGGCTTTGGTGAGCTCCATCAAGCACGTAAGGAACTCTGGAATGATCCATAAATCAGTTAAGAGATTCAAATTCAGCAAACGTTTCATTCGACCGGGTGTTTACTGATAACCTATTACAGAGACTGGCGTAGCGTGCGACAGAGAAAGTTTATTTTGATCCGCTTGATGTTCTTGAGATCTTTAGTTCAAAATCCTGATTCCGAAGGTTATAATCAATATTTTTAGAAACTTTCAACGCACCATAGTTTACTTTAGTTCTGTGATTTAGAATTTTGAAAAGAAAGGTAAAGTTTAATTTCACTTACTGATACGGTATCAAGCTTCCATGCTTCACATCCATCATTATGCGATTGGTCTGACGTGATAAGTCTTATGAAATGGCGTCGAACTTTCCCAATTTTACCTTATATGAAGTCATTTTGGATTCGTTTAGATAGAAATTACGATTGATAAACCCAACGAATCAATGGGCTTTAGAGACTTGGAATGTCGCCTGGTCGGCGAATAAATGGCTTGTGCTACATTTCTTTCCTGAATCATAAATACTACTTAGTTTTCTAGATTCTTACTTGTCCAGCTGCAAGCTTATCTGTGGATTAAACGTGCCGAAATACAGGTTGTTAAATCTGTTTTACGCTCTATGTCCTTATTAACTTTCATTCGACCCTTTGGTATACTGTCTTGCACTAGGTATTGGTATTCCGTAAATGGTTGTATCTATAGTAATTTCTACGAGTATGTTGTAACGCAAGTTTGTCGTGTATTATTCTGAAATATTCACACACACATCTATAACATTTATTGTATTTATCATCATAATTACTTCGTCTCAATCATTGTAGCAGTTATTCGCAATTTTGTGCAATCGTTAAATCTTTCTTTAAACGCAACAGCTTCCATATTGCTTGCTGCTAGTTCCCTTTCCGCTCGTTGATAAACCACTATTAAGTTTAGATAAAGCCAACGACTGTCATTTTGCACTATCTGAGCCTTTTTACTTCAGAGAAAAATCACTGTAAACGCCAAAGACACCACACAAACTGAGGTTTGTAACCTCGATTTCATGAGTATCTTAATTGGGTGACTTGGACGCTTCGGTAGACTTGACAGTTCTCTCTTTTTGTTCAAACTGGTTTGAATCCTCTCAGTAACGTACTTTGGTCTGAATTCGGTTCAGTTAATTTGGCCTTGTCAGGCCAAAGATCAGGAAAGTGAAGTATAATACGGACAATTAAAAGGAAATAGATTGTCTGACTGCTGAAAATATTCTTCCTTCTACCTGTTAGGTAATGATAAGTCGTGTCGATTGAACGCTATATTAGTTTCCTAAGCTATTCCGGTAACCCGCAGTCTAGAACTACACAGCGACTTGAACACCAGAGAGAAGACACAAGTATGAGAGAAAATACTTTATCCCAAGGTTCAGTTTATTACAGAAAATATAGGGTTTTTATAATATATCTAAATGTCCTTGTGTCGCTGGAATATTCTGGAACGCTACTAAACATAGTAGCACTGTAGTAGCCAACCAATCAGAGCTTCCGCATGTGACGTTTAGCTACCTCTATATTTCTGTCCAAAAAACTCCAAATGAACGCTGGTTGGACGAAACACTTCTTAGTGTTTCTTGATGCTTGCTTGTCTTTTGCAAGCCATTTCTGTATCACCCCAACAGGTATATTCATTTACTTCTTTAAATCTTGTTTTTTACATTATGAAACCAAACCGCATAGATACTTTCTATACGCTTTCGCCCAATTCTGTAGACATTTATCCTGTACTATACCCTTCTCGATGCCTATATTCCTGTTAGATAACCATAATTCATACTATTATCACTTAAAGCTTTGCATCAATGCCTTACACAAATACATTGTTTCGTAACCGCCTGATAGGCTTATAAGATTGCAATTAAAGAAATAGCATGTACCAACAGCATACGAAACTGAGCACTGCATGAGATATGATAATTTACCTACGAATAAACCTTATTAAGTCAAAAGGAAGGAGAGTGGTGTTACTAACCAGCAAGCATTGATGTTGACGGCAAAGAATTCAATTCACCCATGACTTTTTGGAAAGACATTTTGGTGTTTTTACACTCTTTATGATCGAGTACAATGCGAACAATCGGTGATACTGAGGTTGTTTTCCTGCGCCCATTACTCGGACTCAAATTCCCAACGTTTTCTTGAAGTCTCTACTCTACTAAGATGACATTAAGCATACTTACTCAGACTTTTACGAAATAAAAAAACAGGCAGTGCTTCATAACACTTTATTCTATGTTGATGCGATTTCCATCCTAAAAGCCGGCCTTCTTTATTCCAAATTTGACTCCCCTTCCATCAGTTGAACGGATTCTACCTTGTTACATATCACAACTCATTGTTCTTCATGTTCATGCCGAGCTCCCTTAATAACACTTTCAGCTTGTAAAGAACAAGGGACATGTAACCTTAGTTTTAGTAATTTTTTGAATCATTCAGTAGCGGTTTGATCGACCCATCCTCCTGCTCGAAACCAGTCTTAGGTTCTGAGCGTTCACTCTTATTGATTCTACGACAGATAACTGACTTGCCTCAGCTTTTAATTTCACTGCCACTTTAAAGGCAGGTTGAGTTTTCTTTAATATGTTGTGTCGTTTCTTGTTCTTGATCTGTACACTTTCACATACCTTCGTTGCAGTGGCAACCACAGTCCCATTAAACTCACCGTGGGATTCTGGAAGATAACGGACGAGTTATGGCGTCAGTTTTTTCCTGACAGAAACAGGCCTAGCCTTCTAATTGTTTTCTTATGTGTTTCCTGCCGACTACCATTTAGATAACATGTGACAGTAAACTTCATTTCTTGTGTTTTTATTTGGGACAGACCGCTTTGAAGTTGGTTTTTCCTCTTTGATCCATGTAAGTTAACCGTTTCTGACCTTATTTGAGGTGACATCACATCAATCTATCTATCGATAGAGTGAGTACTGTCCGACGTGTCTGGCCCTAGTCTGCTACTATGCTTTTGGCAGCATTCATCTTTGAAATGACTTAGGTTAAAAAGCTGTGTGCGTTCGAGCAATACTGCCGCCAAAACCACACGCAGCGATTTTTACTGAACTTTTGGAAAGCCGCGGGCGTTAGATTCGTGCAAACTTCATAGTACCATCTCTTTTCATTCGTCGCACTGTATGACAGTCTCGAAGAGGTGTCACAGCCTGTGCATCGGAAACTACTTTTCCCACACAGTGTTACGTCCAACGTTTTCCTCGCTTCCGTTATTAAAAGCCGTATATCGATCTATTTGCAAATTTAAAACAAAATACGCATACATCATACCGGATAAACCATGTCAATATATTGTTCTTCCTACTTTACATTCAGGAACGCACTAATCGTCCTAGGAATTCATACTAATGGTCACTTGGGAAGAAACGTGAACTCATCAGAAACACTCATGAAACACTTGCAGCGGTAAATAAATCCCACAAATAAATGGCTCTGTAAGTTTTCGACATTGGATGCTGACCACATGTTTTAATGGACACACCTAGCTGAAGGCGCTCGGTCATGCATCCGCACCAGATCACGAGTGGGAACGCCGTGCTCAACAACCCCTGCAATCGCAAGCCAGATTAGATCAGACGATCCTCGATATATTGATAGCCTATCAAATATATCTTCGAACCTCCCGTTTCTGTCTTTTGATTTCCCTTGGTGGGCACGACTCATAATAGAATGTGTTACTGGTTAAAGCGTTGTCAAACTCTGAATACCTGTGGCATCTTCACACTAATCAACTAGAATGGAAAAACAAACTTGTTAAATTTCACTAGGAGATTAGTGTCTTGAACAGTATTTGTGAATACAAAGAAGGAGCGTTGCTCAAACTCAGCTAAAAGTTATTATTTTTGTTCGTTTACATTGAATCATTAGGAGTGTTTGAATACTTCACAGCGTAGTTCAAGGTCTGGTCTCGGCCTTTTGCATTTGCAAAAATTCCGCCTGAAATAAAGTTTCTGCTTTATTTATTAAAACTTCAATAAGATGAACACATTGGCAAAGTAAGTGTTACCCATGCCTTAAGTTTTACTCAGTCCGCATCGACGGGTTTATGGTTTAATCAGACGAACTAATTAGATTCAAGATATGCCTTGGTTTTTCTGAGTTCATCCGTCCAAGCTGTATACATAGCTTAAGGTGTTATAGCGTTAAAGCTGATGTTAGTTAATGACATTAATTTCGACTCTTACTACACACTTACAGCCTAAACTCTATTCGGAATCCCCACATAAATTCGTTATTCTATTAAGACCTAGCTGGGTTAATACCTATTATGTAAATTTGTTTTTAAAGGTCACTTCAGTATGTCCTCAATAACGTCCCCAAATTATGGTCTCACTGAACTTTCAAAGTAAGCAAGACGGTGAGAAAGAGGACATTCCTCAAGATAATTCGATTTAAATATATGGAAAATACACCAAACTGTCTGGTTTCCTGGATTTTTCACACAAATAACTGGACATTAAACCACCTGTTGAGGTAAGGGGTCCCATTTGTTGATCCAAATAAAAAGTCGGTAGTCGTCTGGGCTAGTAACTGTTTTGTAGTTTCCTCGTGAAGTCTTTGTCCTTAAAGACAACTAAAGTGAGGGTGTTGTTCACAAAAATCTTATTAAGTAATTTATAGACTCATGAAGTCTATTCTATTCCTTTCGTATGATGAGGGGAATAGATTCAGTTTTTCTAGTCCCGCATCAAACTACAGCTTCGCAATTCCAGAAATCAACTTAGTTGTCGTTCTATAAAGCTCTTCCAACCGGAGTTAATCTCTTCCGGATCCCCACCACCCGAAAATCTTCAATTCTAAATTCCTTTTCCCACGCATCTATTCATAGTCATAATTTTTCAGATTCCCGTCATTTCACACGGTCATTGTGTGACCGGTACTTCCTTTAAGTTTATTTCGTTTTCACGGTATTGGATACCTTTTATTCAGAGATTTAAATATCACCTTCGATAGCTTGGTTTGATTGTCTTCTAAGTATGTCTAGCTACCTAGTTTATAAACCTTTGGCAGGGTAACTCCAAAGATATCTAGAGGCATTAGTTCGCTAAGTAGACCTTTTAGTAACTTCGTGCTTAAAACGAGTTTCGGCCTCAGGTTTTTCATTCTCCTTGACTCTATAAAATTCATTTATTTAAACATTGGTACAATGAGGCACCAGGTTTGTATGCACCACTTCTTCATTTGATTTGTGTGAGTACCGACGTACTGCCGGGCGCCCAAATCGAGGCAGGTAATTTTCTTAGGGGGCCACTCCCCTGGCCTTTAGCAGTCAGTCAGTCAGTCAGTAACAACGTAGAACTTCGTACGTACGTACATCAGTTCGAGTTGCCACACCACATTAGCACACAGATGCAGTGGTCGATTCAAACCCCGTAGTAGTAGAGGTAATAAGAGTATAAGCAGTAATCGGGAAGATTAGTGTTTGGAGATATTACTTAAAGAGTATAATACAGTGAAATAAATTTGAGAGGAAAAAAGAGACAAGGAGGAATAAGGAGATCGAAATTTGGGAGAACAGAAAGAGTGTATGCACCTGCGCCATTTCAAAAGATTTTGAGCCATGTCATTCAGGGTCTCTAACCATCGGTTGCTATCATCTCGCGGTCCCCAACCAGGTAGTCTACACCTCCTGACATGACTCAGTTCACTTGTCAGTGACTTCATGGACTTGTGCCATGTTTTGGTTTGGCCGCCCCTAGCTTTCTTCCAACATACTCCTATACCACTGAACATCGAGGCAGTCGGTCGTTGGGCATACGTAACACGTGTCCCAGCCATCTCAACTGATGAAGTTTCACTACGTCATCAATTGATTTGCCATCATTACCTAGTACCCGTTTCCTAACAACTGCATTACTTACTCGATGGTCCCACGATATACGAGCAATATTTCGAAGACACCTATGATCAAATACTAGTAACCTACGAATATCCTCTACTCTTACCTGCCATGTTTCACTGCCATAAAGTAGGACGGAACGAACTGCTGCGCAGTAAACACGTCCTTTGGTTGATAGACGGATATCTCGCCTACGCCATAAATGACGCAAGTTGGTAAAAGCTAGTCGAGCCTTCTGTATCCGTGCTGAGATTTCGTCATACACCAGACCACAAGGGCTGATGAGACTTCCAAAATAAGTGAAGCGGTCGACACGCTCAACTACTTCACTCCCTATCATTAGTTCGGGTGTTGATGCAACCCAATCCTGAAGCAACATTTTGCATTTCGAGGGGGAGAATCGCATCCCGAACATGCTTGCATTGTTGCTTGGAGTGGTCAGAAGACTCTGCATTTTGTCAGCGTCTTCACCAAATAGAACTATGTCATCGGCATATTCCAAGTCAACAAGTGAATCTCCTTGTAGAAGTTCAACCCCTGGAAATTTAGATGAGTAAAGTGTTATCTCTAAAAGTACGTCAATGACAAAGTTAAACAAGAATGGAGAGAGTGGGCAGCCCTGACGAACACCACTTGAGGTAATCAATTCTGATGACAATTCGACCAGCTGTGTTCGAGTAGAGAGCCTTT
This sequence comes from Schistosoma mattheei, assembly GCA_944470405.2. Taxonomy (NCBI): domain Eukaryota; kingdom Metazoa; phylum Platyhelminthes; class Trematoda; order Strigeidida; family Schistosomatidae; genus Schistosoma; species Schistosoma mattheei. The sequence continues at coordinate 36,989,745 of OX103944.1, forward strand.
ATAAGGTTAATGTACTTCTTTGGTACTCCTTTCAGTGACAAACACTGCCATAGAACCTTACGATCAACAGAGTCGAATGCCGCCTTAAGGTCGAAAAATACTACCATTGTGGGGCGTCTGAACGTATGTCTGTGTTCTAGAACCTGACGTAGTGTGAATATCTGATCTATACAACCACGTCCAGGTCGAAAACCAGCCTGATTTTCTCTATTCTGCTCTTCACGAGCTTTAGTTAGGCGTCGAAGTATTATTGAAGCTAATATTTTAGACACTATATTAGTCAAACTGATTCCTCTGTGATTGTCACAAGAGGACTTTTGTCCTTTCTTATAGACTGGCACAATCAGTGATTGAGACCAGTCAGATGGGATTACGTCCAGTTCCCAAATTCTACCTAAGACCTCAGTTAATCTCACTGCTAATACTGGACCACCATCCTTAAAAATCTCAGGAGTAAACCTGTCAGGGCCTGCTGCTCTCCCTCGTTCCAGATTTCCTATGGCTTTTTCAACTTCATAAAGAGCGGAGGACCTACATTAACTTGCCATTCAGGTTGACTAGATATCGTGGGAAACCGAAGTGTGGCTGAAGGCCAGTTGAACTGATCCCTAAAGTGTTCTGCCCATCGATCCAATCTCCTGGATTGAGAATGTATAATATGTCCATCTTTCTCTGAGATTGTTTCGCTAACAGTCGGTTTCCTAATACCGGTTTCCTTAACAAGTCTGAACAATTGTCTGCTATTACCTATTGCCGCTGCCTTTTCCATCTCTCTTGCTTTCGCTACCCACCACTGTTCACGATCATTGCGTAGACTTCTTGTCAGCTTGCGCTTAAGCTGACTCCGCTCTTCATTATGTTCAGAGCCAGGTGGAATGAGTTTCCGAGCATCTATCAGTGCGATAGATGCTGCTGAGATCCAGTGTTGCTCCCTAACCTTCTGGTTTACCTTACTAGCAGATATCACTGCTGTTTCCACAGCTTTTCGGATATCATTCCATGCTGCCTCGGGGTGGGCATCACATACATGGCTGCCTAACTGTTTTCCTAGTTGTTCCTGAAATATACTCTTAGCTTGACTATCATTAAGTAGGGCCCTAAGAGGTTTCCTTGCAGTGTCTTTCCTACGTCCAGTAAGACGCAAGCAAATACGCGCTCGCACTAGAGCATGATCTGAATCTAAGCATGTGCTCCAGAATGAGCGACAGTCTTCTATCGAGCCCCTCCATCGGTGGCTGATAGCGATGTGATCTATTTGGGTCCAACGTTGGGACGAATTTGGGGATCGCCATGTTAAAAGATGTTTTTCCTTATGCTTAAAGTTAGTGTTTGCAAGAAAGAGGCGGTTATCTGAGCATAGCTGCAACAGACGGTCGCCATTATCTGTTCTTTGAGCCACGACACTATAAGATCCACCCAGGTGTCTCTCCTTTTCGCTTAGTTTACCTACTTGAGCATTAAAGTCACCGGCCACTATTACTACATCCGAGCACCTAGCTTTTCGGAGAAGGTCGGAAAGCTTTCTGTAAAACTCATCTTTTACATCATCTGAGCTGCAGTCAGTGGGAGAATAGGCAGAGACGACGAAGAGGCAACGACGAGTGTCCCTATCTTTCTGAGTCCTTACTGTTCCGTTTAGTCGGACAGCACACAAACGACTGTCTACTGGGATCCAGTCTAAGAGAGCTAGTTCTTCCCTAAGACTCAGTGCTGTACCGATGCCGGCGAGGCCACGGGAAGCAGCATCAGGGCTTCCAGATACACGAAGCGTAAATCGAGTTGGTTCTTTATTTTGGCATGGTGAGGTCAAATGAATGACGCTACTCGGATCCTGTATGCGCGTTTGGGAGACGCAGCACACATCGATGGCGCGAGATTCTGAAGTCCTAGCTAAGTAAGCCTGTTGTCCTATTTGGCACAGTGTTCGAATGTTGAGAGCTCCTACGTGTAGTTTAGAGTGTGGTTTCAGGAGACCAGGAATAATGTTCCGCGCACTCGAATCGTTTGCCCTAGCGATGCGAGGTGATAAAGGGATGTGAGAATGGTTAATCGTAAAGATAAGATATTTATTTGAAGGTGTAGGAGGGATTTGAATATGACCGACTTGGTCTCGTATGCTTCTAACAGCCATCTCGTTGTATCCAAGCATCCCTTCTGGAACAACCATATACTATACCTTTTAAGAGCTGCAGGTGTTAAATTAGTGCAAACTTCGTGGTACCACCCTTTGCACCCATCACACTGCATATCACTATCCACTAAGTATTCATAATTTGAGTGTTGACAATTACTTCTTTTACACTATCCAGTCATCACCTAACTTTGAAGAAAAAAGGTTAAAACGAATAACCAAAGTATTTGGGCAAAAAGTTAAAAGAAAAGGAGCCATGAACTGTTAAGTTCAAAAAGTGAAATAAACAGAAAAACTGTGGCACCCAATAGGATTCCGAAGGTAAAAAGTCTCTTTTGATAAAAGGACGATACTCTTTGTAATACTTTGAATGAAACTAATCCATATAAAGTGAAATAGTAGCCTTGATACTTAATAAACTGTCAAGGCATAACATAAACCGAAGAACAGTAGTAGTCGAATCGGACATAACAGAAGTTAAGTTTTGTAAAACCGTATTCACCTTTGCGACTCTGTTCACAAGATTATCACATTTTCATCTAAAGGATCTTTTTCCTTCTGGAACTTGTTTTAAGCACGACGTTGGATTACCAAAAACTCTACTTAACGAATTAATGCCTCTAGATAGTTTTGACGTTACCCTGCTAAAGGTTTATAAACTAGGTAGCTAGATAGAATTAAAGGAAAACCATACATAGGAAGTAGATGGCTAAGCGTAAATTTGAGCGGAAGGTAAACTATTTAGTGCGAATTCCGAAACATTCCCAGAGAAATGTCTCGTAGGAAATTCTTACTGTTTCTCCCTGATAGGCGACAAACCGAACATTTGGCGCGTTTCCCCAGGGTATTGCCTCCATTCCCCCTATTGATCTCGATTATCGTTTTTTCTGTTTGCTTGGCTATTTACTCATTGACCATTACGTTTTATGAAAATTAGAGATAATGTATGGTTATGCAGTGTACACATCCGTTTGCAATATTTTTAATTAAAGGCCATATCATTTAGTTGTAGTTAGTAAGGATATGTGTTTAAAGGAGATGTGAGGAATCCCTTGTGTCGATACAATCTTTTTTCAATGTATCTGCTTCTCAAAATGCAGGTTTTCCTTAATCGACTTTTGAAGTTAAACATCAGTAGTAAGTTGTTAGGCAGTTGATCCTAAACTCGTTAGTGCTTTTTCATTTTCTGTTCTTCCAGGGAAACAAAAAAACGGGAAATAAAGTTGAACCCTAGAAAAGTGAAGGAGAAAACGGTGTGAACAAAGGAACAATATCTGTTTTCCCTTCTTCGAAGTATTATATACTTGGAATATTCTTGACTTCAGTGGGAAGTGGTGTTCTACAGGGTTTTCCGCTTTCCCCATTCTTATTTAACCTTCTCATAGACACTTTTAAAGAACTAATCCATGTATGCAGGTTCAGACTAATGGATGGATTATAGGTGATTATCGTAACGAATGATTAGAGACTTTGGATGGAATAGCTTAGAATCATTCGTAATGGTGTAGGCGCATTCACCCTTTGCCTTCCCTTAAGTCCTAACCTTTCAAATCACCTTACAAAATTATTTTTTTGGACATATCCACATTTCCTTGAGTCTTGTCTTCAATGCCTAGTCTTTTCGATTACCACTAATACTGTTACTACCTATGCTAGTGCTTTAGGATTTTTACTGACAACTTTATCTCGCTGTACTAATGAAGTATGGCAACTTGAACTGATGTACATGTTTACCAGGTTCTACGTTATATTTACGTAGAATTTATCACCAATCTGTTTCAGGCTGATATCAATCTACTGATCAGTGTACCTTTATGTCAAATCTTACACAATCTCATCCGGTTATTTTTTTACTTTAAAATTTATAAATACTCTATGTTTTCCCAAAGATTAAAAATCACAAACTTTATTTAGCATACATAACTCATCCAATATACTTTATATCATAGTCGGAAAAAGAAAAAGATTGATGGTGGACCAAATCTTTTATTTCAAAGTTGGATAACCGAAGCTATGGAAAATGCATTTGTCAAAGATGCCAAATCATACTATGCTTACAGAAAGGTAGGACAATATTAATTTGATTTATGAACTTTGTTATTTTCTTTTCTAGGCTCTTTCTTCACTTAAAAAATACCCACTATTGTTACAAAGTGGAAAAGAATGTAAAATTTTAGAAGGTTTTGGAGCAAAACTATGTGATTTCTTAGATGAGAAATTAAATAATTACGCTGAAGATTTGCAGTTATCAGCAATAGAAGCGCTACATTATGGTAATAAAAATATAAAGGAATCAATAATGTCATCGATTATAACGGCAACTAAAACAAAGTGTTGTAAGATAAACCAGTTGCCAGTAAGTTTTACACTAGATCAAATTCAAATGCATGATTTTGGTTCTCGTTAGAAGTTGTATATTTACCTTTCATTTGTTTAATATTTAAATCAGTAAAAGGTGTTTGTTGAATACTTGTATCAGAGAATTTAAACTGTTTCTTTTGTTTTTTAATACATGCATGTATTATAAGAATCAGACTTACAATTAGAATAGTTGGCAAACTAAACATAATTCCTAATATCCAATGACGTGGATAACAAATGATGTGAACGTTTGCATAGTCAAGGTTTGGCGCTGTCATTGTTTCTACAGTATAGTCGACTACGTAACTTTTCGGAGATGACGTTATTTTGCATAGAGTTGTTGTTGTACCATCACAAATGACTGGATCACAAGGGTTAGGTGCCCAACGTGTACGCACTAAATCAATATATCCGCTTCCTACTGTTGATGGTTCGTTTAAATGATATGAATAATTGACTATCGATGCAGATGTTCTCATTATTAAAGTGTACATATCATTTTGTTCAACTGTTATTTGTTGTCTATTCTCTACATCTGTCTGTAGAATATACCATGCACAGCATTTTTCATAACCTCTCTTGTATGAACCGGTTTGATCCATCGTTGCATAGATTCTTCACCTTTAAGAATGATTATTTGTGTTGGGTGAGAAAAATTATGTGCATAAATTGAATCACCATTATTAAGCCGAAGGTGGGTAAACGCTGGAAAACTCCAGTTACGTATAACTAAACTGTAATTCTGTAATGGTCCATAGTGAGGTGATATAGGTGTTGTCCAAACACGAATTTTTAATTTATTCGATTGGATTTCTAAATGATTACAAGTCAATGAGCGTAATTCATGTATATTCATTAGAAATCCATTTGTTGGCTCACCAATAAGTATTTGGTCACCTTTAGTTAACGTTATATCAATCGGTCCTAATGCATAATGCGTAAATGCTAATGCACTGACACAAGATCCAAGTGATAAACAAATGCAAAGTAATAATATGCGACATATTCTTGATAATCGTCTTTTCATCATTACTGCTATGTTGATAATAATCAAGGGAATTATTGTTACCAAACCAACAATCATGAATACGAAAATATAATTTTTATATAATGGTTCCTTGACACTTTGTTCATTAATGTTTGATGTTATTGTATCATCAGAATTATCCATTTTTTTAATGGTAATCTCTTTATTGGGAAATATTTGTCGTGATGAGAAAAGAAACGATATACTTTTAAGTGTTTTTTCCAAATATGATCTAAATGGTTAATTCCATAGAAAATGATTCGAATAGGTAAAGATTATTCCTTGTAGTATAACTGTAAAGGAAAAATTAGCAAAGCCATACTTTCATCCTCCTTATAATAGTCAATTTTCCAAAAAGTCTATACTTACTTACGCCTGCTACTCTTAATGGAGCATAGGCCGCTGACCAGCATTCTCCAACCCACTCTGTCCTGGGCCTTCTTTTCTAGTTCCATCCAATTCTTGTTCATTTTTCTCATGTCTATCTCCATTTCTCGGCGTAATGTGTTCTTTGGTTTTCCTCTTTTCCTTTGGCCTTGAGGATTCCATGTGAGGGCTTGTCTCGTGACGCAGTTGGGTGCTTTCCTCAATGTGTGTCCTATCCACTTCCAGCGCTTCTTCCTGATTTCTTCCTCCGCTGGGATCTGGTTTGTTCTCTCCCACAGTACGTTGTTTCTAATAGTGTCCGGCCATCGGATCCGAAGTATTTTGCGTAGACAACTGTTAATAAACACCTGTATTTTCTGGATGATGGCTTTCGTAGTTCTCCAGGTTTCTGCCCCATACAGTAGAACTGTCTTGACATTTGTATTGAAAATCCTGACCTTGGTGTTGGTTGACAGCTGCTTTGAATTCCAGATGTTCCTCAGTTGTAAATATACTGCTCTTGCTTTGCCGATCCGCGCCTTCACATCTGCATCAGATCCACCCTGTTCATCAATGATGCTGCCCAAATACGTAAAGGTTTTTACATCTTCCAAATCTTCTCCGTCAATTGTGATTGGATTGGTGCATTCTGTGTTGTATCGGAGAATCCTGCTTTTCCCTTTGTGTATATTGAGACCTACTGCTGCTGAGGCTGCTGCCACACTGGTCGTCTTTTCCTGCATTTGTTGTTGCGTTTGGGATAGAAGGGCCAGATCATCTGCGAAGTCTAGATCGTCCAACTGCATCCTAGATGTCCATTGTATCCCATGCTTCCCTTCAGACGTTGACGTCTTCATGATCCAGTCGATCACCAGGAGAAAGAGAAAGGGTGAGAGTAAGCAACCTTGCCTGATACCGGTCTTCACTTCGAACGACTTTGTCAACTGTCCTCCATGCACGATTTTGCAGTGTAATCCATCATAGGAATTCTGTATGATATTGACTATCTTCTGAGGCACGCCGTAGTGTCGAAGAAGTTTCCATAGTGTTGTTCTGTCCACGCTATCAAATGCCTTTTCGTAGTCAATGAAGTTGATGTAGAGTGATGAATTCCATTCAATTGATTGTTCCACAATGATCCGTAGAGTTGCGATTTGGTCTGTACACGATCTATCCTTACGGAATCCTGCCTGTTGGTCACGAAGTTGGGCGTCTACGCAGTCCTTCATCCTGTTTAACAATACCCTGTTGAAGACTTTTCCCGGTATTGAGAGAAGAGTGATGCCCCTGTAGTTATCACAGTTGCTGAGATCGCCTTTCTTCGGTATTTTGATCAGAAGTCCTTCTTTCCAGTCTTTTGGTACTTGTTCCTCATCCCAAATCTTATTGAAGAGAATGTGGAGTATCCTTGCAGTTGCCGCTACGTCTGCTTTTAGTGCCTCTGCTGGGATGTTGTCCGGTCCTGCTGCTTTGCCACTCTTGATTTGTCTGATGGCCATGCTGATTTCTTCAATTGTTGGTGGGCCAACATTGATTGGGAGGTCCGTGGGTGCTGCTTCGATGTTGGGTGGGTTCAGTGGAGCTGGTCGATTCAAGAGTTCTTTGAAGTGTTCTACCCACCTGTTTTGTTGCTCTTCAATGTTGGTGATTACCTCGCCTTCCTTGCTTTTCACTGGTCGTTCTGGTTTGCGGCGATTTCCAGAGAGTTTCTTTGTCGTGTCATACAATTGTCTCATGTTTCCTTCTCTTGCAGCCTTTTCCGCCGTCGTTGCTAAATCTTCCACATATTTACGTTTGTCGGTTCTGATGCTCCTCTTCACTTGTTTGTTTACTTCTGTGTATTCAGCTTGTGCCTTGGCTTTTTCTGCTCTTGTTCGACTGGTATTGATTGCTGCCTTCTTGTTCTTCCTTTCTTGAATCTTATCCAGTGTATCAACAGTGATCCATTCCTTGTGATGGTGCTTCTTGTGACCCAGGACCTCATGACATGTTGAAGTGATTGCCTCTTTGATCCCCTTCCAGTTGCTCTCCACAGTAGTTCCTTCTCCATTGAGTAGATCATGAAAGGCCTGGAACTTGTTGCTGAGGACTATCTTGAATTTGTTGAGTTTGTTAGTATCCTGAAGAAAGGCCGTATTGAACTTTTGTGATATTGTCCGCCTCGTTGTCCAGTGCTTCTTGAGTTTCAATTTCATCTTGGCGACCAGCAAGTGATGATCTGATGCTATATCAGCTCCTCTCTTGGTTCTCACGTCCTCTATAGTCCTCCTGAACGTTTTGTTGATGCAAATATGGTCGATTTGGTTTTTTGTGGTGTGATCCGGTCTAGATACCTGGGCGGTACCACTAACCTTAGTATCTAAAGTGTTGTTAAAGTTAGGTTATGTAAAGAGTGTGAGAGAATTACACTTTTATCACAACTATGAGAAAATTTTTTATTATGATCAGGTTTTACAATGTGTATAACTGACTTTTAATCATACCGACTAGTACTTCGTTTTGTAAGCTAGAGAGTAGCTTAGAACTTCCAATTAATTACTGTTACCTTAGGTACCTATTAACTGCTACGTTATTCCATAATATTAAAAATTTACAACTAATATTAACAATCACAAACTGTCATGAAATTCAACAATCTTTATTAACCCCTTCAGTAACTAACACTACTGATGTTAGTTAATTCACGCTGAAGATAGTAAAATACTTATAAATCGTGAGTCTGTTTTAAAACGTCTATTTTCGTGACCGAACAAAACATAACTTGATGTAACTAATCGGTAAGATATCTAAAATTCCTCTCTTTGAATCATATTACTAACTATACATTTAAGTATTCTAATTTGTATATCATTGTATACATCTACTTCTAATTGTCTTTTAGCTAATAACATATTCTAAGTTTTCTTCGCAAATAGTGTCTCTGTATATAAGTAAAGCTTTATTCCGGTTTCATTTTGATGATTTAACTTACTCACAAAATGTACATTTGAAACCTATTAATTTTACTTATTTTGAATTTCACATATCTGTATTTTTTAAAGTTTTCAATTATTGAGTTGGAGATATGTGACGTTGCTCAGAATTGGTTTTAATGGCTAAAATACATGTACTTCCTGTCTTCTTCTAGATCTTGAGTTCCAAAATTGTCTGACATTTTGTTCTACAGATTCTTTCTTTCTCTCTTACTACTACTAATACTATTACTCCCTCCACTATTCTGGTATTTGATTTCATAATCTAATTTCGCTATGCTAATATGGTGTATCATTTTGGTCAAATACGCATATATAGCTAATGGTCAGGGCGTTATACTTTCGTCCGCTTATTTCCAGATTTGAACCCCACCCCACCTACTTCTGTCTGGGTAACCGGGTAGTATCATTAGCCTTCACATTTGGTGTTGCTTATACCGAGGTACCTGGTGAATGGGTTAATTAAAAACTTATAATTATGTACCCTGTTTATGACTGAATTACTAAGTTATTCTTTTATCTACAATAGTCTGCATAATGATAATAATGATCTAAATTGCAATTTTGATCCCAGATTAATATATAAGTTAGTATTAACAATGAAGGGAAACCCCTCATTGATAGTATTGCGTGATGGTCATGATTATATCATCATTTGGTTTGAAGTCAAGAATTTGAACCGATAGGTCTTAACTAAATGATCTTAGAATACCGTGGTTTTATCGCTAGACTTAGTGCTGTGGTGAAGTTAGTCCCAATCTAGGACAAACGCCAGTGCAGTCCTCCTGGATTTTCACTGACACTATAACTGTCATCATTCTGTGATAAAACCTTGGGTCAAATTTCTATGAATCTCCTCTACTAGAGTAATACCAATACAGCCATTCAGTAGCAACGTAAAATTTCACTTCATTGCCTAGGTACTACATCGGTATGTTGTGAAACTACACAACTAAACTGTGACCAATTTAACTGAATTTAAGAGCATAAAACAACAATAATTGAAAGTCACAGTCCAACATATTTAACCCTTAAAGATAAGTTTATGAATAGTGCATTGACTTACATTTTATTTCACCTCATTTAGATGAGTTATTTCCGATAAAGTTTTTCATGGCATATTTATAGTGTTTATGTTTATATTTATACATATGTTGCATCGAATCTTTTCGCTCATTGGATATCACTTCTTGTTAACTTTTCTTTGTTCTGCATCATACATTACAAAATTATTATTGCATAGTAATGAGCGTCCATACGAGTATAAAATGCAGATATGAAAGGATGTGAAGTTGTAATCGATATCAATTAGCATTTTGGTCATTCATTTCATAGTCTTTGGATATATTTTTTAACGTTGCTATTCATTTAATTGTAAAGCACATAGAAATTGATTGGAACTAATTTAAGTTCACTAAACGGCTGTATTTAATAAAAGTAGAGAAAAAATATCAGTGTTTCATACAGAATAGGTCGATTGTGGCCAGTAGTGGAATCCCTTACACTCCTTTTGTCCTATTTCGAGCCTGTCAGTTAGATTTACCTGCATCCCAGTGTTGATGTTCACATCGAAACTTGTATCGCTCCAAACACAACGCATCATCCATTGATCTATTACGAAATAATTTAAATCCCTTCTAATATTAATATAAAAAACAGTGATTTGGATACAAAAATTATAAACTATTGAGTTTTATAAATTCAAATCCAATTTCAAATCGCTTGGTTTGCGTAACCAAGTTGTCTTTTAAACCGCTGTAGGAAGTGTTGTCTGGTTCCGTGTTTGTAAAAATAAATAACTGGCTACCAAGTTGTTAAATATGCTCCATTCTACTGCTGAACTCCGCCTGTAGCTCTTCTAGAGTTATTACCGGTCCCAAGTAGCTACGGAAATGAGGAGATACAACTTGACGGTGCTGGAATTAGCGAAACCCATTGCACCCAACCTGGACAACAAAGGTTAGGTTCGGGAGAAATGCTTCTGTACTCTGGTCACGAAGAAGAAAATGGTCCAACACTCAGGGAGTTGCTGTCATGCTGTTCAAAGAAAGCATGTAATGCACATATAGGATGGGAATCTCATGGATCCAGGATCGTCTAAGCATCTTTCAAAACAAAGAAGGTGGGAATCACAATGAATCTTATCGATTATTATGCACCTACCAATGATGGCAACGACGACAATAAAGATCTGTCTTACGAGATACTGCAGTTAATCGTAGAGACGTTCCCAGGAAAGGATATGACCATCTTGATAGGTTACCTAGACGCCACGGTCGGAATGTACAACACAGGGTATAGAGATGTCATCGGACGATATTGACTGGAAGAAAGAAACGAGAGTGGTGGGAGATTCGCAAATCTATGTGCATTCAACAAATTGGTTATAAGTGGTAAAATATTACCCCACAAACGCACACATAAAGCTGCATTTGTCTTACTAGATTACACTACACAGAACCAGACCGATCATATCTGTATCACTAAAGAATTCAGGAGGACAATGAGAGACGTGAGAACCAGGAGAGGAGCTGACATAACTTCAGATTACCGCCTGGTTGTGACCGAGATGAAACTGAAGCTAAAGAAACACTGGCGGAACAGCATTATAAAAGTTCAGTACAGACTTCCCTCGAGATACTGACAAACAACCAATTCAAGGTAGCCTTCAACAGCAGGTTCCAAGCCTTACATGATCTATTAAAGAAGAAATTACTATGGATGGGAATTGGATAGAGATCAAAGAAGCTATAATTTCAACGTGTCAGGTGGTGCTGGGACTCTAAAAGGAATGGATCTCTATCGAAACCCTGGACAAGAAAGGAAGTACAAAAAGACAGCAATTAACAACAGCCGAACAATAGCAGAGAAAGTCAAGGCACAAGCCGAGTACATAGAAGCAAACAAGCAAGTGAAGAAGAGCAATAAATCGGACAAGCAGAAATACGTGAAAGAACTGGCGACGACGGCGGAAAAAGCTTCAAGAGAAGGAAATATCAAACAGCTTTATGATACAACGAAGAAACTAGCAGGGTGATATAGTAAACCAGAGAGACCGGCCAAGGACAAAGAAGGCAAGCCAATCACTGAAATTCAAGAACAGCGGAACAGATGGGTGGAACGTTTCAAGGAACTCTTGAATAGGCCAACTCCATTGAATTCAGCGGACATGGAAGCAGCACCCACAGACCGTCCATTAGATGTCACTCCAACAACGATTGAAGGAACCAGGATGGTCACCAGACAGATGAAGTGCTGGAAAGCAGCAGGACCTGACAATATACCAGCTGAAGCTCTGAAGTCAGATATAGAAGTAACTGAAAGTATGCTTCACGTTCTATTCAGGAGGATTTTGGGGGAAACACAATTGCCTTTGGACTGGAAACAAGGACACCGCATCAGGATACCAAAGAGGACCTGAGCAAATGTGTGAACTACAGATGAACTACAGATGAACAGATGAACTACAGGTGACTTACGTCACCTTTGGCGGAGGCGAGATATCCGTCTATCAATAAAAGGACGAGTATACTGCGCGGCAGTCCGTTCTGTCTTACTCTACGGCAGCGAAACATGGCCTTTAAGAGCAGAAGACACCCGTAAGCTACTAGTATTTGACCACAGATGCCTTAGAAATATTGCTGGCATCTGCTGGGATCACCGGGTAAGTAATAGTGAGGTTAGACGCAGGGTATTAGGGAATGATGGTAAATCAGTTGATGAGGTTATGAATCTTCATCGACTGAGATGGTTGGGCCACGTATTACGTATGCCTGAACACCGATTACCACGACGTGCAATGCTAACCGGTGTAGGGGATGGTTGGAAAAAAGTTAGGGGCGGCCAAACCAAAACGTGGCATCAGTGCTTGAAGTCACTAACTTCTAGTCTTAGCCATGTTGGTAGATGCAGACTACTTGGTTGGGGTCCGCGTGACTTTCGTAACCAATGGTTGGAGACTCTTGGTGACATGGCCCAGAATCGATCACAATGGCGTCGGTGTATACACTCCCTGTCTTCCCTTAAACTAAGAGATTAAAATCACTTCATACCTTTCTTTCTACGAACTAATTCTTCCTTCCTATACTATATCCTTATTGCAACCTTTGACCTAACCACTCCTATGAATCCGGTGTTCATCTTGTTGTGCTAATGAGGTATGGCAACCTGGACCGATGCACATATGTGCCTGGTCCTACGTTGTAGCTGACTGACTGACTGACTGTGAACTACAGAGGTATCACACTACTGTCAGTACCAGGAAAATTTTTCAACAGAATATTGCTGATCCGGATGAAAAACTCAGTGGGCGCCTGTCTTCGAAATCAGGCTAGATTCCGTGAGGATCAATTGTGTACAGATTGAATCGTTGAACAATCAGTTGAGTGGAACTCGTCACTATACATAAACTTCATTGATTATGTAAAAGCGTTTGGCAGTGTAGATAGGAGAACACTATGGAAACTTCTTCGACACTATGGAGTTCCTGAGAAGATTGTCATCACTATCCGGAACTCATACGACGGACTACAGTGCAAAGTCGTGCATGGAGGACAGCTGACAGATGCATTGCAAGTAAAATTCGGGGTCAGACAATGCTGCTTACTCTCCCTCTTTCTCTTTTTACTGTTGGTCGACTGGTTTATGAAGACCCTTCACATCTAACGATAAGCACGGAATACAATAGACATTTAATTAGAAGATTTGGACTTCACAGATGACCTAGCTCTTCTATTCCATGCAGATGAAGACAGTTAGTGTAGCAGAAGCCTTTGGAGCAATGGGTCTCAACATACACAAAGGAAAGAGTAAGATCTTCAGATACAACACGAAGAACACCTACCCAATCACACTTGATGGAGAAGCTCTGGAAGATGTGGAATCTCCCATGTACCTGGTCGGCATCGTCGATGAACGTGGAAGATCTATTGCAGACGTAAATGTGAAGATTGGCAACCTAAGGACAGCATTCCTACATATGAAGAACATATGGGACTCAAAACAACTGTCAACCAATATAAAAGTCACAATCTTTTATATGAATTTCAATACATTCCTACTGTACAGAGCTGAAATATGGATAATAACTACAAAACGATCATCGAAACGTACTAGTATTTATAAACAGTTGTCTACACAAGATAATCAATGTCCGTTGGCCGGATATCACCTGCAACAGCCTACTGTAGGAGAGAAAAAAACCAGTTTTCAGCTGACAAAGAAACTAGAAAAAGACGTTGGAAATGGATAGGATATACATTACGGAAATCACGAAACTGCACTATGAGACAAGCCCTAACTTAGAATCCTGAAGGGAAGAGGAAAAGAGGACCAAAGAACACACTGCTCCAAGAATTGGAAGCGGACATGAAAAAAAATAATGGCGACTCGAAAGGACAGCCCATGACGGGTTGGATGGAGAATGCTTGTGGTTAGCCTATGCTCTTCCATGAGGGGTAACAAACGTAAGTAATTTTACCGCCAATCTACATACGTTTTGTGAAGCAATATTGTATTCTAATGGCTTATTTTTCTCTTCTGTAATTAATATATCTCTCTCCACATTAGTGAGCTAATAATAGTATTCTAAGCGTTGTACTGCTCATTGTCTTTATATTTTTTCTGATAGGTCTTTTTACCGCCCTTGGATAAGAGGACCTAAAAATAACAATCTCGATATTTAGTTATGATCATTCGGTAACTTGTATCTTGACTTTGTCGGTCCTAGTTTTGATTGTTTATCAGTCCCTTTTGAATTTTCTGAAATATTTTGGGCCTTTTTTGTTCGAAGAAATTTCTTATTAGGAAACATCATCAATTTAGGTTGGAAATTTTTTTTATTCTCGTTTCTATTTCTCTTCATAGTACTGCGTCTCGTGTAATATTTTGTAACATCTTCTTATCAGATTCATTTAATTAAATACCAATTTGCTGCTTTATTTGTATTTTGAACTCCAACAAATATCTCTGCTTAATCTGAATACCACCATACATATTTTGCAGTTGTAGTTAACAAAAACATAAATGTATGTAAACTGATATAAATGCTTAATTCTTACTCGTTATTTGGAAGCGTTTGCTTACACATTAGCATTGACTTTAATCCACTTTATCTCAAGTCTCTGACGGATTAACCTAGGAACTATGAATTATAAGTTTACAGTTCTTTGTACACTGAATAAACTATAAGCCATAGACTTGATGATTCAATACCAGTTCCTAGCCTAACCAGTATCAGGTTTTTACATAGTAGCCTTTATTAAAAACCTTCTGTTGTTTTGGTCAAATTAGACGCTCGCAACATACTCTCCGATAAACTTACTTGGTATAATTTTATCAGCCAGTTTGTTTTGACTGACTGAGTTTGTTCGTTCACCGACAGCATCATAACATCTCGATGATAAGATCAATATGAAGAGATACTATGTTATGTATCTCTAATGTCCTTATTTTATGTCAGAACTGTATGTTAAGTTCTGTTGTCTACTCGTTCCGTAATTTACGTATAACTATATCTTTCTTGTCATTTTGTCAGTATCATTCAAATATATTTAACCTAGATTTTCGTGTCCGTCCCGAAATATAATTGGTAACCAGTTCATATTGATTGATATAAACACTCGGATAACTAAAAAAAAAGTATTGATTACCATTCCCTTCATAGACTTTAGTCATATTTTGGTAGAAAAAAGAAACATTTGCCAGACATATTTGTCTTTTCTTTTTGAATCTATTTCACCAAGTGATAATCTTGAGAATTATTTGATTTCATGTTAGTTCAAACAGAGGAAATCATTATTCGAATTTTCCTACATGTTTGTTTCAAAAATTATTTTCATTTAATCGTTTTTCTTATCTTTTTCTCACAATAAAAACAGACTGAAAAAGATGTCCTTCTAAAAGAACTCAACATTAATTCAACTGACAATGATATAACTCCCCCAAACCTCATACAAACAAATGCAACTCATGATAATGTCACCTCTGAGATAATAAACAATGAAAATTTGATTCCCCAATATTCAGTCTGTGCAAAAAAGATTCTGGAAGTAATTAAAAGTTCGAAACATCCTTCAGGGTGTAGTATGTGTGAATTATCAGCATATTTTCGAAATCATGAACAAGTAAGTTTTCTATTTGTTGTAAATATGTATATGTCACGACGTGGAACCTGTACTTATACACATCAGTTCAAGTTACCATACCTCACTAGTACAGAAGTTTTCAGGCCGAATGGCAGAATAGTAGAGGTAGTGATAGTATCAGTGACAACAAGAAAGATTAGGCATCGAACGTACGACTCGAAAAGAAATTATAAATTAGCGAAATAAAAACAAAAACGTTATGAGGAATTTAGTGTATCAATATTTAGGGAAAGACAAGGAATGGATGCACCTTCGCCATTGCAGACTGTTTTGAGCCATATCATTCTGAGTCTAGCTATTAGTTACGATAATCATACGGACCCCAACCATGTAGTCTGAACCCATTAACATGGCTAAGTTCAATTGTCAGTGAATTCATCAATTGATGCCATGTTTTGGTTTGGTCGCCCCTAGCTTTTTTCTAGCCTGTTTCTGCACCAGAAAACATACCCCGTCGAGGTAGGGAGTGGCTAGGCATGTGCAACACATGTCCCGACCACTTTAATTGATGATATACTACCTCATCAATCGATTTGCCGTCCTTACTTAGTGCCCTATTCCTAACCCAGGTATTGCTTACTCTGTGGTCCTAAATTACACGAGCGATGCTCCAAAAACACATATGGTTGAATACCAGTAACCTACAAATATCCTCTATTCTCAATTTTCATGTTTCACATCCATAAAATAGAAGGGAGAGAACTACTGAGCAATAAAGTCTCCGTTTGGTTGGCAGACGGATATCTTGCCTACCCCAAAAGTGACGCAAGTTGGCGAAAGTCAGCCAAGTAAATCG
Organism: Schistosoma mattheei; assembly: GCA_944470405.2. NCBI lineage: Eukaryota > Metazoa > Platyhelminthes > Trematoda > Strigeidida > Schistosomatidae > Schistosoma > Schistosoma mattheei. Next base: position 37,006,543 of record OX103944.1, read on the forward strand.
GTGCCTTTACTTAGCCATGCTGGGAGGTGTTCACGTACACGAAAATGTAAACTTCCGGAAGTCCGACCAATATAACTTGCTCCACAAAAGCATTCAAATTGCTAAATACAGAATGAGATGGCCACTTTAGGTAATTAATATTTTGGTGTCGGTGTCACTATTGGGTGCGTAGAAAACACTAGTAGTTTTCCGGCGTTGAATGGTATTTGTGTTGTTCTACGTAATCTCTGAATCTGTATTATTATCTCATTGAATTTATTTAACTTTATAGTTTAGTCTTCCACGAAACATTTGATCGAATTTGTAATTGTATTATTGTTTCTCTCATCCTGTCTGACCCATATTTATTCTGATCATTACGAATATAACAGTTTCATTCAGCGTATAGACGTATTCAAGTTAACACTTCATATTAGTCATCTCAACAACAATAATATGTGTTATTTAACAAACAATCCTAAATCCACATGCTACGACTTCAAACGATGCACTTCACCTTAAACCTGGGCACTTTTTGGATTGTTCATTTGGACACATTATTGTAGAACCTGAAGAGAATATGTTGAAAAGAATATTCTCCGTCTATATTAAGCTGATTTATCGATGGTAGCCAATTCTATTTAGCTCGTTTGTTCACTATGCACACTATGTACCAATGGTTTATAGTATATCGGTCCAATTGATGTGTAAAATGACTGAAATGAGTTTTGTAACCAAACTGATAATTTGTTTACAAAATTCATCACTTTATCTCGTGATTTTCTTTACAAGGCAAGATCATTGACCAGCTATCAGGCTGACCATATATATATGAAATTAAAACTATTATTTATCAGCAAATACCATCTACAAACATTAGAAATAATGTTCATGAAAAAATCAATTATCCTTCAACATTGTCCGTCTTATCAAGGATTATAATTCATCCTACATTTATCCGCATACTCGAAATTCATCAATTCATCACTTAGGTTGTGTACTGTTGTACACACTACAGACAATCTTTTAAAAGTCTTTTACTCCTAACTATTGTAAAATCCAAACATATCGATTTTCAAATGTTAACCGTCAACTTGGTGACGTGTACATGTTGTGCAGTGTATTTTTCATTTTCATCATTTACACTGATTAGTTTTTAACTAAGTACTGACTCAGTTACTATATTAGACTTTTCTCGTTTTTGGAATGATGGAGAAGATTTGTAGCTCAGATGGATGGTTTTGGTGGAGTTTTGTTCACTGGGTTGAATTGCTTGGTCATAGGGCTTTCGTCGTTCTCCTGAACGACATCATCAGCACAAACTTCAAGTAGAAGTGAAGTGTTCGAATTTCTTCACATATGACTTCCAGCTTGTCCTGTGGACCTTGATCTTAATTGGTTATTGTTTACCTTCAACCTATCATTGTTTACTTCTTTATTTTGACTGTAAGCTCCCATTGATCTGATTCTTAATCCTTTATTTCCTCGTTTTCCTTCAGTTCTTCCGCTTTTTCTCTATTCTTATAGATTGATCCACAATTAATTCAATATGAAATTGATAAGTTGGTTAATACGAAGATTGTACAGTATGTTAATGACTCACCACCAAGGTAAGATATTTTCAGTTTAGTTTTGAATTATTTCTTTTTTATAAGTCCAAGAATTTATAGTTGTTTGGTAGATATACAAGTCTATAAAAAGATGAGAAAGATTGCATCTTAAAGTGATTCGAGATTTCAAATATTAAATGAGGTTGCGTAATAATCGGGGGTTCGAAAACAATAATAGATTGAAAATAATAACCCTCTGATTATTACGCAACCTCATTTGATATTTGAAATCAGCAATTGTTGATTTGTTATTCCACTGTATAACAGACCTGTTTTAGAACTATAAATTCTGAGTTCGTACTAAAAATCTTTGTTTTACTCATACTGTTTACCATTAAGTGATAATCAATAAGAGATATAGTCGTCGGTGTAGATCGAATTCTGTTAGTATATCAATTCGGTGTTGGTTAGTGGTTAACTCATTTGGATTTCAGTCACTGGTAATAGGTCAAACATGGATTCTATCTTGCTTAATTCCATATGGGCGGCTAGATAACATCACGAGGTTTCATAGAAACAATATAGTTTCATACACGAGCATCTAAACACGTACTTGATAAATGAATTCTCCTTTTTAATTTGTAAACTGAGTTGTCTGCACGTCAAGTCGAGTGATCGTCTCGTCAAAATTTTCTGGACATAAAATACTCATACTGTCAGTGACATTTTCAAGTTGTCTAAACTTAACTCACGGTTTCAAATGTGTTTCACTGATAAATATCAATGATCACAATAAGTTTATGCAAGCTTCCCTGTCAATTTTTTGTTTCGTATGCATTTGATCTCATTTGCCCTATATTCAGGTTGAAAGTAACAGATGTTGGATCAAACTTATCTACTTCAATGTGCTCTAAATCAGAAATATCACAAAAAGAAACCGATTGTAAGTTTTACAATTTCATTGTTACCGTTTAGTACCTTACAATTTAGTAATGATTGTTTTCCAGTAGTCTTGCCTGTAATATATATATATATATATATATATATATATATATATATATATATATATAATTGGATGTTTTAAATAATTTTTCAGCAATTTTTGAATAGGCAGTAAGTTGGTCACTTGTGATTTATAAAAGTTCTTCACTATGAAACGGTATCAGTAAAAGTATGATGGTAGTTATTTTAAGAAACCTATTTGCAGCCAAACCAAGACATGATATTAGACCATGAAAACACTGCCTATTGGACTGAGCCAATATAGGTAAATGCAGACTACCTAGATGGGGTACGCATGATTATCGTTATCAATAGTCAGCAACGGCGCAAGTGCAGTCAGTCAGCTACAACATCGGACCAGGCACATACATGCATCGGTCAAAACTGCCATACCTCATTAGCACAACAAGATGAACGCCGAATTCATAGAAGTAGTTACTTCATAGGTGGTAATATATTAAAGAAAGATTGCATATAAATATATGGTACAGGAAGGAAGAATTAGTTGGTAAAAAGAAAGATATAAAGCAATTTCACTCTCATAGTTCAAGGGAAGACAGATAGTGTATACACCTATGCCATTGTTATCGATTCTGAGCCAAGTCACGGCGCAAGTGCATTCACTCTTTGTCTTTCCTTAGATCTCAAATTTATAAACTGATGTAGCATCATACCGTGTAAATATCTTGAGTTCTATTAGAGGTATTTTGGTCCTGCGTTGTAGCCGACTGATTATGTAAATAACACATCTTGTTTTTTCTAAATGTAGATACAACTGAAACAACTTTAGATTTGAAGTGCTCAACGGACTCCTCGATGTCTACTGATCTATCTGAAATGAGGTATTCATTTTCCTATGTTTTATCGTACTATTTTTTGATTTCAGTTCAGATTAGTTCAAAAGTTACTTCATATTTCACACTTGATTTTGTATATTTATCCTCTGGATCAATAATTCGGCTATTGCTATCCACAACAATTTCAATAGGGTTGTTTAATAGGTGCGTTGTAACCAGCTCTTTCGGCCATTTTTTCGTCCAATTAATGAGTGGTTATTACAGATGACAGTAATTTTCACTAAATAAATCATTTCGAATAGCTAGTTATCTGCAACTATCTATTGTGTCCATTGTACGTCAGTTCGACATGCCTGATAAGAAACACGAATGTATTGAATGTTATGGCTTGAAATGAAATCTTCAATAAAAATTACACTAATATACTTCACTCAATCACTAACTGAACGAAAAATTGCCGAAAATAGTTTATACAACACACTTAGTAAACATTGAAAACGTTTTATATAATTTCAGCCATTGAAATATCCTAAAAAATAGAAACCGAAATGTCATACACATTATAAACAGAGGTGGGTGGTAGTTAGCAGTGGAATCCAAGAGGCACGTCTCGTCCTGCTTGGGACTCATCAGCCAGATGTACCTGTATCTCAGAGTTGATGTTCACTCCGGCACACGAACCCAAACTGGTCAATTTCAGTCCTAAACATCAATGAAAGATTTTACAAACCAATACAAATAAGGGATATTCTACGTTTTACAGTCTTACGTAAACTCATTTCTTTTGAAAAGAAACAACTTTTACAAGTTAACACACGTTTAAATAATAAAAGGAAAGATATTAAATAAAAACTTAAACAAGTTTAAACGTCCTACTGTCTGTCGAAAATGATGTATTGTTTGTTGTTTCTGATGTGTATGACCCTGTCATTTAGTAATTCAATTGATTTTTTTTGGATAAATCATTTCCGATTTTGCCAGATTTTCTGTTTTATTGAGTATAGTAAAAGTTAATACCATATAAAATGGTTTCTTTGTAGTTATAGTAGCTTCTCTAAATTATATAATGCTGTTATGGGCTAGACATTAAACAAAGTTGAACTGTATAGTCGATAAATACTAGAATTATTATATCTTAGTATTTCCCTAATTGTTAGCTTTCTTTTGAATGCATAAACTGTCGTTGTGTTTTCCCTTCCTCAAGTTATTGTTAATCAGTTACAGACCCATCTATCACTTATTTCTCTTCCAATTATGCTTTATTGTAATTGCTTAATGATGTTGATGTCTTGTTAACATTTTATCCCATATTATTGAAGTTGAGTAATAGATTTGAACTGTATAATTAGAGGTTATCTATTTGCTACTGTGCTGTGTTCTATTCCGAATCAATAGTCCCTGAGCATTACTGTCGGTTGCTATTTCACTATTATAGTGTTATTGGTATCAGCAGAAGGTCACTGGTATTTTATAATTTAGGCAAACTAATCAATACTCAGACATTGCTATACAACTCCTCTTCTGTAATTACAGTTCGATCACATAAGCCCCAATATCGGGTAACTCAAACATCATTTTCGGCTAATGTCATCTAGATATCCCCAACACCGATATAGTTGGGTTTTTAATTTGACATACATAACTATTGCCAGTTTAAGTGTTGTAAATTTGTATGTTCTACATTTATTATTAAGTGATATTTTTGGATGGTTTAAACATCCTTTGTCAGAGTTCAGAACTTCATGAGAACATTCCAGTGTAAATTTGCACTTAAATCAATACAGACATAGTTTTGTGTTTTGTTACTTATTACTTTTTTGTCCTGTTTGTTCTTTCTCACCATTTAAACTTGCATCAACTTGAAAAAAACAAAACAAAGTATTCCGTTCAATTTTGAAGAGACGATCTACATAAAACAGTTGAATGTCAACAAATTAATCTTTCCATTTTTATTTGTGAACAGTGTCTACTGTTTATGTAAAAATAAACATTATCTTTATACAGAATCTTGACTCAATAAAAGTGAAATATCCCATTTGAAAAAATATTGTCAATTTGATGGGGTTTTTTTCAATAACACGTTTATTGAATCTACGATCTAAAATCATACTATCTAGAATTCGCTTTCTTTATTAGTTGTTTGAATTTTTTATTGATGTTTAGGGCTACAATTGATCAGTTCGTTATTTGCATATGTGCATCCTGTGCGGATTGCTTCAATATTGCCCTAAGTCCATGTTAAGACTTCAAGTGGTGTATCAACTTTTAGTCTACTTTAGAGCATAAAATAAATGACAGATTAAAATTTCTAGATATTGCTATGTAACAAGAGACTCATTGTATCATTAAAGAAGAAAGAAGGCTATTCAGTGAAGAAAATTTTCTTTTCGACAATTTCATTTATTTAAGCTGTACAATCGTATTTATAGTTCATTTTGTTTAATAAATTGTATTCTATAGTAAGTCAGAATGGTGCCAAATATTTAAAGGACTTGGAGTGGTATCTCGTTATAAATTGAAAATCAGATATTGAGTGGGAGTTATACCATAATCGGCTGGTGAAAAAGTGGTAAGGTTACGATAGTTGTTCACTTGATAGCTATTAACAACAGAATAATTGAAAGTTGTAGCAATTGCTAAGTAATGGTTGTGAAACCAGTAGAAATAATTAAACAAAACTAAAAGACAATAAATTACGGTAAATAGAAAGAGAGGTAAAGACCATGGATGGATTAGAGATTGAACATACTGATTTTGTATGCAAAGGTTAAGCTTAAACTGGTGGATAGCAACAGCCTCTGCTGTACATTAGTTTTTCATTCGCATTCCTATTGAGCTGACTCTTCTTACTGTATTTATGATTTTGAAAGAGACTTCTGGAGTGGCCAGAATTGACTAGATGCTCGAAGATTGAGCTTTAGACTGAATTCTGTAATCCTTTGAAGAACCAAGTAAAGTAAAATTTGGAGATGGGTTTCGAAACAGCTCGCCTCGTGCAATCAATATAACCTGCAAATAAAATTAACTATGAATACAATTGAAATGAATATCTTCTTCGCTGAATTGCCTTCTTTCTTATTGCTGTATAAATTGTAGTGCAGTCACACTTTACGGATCTATGTTACCAAAATGGGGGTTTGTTGAGATCGACTCATGAATTCAACTATTAGATATATATTAATCGGACAGAAAGTGAATGCCAATATCTTTTGTGTGGAAAACCATAGAAAGACGCTTGTCAAAGCATTGTTTCATGAAATGAAGTAAATACATTTAAATGATAAATTAAAATAAAATTTTATGGCGTGTAATTCCAACGATTATCAATATATATTTATTAAAAATATATAATGAAGATAACAAATTGGGAAGAAATATTGTTGTTAAGTTTCAACTTCAAGGCATATAGCCGATCGAAGGTTAGATTTCACACTGACGTGAATCCTCCCAGTACATAAACTTCCATCCCTCTTTCTACCTAACTAAATATGCATTAGTCCAGTAGAAATACATGCGTACTGATTTCATGGTACATACAAAATTCGAAGCAATTTATGGACATCCATCAAAGTAGCGACATTCAGAGATTGTCTGCATTTTGAATAGTTGTTTTGATAAAATAAACATTTTCAAGTGTGTAAACAATTTGCAACTAATTAGGGTATCACTCAAGTTTACCTTAAACTTTTTTAAAGTATTTAATAAAATACTTCAAATCTTCTATGCTTCTCTGAGGTCAAACTTGTACAAACAAAAAAAAGCTATTATCAACCATACTGTTTTGAATAAGAGATTTAGGTTGCCTAAATTAAGTTTGTCCACAGCAAGTATTGAATTACGAACTCCTTGTTTTAAAGTTGAATACTTTAAGCGTTATTACACTGCTCCGAATGTATATACCATTATTTCTCTGTCAAAAATAATATGAATTTTAAAGATCAACTGTCCATCCGGAAGAAATTAGTTACACCGCTTACTATGATCCTAGTGGGAAACAAGCAAATTTCATTGCCCAACGTTTAAATCTCCAAGGTTATATCGAGCTTGTTTGGCTTTATTAGAATTACTGTACACTCTGCTACAACGTTTTCTAAATTCGTATTTACACTTACACTTGAATAATTTCAATTGTAAAATCTAATATACCAAGAATCCAATGACATAAACATAAATCTGTATTTCTTTGCATGACTTTTCTTTATTTTCCTTTCATTTGTTATTGTAATTGGTTATGCTAACCTTGGGTTTGTTTGCACAACTTTATATGTCTGTGAAATCACTAAAATCATCTTCTCTAGTCATTCGTAACCCGAACAGTTCAACAATATCTTATATTGTAAAACAATTGAGTGATAAAGATTCAAACACCGCAAGGAGAATAAATCCCCTCAATATTGCCAATACATCTTGCTGATAAGTACCATCTAACTCAAAGTTTAGGTTTCCTGTCAACTAATTACAACCACCTAACTAAAAAACCTAGGTATTTTCAAGTTCATACAAAATGCATTCGTGACTATTGATCATATGTTTGTTTGTTTTGCCTAATTTTTTGTAGCTCTTATGGATTATATTTCACATATGTAGATGAACATAATAATCCTGTTCATTTAAAACGAAATGCACATCAACGTGAATATAATTTGGATGGTGAAGTAAACTTACCTGGTTATCGTATTCGTTGTATTTATGAAGATTTAATTATTTCCGGTGTATCTTATCGTATAGATTGGAGTAGTTCAGGGTAAATGTTTTTCTATTATTTATAATTATAATGTTTCACTACTGTTTTTTTGTCAATAAGTAACGCAGCTCAAAATTGATCATAGTAGCGTTGATCCACTTACTCTTTTTCTCATTTTTTTAATTCTAGGGTTTAGTATCATTTCATACCATCCATTTAAATCATGTTGATTGGTCCTTTCATACTATATTCCTTTATTATTATTATCAGTGCCTTGTTATTTCCCAGTTGTTTTTATCCAAGATTAGTATTTGTTCTCTAGATATATTAATCCATTTCACTCTTTTCTGTCAATCTATACACCGTTAATATTAAACAGTGTTAAAAAATGATACTAAATAAGCGTTTAATTATCTAAATTATAATTACAATCAGATTGACTGTTTTGTACTCACTCGTATAGGTAATTGCGAAATGTATAGACATGGTTTTATGAATACTTGTGTATATTTGTCCATGTTACATTAAAGCCGGATACTGTATTTTTACTTCAGGACATGTTTTATGTATATGTATGATGAGTTAGATATATAACCTGACTTTCAATTTCGTGCATGTACGCTTATTCATTCGTTATCATTTTTTATGTCTGATCCATTGACTGGAGGACAAGTTTAGTTTGAACAAATCCTATCAAATCATACTTTGCATCGTGACTTGATTATTATTACACTGGGGGTAAACATAATCACAAAGGCGTTAAAGTTAACAATACGAAGTTAATCCGATAAGTTGGTAATACAAACTTCACAGCTAAATTATCAAATCTCTCCCTCTGTTGACATATTGGCTCCTTAAGTCGACACGTGTTACGTATGCCCAACCATCGACTGCCCCGACGTGCGACTTTTTATGGTGTAGGTGTAGGTTGGAAGAAAGTTAGGGGCGGCCAGACCGAAACATGGCACAAATCCATGAAGTCACTGACAGGTGCAGAGTACCTGCTTGGGATCCGCGAGGTGATAACAACCGATGGTTAGAGACCTTGAATGACATGGCTCAAAATCATTTGCAATGGCGCATGTGCATCCACTCTTGGTGTCCTTCCAAATTCCAATCCCTTGAATACTCTTTGAATAACATCTTCAAACCATAATCTTTCGGAGTACTGCTTATACTTTTGCTACCTCTACCACTATGGGATTTGAATCGACAATTGTATGTGAGTGCTAATGTGGTATGGCAACTCGATACAGGTACATACGAAGTTCTACGTTGTTACTGTCTGACTGGCTTTTACATATACAAATAATGACTCATAGTTGTACTGAGTTACAAATGGTCACTTTATTTATTTCTGTAGGCCGATTGTTTTGCTAAAATCTGGTCTTCATCAAAAATCTCAGCATTACAAATTCGAACACTGTCAATATCTTAGATAAATATAAATATAAATAAAACTTAACTATTTTATTTCCTTAGTAACTATCTATTAACCTAGTACATCATTTTGTAAACCTGTTTATATATTTTAAAAAAATTTGAATTGTATATAGTGAATTACGATTATTATTATTATTACAGTGACAAATAATAACATTTATTATTCAATATTGTATTATTTTCTATTTCCATCCCTCTCTCTCACTTTCTGGAGCAGGTTAACAGAAAACGGCATAACATATACGTATGCTTACTTACTTGATCCTAATGCGCCTAACCTGTGTACAAATCCTATATCAAGTATAAAATCTATCGATACAACCAATAGTAGTGCGATGCTAACTACGTCTTCAACTACTTTCACGTTTAAACCAATATCAAAAGTTAATAACTCAACTAGTCTGGAGACTGGAATTAAACGATGCAAATCTCAAGGTAATCAACCTTCTGTATTTCGGATTCATCGCTTTGAGAAAATTACAGATTTCAGTCATAATTCATTTTTAAATGATACATTTATGTATGCAGTAATTTAAGCAACTTCCAAATGAAATTAGTCTGGCAAATCAAAGCTACAAATTAAACCAATCTCCACAAAATTTCTCCATCTGTGATGTAATAGCCAACTCACTAGAAACTTACTTCAAAGTTCCCCTAAATTCCTAGTAAACATTTGTGACCGATATAGTTCAACCATGTCACTAATAAAACAGTTGTCGCCTATGCCATTGGATGATTTCTGCGCTATATCACAACTTATATCATCGGTCTCTGACTCGGTGATCCTAATGACTAAGTGTTTATGCGACACAGCGTTTTGGATTCAGTGCGTAATGGTACCATAAATGTAGACTACTGAGTAGTCCAATATTAGAATCAAACAGTCGTTCAGTTCTTCTTAGCTTTCATTTGTACATCAATCTGTGACCAATTTAATCCATAAATTCAACATTAATTTGTTTTCTTGGTTTTCATGGCGTGTTGTAAGGAACGAAGACTCAGGTGGGAATGGCTAATTTATCTTGTTTAATGCACAATGACACAGTGGTTTACCAAAATATGAAAATCCTGCATTAAATACATCATTTACACATCTTATTTCAATTGTTTTTTACATCTTTCATAATTCTTCCAATTCTGTTTTTATTCCAATTCCTTTCTACTCTCTTCTGTTCAGTCTTCTCAAATTTTTTTTGACAAACATTCCACTTTGACTAATGTTACATACTACTTACATCTGTCAACATATGTAGCATACACCACAATGTCAATAACATTCGAATTTGAAAAGCGTCCAAATATTATCAAACTTCAAAATGAACTCTTCAATGTATTAGTGCGAAACTTTGACATGTGAGGTCAGTCATGCAAAGAGTATAGAACTTGGTCGTGATTTATTCCAAAATAACTAAGTTTTAAAATTATAAACCATCAGATAAGAGCTCTATCGCTGAGTGATGTGTTCACTCTGAGATCTGAACCTTCTGATTCTAGTTTTGTTTTCTATCACTCATGAGAGTGCACATCGCTGAACCGAGCCACAAACTGAGATAATGAAGCACTTATCTAATGATCCCTTATTCATTAGCGCTTACGTTTTCATGACTGAAACAATTATTAAGTCATTGAATATAAGCCTCCTTTACTTCCAACTACAATCATAATGTCATAAATTCTGTGAACATATGTACCCATTGAAAGTCTTTTTTATTCACCTCTTTCCACAATTCTGGACATCTAACTACGGTACCCAGTTGACAAATATGGCTAACTGCTCAAAATAAACTACTGAGAGTCTGTTTGCCGTCGAACCATTTACCTTTGCTTTAATAGGTTATACTTTCTTCCCTCTATTAAACCGAGCAAGACCCTTTAAGATATCAGTAGTATCACTGGTCATTCAACAGATGTTGACTTTTTCTGAAAACTATTCTTTGTAGAATCTGTTTCACATAATGGTCTCACAAGTAAATCAAGTCGAAACTGTACAAATTCGGTAGCACCAGAGGTCACAATGCAACCAAAATCTCCTACTCACTCACATCCAATTTTGACCCGTCAACTAAGTCTACCAGGAACATCTGAAATGATTTCATTAAATCGTGCTATGACCAAGTATAGCTCACAAACATCTGGTGAACCTCCGAATCCACATATTATTAGTACTAGAAACTGTTTGAATCCTATTGGTGACGAACTTCAAAAACACCAAATTTCGTCGTCGTCATCATCATTAACACCTTTTATCGTTCCAGCTAATTCTTATGAAATTATTCTTTTGGCTGATGTTCGTGAAAATTTCGGGTGAGTCCTTTTATCTTTTGAACAGTTTTCGTATGGTTTTGATAGTTACTCTTCAAAAATGGCTTTATCAATTGAAACAAATCAGCCGAAGTACTTATGTAACACATATATTAGTTGGATATTTAATTGTCTATTTCAATAATTATATCTGTGTTGATTGAACATAATGACACTTTAATAATAATTGTTCGTTGTTAGGCAGTTGAAGGCTATCACCTACTCAACTTTCGCCACAATGAGGAAAAACATGTTGACATACAGTTAATAAGATGTAAAGCAAGGAATTTCGAACTTGAGATGTATTATTCGGAAAGAATGGATGTCTTCATGAAGACAAGAAAACCTAGTAGGAAAAATAATCACAAACAGGGTCATAATAACGAACCGATATAATGTTTGTAGGAATGACTAAGGAGCTCTCTTCTACAAAAAGTAAGCACCAATGATGTTATCCAGAATGAATGAAAGCTACACAACTATAAACTAGCTAGCTTGATGAACCCAGCAACAATGAAAGCATCCACGTGAACTGAAAATCGTCTCCTATACTAAAAGAGTTAAAACTCAACATCTAGAAGAAGTTAAAGATTGCGCACCAGCTTGACCAATCTTCAAGTTTTTATCTCCAACCACAGAGTATGGTTATCACACACACTTCAGCCAAAAATTCTACAATCACTGACGGAGCTCAGTCTATCAGCTAGTGATTTCATAAACTGTTATCATGTTTTGGTTTGTTCTATCCTATCCTATTCGCCTACCTATACACTGTTAAATACATAATTTAGTGATAAAATCCTAATCAAAATTAAATAAGGTCAATCTTGCCCTAAAAATTACCTTTGACTACTTCATATCAAAATTGTCTATACTGAATTCATAAGACTGTAAATTTCATGACTTTACATAAATGCTAGGCTGAGTACTTGTTGGTTTTAGCTTTTCAATCTCGCCATTTTAGTGAATTACACTCATACATTAGGTTATCAGTTAATCAATGGTATGTTTTTTGATAAAGAGGTGTTCGACATCTGACTACTAAACAGTGCAAACAAAACATATCAACTAGTCATAAGCAACTTAAAATTGAGCATACATTTGTATTGCCCCAACTTGCCACACTGCATCATCAAAGTTAAACGAAGTTATTAATATGAATACCATCGTAGTAAAGTAACAGTATCAGTGAGATTAATAATAATAATAATAATAATAATAATAATAATAATAATAATAATAATAATAAAAAATCCTAATCTCATGCAATTGATTCCCTTTATGAATTTAAATAGAGCAAGAACAAACATTGATGCAGAATAGTATGAATTCATATTATTTCGAGGTTTCTCGTCAGCTGCTTACAAACCGAAATTGTGATAGAATTTTTTTACATGGAGATAGTGTGAAACAATTGACATAAATGAGTGTAAATAACTTGATTACAATAATAACTATATATATATATGCTGGAAACAGGTCAGAGGTCAAAAGAGGGGGGTTAATCCAGGGTGGGTAGTGTAATAATTTAGTGAAGTTCATAAATTGTGTGATAATTGTAGAGATTAATGGAATTAAATAATGATAAGGTAGATTACGTAATAATAATTAAATAGGGTTTGGAAAGTTAAGATGATTTAGGAGGATCAGGTGGTGGAAATGTGTGAATAAAATTAATTTTAAGAATTAGGTAATAGGGGGGGAGTATAAAATATCTTAGAATAAGTAAATGAATAAAATAACCAAAACACAAAACAAACAGAAAAAAAAAGATTACCAGGGTAGTGATAAGTTTATTAAAGTCTCTTTTTGGATGCATAAGTCCGGTTTCAGTTTCTTGATTGCAATGGCTTCAGCAAAGCGGAGAGTGGTAGTCAGTCAGTCAGTAACAACGTAGAACTTCGTACGTACGTACATCAGTTCGAGTTGCCACACCACATTAACACAGAGATGCAGTTGTCGATTCAAATCCCGTAGTGGTAGAGGTAATAAGAGTATAAGCAGTAATCGGGAAGATTAGTGTTTGGAGATGTTACTTAAAGAGTATAATACAGTGAAATAAATTTGGAAAGAGAAAAAAAGAGACAAGGAGGAATAAGGAGATTAAAATTTGGGAGAACACAAAGAGTGGATGCACCTGCGCCATTGCAAACGATTTTGAGCCATGTCATTCAGGGTCTCTAACCATCGGTTGCTATCATCTCGCGGATCCCAAGCAGGTAGTCTCACCTACCAACATGACTCAGTTCACTTGTCACTGACTTCATGGACTTGTGCCATGTTTTGGTTTGGTAGTAGTTCTTTGTTTATTGATAATTTTAAACGCGCGCATAATATCGACGGTATGCCCGGTGCCAAGTAGATGCCGAGCTATTGCACTGTTAAAAGCTTTAGTCCCTCGCAGCGTCAAGTTCTTCGGAATCCTAATCTGACAATCAATGTTTTCTTTCTCTCCATTCATCGAGTCAGACTACCAATTTAGTCCATGGAAATTATCAAAATAATGAAATCACGTTTTATGTAGTTGTAAAATTTTCATTAATAAATAGAGATGGATGTTGGCTAGCAATGGAATGTAGGACGCGCGTTTTATCCTATTTGGGACTCGTCATTTGAATGTACCTGCATCCCAGAGTTGGTGTTCACTCCGGCACTCGAACCCAGCACCGTTCGCTCAAACGCCATCGCGTTATCCACTTAGCTTCGGAGTCCAGATAGTCACTAACCGGATGCAGGTACATTCAGCTGACGAGACCCAATCGGGAGGAAACGCGCGTTCTCGATTCCACTGATAGCCACCATCCATCTCTGTTTATAATGCTTGTGATGTAAGGCAATATCGAGGCAAGATGCACATATGACAAAAAGAGACTGATCACTTGCCGTTCTAAACATTAATGTGAGGATTCAAACAACCAATACAAAAATGACTAATTTCATCAATGGTGTTTTTAAAAGTAATGTTATTATTAACTAACTCATTATTTTGCATTCTTATGTTTAAATTACAAAATAAAAACAATAGGTCGAACAAAGTAAGACAAATGCTTCCAACTGTATTTCAAAAGTACAGTATCAAATGTGAATCAAGAGCACTTCCTGTTGGGGATTTTCTTTGGATTGCACGATGGCGAAATGAATCAGGTAATTTTTTAGTTTTATTCAATTATATCATTATAATGGTTATTACTGTATTGAATATTTAACTAATACTGTTATTTTCTTCTACTGTCTGGTATATTCTTTGGTCACAATACCTTCAATCGACTATTCTTAAATCAGAATAAGGATTGAAATTGAATAATATACGCTCCAATAAACTCTGACAACAAAGATCCAGTATTTTAAACATTAGAATTTATATAGATTAGTTAAAAAATGAAATGTCCACCGTACGCCAATATAAATCTGATCAACGCATTTAATATTCAGCACTCTATCCCAATATCAAAATATAGTTTGTGAATGCTTTTCAAAACTAGCATGAATCGACTTAGTATTTAGTGAGTATTTAATTTAATTATTACATGGCCTCTCATTTGATCAATAACTTGATTTTTAAGGCCATTGTTTCGAGATTTTTACGAGTCATGTATTTGAACTACGTTTGATAAATCAACTTACAATAACGTTTCTTTGTTTAGTTGATGTTCCCATATACTGCACATTGACTTGAACGCTATACTTCCGGAAATTCGTTGACACCTTTAATTTCAACGTTTTCCCAATCCATTTCGTATCCGCAGTTATCTGCCTGCAGCGAAATAGACAACTCTCTCCATTCTTGTTCAACTTTGTCATTGACGTACTTTTAGAGATAACACTTTACTCATCTAAATTTCCAGGGCTTGAACTTCTACCGGTAGGTTCACTTCTTGACTTAGAATATGCTGATGACATAGTTTTATTTGGCGAAGACGCTGACAAAATGCAGAGTCTTCTGACCACTCTAAGCAACAATACAAGCATCTTCGGGATGCGATTCTCCCCCTCGAAATGCAAAATGTTGCTTCAGGATTGAGTTGCATTGACACCCGAACTAATGATAGGGAGTGAAGTAATTGAGCGTGTAGACCGCTTCACTTATCTTGGAAGTCTCATCAGCCCTTGTGGTCTGGTGTGTGACGAAATCTCAGCACGGATACAAAAGGCTCGACTAGCTTTTACCAACTTGCGTCATTTATGGTGTAGGCGAGATATCCATCTATCAACCAAAGGACGTGTTTACTGCGCAGCAGTTCGTTCCGTCCTACTTTATGGCAGTGAAACATGGCAGGTAAGAGTAGAGGATATTCGTAGGTTACTAGTATTTGATCATAGGTGTCTTCGAAATATTGCTCGTATATCGTGGGACCATCGAGTAAGTAATGCAGTTGTTAGGAAACGGGTACTAGGTAATGATGGCAAATCAATTGATGACGTAGTGAAACTTCATCAGTTGAGATGGCTGGGACACGTGTTACGTATGCCCAACGACCGACTACCTCGACGTGTATGTTCAGTGGTATAGGAGTAGGTTGGAAGAAAGCTAGGGGCGGCCAGACCAAAACATGGCACAAGTCCATGAAGTCACTGACAAGTGAACTGAGTCATGTCAGGAGGTGTAGACTACCTGGTTGGGACCGCGAGATGATAGCAACCGATGGTTAGAGACCCTGAATGACATGGCTCAAAATCGTTTGCAATGGCGCAGGTGCATACACTCTTTGTGTCTTCCCAAATTTTGATCTCCTTATTCCTCCTTGTCTCTTTTTTTCTCTTTCCAAATTTATTTCACTGTATTATACTCTTTAAGTAACATCTCCAAACACTAATCTTCCCGATTACTGCTTATACTCTTATTACCTCTACCACTACGGGATTTGAATCGACAACTGCATCTCTGTGTTAATGTGGTGTGGCAACTCGAACTGATGTACGTACGTACGAAGTTCTACGTTGTTACTGACTGACTGACTGAGCGAAATAGACAAAATAGTTACCCCCTCTATCTACGCATACACAAACATAAACTAACAGTAAAATGAGATATGTTACTACTCAGATCACTGAACGTAGACATAATCATAGATACGAAATCGATCTGAAAATTTGCAAGATTTTGGATCAAGGAAACTCTAGGAATTCTTTAAAATTTCCGAAGCATTAGGTTAAAGACAATGAAGTTGCCAAATTGTCCTAAGATAGTCCTTCACTGACGATGTCATCAGAACCGAGTGATTTGTCGCTTGTGGACCAATTGAATAGTTCACTCTCGTATGAAGCGATTCTAATGTTGTACAGAACAACAATGAAAACTGTGAAATTAAGCCATCCATATCAAAGGATACAACCAATATTTTCAACTGAGTATATCGCTTCCGCAATCATCGAAAGTTTCCATCACAGTAAAGGTTTCATACTTTACGAATTTTAATGGGTTTTAAAGAATTAACCTACTTGTCTTACTGCAAAATACAGTGAATTACGTAGGGTGAACGTTGGTGTAATTATGAATTGTACTATCTAAAATAGCCTATGATGCCAGGTTGCCTCATGTATATAAGATTACTGATTAAATTTTAAGCAAAATCTGGATTGCTATGGGATTTAACCTCCCGTACTTAATTGATGCAGATACGAGAAATGAATTACATTCATAAAATAGAAATCAGAATGGGTTTTGTGGAGAGTTTTAGAAATTTCACAAGTTGAAATCATGAGTCAGTTGAAGCTAGATGCCGGCTCAGTGGTCTAGTGGTTAAGTGCTCGCGCGCGAAGCCAGTAGGTCCTGGGTTCGAGTCCCGTGTGGTGCGGGATCGTGGATGCGCACTGCTGAGGAGTCCCATACCAGGACGAAACGGCCGTCCAGTGCTTACAGGTTTTCAATGGTGGTCTAGCTTCAACTGACTCATGATTTCAACTTGTGAAAATAGAAATCATTACTCAGATATTTCTTTGTGTTCTAGATTGTTTAATGGAAGCTGTACTGGATCAGATTGTTGAACGTAAAAGAATGGACGATTTAGCACATAGCATTGTTGATGGGCGATTCAGAGAACAAAAGGTAAACAGTGGATATATTTTTACTATAGTGAAAATTCCCATTTCGCCATTTGGTAAATAAAGAAGGAACGAATTGAGCGAAGAAATTTCTTTTCAATTAGTTTTTCATCATGACTCTACACTAATATATATACGTTTTACAATAATAATATAATACTCATCGAGTAGATACGTTACGTAATAATTACATAATGACATTTAAATTAACATTGATTAATTGGAAGAAAGAGGATTATTAATATTCAAAGTGATCAAGAAGTTGCTACGTTGCGTAATGTAAGAAACAAAGAAGGAACAGAATTTTAACGGATGGTCAATAGGATGGTAGTTACGTAGGAATCAAGAGATGAATGTTGAGAAGTTATTAAGTTCAAAAGCAACAGAAACAAAATTACAAAAGTTTAAAAAAAAACAAGTGGAAGAATTATAAAAAATAGTTCTTTTGAAGGAAATTTTAAACTGATGGCCAGGGCAGGGAAAGCGGTTGTACGAATCTCTTTTGAATGCAAAGGTCAGGTTTGTGAACATGGATTGCGATGGCTTCCGCAATGTGCAAGACGCGCACTCGTAAACCATGTGGCAAATTAGATGGGATATTGTAGATAACCTTAAAAGCTTTATTCAATTCGACTTGATGACCTGTGTCAACCAAGTGAGAGAGAATAGAACTTTTAATTACTTTTACCTGTCCTTTGTTTAACCACGACGGATGATGTTCAGTAATGCGATGACGGACTTGCCGAATTGTACGCCCAATATAACTGGCTCCACAGGGCGTCTCAGACTTTGTTATTCCTTCGTTCCCATACCAATCGCTCTCTGTTGACGTTCTCTTCGATTTTCTTAACCCTCTGTCACCAAGTATCCCACTTTCGACTGGTGATACATTCTACTTATACCTGTCGACATCAGTAGCACACACCACAGTAACAGTATTAGCCGTAGTAAAAAAATCGTTAGGGATACATATGATTCGAGAAAGAATAATTTTGAAACTCGCGATGCACTGTGTAATTGCTTGCCAGATAGTTTGTCCTATTTGAAAATGAACCTTTTTTAATCGACTAATTTTTTAAATGAATATTGTATCTTGTCTTTTTTAATTACATTCAATTTCCATGTAGTATCGTTTAAAACGTACAGGTTTATTACAGTTGATTTATTTAATCGAAGAATGTTCAATGATGCACAATCAGAAAGTCGCTTATGATGTTTTAATACAAGCAACTTCAAATGCACAAGTAAGTTAATTGTTAATATGTGATAATTGCTTGAAGGGATATAAAGTATTCGACTGAGATTGGAAGAAAGTTAGGGGCGGCCAAACCAAAACGTGACATCAGTCCTTGAAGTCACTAACTTCTGGTCTGAGCCATGTTGGTAGATGCAGACTACTTGGTTGGGGTCCGTGTGACTATCGTAACCAATGGTTGGAGACTGTGGGTGACATGGCGTAGGCGTATACCCTCTGTCTTCCCTTAAACTATGAGATTGAAATCTTTCTACGTACTAATTCTTTCTTCCTGTACTATATCCTTATATGCAATCTTTCTTTTGTATATCACCACCATTGACTTAACTACTCCTAGGAATCAAGTGTTCATCTTGCTGTGCTAATGCGGTATGGCAACTTGGACCGATGCATATATGTGCCTAGTCCTAAGTTGTAGCTGACTGACTGATATAAAGTATTATTATTTGAACACATAAATATCGGTACAAAGAGGCACCGAATACACATGCGCCACACAATTCAGTTGATTTGTGTGCGGGCTGTGATACTGGCCAGGTGGCCAGAACGAAGCAGGTGGTTTTCTTAAGGGGCAACACCCGGAACCTTCAACCTAAAGGTCTGATCCACAAGGCAGTGGAGCAACGTCAGGAGATGTAGTCCCATTGTAGTCGGTGACCAATAATTGGTCCATACGCCATTTGTTTCCTTAGGATCTTGGAGCCCATGTACATCATTGGTTTGGGATAAGGGTTTTCGAATTCCTCTAGTTGGATCCTCCATATCCACCAACCTGGTTAAATTGGCGGACATTCGTTTTTCGTCCTCTCAAATTCGTAAACAACACCCTTGCCTCGAGAAGGAGGATACTATTTTCTAATTAGGATGATCTCGTTACATGTGATAAGGTCTCCTTCCCGCTTCAGTTGCCATTCAACGTAAAAAGCTGAAAATTGCATTGGAAGGAGCATTTAAAAAAAATAATTATGTTTAAGTTATATGTATCTATGGGAATCACCGTGACCATATGTGTAGTAAACTTTGTTAATTAAGCCATCCTATTACTTATTACAACTCACCCACGATTGCATATGATCCATCGTACAACCTTAGTACACCATGTAACTTATGTGGTCATCACCTTTGAATTAATATAGGTTGCGTTTGAGTCTAAATTGGACCCAGAGATATCTAGGTGGTAAGTTATCATAGAAGCTGTTATTCAAAATTTGTAATGTTTGGTGATAGGTAAGTGCTATAGAATTTTAAAGTGATGTAATGTTCTGTTTTTTTGTTCACCAACATCCAAGTTAGCGGTATACAATGCTGCAAATATGGCACTCATTGCTATAAGTATTATGTATATATATGTAAATTCCACTTATTTAATTTACTTGTACTGATAAGTAATTGTACTATCTTTCATAGATGATCGATGGTTTACATATTATGACAACTAAAAGTCTTGAAGATACTGTAGATTTACTCGCTGCACTTTCGCGAAGACTTCAGTCACGTGTTTCAGTAAGTCATTTTATAATGTTTATTTAACTTAGAGAATATATTGACTATTGCAGTGATCATATATAGCCATGGTTAACCCCCCTAAATTACTTGTTACGGTTGTACTATACTTTATATATATAGAACAAAAGAATCAAAACTACATGTAACATTCCAGTCCAATAAAAACTGCGAACGTGTTGGGTTGTTTGTTTATGTTGATCGCTCGAGAAACTTTCAACTATCATGTTGACATACATTGAGTAATTATCTCTACCTACTTCGATCATTGAGTTTCTTGCCTAAACCACCTGGGTTTTCGATTTCGATCGTAAATGGTTAAAAACGAAAGATCCATTCACTTCTATGCTTCATATACATGTGTAAATAGAAAATGGCGTTCAGTGGTTGTATATAAACTGAACAGCACAAACATATATACCCAATTGAATTTGGGACCCAAGGCTCGAGTGTCTTGCGTTTAATAATTAGACTTACGAAGCTTAAGAATTTATTTAATGCATGGCAATATCCATCAGTTCGTTTACTGCGAGCAGTTTGCAATGACTATCATCCACGATGTTGGCGTGGGTTCAAATCCCACCTCCGACATATACTTTGCCGCCAAATGCCCTGTTACGGCCGAGAGCGGGGATAGACAGCTCTCCCTCTCGAAATACTATCACATGGCCACGTGTACACAGCCATTGCCTGTGAAGTCATACTCGCTGCCTTTTCATGGAGGTGTTCACGAATTTGAGAGGACGAAAAACGAATGTCCGCCAATTTAACCAGGTTGGTGGATATGGAGGATCCAACTAGAGGAATTCGAAAACCCTTATCCCAAACCAATGATGTACATGGGCTCCAAGATCCTAAGGAAACAAATGGCGTATGGACCAATTATTGGTCACCGACTACAATGGGACTACATCTCCTGACGTTGCTCCACTGCCTTGTGGATCAGACCTTTAGGTTGAAGGTTCCGGGTGTTGCCCCTTAAGAAAACCACCTGCTTCGTTCTGGCCACCTGGCCAGTATCACAGCCCGCACACAAATCAACTGAGTTGTGTGGCGCATGTGTATTCGGTGCCTCTTTGTACCGATATTTATGTGTTCAAATAAGTAAAATATTCTTTCTGTTATAAACTTTACAGAATGATTTGTACGTTAATCAAAAATCTAATGATATGCCTTTCAAGTTGAACACTTTAAATGCATTGAGTTGGTGTGAGTTTGTCAAACTTGCAAATAAATCACCGGATCCAAGCATACGTGATATTTTCGCTAAACATTTAATGCAGATTCCTGGATGTACTGGTCCAAAAATCACTTCAATTATGGAAAAATATCCTACTCCCTGCATGTAAGTTATTTTTTAGCTGGGAATTACTTCGCCATTCAATGATCACCGTACTTTCATGTTTTTTCGTGCAGTACTTATCTTTTTCTACTAATTCTTATAGTAAGTAAACTATTAATTTCTTGTATTTCAGTTTAATGGATGCCTATGATAAACAGCCGACAATGTCAGGCAAGAGTAATATGTTGGCACAGTTGAAACCAGCAGATAGTAATCGGTATGTGAAACGTTTTCTAATTACTAACATCATTGTTTTTTGTTGAAAGACTAGGGGTAATCACACTAAGATGTGGCATCAACCCATGATGTTATTAACTGTTGTGCTGACCCGTTTAGTTAGGTATCAATTACCTGGTCGGAATTCGTACGATTATCGTAACCAATCATCAGAAATGTTGGATCAAATTGTTGTGAATCATTAGCAATAGCGTACATGCATCTAGTGTTTGTCTTATTAATACGTATACTTTTTGTTGGGACGATCCAGAAAATCTCTCGCAAAAGACAAGCAAGGATCAGGAAACACTAAGAAGCATTTCATCCAATCAGCGTTCACTTGAAGTTTTAGCCGGAAACATCAAGGAAGTGAAACGTCACATGTAAAGGTTCTAATTGACTGATTGCTATACTGCTACTATGTTTAGTAGCATTCCAGAATCTCCGAGCAACCCAAAGACATTTAAAATATTATAAAAACCCTATATTTTTTTTATTAAAATGAACCTCTTAAATCCAGTGCTTCTCGCATGTTCGTGTTCAGGTCGCTGTGTAGTTTTAGCTTTGGGGGTTACAAAATAGCTTAGGAAAGGAGTATAGCGTTCAATTTGCAAGACTTATCACTTTTTATTCCACGAGTTCATTCCCACTCATCGAAACATATTTTCCATCCTCAATCTTTGCTACTATTGTCATTGGTTCTCTTACTATCTCTATTACTCTGGCATTCGTCTTGATAATTTCATCCAGATGTACTGATATGGTGTGACAACTAAGACCAATTCACATATGTTTCAAGTTCTACGTTATATATAACTAACAAATAATTCAGCGAATAACTTCCCTGACCATGATGAGAATTCGAGCTCCGACGGAAACATTCATACCTTAAAAATTATAGATACTAACTAACTAACTTGTTATCTAAATTCATAGTGTTCTGCCTATTACTATCAACATTAGCAAAGTTATCGAGGAGCTTGTGCGATTCAATGTACTGCTTGGATTCAGTTAATCTGATGAAAATATACATTTGTAATAAAATGCACAACAAATATTTTAATTTAAACCTTTCTTACTCGTCTAATCAGATTATACCTTTAACACATTAAGGTATTTTTTTAACTGAATCTTCAGCAAAGAGACTTCAATACATCAGTACTTAGTTCTAAGAAATTATCCTAGTTTAAGGACACAAGACCATGTGTTGTGGTTTGCAGTATCGGATTCTGATACACAAGCTTCTTATATGTGTGCCCAACCAGCAATTTGAGTGAGCCAATCGATTAATTTAGTCAATAACTTGCTTATCATTTGACTTCAAACCACACTCCATGTGTCTAAAGCTGAAATAGGTGGAGTGGTGTTTCTAACCTGGGACTAGCTAAAAAGTCGAACCTCTTGACCACTGACTCACTGTCACTTATTATTGGGTAATAGTGTTCCTGTATAGTTGTCGAATTCCTATTCCGTACAAAACAGTGTATAACACAAAATAATCCTCATGATTATTCAAGTCTTAGATTCAGAGACGTTTATATTATTCTTATTTGACCATAAAAAACAATAATAATAATAATTTTGATCCATATAATTAAAAAAATTTTAATTTACTCTTTTTTTAGGTGTATTGGAACAGCGCTTAGTCAGAGTATCGCTTTTGCGTTTAACACATTGTGATCCATATTTTGTACTGATTTCCCTGTAAATATACATTTATCTACAAGTTGCTTTCTGAATTAGTTTAATTCCTATACATAGGATAAACTTGGCTATTTGAGAGATTTTTACAAGTCAGTAAATTACACATGGTAAATAAGTATTATTCTCAATTACATTCTGAGTTCAAGCAAATAAACTCGAATACCAATACATATAAAGCCCAAGTTTAATTCCACTGTTTGTTCTTAACAATTATGATTTTGAATCAGTACAACTGAGGGTGTGAAAATAGGATGTGACTTATTTAAATAGGGTAATAGTCAATACCAAAGTTACTACACTATATGAAGTTATCTTATGAACCTGTTACCCATTCAGTTTTGCTCAATTAAACACCAAAAATATTTACGGCAAACAGTCGACACTGGGGACTCAAAATATAACTTTCATTGTGTGTTTTTTTTAAGACCAATATAAACAATGCATTGACTTAAATAAACAGAAATCAGTAATTTAGTGGATAAAGCGTTCGGTGTTTGAAGCGTATTAGCTCTAAGTCTCCATGTGAAAATAAATGCTAAGGAGCACGTACATCTATCTGGCAGGTCCTAAATAAGACGAAATGCACTTCCTGGATTGCATTGTTAGCCATTATTTAACTTTAGTAGAACATAATAAAAGTTTACGTTTTTTTTCATACAAATCATTTTTGAATACAAAATTAAAAACATAAACAGATTAGTACAAAATACCCTTTTCCCATTACATCAGCTGGAATCACTGTCGTCATTGGTTTTTCTTTTTAGTCTTATTTACCTTTTCTAGTGATTCTGTCAGATTAGTTGGTAAACAGTAAAAGTCTGTTGTTGACCACAGAAATATTATAAAAGAACAGAATAATCCAATTGCTGTGTAGACTGAAGTAAGCATTAATGGTAGGTAAGGTAAACGTTGTTCTAAATAAGTTAACGGTAGAATTATTTTTGTGAACATAAATAATAACGTAAGACCCCATAAATGCAGACAACCAATTTTTTGTATGATATGCTGTGATCTTGATTGATCAGATCTACTTTTTTCACTATTACTGTTCACGTTTATGGGAAGAATACGAAATAGGATAAGCCAATGAATGCATGTATGTGCTAGATAAATGGATATGACAGCTGGAAATTCTATGTAAAAAAGGGATAAAACACGAAATATATCCTAATGATTTATGTATTTTTATTGAATGATATGAAATGGAAAAAATGGGATTGAATATTAAAAATACACTGTTACTAAGTCCTTACAATATCTACACTCATGATAGACATTAGCAGCTAATTGTTACTAGTTAACAGTAGCCGCTGGGTTAGTTGAAGCTTTTAAAGCCAAACTACCACGTGTTTGCACACCTGATTTACTAAAGAATGTGCATTTTTCAAAAGCTTGAGTCGACTGTAACGACTAATTAGTCGGAAATAAGTTATGTTCAGACCAAACAAACCAAACGAGACAATTATCCATATAAATAGGGTAGTACCTAGCACCCGAACATTTTATCAAACAACGTAGAACTTCGTACGTACCTACATCAGTTCGACTTGCCATAACACATTAGCACTCACATACAATTGTCGATTTAAATCCCATAGTGGTAGAGGTGGTAAGAGTATAAGCAGTACTCGGAAAGATTAGGATTTGAAGATGTTATTCAAAGAGTATAATCCAGTGAAATAAATTTGGCAAGAGAAAAAAGAAAGGGACATGAAGAATTCAGAAGATTAGAATTTGGGAAGGCACAAAGAGTGGATGCACCTGTGCTATTGCAACGATTTTGAGCCATGTCATTCAAAGTCTCTAACCATCGGTTGCTATCATCTCGCGGATCCCAAGCAGGTGGTCCTCACCTACCAACATAGCTCAGTCCACTTGTCAGTGATTTCATGGATATGTGAAAACAAAGAATTTAGGAAGAAAAGGACCGATCCATGGTAAAGCAAACTCTCTTGTCACATTTAAGGATTACGTCGATGTCTGAATCACAAATAATGTGGTTGGATATTGACTTCAGGTGTAGGTTGCTCAGAAAATTATGGCTCCCAATGTTGTGCAAAGCAAATGAGTTCAGTGACCAGATGAGCGATCTTCCATACTCAGGAATATGATTAATTATTAGATAATAATTGGATATCTCCATAAGTTTTTTTAATTGTAAAAACGTCAATTTTGCTAGTTTACAATTCATACTTTCTGATAAGCTAAGCATAAACATATTGTGAGAGAAATCCGTACCTTTTGGTAGAGTTCTTTTGTCTGAGCTTGATGGTTGAACTATGAATCTTTCCTTTTTCTTTTCAACAACATTCCCGGTACAAACGTCACATGGATGCCGTTGATGTTCAGAAGAACAATGAACGCTTCACGATTAAACCATCAAGCTCAGAAAAGACAATCATTCACCCGAACTATAAATCTTTTCTATCATCTCAAAACCAAATCGTTTCTACTGACACAGTTTTTGTAGCCCTACTAAACAGCAATATTGTAGTTTTATTACTGACCGGTTAGTCTATGCTTAATCTTTTATTGGTTACGCCTAACAACTGATAACTGTATAAACAGTTCTGATGTGTTGTATCAACATTCACATCAAAATCAGTTAACTTACCAGCATTTGTAGGGATCAATGGTATAAGGCTGTAGTATCCCAAAGTGCTCACATAAAAGGTAAGAAACCGATGTTCTCCAGAAGTCAATGTGAAAAAGCTGTAAACGAAAAATGTATTTAGGATTTTACGTTTACGCTTCAAAATAGGGGCAAATATATCGTTTAACGAGATTCTAATGACAATTTACAAAAATAAGCATATTCTGACACAGTAGCACGACATAAACGGACAAAAAGTGAAGTCTGGAATGACATAAGTATGTTTTTTCCGAAAAACAGTGCGAGTTTAATGTATTATTTTTCACATAATTCTGAGCTGAACCATGATAACGGTATTGACGACTATCATGGCTACACCAACAGATCAGACTAACACGCAGGATGCTGAGGGATTGGCGGTGTAGACTTACGGGTGGCAAGCGAGTCAGTTACACACATACCACGACCTTGTCAATAGTATTACTCGAAGTAAATCTGTATTGAGTGGAAGACATGAGAAATCAGACTAATTAACTCCTTTGGTTTGTTGTTTGAATGCTACTTCGCGTTTGCCGCTTGCAAAATTTAGACTACTGAAATTCGGCCCAAACAGTTTAAGTGACTCTATTTACCTAGTTTATATACTAAATTAAAAGATCAAACTTAACGAAACCAAAGTGAGGTTTAGTAAAGTGTACGCTATTTCTCATTGGTTTCCTATATGTTTTTTTCAAGGGTAAACGTGATAATGATAAGTTGAAAATGAAACACTCGTAACAAGAAATATTTACTTTAAAGGTAATAAAAACATTAAAACTGCTTTTTCATGAACATGCCAACCGAACATAAAACACGACCAAGCTGTTATAGTTACAGATTTCAAAAAGACACGAGAAATTACAGCAGTTGTAAAGTTGAAGAAACGACTTTTTCTAATTGATACACATAAAGTGGGCTGTAAAATAGGGAAGAAAAGTGGATAATATGGTATTATTATTATTAATATAGATAGTGCGTAATGTCTTGTTACAACCGACTCTAACAATAGGACACAAGAATGCGCTTATAATGTTCCTTTTTTCTCAGTTAGTTTTAGGAACGATCAACCATCTTTACAGATATGTATAACTAAAACTGTGAGAACATTGGTAAGCGTACAGTACAAAACCCAGATAATTATGTAGGGCTTATGTACTTGAGTTTTAGTTTTGTGACTTACAACTACTTCACCACTACAAGTTGTGGTTGAATCCCTGAGTCACTACAACACTTACACGAAGACATTAGGGTATCTAGTTACGTAGACAAAACATAATAATCTAAAGAACTTCATTAACAAGTTTGACTTTTATATTGCCACCAATAACTGTTTGGCACAAACTTAAAACATTATAGTCATTCAGGTGGTGTTTTGGGGAAGCAAAAGTTTACTTTATTATTTGAAATTGCTTATTTTACACACTTTTGTTCGACATAAGTGAATGATGTGGCATAATCAATCACAAATACAGAGAACCTGGCAACACCCCTGTCGGATTTTAATTTGCAAACCAAAGTTATCCTAATCAATCTAATTACATGAATATATATTTAAGGAAAATCGATATCACAGGCAGTCATACCAGCATGAACAGTAAGCTCAGAAGAGCTGTATGTGAAGGCCTTATAGTAGGCAAAATAACATGTTCCACATTTTCCACTAAACCACCAGTCATGGTTGCAGTAGAGGAGATTTTCTCAGGCCATACTTGAAGAACATGATCGTCTATAAAAAAGGAAAATTATAAATCGATGTAATAGATATGAAGTGTAAGTCTTAAAATCTATGTTTGTAAACATTCAGATATCATTCACCAAGAAAACAGTAGTTCCGGTATCAATATGAAAGTTACATTCAAATAAAATCTATTTATAAAAGCTTTCGATAACACTCAAGCTGTTTGCTGCCAAACAAATTTTATAACATGCACAAAGAAAAAGTAACTAAATTTTAGGGAATCATCATTATTCTCGTACCACATAAGCACAAAGAGATAGAATTATTTCAAGACAAAGCCTCTAGTTATAGAAGCAGTAACAATATCAGCAGCTGTAAGAAAAGATTAGGTAAAGAAAAAGCAAAAAGGTAAAGGAAAACTTCGGGACTCAGGTTCTAGAAGCAGACAAGTAAAAAAACTGCAAGTAACAACTAACGTGTGCACGTGTATTGATTTAACCAGTGAAGTTATGACGACGAGATAACCTCAGTTATGCAATACCATTTCACGTTCCAGAGGTGTCAATCTAGATCAACTTTGTTGGACTGAAGGCTTTTGTTATCTACAGCTACTTATTCACATTCTGAATGAGGCTGGGAGTTTTCTATGTAAAAGTGAAATCCCATAATTCAGTGCTTAAATTTCAAGCATACGTTTAAGAATTTGTAACATGATAATCTTAATCTAATTATATAATGAGATTTAAATGATATCCAGAAAGATCATTTTGACACAGATTTAACCATATTGATACGAATAAAATGTATCCAAGCGATAACAGTTTAGACGAAATCAAATGGAGCAGGATATTTATAGAAAAGGAAATAATGAATTAAGAGTTCATTTAATGAATTAACACTATTACGTAATCTTACCAAGAACATTTAATACTTTATCGACCAAATTGTATAAGGACCAGAAATTTGGAGCCCAGTATGCATGACATAGACCCCGATTAAATGGGAAAAGACGACTGAACACTTGTTTTAACTGATTCTATAATATTTTTTACATTATCATTAGACCATTTAGAACTGCAAACCATGTAAATGAAATATCCGAATGATGAAATCATCACTAAAATAACAACACTGCCAACCTTTATAAATCGATTAACAACATTGAAAAGTTCACGTTTTCCTTTATATAAATAATTATTTCAATAACAATAAAAATAAATCAACTAACCCAAACAATAGTTCATCAAAATATGAACAAAATAAGCTGGAGCTACATACATAAATATGTGCTTAAAATTTAAAAGTATAGTAAACAAGAATGATCCAATGATGTAATTTCCCTAGTAGAGTTTAGATAGATGAGAAATAATGTACATCTTACTTCAATTATATACGCCATAGATAAAATTAATATCCCAAACAAAAACCCATTGTACTGAAAATGTATATCTACAAAATTTATAGGAAAACAACTAGAAAATGAAGACAAATTTATTTTATAATTAAAATTCTACGAAAATCTTTTCACAGATTGAAATCATGAGTTAGTTGAAGCTAGACCACCATGGAAAACCTGGATGCACTGGACGGCCGTTTCGTCCTAGTACGGAACTCCTCAACAATACGCATCCACGATCCAGTGCTTCCAGGTTTTCCATGGTGGTCTAGCTTCAACTGACTCATGATTTCAATTTGTGAAATTTTCTAAAATCTCCACAAACCCCTTCTGATAATAATCATCTGCTCACTAGTGACTGACATCAAGAGATACTCCCGGAGTTCTAGTGGGAAGCCGTTACCAGTGGAGTTCAACCAGGTCTGTTGTGAGATATCAACTCACTGAAGACAATGGTATACGGTGGCGCAACTTCGTGGATTGTTTGAAGTTAGACATTAACACCGTTGGATGCCAGCTCAGTGGTCTAATGGTTAAGTGCTCGCGCGCGGAACCAGTAGGTCCTGGGTTCGAGTCCCGTGGGGTGCGGGATCGTGGATGCGTATTGTTGGGGAGTCCCGCACTAGGACGAAACTGCCGTCCAGTGTTTCCAGGTTTCCTATGGTGGTCTAGCTTCAAATGACTCATGATTTCAATCTGAAAATTTCTAAAATCTCCACAAACCCCTTCTGATGAAAATCTTTTCACAACTTATTCTTAAGTGATTTTAATGTCAGAAAAGAAAACGATTGTCTTGAAATCCTTTATATAATTGAAAGTCCAAGTTGAAGAAAAGAGAGAAGGTAAATGTTGAAAGGAAAAAGAAAAAAAGGTAGTGCAAAACGAATAAGCAAACTAATTTAAAATCTTTCATAGGTATGAATTAATTGAAGCAGTGATTGTTTGAGCATATATGTATATATATATGTTCCCACTGCTCAGTTTAGTATTATAACATAAATATATTTTTCTTAAAGTAAAATGAACAAGATATTGTTCACATGTAACACAATTTCCCAAGCATCATTTAATTGTACCTATTAAACTCATTCTATTTGTCGTTGTAGGAATACTTTAGTCATTTTACTATGGCGATTCAAGTCATTATCATACAATGTTTTCGTATAACCAACAACCAGCATCAGCTGCAAAATATACTTTATGGACGAAACAGGAAATGAAGGTATGTAGCAAAAAAATATTGTCCATTATGATTTATTTTTATTGCGTTCACAAGCTTAACTAATATGCTACTAGTGAATAGAACTGAGAGTGGTGAATACAGTAATAAATCATTCAGCACCTGGTCACATCCATGTTAAATTGTGAGAACAAACAAAAAGGATACGGTCAACAATAATCAGCCCGAAATTGAATGCAAAAAGAAAACACAGTGGATAATAACTTCTCTTCAAAAATCCACTACCGGACAGTTTCACTGAATGTAGTAATCTAAAACATATGTTCATAGTAAAACCAAATACTTCACAAGGGCTGCAAACATGAGAAGTTCTGAAATAATAACACTAAGTCGTTGGAAAATAATAAGCCCGTTTGATATGTACGGATGAGAGGTGATGGTGCAGATTTCTGGATCAATTTGATAGCTATAAATGATAAGAACCATTCGAAAAACGCAAACAGTGGAGGATAATCTAGTGTCCATACAGAAGTCTCCTAAGCAGTACATAAAAACCGCAATATAAGACAACTTACATCAAAGTACCACTTAGATATCGGCAGTGAGCATGTAATCGCAATCCAATTGCGATGTACTTCAAAATCAGTTGAATGACTAACCATATGAATAAATAAATTCCTTACTAAGAAAAGAAGAATAAAGCCTTAAAAGCAGCAGCTGCAACGATAATCGAAAGCAAAGCGATCGTAGACATGGTTAGTATGCAATATTTCTGATTGTTAGTCCTTGGAAAGTAGACGTAACAAACAAAATGTTCTTTGAGTTCTATGTATAAAAGACTGGGAACAGTTTTTATATGTGGAAGATCCAGACTATTTTCCTTATTTAAGCAAGTACCTGAAATAATAAAGAAAACAAATTACTAATTGCTAACGTCTGGAATGTACGAATTCAAGTAGTGACCAAAGGCCGCACTTAGAATATGTTATCTTAGTAACAACAACCCATAAACTATGTCTATCCTTTATTTGAAAGAATAGACCGAATCAAATAAAATACCTCGGAGTTTGAATCCCGCAGCTATTAATATTAAACAGTTAACATGAATATTTGTATCCTTCTGAAGTCAACGTGAAAATCCCGTAGCCAAACTACTGGAATTATATGTACGAAATCACTGTTGATCAATGAGATCTTTTTAAAGGTTTAGCAACCTAAATTTGGTAAGACATAAGATCACAGCAAATTTTCATCGTGATCATTACATCATTGTTGATTAATCGGTTACTGAATCCTTAAGAATAACCTTACTTTTCACTTAGCTAATGAAGCATTTGATTGGTCTGGTAACTTCACAAGCTCCACTTTCATGAACCCAAAGTAAAGCAAAGTGTGCAAATATTTCCACGAATGTAAACGTGAAAGTCGCTCTTAAAAGCAAAATCTTCGCAGAACACTTTCTGAAAGGTTTAATAGGAAGTGATTAAGGACCAGCCCCCCAAATGCCCTAGTACGACCGAGCGTGGAGAGAAGTTAGCTCCCCCTCACATGGCCACGCATATACAACCACCGTCCTCCCGCGGCGGGGTGTGGTTTACGAAATTGGGAGGACGAAAAGTGAATTTCCGGGGCTTTAACCGGGTTGGTGGATATGGAGGATGCACCTATAGGAATTCGAAAACCCTTATTCCAAACCAATGGAGCACATGGAGTCCAGGATCCTGAGGAAACAAATGGCGTATTGACCAATTATTGGTCACCGACTACAATGGGACTGCATCTCCTGACGTTGCTCCACTGCCTTGTGGATCAGACCTTTAGGTCGAAGGTTCCGGATGTCGCCCCTCAAGAAAACCACCTGCTTCGGTCTAGGCACCCGGGCAGTATCACAGCCCATACACAAATCAAGTGAGTTGTGTGGCGCATGTGTATTGGGTGCGTCTTTGTACCAATATTTATGTGTTCAAATAAATAAATAAATAAAAGGCATTGATACCGAAAAACCAAACTAAGACTTAGAGGCGATCTACTTGAGACCGAAAAGTTTTTAATAATCACTTGTGATAAGCTGATGTTACACACACCTGTTGTGCTATGCCACGTAAATTAAAATATCAACGCTTCCATGAGAACTGAAAATCAGGTTGTTTGCTTACTATTTCCTGAATAGAGGTCAAGAATGTGTAGATTTTATGCAGCAATAGTAGTTTTAATCAGCAAGAATGTAGTGTTAAGTCAGGGAATGTGGGACCAAACGCGAGTCAAAATGTAACATATATATGAAATTATATAGTCTCTTGCGTTTAAAGCAGTTCAGTCTTCAGTAATAAGAACAGTAGGTTTGTGGACTTGTGGTTAACCTTGAGTTTGCCTTCGAGAGAAGGTTCAGGTTCTCCCTGAAAATGTTCACCGACGAGGCTGACACCACTTATTCGGGTAAGGCGTTCCAGTCATTGACCACTCGATGAGGAAAACGGAACCCCACGCGCTCGTTTCAAAAAGGACAGTGATTTTTGTGCTTGTCGTGATTATCTTTGCTTTGTGTACTTGTTGCACCAAAAAGCATTCTTGGTCTACTTTAACTAAAAGTACTTTGGTTAAGGCTTGAAATTTTTGCTAAACTTTGTCCTGTGGTACCTTTTTTATTCACTGACTAACACTCGTGTTCACATTGTAATCATATTGTGTTTTAAACCTTTTTAATCAAATTACAATGGTTAGTAAGACTTATAAATGTGAACAACCAAACTGCTTGTTCCCCGTTGAGGAAGGAATGCAGTGCGATAATGTAAAAAGTGGTACCATAAGATGTGTACACGTCTAAGTCCTACGGCATACAAAAGATGCCCGAAGCCAGACTCGTATTGGCTTTACATGTTTTGCTGTACAAACAAGTTACTAATTCAGGAGGCTATGAGCCTATTGGCTTTGGCCTGTAAGAAAAACGATGACGGTTGCGTTGATAACACGAGTACTGACGGTGAAGAATGTGTCAGTGTAGTACGCGCTGCTACCGGACCCGCTAAACACCCGACTGTGATTGACGAGAAAGTGAAATCTCCGTTAACATTAACGAGAGGTGAAGTGCCGCTTGATATCGACATCGGTAATCATACACCTCTAGTGGACTTCAGTGCGGAGAAAAAGAAATAAGAAGAAAAAAGCTGTAGGCAAAACACAGTTTGTTAGCAAGTCATTGGAAGAGACGGTATCAGAAACAAAAACTCCACTGCGTATCAAGACAGATCTCTCTGAGAGGTCAGTCATTTTTCATAAGTTGAGAGAATCTTCTTATAAGGAACCAAAGGCTAGATTTGAACACGATTTCAGTCATTTTCAGTCATATTAAGTCCTTAATAAGCAAACTACTCCCAGATACAGTTTCAAGAGTTAGTATTTGTAAGCTTTATAGAATAGGACAAAAGGTGGATCCTGAAAGTCCTCAGAAAAACCGCCTCTTGAAGGTTACATTTGCCACGGTTGAAGAAAGGAACCTGATTCTAGGTAACTCACGTGAACTGATTAGATCCGGAATATATGCCCGCGAGGATCTCAGCCTAGCTGATAGTATTAAGAGACGAGCTGCAGAAGTGGAAATAAATGAGCGTCGCCGAAACGGTGAAAGAAACCTCGTTCTTAAGGGTTTTTAAATTGTAAAATTTCGGAGCAGAACGATCCCCAAACCACTCTGGGTGGTAAGGGAAAGTTCTCCACAAACTTAAAGGTATGCTACACAAATGCTCGCAGCCTACTAAATAAAATGGCGGAGCTCAAGTCAGTGGTGGATAAAGAAAAACCGGATGTTATTGCTGTCTCGGAAACTTGGTTAACGTCAGAAGTATTAGATACTGAAATTCAGTTGACTGGTTTTTTAACCAGTAGGGCTAATAAATTAAGCTGTGGGGGAGGCGGGGTTATCCTATACACGAAAAGTACCCTAACCATAAGACCAACTGAGACATTGGCACATGTTTCAGGGACATGTAAACTGAAATGTAGATGGCAAGATATTGAATTAGTTGTAGTATATCGCAGTCCAGAATGTGTAGCAGATGATTTTTTCCTAAGTAAACCTAAGTCCTGGTTTAACAAGGGTAAAAGTCTTGTAGTAGGCGACTTTAATACACCGTATACAAACTGGTTTAACTTAGAAATAGGGTCACCGACAACGCTATTTGATTGCAAACTGTTAGAAACCTCGATTGCATTAGCTTTATTCCAAGATATGACTTAAGAAACTCTTCTTCTCTTTTAGATTTGGTCTTCAAACACGGTGATGACGTTGGTCGAATGACTTCCCTCCCACCACTAGGGAGAAGTGACCATGCAGTAATCTTATTCAATCAACTCTGCAGCGTCGTCTGAAAACTTAGAAATTGACCCAAGGGCATCAGTACAAGAGGCATGGACTCATTTAAGAGTTATACAATCGGCTAACTCAACCATACATACCCTGTACAGTCCCAAAGAAGAAGCACGACCATCCCTAGATAGGCCGGGATTTTCGACGTTTACTAAGACAAAAGAAGAAATGTTGGGATGTTGTCATCCGCCTTGGCACAGCAGGTACAATGGAACGCTACAGATCGGTAAGAAACAAGTGTATAACAAAAATCCGGGAAGCCCAAAGAAAATATGAAATGCAGTTGACACAATCCTCACTCAAGCAAGCCAAGAGAATATTCTCGTACATAAACTACAGAACAAGCATGCATCATTGGATTCCCAACCTAATTAAAGAAGGAGGCGGATCTAAAATGATAGAGGAAGATCAGAAAAAAGCAGAGGCTATGGCTGACTATTATGGGACAGTTTTCACTCTCGAACCAGATGAAGAAGTAGACCCAAATACAAAGTCAACAAACCAACTGCTGACTGTGAACTTTGATTGAAACAATGTACTTAAGGCTCTTGACCACTTAGACATGGAAAAGTCAAAAGGACCAGATGAACTACACCCCGAAATCCCGAGACATATTACACAGTATATCGCAGCCCCACTGACTGTGATATTCAATATATCACTTGACCAGGGTGACCAAGGTTACCTATGGACTGGAAGGATGCGATCGTCACTCCCACACATAAAACAGGACCAAAACAGCTCCCATCGAACTACAGACCTGTCAGCCTCGCCAGTGTTGTAGTTAAAGTATTGGAAAGACTAGTCAAAAAGACCATAATGACACTTGTGGAAACCAACAACTTGTTAAACAGAGAACAACATGATTTTAGAAAGGGTTTATCTCGCACAAAAAACCTCCTTATAGCAAGGGAGCATTGGATAAATGCGTTAGACAATGGAAACTCAGTGGATGTTGTCGACATAGACTTCAGTAAGGCTTTTAACAAGGTGCCAACTAATAGACTGCTATTGGAGTTGGAAAACCTTGGTATTGCCGGACCTCTTTTAAAATGGATTAAGGATTCCCTGGTAGGTCGTAGACAGAAAGTAAGAATAAATCCCAAGTGCTCCATCTGGAGACCAGTACTTAGTGGGGTACCTCAAGGTTCTGTCCTAGGTCCTTTACTTTTTATAATGTATGTTAATGATCTACCAAATATAATCCAGTCTCCAATGTTATTATACGCTGACGACGTAAAGATCTGGCGAGTAATAACTGGAGACGCAGACGCGTGTGCTCTTCAGGCAGAGTTAAATAATATGATTAACTAGTCTAAAGAGTGGTTGATGCCTATCAACACGGCAAAGTATGTCTACATACACTTTGGGGATTAAAAGGTTAATAGGTACAACATAGGGGAAGTGCCATTACCTGTGATCCGGTTTCATAAGGATCTAGGGGTGACAGTGAGTCATGATCTTAAGACGACGGCCCGTTGCCGGGAGGTCGCAGCTAAGTGGTTTCGAACGATCTAGGCTTTAAAACGGACATTCACTAAGTTAGATACTACCATGTTCACCACAGTATACACATCCTTAGTGAGAACTAAGCTTGAGAAGTGTGTTCAGGTTGCAACCCCTGTTTAAAAGGTGACTCGGATATCCTAGAAAAAGTACCGAGGGCAGCTACCCATGCACGCCCACAACTCCGGGGTTTACCATAGAAAGAGCGGCTTGAAAAGCTGGACCTCTTTACTCTGTCCTATCGCAAATTAAGGGGAGATCTAATTTTGATGCACAGAATATTGAGAAATGATTTTGAACCTAACATATTCTCTTTTTCTCCCCACTAGATCGGGACATCTCAGAAGACACAGCGGGCGAGTAGAAAAGCTAAGAACGGACAAAATACCTGTGACACACAGGTTTTCACACCGAGTCATCAATACTTGGAACCTGTTACCCGAAGCAGTGGTGTCCGCACCTTCAATTGACTTTTTCAAGAGAAGACTGGATACTCATAGAAGCATACTAGAAAAAGAATAACACAGGCCGTAGGCCTTCTGTCCTTACTACACAAATCTGAATCTGAAGTTTATTTAATAGCAATTTGTGAACCTTCTTGTTATGTCCTCGGAGATTATTAGTGCTGGAAGGAGCAAAATGATAAGACATATTAACACCTAAGTCGTAATTAAATATACTAAATGCCAAAATAAGGTCACCTCGCATCCGACGATACGATAAGGAGAAAAGGTTTAGGCGTTTTAAGCGCTCATCATAAGAGAGTTTAGGAAGACCCCTCATTAATTTTGTTCCCACACGATGGACACGTTCAGGTGAGTTGGGACCCCTGATCAAATATGGGCCAGCTGCTTAGATAAAGTGCTCTAAGTGTAGTCTTACATAGGTGGGATATAAAATTCGAAGAATCTCGTCAAAGCATTTGAATGCTCGTTGACGTAACTATAACGCACAAAGACCTTTATCAGCTGCTGTGTTGCAATATGTAGTGGTTTTCAAATTGTGACTTGTCATTACTCCTGAGTCTTTGTGTTCATGAACATATGGAAGAGATATACCATCAATAGTATACTGGTAATTACCAGTAATAGTTAACTACTATCGGTTGACCCCATGTTTAACATTTCGTTTGTCTCCATGCTTTTTGGACTAGGTTTGCTTCCTTTATTATAGAGGCTTACAATATTAAAATACTAAGGCATGATTACGTGATTTCACATCAAAAACCCAAGCGTAACACTGACCTTGAAGATGACCTCGACAACACGAGTCGCTGTACAAGGTCAAAACTTTACACGCCGCGGTCACTGCTGAGGATTTACATTTTAAAACAAACCACCATTGTCTTTTAGCTGATCAAACTTTCTTTAGAATGAGTCTACAGATGGAGCTCCAGCCATGTGTGAAAGTAATCAGTCTTCAGTAATGAGGATAGGAGGTCTATCGACCTACAATAATCCTTGCAGTTTGTAGCACTATGGAGGTCCAATCCCATTTTGAATATATCAACAGATTTTGTTTATATTACGTGTTCTGGTAGAAAATTCCCATAATTCACTACTCAGTGCGGGAGACGAAACTCGAGACGTAGACGATTTGATCTCGGCTTTTAAAATTTCTTAGAATGTCCTCTCAGATGATCAGTTATAGTCGGACGGAAAGTTGGGTTCCTACGATGTGAGAGCTCTATTTACCCTTACCCTCTATCTTTTGTCACGGAGAAAGTCACTAAGCCAGTCTACGACCTTACAACGCATTCCAAAACTTTCCATTCTTAATTTAATATTCTAATCGGGCACCTTATCAAGGGCTTTACTCAGATCTATGAAAATCACATCTAAAGGAATATTTTGATCTTCTCCCATGACCCGATCTTTTCCTTCAATGAGAAGATTTGTCAAACATGACAGGCCTTCCCGAAAACCATGATGTTCCCTGGAAAAACGTTTATGCCCTTCCACACAGTTTATAAAGGCCATCCGAATAGTTTTTTCCACTAGTTTTACAGCTGCATTGGTTAGACTAACAGGCCGATAGTTACTAATTAAATCTCAAATTACCGCGTTATACGCTTGACTAACTATTGCGTCATTCCGGTCTCTTAGCAGTTTGGACTGCCGCAGAAACAATATCAAGCAGTATTGCTAGAGATTCAGCAATTACATGTGATATGGCTTTCATAAGCCTAGGATGAATATCATCAGGACCACTGGACTTGTCCGGTTTGAGATGCCGAAGTAGTCTTAAAACAGTATCTTTCTCAGTGACTACAGGATCTATCAACAAGCCGCCACAATCACAATAGCTCTTTGGTTGTTCTTCATTATTGATAGGAAACAATTTAGTGAAATATTCCGATGAAGCTTCCGCTTTTCAACAACATTTCTTGCCAACATTAACGGATTTTCTTGTACCAGAAGTGATGGAATTCCATAGCTTCTTGAAGTTCCCCTTTTTATGTACGAGAATAATCGTTTCGGACCATATCTACAATACCTAACTGATCGATCTTACTTACTAACACTTCACAAGCATCCCTAATCTTACAATAAATGGATCTGTATTGTTCTAAGTCAACTCCGCCAGGAGTCCCTCCGGGGGCTACTGCCGGTCCCAAGCCCGGATAAAGGAGGAGGGTTGGGCATGGGGTTAGCGTCCCCATCCCGTAGAAAACTAACTCGCTAAAAAAACGCTAACCAGAAAAAATTATTCAAACCTTTTAAACTCTGCCCTGGGAGTCAGAAGGTCTTCATTTAGAAGAATTATGACGCCTC
Organism: Schistosoma mattheei; assembly: GCA_944470405.2. Lineage (NCBI taxonomy): Eukaryota > Metazoa > Platyhelminthes > Trematoda > Strigeidida > Schistosomatidae > Schistosoma > Schistosoma mattheei. Next base: position 37,045,890 of record OX103944.1, read on the forward strand.
ATGATGAAAGCCGAATTCCTTCGGAAGTTACGAGGCCGATGCCCCTTCTGACAACCAGAGCGACCATTTATTTAGGTACATGGAATGTTCGTACAATGTGGGACACCGGGAGAGCCTTCCAAATTGCTGCAGAAATGAGAAGATACAACCTAGAGGTACTTGGGATCAGTGAAACACATTGGACACAAGTTGGACAACAACGACTAACTACAGGAGAGCTCCTGTTATACTCCGGCCATGAAGATGAAAATGCACCACATACACAAGGAGTTGCATTGATGCTGTCCAAACAAGCGCAAAATGCGCTTATAGGATGGGAATCTCATGGACCAAGGATCATCAAAGCCTCGTTCAAAACAAAGAAAGAGGGCATTTCAATGAACATCATCCAATGCTATGCGCCTACCAACGACTACAATGAAGACGCTAAAGATCAATTCTACAATAGGCTGCAGTCAATCGTCGAGAAGTGCCCAACAAAGGACCTGACAATTCTGATGGGAGATTTCAACGCCAAGGTTGGAACGGACAACACTGGATATGAAGACATCATGGGACGACTGGGAGAAAGAAACGAAAATGGTGAGAGATTTGCAAATCTATGTGCCTTCAATAAACTGGTCATAGGCGGCACCATATTCCCACATAAACGCATACACAAAACCACATGGACTTCACCGGATCACTACACAAAACCAAATCGACCATATTTGCATCAACAAAACGTTCAGGAGGACTATAGAGGACGTGAGAACCAAGAGAGGAGCTGATATAGCATCAGATCATCACTTGCTGGTCGCCAAGATGAAATTGAAACTCAAGAAGCACTGGACAACGGGGCGGACAATATCACAAAAGTTCAATACGGCCTTTCTTCAGGATACTAACAAACTCAACAAATTCAAGATAGTCCTCAGCAACAAGTTCCAGGCCTTTCATGATCTACTCAATGGAGAAGGAACTACTGTGGAGAGCAACTGGAAGGGGATCAAAGAGGCAATCACTTCAACATGTCATGAGGTCCTGGGTCACAAGAAGCACCATCACAAGGAATGGATCACTGTTGATACACTGGATAAGATTCAAGAAAGGAGGAACAAGAAGGCAGCAATCAATACCAGTCGAACAAGAGCAGAAAAAGCCAAGGCACAAGCTGAATACACAGAAGTAAACAAACAAGTGAAGAGGAGCATCAGAACCGACAAACGTAAATATGTGGAAGATTTAGCAACGACGGCGGAAAAGGCTGCAAGAGAAGGAAACATGAGACAATTGTATGACACGACAAAGAAACTCTCTGGAAATCGCCGCAAACCAGAACGACCAGTGAAAAGCAAGGAAGGCGAGGTAATCACCAACATTGAAGAGCAACAAAACAGGTGGGTAGAACACTTCAAAGAACTCTTGAATCGACCAGCTCCACTGAACCCACCCAACATCGAAGCAGCACCCACGGACCTCCCAATCAATGTTGGCCCACCAACAATTGAAGAAATCAGCATGGCCATCAGACAAATCAAGAGTGGCAAAGCAGCAGGACCGGACAACATCCCAGCAGAGGCACTAAAAGCAGACGTAGCGGCAACTGCAAGGATACTCCACATTCTCTTCAATAAGATTTGGGATGAGGAACAAGTACCAAAAGACTGGAAAGAAGGACTTCTGATCAAAATACCGAAGAAAGGCGATCTCAGCAACTGTGATAACTACAGGGGCATCACTCTTCTCTCAATACCGGGAAAAGTCTTCAACAGGGTATTGTTAAACAGGATGAAGGACTGCGTAGACGCCCAACTTCGTGACCAACAGGCAGGATTCCGTAAGGATAGATCGTGTACAGACCAAATCGCAACTCTACGGATCATTGTGGAACAATCAATTGAATGGAATTCATCACTCTACATCAACTTCATTGACTACGAAAAGGCATTTGATAGCGTGGACAGAACAACACTATGGAAACTTCTTCGACACTACGGCGTGCCTCAGAAGATAGTCAATATCATACAGAATTCATATGATGGATTACACTGCAAAATTGTGCATGGAGGACAGTTGACAAAGTCGTTCGAAGTGAAGACCGGTGTCAGGCAAGGTTGCTTACTCTCACCCTTTCTCTTTCTCCTGGTGATCGACTGGATCATGAAGACGTCAACGTCTGAAGGGAAGCACGGGATACAATGGACATCTAGGATGCAGTTGGACGATCTAGACTTCGCAGATGATCTGGCCCTTCTATCCCAAACGCAACAACAGATGCAGGAGAAGACGACCAGTGTGGCAGCAGCCTCAGCAGCAGTAGGTCTCAATATACACAAAGGGAAAAGCAAGATTCTCCGATACAACACAGAATGCACCAATCCAATCACAATTGACGGAGAAGATTTGGAGGATGTAAAAACCTTTACGTATTTGGGCAGCATCATTGATGAACAGGGTGAATCTGATGCAGATATGAAGGCGCGGATCGGCAAAGCAAGAGCAGCATATTTACAACTGAGGAACATCTGGAACTCAAAGCAGCTGTCAACCAACACCAAGGTCAGGATTTTCAACACAAATGTCAAGACAGTTCTACTGTATGGGGCAGAAACCTGGAGAACTACGAAAGTCATCATCCAGAAAATACAGGTGTTTATTGACAGTTGTCTACGCAAAATACTTCGGATCCGTTGGCCGGACACTATTAGCAACAACCAACTGTGAGAAAGAACGAACCAGATCCCAGCGGAGGAAGAAATCAGGAAGAAGCGCTGGAAGTGGATAGGACACACATTGATGAAAGCACCCAACTACGTCACAAGACAAGCCCTCACATGGAATCCTCAAGGCCAAAGGAAAAGAGGAAGACCAAAGAACACATTACGCCGAGAAATGGAGATAGACATGAGAAAAATGAACAAGAATTGGATGGAACTAGAAAAGAAGGCCCAGGACAGAGTGGGTTGGAGAATGCCGTTTGGCGGCCTATGCTCCATTAGGAGTAACAGGCGTAAGTAAGTAAGTAATTGTTCTAAGTCAGTAGAAATGAACATATTCCAGTGCTTCTTCCTTTTTCTAAGAAATTTCATGACTCGTTTAGTTGTTCATGGTGGACTGTTATTCGGTCTACGTGGTAGCAGGTATAGTATGAACGAGGACGTAACGAAACCAACTTGGCTCTAAATATATACCATGCTGCTTCAACTGATGAGCTAGTATATAGTGTCCAATCTGCCTTAGTAGCGCACTCCTGAATGGCTGATATATTAGCTTGAAGAATTAGGGTCTACTACGGTATTAGTACTACTCTAAAATAAGACCCAATCCTAAAATTGCAGATTTGTCATGATGTGACTGCCTAATCTATAAGATCATACGCAGAAGTCACATCATTGTCTACACTGATTCATCGTACCGTAACAATTATCAATATATGATGGAGAACAAACTTGAGCTAGAGATAGAACAATATATTTAATATGAATAAAAGAGTATGTTGCAACACTTAAGAGTGACCATGCTGCAAGACCGAGCCATGCTGTCCGATCAATCATTAAATTCGTTGTTACCGCCTTCTCTATCGTTGGGTTTTTCTCCACGTTAAATGTTGAAATTTATTTTCCCAATTGTCTCGTGCTCAGCTTTGACGATTGTGTGGTTAGGGCCCAATGCCACTACAAGCTCTCCATACACTTGGGTGAGGCTTAACCTAGTCGTATATCATGTCACTAGCTCCAAAAGTGAATGACAAAACAGCGTGATTGCTGTTCACTAACGGTGGAAGAATATTTAGGTTGGCAATATTCTCAGTCTCATAAGTGACTGTCAAACCCAACACCGAAGAACCTTGGTTAGCACCAGAACGTGTGGGTTTGAATACATGCTGTACTAATGTATGCTCGATTACTGTTATCAGGAACTTATCATTAAAGGAGTTTATAGATCCTTCCGTGGTAATCTCAGTCCAACTAATATCAGGTACATTAAAGTCTCCTAATCTTTTATTTGCACTCTATAGCTGAACGTGCTCTAAAATAAGGTCATCAGCTAAGCACATTGAGCTGCGATAGATGACACGGAGTATAAATGTACCACATCTGATAGTCAGCTCACAGCTAACGACTTCGAAAGTTCCATTATCATGGGGTTCGCAAACAGGGGAGCGGATATTTATATTATTGGATATATATATATAAAACGACGCCACCTCCTTTTCTACATCTATTTCTATCACTTCTTTGGTAGTGGTACCTGGACAATTCTGAGGTAATGTTGAAGTCATGTATCGACCACGTTTCTGTTACAACTACAATGAGTGGCCCCTTATTTTTTCACTATTGCTTCTAGTTCACAGAATTTATTTCTTAGACTACGAGCGTTGGTGTAAAAAACTCCTAGGAGAACGGCCCATCTACACAGGCCTTGATGGCATTCGCTTCCATGACCTGGCTATCCGAAAACCCACTAGCCGGAGATTTTCCTCACTATTTTGCCGACGGGGTTTTAGTCCAGCTAGTTCTCTCTTCCTTTTTATTCTATCTTTGAGAGACATATCAGGTCTAACTCGGATGTCGGAATTGACGTGACCACGTGCGCTACTTAACAGAAGATGGCTGCCTTTCCGACCCTGGGATTGCCTTAAGGAGTCTATATGGTCGGTGTTTAACACTGCCGTCGGTCGACTTACCTATTCTAACAAATTTTTTATCTGCACTGCTGTACAGTTATCTGATAAGCTGCTACAAGTATATCCTCCGAACTTCTCCAAGTCATGCGCTTGTCTAATTTTAGGATCGGGGTCGTTTGACTCCAGCAATTTGCTCACAGTAATATTCGATGACATTTGATTCTTCTTAACAGTCACGCCAGGGTGTGTCTCCCTCACTATCAGATTTTCGTAGTGCATTTTGTGACTCACAATGAGAATCCACCAGTGACTTGCTAACCACCTGCGTACTACCTAGAGCTTTTTTCTTCTCATTTCATTTTCTCCGTATTGTAGTCCATTTTCCATCACTCGGGACAGCCACACCAGGACTATTTAGAACTTAATTACTCACTTATGCCTGTTACTCCTCGTGAAGGAGTATAGGCCGCTCACCGGCATTCTCTATCCAACCCTGTTCTGGGCAATTCTTTCCAGCTTCTTCCAGTTCCCATTGATCTTTTTCATATCTGCTTCTATTTCTTGACCTAATGTGTTCTTTGGCCTTCTTTTAATCTTCCCTTCAGGATTCCAAGTTAGGGCATGCCTCGTGGTGCAGTTTGATGATTTGCGTAGTGTATGTCCTATCCATTTTCATCGTCTTTTCCTAATTTCTTCTTCAGCTGGAAGTTGGTTTGTTCTCTCCCACAGAAGGCTATTCCTGATGGTATCCGGTCAATGGATGTTGAGTATCTTGCGTAGACAGCTATTTATAAATACTTTTATCTTCTTGATGATGGTTGTTGTAGTTCTACAAGTTTCAGCTTCGTACAGCAGAACTGCCTTGACATTCGTATTGAAGATTGTGACTTTGATATTGGTTGAAAGTTGTTTGAGTTCCATATGTTTTTCAACTGTAGGAATGCTGTCATTGCTTTGCCAATCCTCGCCTTTACGTCTGCATCTGAACCTCTTTGTTCATCGATTATTCTCCACAGGTATGTGAAGGATTCTACATCTTCCAGAGTTTCGCCATCAAGAGTGATTGGATTGCTGTTCTCCGCTTTGAATTTGAGAACCTTGGTTTTCCCTTTGTGTATGCTGAGGCCTACTGATGCAGAGACTGCTGCTACACTGGCTGTCTTTATCTGGATTTGTTCATGTGTATGCGATAGGAGGGCCAGGTCATCTGCGAAGTCCAAATTGTCTAATTGATTCTGAGCTGTCCATTGTATTCCGCGTTTTCCCACACATGTCGAGGTCTTCATAATCCAGTCGACCACCAGAAGAAAGAGGAAGGGAGAGAGTAGACAGCCTTGTCTGACTCCAGTCCTTACTTGGAATGCGCCTGTCAGCTGTCCTCCATGCACGACCTTACACTGGAGTCCGTCGTATGAGTTCCGGATAATATTGAAAACCTTCTCAAGAACTCCGTAGTGTCGAAGACGTTTCCATAACGTCCTATCTACACTGTCAAGTGCCTTTCATAATCAATGAAGTTGATGTACAGTGATGAGTTCCACTCACTGATTGTTCAACGATGATCCGTAGTGTTGCAATTTGGTCTGTGCACGACCGGTCCTTACGGAATCCAGCTTCTTGATCTCGAAGTTGAGCGTCTACTGCATCTTTCATCCGGTTCAGCAACACTCTGTTGAAGACTTTCCTTGGTATTGACAGTAGTGTAATGCCTCTGTAGTTCTCACATTTGCTCAGATCTCCTTTCTTTGGAATCTTGATGAGGTGTCCTTCTTTCCAGTCCATCGGCACTTGTTCCTCCTCCCAAATCTTTTTGAATAGAAGGTAAAACATGTTTGTAGTTACTTTGATGTCTGACTTCAGTGCTTCAGCTAGTATGTTGTCGGGTCCCGCTGCTTGCCCGTTCTTGATTTGTCTGATGGCCATTCTTATTTCTTCCGTCGTTAGAGGGTTGATGTCTTGTTTGCTTCTATGTATTCAGCTTGTGTTTAGCTGTTGTTAATTGCTGTCTTGTTCTTCATTTCTTTGATCTTTTCCAGTGTCTCTATAGAGATCCATTCATTATGATGGTGCTTCTTCAGGCCCAGAACCTCTCGATACGTTGAAGTTAATGCCTCTTTGATACCTTTCCAGTTGTCCTCCATAGTAGCAGCCTAAAATACGGACAAAGTTTAGATAATACAATTACAAATTTAGGGACTAACAGCTGCGCTAGTAAAATAATTAAATTCTCAGGTAGTTGTTGGCTAAACAAACGTTTAAAATCAAAACTCTCGAGCTTACCAAAATTAGCACTAGACCAATATTTTCGAATTGAAATATATGATATAATAAGGTGTCTCTGATTCTTTAACTCTACAAATTTCTGATAATTTCGGATCACCTAAAGCAACAATACCTATTTTTCCACTGACTAACTCTCAATCAACACTATAACTAGTTAAACATAATGTTTTCAGGATATCATCATAAAGCAACGTCATGACTTGACAATCACGTAATACGATTGATAAAATTAATGAAATTATGAACAACCTATGTTCTCCCTGATAACCACTCGCGGTTAATCATCTCGTAAAAACTTATTTAGCCGAATACATCTTGCAGCACCACACCACCTAGTGATGTGACACATAGGCTTAACTGATTTCAATAAATTATAATCACTATATCTCAATTAAATCGTATTCCGCCTTATGATAAACTGCATACTTGCAACTAACTTGTACGTACCATCAGCCGGCAAGTATACATATAAATAAATAGTCTATCGCAGATCAGAACATTGAGTCTAGAGCATGTCTCTTACAAATTCACTCATGTTCAACGATTTGTTCTTAGCTATCTGTCCAAAATTCATATAATTAATACTCACGTATTTAAATTTTGTTTTGATAACCATTCATGTGTATCAGTAGTATTACTAAATTCTACGATGGTCAAGTAAAAATGAGGTTGAGAAAATCTTCTCGTAACTAAACAAACCGTATCAAACTAACTGGAACACTAGTTGGAATTCTTCTCCACGGTAATACTTTTGTTCCTTCAGTTAGCCTACTAATAAAGATGCAATTAGAAATCAACTCATATGGACAACTTACCGGCATAATCGTTATTCGATTTCATAATTTAGACCAAAACTAATACCAATATTAACATTTCTACAATATTCATACTTTAATATTTCTAAACACAAAATACTAACTGTACGTTAAGTTATTAACCAACGGCTATTATCACGCATCGTTTTATTATTATTATTGTAACCCCATTTTTTATAGCCCAAATAATCTTCACCCAAATTTTCATTTCAAGCATTTTAAGCATGAGGGCAGATATTTTAAAATTATTACATGTACTTCCCGACCGGATGCTGCCGCCTTCCTTTTGATTTATCTTTCAGCTTACCATTACCCGGGGGATTCTTAGTATTCTTGGTAACCTTCGGCGCACGACAATCCCATCCAATTCGGTAGCGAACCAACATCACGTTGATTCCGGTGGGAGAGTAGTGTAGTGGCATTGGACAATAGCCACACAATCCACAAAGCTGTGAACACGAGACTACTCAGAAAATAGATATTCAATATTTAACACGGAGAAATACCTAACGATGGAGGAGGCGGGAACAATGAGTTGAATGAATTGAATGGACTGGAGTGATCGAACGGCATGGCTCGGCCATGCAGGCGTGGTCTCCGCGGAATATTACCTTATGTCTTTCATTCATATTAAATATATTGTTCTTTCTCTAGGCTAAGCTTGTTCTTTATCATGTGTTGGTAGTTGTTACGATACAGTGAGTTGGTGTAGACAATTATGTGACTCCTACGTACGATCTTATAGATTAGGCAGTTATATCATGACAAATCTACAATTTTATGATCAGGACTATTATGAGAGCAGTACTTATATCATAGAACCAAGTTACTGTAAGTTTTTTCCTGTTTATCCTGTATTAACTTTTTACTCTTCTGCACACCATGTTGACTAACAATTCATATTATTTCTCCACTCGTTACCTTATCTACAACTCATATACTTCTATACTTTTCCGTCTGCTTTAATAAACAACCATCCTACATTATACTCTTCTTGATGCTTATACTCTGATTGGCAAACTATATACTATAGTCAACAAAAGCACTGCATCGATGCCTTACCCACAGTCCATAGCTTGTAACTGCCTGATAAGCTTGTAAAAAGATACTTATAGAAATAGTGCTTTCCAACAGGTTGTGAAACAGAGGATTGTGTGAGGTATGACGAATATACAAAAATAAGCCTAAATGAGCCTAACATCACAAAAGGAGGGAGGGTGGAGTTACTGACCAGCAAGCATTGATGGTGAGGGCGATGACTTCAATCCATCCGTGTTTGGAGGGCAGAACATTTTGTATGTTTCAGGCTCTTCATGATTGAGAATAAGCCAATCAATTTGTGATATAGATTGTCTTCCTACACTCACCACTCAGACTCATGTTTCCAATTTCATGCTGCATTGGCTGTTCTACTAAGATAACCTATAACATGTTAACTCGGTTTTTTACACTGGGATTGTGTGGCTGGCATCGGATGAAAAAGGAAGAAAAAATTAGACAAAAAGGGTATGGTCATTAGTATTCTTAACACTTCACCCTCTACATGCACACCCTTCTAATAAACCGCTTTCCATGTACCAGCCTTGACTTCCTTTCCTTCATGTGAGCTTACTCCGACTTGTTAAACGACACAACTCATTGTTCTTTATTACTACATTCTCTAATATGGAGCCTCTGACTTCATTTCACTCTAACAAAGAGATAATATGAATTTATTCTAATTTACTATACCTCTGTCCGTTCTACTACAAAATGTTAAGCAACGTTTGGCGTCCATATCCAAGTGTCTTGCTGCCTTCTGTTTATCTTTTTTTTCTTTTTCTTCAGAAATTTACTCTGAGGGCACAGCTATGAAACTTCTGACGTTTGGAACAAACTTGACGTACGCGTCCCCTCAAGGTCACGGTTCACAGCAAGCGCCCTACGAGTCTACCTTATAACAACTATAAACTTAATAAGTTGAAAAGCATTTTGTGAACCGAAAAATGTTGTAATTTATAGGTCATGCCTGTAAAAATGGCGTGTACCTGCACATGCAGAAACGTATATATTATTATTACAGTAGACCATAATTCTACATACTAATACCGAAATGAGTTTAAAAGCACACGTCTTTAATGAAAAGTGTAAGTAGTAACGGACCAATCACACCCGTGTTATAATCTGACTGGCTATATTCATAGGCTTAGATGAATAAGATCCAATGCGGACAATTTGGCTACGTTCCACTAAAAAAGAATTTAAACATGGATAAAAGAAGATTCCGCATAGTAAATGGAGAAAGTCCAAGAAGAAGAAGGTTGTGTGAGACACAGTCGGAGGCCTTACTAAAATCGAAGTACAGAATTATCACTGACTCAAACATAACTTTGTGCAATTTGATCAAAACATTCTAGGTGCCATATGAAGCACGAGCGCTTAGTCAGAAACCCGTGTTGAGGTCGGATAATCAGACTTGCCGGGATTAAAAATGATAAAATTTGGTGCGGATAATTTTTGCCATGGTTCGGGATAGCACGAGTGTCAGGTTAAAGGGTTTATAGTTAGCAGTATCCGTACATGAATCAAGGGGTGGGAAACCCTGTAATAATAATAATAATAATATATTTCTGCAATGGCGGGTACACGCCATTTTTACAGGCATGATCTATAAATTACATTTATTGTTTCACAGCATGCATGTTAAATAAATATAGTCTATAAAGGTGAATATCAGTTCATTCTTTCAGACATACTGAGTAATCTTCAAAATATTATCCAGTAGCATCGCGTCCACGTCACACACGAGATCCAATCTCCACATTATTGCGTTAGGATTTTGTTCGTGCTCAGTATTTATGTGACGCAACTTTTTATGTTTATGGTTGTTATAAAGTAGACTTGCGGAGCGCTTGGTGTGAACTATGACCCTGAGAAAACACGTACATCTAGATTGTTCCAGATGTCAGAAGTTCCATAGCTGTGCCCTCAGAGAAAGGTTCTGAAAAAAAGAGAAACCGAGGAGCAGCAAAACACTTGCATATGAACGATAAACAATACTTAACATTTTGTAGTGGGACAGAGATATGATAAATTATAAGATTAAATTCACACTAGCTCTTGTATCTAAGGTGAAATGTGATCAGAGGCTTCAAATGAAGGAATACAGTAATAAAAAACAATGAGTCGTGATATTTACCAAGGTGAAGTAAGTTCATTCAGATAGACAGGCCCCATAATTCATAAGTAGGTTGAACAATTTTAAACAAATAATGGGAATTCTCTACCACCATGTTTCACAAGTGATGAAGAAATCCATCAAATCTACTGTAATAATGTTTTTCAGAACAGTAATGGCCATCCTGATGTTGATGGACATGAAATCAATTTTGGATGGATGTCTAGATGTCAACAATGAAAACGTATTGATAGAGATTTCGGACTCAGTGTTGTAGCATCGCAGGAGATGCTGGCTGTATTGTTCATAAATGGTATCAGGGTCGTCAACAATGCTTCCATTAACTACGAGGAATCTGGTTGTACCGAGAGAATTTGATTTCACGCGAGATTTGAAAAGCCAAATTATTGATATCCTTGGGTTTTTATTATGCAAGGCTTTACTTTCCATAGTCGTAACATACTTGTGTTGAGGTGAATCATTTACGTCAAACAGGGATACTCTGAAGCGCATTTACGTCATAATGCATGTGTTGGTAGTTTTTCACTTTTCCCTTAAAAGTCCTCAAAGTGTTTTAATAACAATAATTATTAGTTATTCTCAAATAACAGTTTGTTACATGAGGCATGCCAGTTTACAGTAAAGATCAAATTGATACAAATGATACAATTCCACTGTAGTAAATTACATAGCTGGGTTGATAATTTATAAGATATGAATGTAGATGGTTTTGATCAGTACCACAGTTGGCGAGCTTCATGAAAGTTGCGTTGCGAATGTGCAACTGATGGTCAAGGATAGGTCCATTGAAGGTGGGAGCTTCTAAATGTCGCAACCTTATGTCCCTTTGGAATGTCTATGGCTTTGAGGATGGTGCAGGATGAAATCTTTCGTTCTATATCACAAGGGGGCTGAAAGAGGGAACAAGTAAAAGAAAGGACGAGAGGCAGAGTAGCCAATATTCATAAAGGAATGTTTAAGGTATGATTACTCAGTCTAATTTTCTTTTATTAAGGTATTTGTTAAGAAAGAGCATGTTAATAGGTTAAAGAAAATAAGTGATAACAAGGTGTGAGTGGACATACAACTGACAAATGGAGGCGATTCGGAAAGAAGCTGATAGTATGGGATTATGTGTGGTTATAAAACAAAATATAGTGCTAGAATCAGTATTGTGATATACAATTGGCTATCTCCCTTTTTTATCGAAGCTATTTGAGCCCTTTTCATCTTTTTTTGTATTATTATTGTTATTTTTTTTAGGTATCATAGGGTCTTGAGTAGGCTCCGTATATTAGCGGGTTGTCTAGTTTGCTTGTAATAGGATTACTGGGTAGGAAGTGAAACCAATTCAACGTTCGTAACACGATTTAAAGAGGTATTTTGCGTGATAAATCAGCATCAATACCATTAGTTCGTGACATCCCACTAAACCATAAGGTTTATGTAACAGTGGAACTAAATGAAGAAATGTATTTGGAAGACTCACTTAATAAATGGCAATACAATGTAAGTGTTAATGAGTCTCGTAATGAATCTTATGGAAATGTGGTGGACAATTTATCTGTATTTACAAAAGATCTGATGTTCATATTGAATTTACGTGACAACACTCTATGTAATAACAGGTGTTCTAAGAGATGGAAGCAAGCAAATTACTTGGCACAAGTATTTGGGAGGCGTTGGTCTAAGGAATATGTTTCGCAGTCACAGCGTAGATACAAGTGGCCCTTAGATCTAGTACAAAAAGTGATACCAAGTAAGGATAGATTAGTGAGACAGGTAGAACTGAGGACAAGAAAAGGGATCCTAGTGAAAGATATCCAAAAACTGTGTGTTCTTGAAGCTGTAGATGGTAGGTAGCTACTCCGATCCCTAGGCGCACTGGTGTAAGTCCTAGGGATCACGAGGTTGTTGGTGTATCGAATGCTTGTTTTTGATTGATTGTGATGTATATACTTGGATTCCTGCTACCTATTTACTTGTCTGTGAAAAGAACCAAGGTTCTTTTGGTGGGGAGTGTTACGGGAGAAATGATGACATTTGGTTGATTAAAACCTTTTTACTGTACATCACTAATTTTACTGTGCCTTTGGATGTACTTGTTTTACTTAACTTTTGAACTCGTTTGTTTGTATCATTATTTCGGACATTTTGGTGCCCTCTTTGGTTTGTTATTTGGGAGTTTTTGCTCCGGGAACCTACAAAATTGAAGAACGACTTTTGGTCGATTATTTGTGTATTGCGAATAAACTTGGTACTTGATTCGTAGTTTCGGTTTTCTTGCCTACTTGGGTTCGTGATTTGTGAATATCGACGGCCAGTACTTCAATAACTGGAACGGGCAGAAACTCATACTTGGACGTGACAATGACCACTCATAAAATTTCACAACTGACGTGCACTGAGATAGGGATGATGTTGATTGCAAATAATAAATGAAGTAAATAGTTCCTTCTAGCCGGCTTCCAGACACATTTGACGCATCCACAAACTGTGGTATTTCAACTAACTTGTTATATCAACCTGATACCGAAGTCAGATTCCATATGACGTTTTTCAGAATAAAATCACCTCCCACGATCTTAAACGTAAGCAATTGGTGCAAAACAGTGAAAAGTATGTTCGTTAGCAGCTTGTCAAAGTTAGTATCAGTAATTGTTCGCTGTGTTCCGCTGGTCAATTATTCCGGATGGACTAAAGGCATATAGTAAGTCAACCAGTTGTACATCACAGCTACGCGAAATGGAGAATCGTCAGGTCGTAAGGTCACTTATATTTTTGTCGAGGAGCGTCACTTCGATATCTTCGAGGATACGACATTCATTAGCTAATCGTAATTCTGGAATCATCAGTACAAAGAACACTTATTACTATCATGATTCATCCACCGATACACGAGATTTTCTTTAGGCTCTGTCTTTTTTCTCAATTTTCCTTCTACGCGAATTTGATTATTAAACATCCAAAGTTTATAATTAAAATCACATTGTCTTGTGATGCATTTAAACAAATCAGCCTTTCAGATTCTTTTTATTTTCTCCACGTATATGTTACTGTGGTGTTTGAATTAACTAATGATTCTTTCGTACTTGTTGAATGCTTGACTTCGAATTCTAAATGCAATACATTCGATTGTGCTCATTTAGTACTGCTTGATTCAAGTGCGTCATTTCGGGGATTCTTAGTTCATACTACAATTCAAACAATTCAAAACACCATAGTGACTTATACAAATTGATAGTTGATCAGCCTTTGTAATCAATTAACATTTTCACCCCATCACTCCAAACTAATACTGCATAAACTTCCGTACTTTTATCAAGTTTTACTTTAAATCCTACTGCACCAGTTTTCATGTCCTCAGCCGTGTGCTCTAAAAATTAAAAATTAACTTTTTACTTAACATTTCAGTACTAAAAACACTCCCGTTATTATAATAAGTCCCCTGTCACTTAATTCGTTGCGGTCTTCTAGCTCTCTTCATTTCTCTTCCTTCTAAATAAATATTATTCTTCAACATCGAGTTTGTAATTGAGATGTAATATCTTGCATTACACCTAAATTAATTAACTTTTCAGAAACAAAGACCTATCAAAGCGAGTGATAGTTGTAAAAAGTAACCCCCAAATTTATCAAAATGTGGGCTAATTGTGAGAGTAAGTTCAGAACAATTTTTAGTCATAACATAGATGCAAGTTAAAAATCGAAATTTATCTTGTTACCACAGCTGAAATCTTTGATCCTCTAACCTTAAGAATTTGTGGAGGTAACTAATAGAGGATCTAACTTCAGTGACGTTCTAGTTCAAAATATCTTTCCAAGACCTTAATGTCCTCAAACCACTGAGTTACCGCTCGTTAGTATTAAGTAGGCATATGAAAATAAGGAATTTGTATTTGACAGTACCAGAGGAGCCGGAAACGAAAGATAAACATGTACTTAAACAGTCATAAATGATAGAAATTAAATCAGACCAACAGCAATGTTTATTGCTTTAACTGTGAATCAATTAGTGCTATTTAATGCTTTTCAAAGATCTGTGAATCTCGAATAAACCGTTGTGCATGCAAAATGACGATATCCAGATGTCACATTACTTACGAAAGACGGTTGGCACGTGATAGACATTCTTTGTCAAAACGATTGTTTTCGTGCATTAAGCAAAGAAGAAATCATAGTGATGGGATTCTCTCATTACCGTTGCTCAGGAATTGAGATATACTAAAGGGACCAGATATGGCAAAACTTAAGGTTTTATTAAGCTGTTTCAGTGAGGCTTATGCTAAGGGTATTGTAACCAGCCCTTCCTATGGCCAGACCATTGTGATGCCAGCTAAAGGACCTTTGCAGGTGACTGAGGAAGTCGTTTTTCAAGTGTGTGTTAACCTTAAATTTAGTAAGTCGCCGAGTCCTGAAAGGTTACGACCACAGTTGCTTACATATCACCCGGACTTTATTTCGGAACCACTCACGGTGCTATTTAGCATGTCACGTCCCTAAACTTAGCACCCTAGGGATTGGAAAAAAGCCACAGTTAGCCCCATATTTAGGTATAGAAAGATACAGATCGTGCCTCAATACTGAACTATCAGTCAAATTAGCATAGTAATTAAGATATTTGAGAAAGGAATTAGGTCTAAGTTACTAGATGAAGTAGAATTACACAATCCGTCAACACCCGACCGATTGGATTTTGGAATACGCGTCGATGCTTAACTATCTAACTATGAGAAAGTATTGAACAATAGTCTAAGATGGTGACTGATATGTCCGTATAATAATCATGGATTTTAGCAAGGCATTTCATAAGGTGTATCACTCGAGGCATATGCAGGAGTTCTGGAGCTTTGGAGTAACAAGTGTCATACAAAAGTGGATAAGACAATTCTCCTTCGGCCGGAGCTAAAAGATGAACGTAAATGGGATACTACCTGGATGGAAACTGGTTAAAAGTGATGTACCCCAAGGCACCCTTTTACGTCCTCTATTTCGTTTCTTTTCTACGTCAATGAATTACTGATACTGATTGTTGCTTGCAAATAGATATCAGAACCTGGAAACCACAAACAATAACGCTGATCATCATGATTACCATGTTGATCTGGGCGAGTCGGTTATGTGGTCTCGATATTGGGATTTGTAAATCAATCCCAGAAATTATGCTAGTGCATTTTGGACAAGGCACTGGTTACCAGTATGTTGTTAAGGGTACATCGCTCGCAAGGATGCTGGAATAAAAATACTTAGGAGTAATTGTAAGTCATGACTTCAAAGCAACTGCACATCGCAATGGGGCAGCTACCAATTGTTTTAGAGTGTTATGGTGACTTCGTCGAGCACTCAAATGTTTTGACAAGGTTGTTTCAGGTTTTATAACCCACCTATGTGAGATCTAACTTAAAGTATTCCATTCGAACAGGCAACCTTTGTCCTGTTAGAGATGAATTTCCAACGTGCGGGAGTAAGGTTAGTGACGTGTCTTTTCGAGCTCTCTTGAGCGCTTAGAAAGCGTAAACTTTTCCCCTTATTGCAGAACTCGAAGTGAACTTGTATCGGCATTCCGTGTCTTAAATAATAACTCGGGTGTAAGCATGTCATATATTTTCGTTGCCACCAGAACTAATCATCTTCTAGGTCATCACAAGAAGATTCAAAATCCACGATCAAAAATACTCAGAGTAGGACTCTGTTTTTCTCATTAAGCGGTTAATGATCGAGATGCTCCGTCCGAACAAGTAGTATCAAATCCATCAATGAACACTTTATGGAAGAAGCTGCATCTCAAGTGCAAAGCAAGCTGCAAGAATTAGCTCAGATGAAATGACCTACTATCCTGATTACTGAGGACTGAGGACTATCAGGAATTCGAGTGATTTAAAAAGGACAGTGGTATTTTTCCTCGCTGAGTAAACTTCGTTGTTTTGATCGTTTGTAGTGGCATTGGACAATAGCCACACAATCCAAAAAGCTGTGAACACGAGACTACTCAGAAAATAGATATTCAATATTTAACACTGAGAAATACCTAACAATGGAGAAGGCGCGAAGAAGGAATTGAATGGACTGGAGTTGATCGGATGGCATGGCTCGACCATGCAGGCGTGGTCTCGGTGAATGTTACCTTATATCTTCTATTCATATTAAATATATTGTTCTTCCTCTAGCCTAACCTTGTTCTACATCATGTATTGGTAATTGATATGATACAGTGAGTTGGTGTAGTCGATGGTGTGACTTCCACGTAAGATCTTATAGATTAGGCAGTTATATCATGACAAATCTACAAATTTAGGATTAGGTCTATTATTAGAGCAGTACTAATATCATAGTAGACCATAGTTCTACACGTTTATTACGTATCAAGACTACTGTTTTCACTTTAATTGAATTTATTTCAGTTAAAGTATTCGACTAGAGTACCGTTTTTACCGTTCTCTCAATTAGTTTTGACGTTGGTACTCTTGAGTACCTCATTTTCAATTGTATCTGTTAGTACTTTTGGTCCTAACAATCTACAGTTCTTCACTTTTTGGTCACTGATTTTCTTTTTGTTTCTGAGTATCATCGCATCTCGTTTCTTTTTGAATAAGCCTCCTTTTAAATGACCAGACAGTGTAAAAAAAGCAGTTGCCAACGTCCAGGTTGTCGTTATCCCGTTGAAAGCGGCGTGCAGTGCGACGAGTCCAAAAGCTGATACCACAAAGTTTGCACGAACTTAACGCCTGCGGCTTTTAAACGGTTCAGTAAGAAGGGTTGCGTATGGCTTTGCTAACAGTGCTGTTCGGATGCAAACAGCCTGTTAACCGAGGCCATCTCACTGGTTGATGCTGCAAAGAAGTGTTTTAGCAAGCGTAGTCGGAACACGTCAAACAGCACTCGATCTGTCGACACACAAATCGACATGAGGCAAACTAAGGTTAGTTCGATAGTAGATGACTCAAGCCGGTCAAAGAAGTAAAGGCAGTCTCCAAAGGGGCCTGCCTTAAACAAAAGCTCAAGGAGATTAGTATCTTCCGTTCCCCGTCTCCCAGATGGGATCCTACAGGAAACGCCTAGAAGCCGCAATCGCAAGGCTTGATCGGTTTCAAGCGGTAAACATAACCTGACCTCTCAGGTCGTCGACAACCCTCAAGAATCCAACACTAGGTTTGACACAAATGTTGTTGCTTCTCCCAGCACCGTTGACGAGTGGGTACACGTTGTAAGGAAGAAAAATTGTAGCGATATAATAGGTAATCTTACCCCCGCGAAAGTAGTCGTAAAATCGAAAGCTGACAGATCAGCTATTTTTCATAGAATCAAGGAGAGCGAGAGCTCTGAACCCAAAGCTCGTTTTGAGCATGACATTGTGCTGATTAAGCAGCTGCTTAATCAACTCATGCCTCAAAATATCACCGGGGTCACCTTGCTAAAGGTGTACAGACTAGGAAGTCTAGCGGACTTGAAACCAAATCATTCCAGACTGCTTAAAGTAGTATTCAACTCTTCGAACGAACGTGACCTAATTTTACAGAATGGACACAAATTAAAGGGTTCAGGAGTCTTTATACGAAAGGACTTACCGTTGGCAGACCGTGTAAAAGGACGGGAAGCCGAAAAAGAACTACAACTTAGGTTAGACGCTGGAGAAAAGGACCTAAAACTTGTAAATTTTCGGGTTGTAAGGCTTCGACAGAGAATGATGCCGAAGCCACTCTGGGTGAAGCACGAAGCCACTTAAATAGGCTTCGGATCTGCTACACTAATGCCCGGAGCTTACTTAATAAGCGATCGGAACTAGGTGTACAGATTGACTCTACAAAGCCAGACATAATCGCAGTTACAGAAACCTGGCTGACACAGGCTATAGATAGTATGGAACTTGATTTCGAGGGTTTTACGTTAGTAAGGGCCGACAGAACACAAAAGCGTAAAGGAGGGGGAGTAGCTCTATTCATTAGGAATGCTATCCCATTTGCCATTATCGACAGTGTATCCCATGAGAGTGGGACGTGTGAATTAGTTAGTTGCCGCTTGAAATGCAAGGGACAAGAGCTGCTGATTGGTTTGGTCTATCGCAGTCCAAGCTGTGAGGCAAATGGGATCCTGTTAAGCAGTCTCAATACTTGGTCCCAAAGTGGTCGATGTCTAATCCTAGGGGACTTTAATGCACCTATGGTAGACTGGGAAAATCTGCGAACTGAATCGTCAGAAAATTCCTTCGAGCAGGAACTAGTTGATGCGGTTATCACATGTGTTTTAGTGCAACATGTGAAAGAAGCGACTAGGTACGACCCGGACACTGAATCATCCTTACTAGATCTGATACTCACTCACTATGTGGATGACGTTGCGAACCTTCATTATACGTCACCCCTAGGTAAAAGTGATCACGCAGTTTTAATTTTCGACTTCCATATAACTGTCAGTCACGAGCACGCGTCAGCCCAATCCAGACCTAACGTCTGGAAAGCAAATATACCAGATATCATGCACTCAGCATCGTTAGTAGATTGGACAATAGACCCAGAGTCCTCAGTTGAAACGGCCTGGGACGCATTTCGAAATTCATACTTAAAAGTTACCACACCCCACATCCCTTGGACTATACCAAGGGGCCGAGAAACTCCCCACCATGGTTCAGTAGGGAGGTTCTCATCCTTTTCCGTAAGAGAAGAAAAATGTGGGATAGATTTAGGTTACTGGGAAGTGATGAAACTAAATCCCAGTATAGAAAAGTCCGGAATACCTGTGCCTCGACCCTCCGTAAGTCTAGAAAGTTGTACGAAGAAAAGATTGTTAAGGAATCCATAGAATGTCCTAAACGCTTGTATTCTTATATAAACCAAAGGACAAAGAAGAGGAAATATTCCTGCTCTATGGGGAGACAGTACTGCCGCGTCACTAGTGGAGGACGACTTTGGTAAGGCTCAAGTGTTCTCAAACTACTTTAGCAATGTATACACCATAGAAGCACCCTTCCCATCAGCGCATACAGATCCCCCACACATACACTGGATAGCGTGACCATTAAAGAACTCGATGTCTTTGGTCTACTAAATAAGCTTGACATAGGTAAATCCACGGGGCCCGATGAATTACATCCTAGGCTACTGAAGGAATTATCTAACTTCGTTGCGAACCCTTTAAGTACATGCTTTAACCTATCCGTTACGCAGGGTCGTTTACCCAAAGACTGGAAAAACGCCATAGTAAGTCCTGTCTTCAAAACAGGTACGAAACACAAACCTGAGAATTACCGCCCCGTTAGCCTAACTAGTGTGGTTGTTAAAATCTTAGAAAAGATTATTCGGAAGGAGCTGTTTAAGTATCTCGATAAAAACCGGATCCTCTCGGAGAAGCAGCACGGCTTCAGAATAGGTTACTCTTGTCTCACTAACTTATTAGTGGCTCGTGAAAGCTGGTGCGCTCTTAAGGACCAAAAGCTACCTGTAGACGTCGCCTTCATT
Organism: Schistosoma mattheei; assembly: GCA_944470405.2. NCBI lineage: Eukaryota > Metazoa > Platyhelminthes > Trematoda > Strigeidida > Schistosomatidae > Schistosoma > Schistosoma mattheei. The sequence continues at coordinate 37,066,206 of OX103944.1, forward strand.
GATTTCAGTAAAGCTTTTGACAAGGTTCCGCACAACCGGCTGTTATATAAGTTAAGAAATGTCGGGATTGGAGGCAATTTATTGATGTGGATAAAAGACTTCTTAGTTGGGCGTCAACAAAGAGTAAGGGTGAACTCAAAGTTATCTAGCTGGGAAACTGTGCTTAGTGGAGTGCCCCAGGGTACAGTTTTGGGGCCAGTGCTATTCCTCTTGTATGTAAATGACCTTCCTTGTCTCCTATCATCATCGGTCTTGCTATATGCTGACGATGTCAAGATATGGAGAACGATACGATGTAAGAGTGATAGCTTAGAACTTCAAAATGACCTGAAGAATTATCTGAATGGTCTCAAACATGGCAGTTGCCGATAAATACTTCCAAGTGTGTTGTGATGCATATCGGTCATCAAGGTACAGATACATACACGATGAATAACACTGAGCTACCTGTCGTCCAGACATATAATGACTTAGGAGTTATCGTTAGCCAAGACTTAAAGACTACTGCACACTGCCGTGCAATAGCCGCCAAAGGTTTTAGAACGTTATGGTCAATACGTAGGGCTTTTAGTCATGTCGACGCTAAGACGTTTTTGACTTTGTATACAGTGTTCGTACGTCCTAAACTTGAGTACTGCATACAAGCGGCTAGCCCCTGCTTAAAAAAAGACAGTGAGCTTCTGGAAAAGGTTCAGAGAACGGCGACTAAGCTGATTCCCGGAATAGCGAAGCTTCCGTATGAATCTCGACTGGCCAAGCTGAACCTTTTCCCGTTGTCATATCGCAGAACTAGAGGCGACTTGATTACAGTCCTCAAATTGCTTAGTGCCAAATTTGCACCTGACATGCCCTCATTTTTCTTGTCTTCCAAAACAGAGAATTTACGAGGACACTCCAAAAAAGTTCACAAGCCGAGAACAAATTACTTGTCAGCTGACTATCGACTTTCCCATCGAATCATCAACGAGTGGAATTCACTACCTCAGCACGTGGTTGAGGCTCCATCCGTCGACTCTTTCAAAAGAAAGTTGGATCAACTGAGACCACCATTGCCAGGACTAACACAGGCCATCAGTCCTCCTGTCCTTCCCAAACTGAAACTGATTGCCGTTCCCATGTGAACTGCCTTCTTCGAAATATGACTGTGGCGTGTTGTCGAGTCCCAGTTGACTATGAACACCACTACAATGAAACGCGTGCCAAATAAATCAGATGGTGAAGATTGAATTTTACCCAGATTCATTCGTTGGCGATCTCGTGGTATCGAATGAATACCGAGATCGTGCCAAGAAAAGGTACAAGCGCAATCGGCAGGAGAAAGTACGTGCGAACGGGGTCACGAATCGCGAAACAGTCATGGAGAATAATGGAAGAGCAATATGGCTGTCTTTAGCACAGTTAAACAAACGAGCATAGTAAAACAACCATTGGTACAATCGGTTATAATAATAATTGTTTTCCTCAAACCAATCGTGTTCTCTTGATAAAAGTAGGTCACTACATGACAGTCAGTCACTTTCACAGATGTAATCAAAAGAAGAGTAGAGAAAAACAGTAGTGTCTGTTTTTATTAATTGTGTCCTGGTTATCTGACCTTATAAACGAAAACTGGATTATCTCGTTGGAGAAACAGTCAGACACCATCGCGCTTAGACTGTGTATTCACTAACGAAGAATTCCTAGTCGACAACCTCTCAATCCTGGCTCCTCTGGGAAAAAGCGATCATGCCGTCATAGCCTTCAGTTTTGTCATCAAAACTAAGCTAAGGTATCCCAACAATAATTTGCGATGGAATTTTAAACGGCTGAATGTGCGAGCTCTACATGACCATCTACAACAGGTGGCTTGGGATGTTCACCCTCAAATCGATGTGGATGGTCATTGGGACTTCTTGCTGCACACGCTCTTACGTGCTACAAACCATTCAGTTCCTCAAACGGTTCCCAAAAGCTGCAAGCCACCTACAGTAATCAAGAACCGTACCCTTCGCCTCCTAAGCCGCAAACGGCACTGTTGGGCGGAATACAAACGAACTAATAACGATGGAGCGTATAGGCAATACAAACATATCAGGAACACATGCACGAAGGCTATAAGAGAAGACAGGCTTCAGTACCAAACAAAGCTTATGGACAAATTCGCCTCTAACCCTAGAAGCCTATTCCGTTATGCAGCCTCTCTTCGTCAAGCCAAAACAGGAGTTTCTCAACTGCTAGGTCTTAACGGCCCGACCAACAACGATGGCGACGCCGCTAACCTTCTGGCGGCCCATTACTCTCAAACATTTCAACCGGCTGACATCAACTTTATTGACGACAGTTTCATCTGCAATTCCACAGGACTTTCTGAAGTGGACCTAAGCGCTGACTTGGTGTTCCGGAAATTGCAGCACTTAAGACTTGACACTTCTCCTGGCCCGGATATGGTTCATCCTGCCATACTGAGGGAGGCAGCCTCAATCCTGGCAACGCCGCTTAGCGTGATGTTTTCACACTCGCTTAGCCGAGGCAAATTACCGGAAAATTGGAAGTTGGCTCACATCACACCAATTTTCAAAGGTGGTCGACGCAATGAACCTTCAAGTTATCGGCCGGTGGCTCTTCTGTCATTACCTTCAAAACTCATGGAGTCCCTGATATGCGACGGTTTAAATGACTATCTACTGTCCTTAAATTTCTTCTCACCCCAACAGCATGGTTTCAGGAAGGGTTACTCTTGTATAACCAACCTGCTGACTGCGGTGGACAGATGGACAAGCATCCTCGATCGCAAGGGAAAGGTTGATGTCATTTACCTTGATTTCTCAAAAGCTTTTGATAAGGTTAACCACTTGTGTCTTATCAACAAGCTCAAACGACTAGGTATCAAACCACCTCTAATCGATTGGCTTACTTCATACCTAAAAAATCGACACTTTAAGGTTAGGGTTAATTTCACTTTATCTCAGGCTATGGAATGTCCTAGTGGGGTCCCCCAGGGCTCAGTACTAGGGCCTCTTCTCTTCTTGATTTACATAAATGATCTTCCTCAACAGGTAACGTCAGACTTATTACTTTTTGCCGACGACGTGAAACTTTGGAGAGAGATACGCAACCAAGACGATATACAGGCACTTCAAGAGGATCTGACTCGACTTCAAAGTTGGGCAGACGATAACGGACTTACCTTTAACACTTCAAAGTGTAAAGTAGTCCATCTGCGACATGTCGCAAACTACAGTTACAACTTAGGAAACTCCTCTCTAGTAGTATCCCAAGTCGAAAAAGATTTAGGAGTCCTGGTGCCCCATGACTTAAAGTCTTACGCTAACTGTGACAAAAATGCCTTCCGAGCAAACCTTGCACTGGTAACGTTGAGGCGCATTTTTGGTCAGTTTGACGGAAGAACTTTCCACACAATCTTCAATAGTTTCATCCGTCCCCATTTAGAGTACGGAAACATAGTACTCCCCCCCTCACTCCAAAAGGACAAGGTCACTTTGGAGCGTATCCAACGGCGAGCCACGAAATCAGTTCGAGGACTCAAATCTAAGCCTTACGAAGAACGCCTCCGTTCACTAGACCTTTACCCACTAGAATATAGGCGTCTTAGAGGTGATTTATTAATGGCTTATAGTATTCTTAACACTTCTGGACATCCTCTTAAACACCTACTTAAGCTTAGTTCGAACAATAACCTAAGGGGTAACACCCAGAAACTGGAAACACAACATAGCAAGACGGAATGTAGACACAACTTCTACTCCTTAAGAGTTGTCAAAAGCTGGAATTCGCTGCCGGCCGAGCTAGTCCAAGCGACTTCTCAGGAGTCCTTCAAGAGGCAACTTGACCTATTCTTAAGGACCAAGGACAGCATCGCACTATGATTTACCAATTTCTTTTCCTCTTTTATTGTTAACATACCTAGGTTCCTGCCTGGAGGATTTGGTGATCCCCTGCTACTAGACACGGAAGCCTGTTAAGCGAAAGCTTCTTCTATTCCGTCCACAACCATTTGAACCATTTGAATGTTAGGTCGGATGAGCGAAAGTCGATTCCTCCGCTACATCCGCATGTTTTGTTACGGTCATGGTGGATGAGGTAATTTGCTGTAAATGAGTGGTTTTGGATGTTTGTGAACATCCTGGATGCTTTTACACATAAATACACGGTTCCGAAAAGTTTTCGGATCTACACATTACTTGGCATCTAGCAATCTTAGTAGCGTCATACGTTTTAGAATATTTCTAATAGAGATAATTGAAGCATGATTAAGTAACTTATTTTTGTCACAATAGCCGTTCTCACAAGCTAAGAAAAGTCATCCTAAGCTGCTAGGCTACGTCGAGACATGAATTGTCTTTGGCGTAGTATATTTCATTGAGTTCTGCCTTTTTGACTACAGTGTATGTCTAAACTTCTGATATTCGTTAACTTATTTCAACAAGTAACTTATTACAACAGGTGTACAGGTTTTTAACTTCTCCAGTAGAGAAGCTGAGGGAAACGTAGTTGAATAAGGGAGAGAATTCCTCTGAAACTAGATTTATTCAGCACAACATATGACGTAATAATAGAGTTTACCAGATCATCCACTATAGCGTTCCTAGCATTGATTTACTTATTGGAGAGAGCTGGACAGATACTTTTCTCCTGTCTTATGAGTTTCTTGTTAATCTCTGATTCAAATAGATTTTTTTTTATCCTGAATGTCAAATGTAATAGTCTGGATATTTTTTCCAGATTCAGATGTGTGTAGTAAGGACAGAAGGCTCATGGTCTACGTTATTTCTTTTCTGGTAAGCTACTGTGAGTGATTACTCTTCTTTTGAACGAGTCAATTGAAAATGCAGACACCACTTTTTCGGGTACCAGGTTCCAAGAATTGATTACTTGATGTAAAAACCTGTGTGCCGCGGGTATTTTGTTCGTTCTTGGCTTTTCTACTCACCTGCTAATTCCTCTGAGATGTCCCGATCTATTATGAAGGAAAACAGGATTTATTAGGTCCAAAATCATTTATTAGTATTCTATACATAAAAATTAGATCAGGACAGGGTAAAGAGGTCCAGCTTTTCAAGCTGCTTTTTGTATGACACCCCGGAGTTCTGGAATTGCACAGGTAGCTGCCCTCTGTACTTTTTCCAGGATATCCGAGTCACCTTTTAAACAGGGGCGTGCAGCCTGAATGCCAATAGTTAGATTATGCTCTCTAGGTTTATTTTATTCATCCGTCTTTACCCATGTTTTTCCAGACGAAACGCTTGATAATCCAAGTCGTGCATTATTTCGATTTTTTAAAATCAAATATATTCTGAAAAAATAAGCATGTAAAAGGATAACTTTGACGTCCGGTTATGCAGTTTGTAAACTTAAGTTGTGAGTCGCTCCTGAGAGCTGTAACATTGGAGCCATACATTATGTAGATTACAAACATTCTCAGTTCAATTTCAGTTGGTAACGATTTCGGGGTTTCGTACGTGTACATTGTATTTATTACTAAGGAAAGTAACAGAATGACAATCACTCAATATTTGCACTACTTTTTTGGTTTGATCGAAAAAATATTGTTTCTGCGTATTACTCGTTTGCTTCTATGTTATTGTTGGTATGGAGTATTTTATCAAAAGCCTGTGTGGTTCCTTCAACTCACAAAGGACTGAGATATATCCAGTTTAAATAATGATCGGCCTTTATATGTTCTAATCTTATGATCAACTGAGTTGTACTGAACAAGGTTTTAATGTACCACTTGATTGTCATATCAGATGACCATTTCATATTTGCCCAAGTGTGGTTGCTTGTCTCCTTGTAATTCGTTGGCGTCCGTCTTTAGTTCAATAAGCATACGTGTATCTTCTACTTTTCAGGATTCCGATGATTATGAGTCCTTACCCAGTACTAGTCCACTGCCACAACACATGTTTGCAGGTGCATGTGCAGGTATAATGGAACATATTGTCATGTATCCTGTCGACTGTGTTAAAGTAAGTTTTGTTAATTCAACTTTTAACTTTGTTTAAGACTCGAATGCAGTGTCTGAGGCCTGTTGGCTGTTCTAATTACCCAGGTTTACTAACTGGTCTGTATCGTCTAGTCCTTCAGGAAGGAGTACCAGGGTCGCTAAAAGGTAGTGGTGCAGTGATCTGGGGTGCTGGTCCGGCGCATGCTGCTTATTTTGGATGCTATGAAAAAGTGAAGTCAACCTTAGCTACAGCTCCCATAGGATCGACCCATGTAAATCATATGATAGCTGGGACTTGTGCAACTTTACTGCACGATGCTATCATGACTCCTGCAGATGGTAAGTAAGCCAATACTATGTCGGAAGTATCTTTTTTCGTCTAAGGTTATCCATGTATCATATAAATTAAAATAACCAACCACCAAACCTAATCATATCAAAAGATTTTCTAAAAAAACTCAGTCCAACATTTAAAAACCTTACTAATTTTTCCCATAAATATTAACATACTGTGACCAAGTAAGAAAATAGAGAACGACAAAATTAATGTGACGATCTCACAGCAAACAGTGGAGAACCAAGCAATAAAATAGCCTGACATTGGAGTTTTTAGGCATGTAATAACCAATAGATTTAATTCTTATTGAAAGATTAGTTGTAGCTTAAAGTAAGCTGAGTTATTCGATATGTTGACAAAGGACAAAGGGACAGAAAGTTTAGTATATTTCCATACATTTCTCATCGTTAGTCAATATCGTCTTAGTACTGCTTGTTTAATGAATAATAATTGGAGTCATATCTTGGAATGAAGAACCTCTGACAGTTTAATATAATCACTCAGTTGGTCCCATTTTCATCAGATTATCGGTTGTTTGCTAAACGACCATAAATGTCGAGTCATGAAGTTCGATTTACAGTTTATGTCTCCTAAACCAAACTCGTGATTATAGATCAGTTATCATTTTAATTCATTCTCATGTTGAATTATATGCACTGTTTTTGCAGAGGTAATCACTGATATCTTGTCAGTATTTTCTGAGAAATTATTTAACTTTGTTTAGTTCGGCTCACCATATTGAAACCAACATAATTGTATAACAATAAATGTTTACTGGGTAGTTGATAAATTCTGTCTTCCTGCTTTTGTTCACTTTACAATTACCACAGCTGTGAAACAACGTCTGCAAATTTACAATAGTCCTTACCACAACACTTTTGATTGTCTCCGTCGAGTGTGTTTAACAGAAGGACTCGGCGTATTGTACAGAGCTTATTTTACACAGTTATCCATGAATATACCTTATCAGACAATTCATTTTGTTTGTTATGAACATGCTCAGAGTTTAATAAATCCAAATCGTCGGTATCTACCTTGGACTCACGTTGTATCCGGAGGTATAGCTGGTTGTTTTGCTGCTGCTTTCACAAATCCGTTAGATGTTTGTAAAACTTTACTGAATACACAGGTAAATTCATGAATATTTCTGTTTGGAAAGACGAAGTGCTTCTTACAGTATATTTTGAACTAGTATTGTTATATGCTACAAATTTTTGCTGTAATCTACAGACGTTAAGGTACTTAACATTTTCATTAACTGTGGAAGCTTTAACAGATTGACCATTATTTCAAATAGGCCATCATATTATTGTGTGGCAACGAAAATGAAAATTCCCCTATTTCATAAATTGATACCTGCCATAGAATCGCCCACAATTTATTTCCATTTATCAATAGCTTCATTCCTACTTAAGAATTTTAAGTAGCATTCTGTTCTTATACGATAGAGTACATAGTTCCCGGACTTTCGATCTAGTGATTTCCACAATCGATTTGGATTTTCGATATTCACCAGTATCCAACAATTCATGATATTGTATTCAGTCGTCAAGTCCCATTCTCCAATTACATTATATGAATTTCTAAGGAATCTCTCGTTAGAATTTTTATTATTCATTTCTCACTAGTACCTGATATTTTCACCCGATGTTACTTGCACTCGAGAAGTGTAAATTTTTGGTTATGTTCATCCTCCTGGTGAATAAGAACAGTGGTTTAATAATCAAGTCATTTGATTTTTAAATAATATTTTTTGGTTTTGAACCTCTGTCCACTCACCCCAATTTGTGTATCAGTAGTCTCCACACACATTGTGTAGCTCAAAGCTGAGTTAAAAACTAATCTGAGGAGTTCATTGATATTTCAATATGAAATATATTTCATAAGTCTTACAATTCATTTCTATTTTCTGGTTTCGCTTTTTTGTTTACAATCACTCATAGGATCGGTGTTTTCAAAAGAATATATGTCTTGGTCACTTCACACAGTCATCTAATCCTGAATTCCGAGGGTTGTTTGGCACAGCGATGTATGTATACAAAATGACTGGTTTAAGAGGATTCACTAGAGGTATAAGTGCTCGAATCCTAACAGCTGTTCCCGGCACTGCTTTATCCTGGTCAGTTTATGAATATTTTAAATGGCGGTTAAAAGCACGAACGAAAGCTTTAGGATCTGATTTTGGTGAGACTAGTGGTGCTAACAGTGTTCATAATATTGAAATTTCACCCATGGAAAAAATGTGTGTAACTGCCAGTTCCAAATGGATTCCTGATTCCACTGATTTGACGTACACAGCAACAGTTAATACTACAAGTGGACGATCAAGTTTACAAGAGAACACTAGATAAGTCAAATTATTACTACTGCTGTGAAGTAGTAGTGCTACATATGAAATGTTTAAAATGTTCCATGCTTTTTATCTATCTGCTTCCTGTGATGATGATGATGATGATGACCAAGTATCCACACAGTGGATCAGTTTGTTCACCACCGACAAAACTAGTTTGCAGCAATAATTGTTTAGGTTACATAGATTTCCCCGCTTACCATACATAAAACTTTGTATAAAGAGATGTTTATTCCTTACATCATCTTTCTTGTATAATTAAACATTGCTTTTATCTTTTCTTTCCTCTATCTTCTCGTTCAGACTGATTTTAATCCATGTGTACAAATTACATTCACTTTTAGTCATTTCCTGTCTATTGGTTTGTTTGTTTCCCCCCGAGGTGGGCGGTCCAGAGAAATATCATTATGTTGATGTGATTATTACTACTAAATATGAATAGATATTTTGTTGATGTAGACATTTTAATCTTTTTCCGCGTTCATTCCATAAAGTCTGACAATTATCCGATAGATTGTTAGGCAATCCAGTCAGTTTGTAGTTTTCCGTAAGCGTGCGTACTTGGAAATGTTGTCGAGCTATGTAAATAAATGGACTGTTGTGCATTGGTCATTTATTCCCATATTTTATGAGGTTCTCATTGGGAAGACTACGGGTTATTTTCATGTCTTTGCTACTCTAACCAAAATACTGAATGTATGTAAATGAGATCAAGATATGTTATAAATATATATGAGAAAATTACCATTTGATTTGCCTTGTTTTACTGAGTCTGAGTCTTACCACATGATTGCTCACCCAGTTTTTCTGTCACATACGTTATGTTCTAAAATACATTCACCATTTGTTAATTAAAATAGTTGGTGTGAAGAGCAGGAGCGAATTTAAAGGACAATAACGAAGGAGATGGTTAACGAACAAGTTGGAGCCGTGGACATTGTTAACCCTTTGTACAAATCGAACGTTAATTTGTCTTCGGAACACATTAAGAAGAAGTATAAATGGCACTGATTTTTATATACCCGGAAATGTAATCACAGAAACAAAGAAAAAAAAAAAGCCCTAGATCAGTTAAAACTGATCCTTCAGGATAGTTGGAACAAATTTAACGTAAACCTAGCCGCCAACTTTTCACTACTGGCTTACATGGGAGTAGATTAGAATTAAAGCTATAAGCAATTAAGTAAAGATATGACATTAAACCGTAAGCTAGTTGGTATTCAGAGCAAGTCGTGCTGATAGGTATGGAATTCTTTGTTGGAATTTATAACATAAGTTATGGTTGGAGGTGGCACTATTTGAATCTAACACCAGTAGTAGAGTTGCACTCATTTCCATCGTTCTCTAAATCTTGAGGTCAGTGTCATTGCAAAATTTTCACTCCTCAACCTTATTTAGCTCTTTAGAACTATGTTTCCTATGTTTTGTTTTTCAGTTAACTTTACATTATTTTCTCTTCATCATGTTAATTTACTATCGATATACATTCATGAAAGTTTTTATGTCGCCTTTGATTGACTTGCTGACTCACCTTTTAGGGGATTTCTCGGTTTGAATTGCATACCTTACAAAATACTTTTCACTGTAACTAGAATTTTATACAACAAAATAAGGGATGTAAAAAATGTTAATAAGTTCAAATAAAATAGAAATGAAAAATGAGAGGGACGGTGTTAGTGCAAGAATAATGGTAATAATTGATGGATAAAACTAATACTCTTAAATGAAGCTAATTGGGGTAGATGAACTGTTTTTAATTACAGATGAAGGGTTTAAACTTTAGATTAATGCTCATGATAATCTTTTACTCATAAAGTTGTTTTTTGACAGTTTCTGTTGACCGCTTCATTACCATATGCTTTGTTCTTGATGAAGTTGGTTAACTGTTCATTCATATTATTATCATATTAACATGTTCAAATTTTACTATGTAGGTGGCTCGTAGACTTTTTTGAATTTTATAAGTAACATCTAGGCCTAATCTGTTTGTTTAACTAAGATTAGTGCACGATGTCGACGATAATATTTATATTTGTTTTACAGATGTTTAAGTGCATATTGTCAAGTTACTGGTTGTTGCCTTGACCTGTCGGTCAGGTTTTTGCATGATGAAGACTTGTTTAATTTTTGTATCCAATAAACCAATTCATGTCATTCTCTGATATCGATCGTATCACCTATATAAAGCATGGAATTATCAAAATCTGTTCGATATACGTTACAGTGATCAATAGAATGGACAAAAATATTGATTGAGGAGAAAGGAATACCAAATATATTATATAATTGACTACCTCGGAAATGAATGATGTAAGTTATTAGGAGCATTGTCTGTTGATCGGAAAAAAGGTTTAGAAGCAATTAATAAAGGCGATAAAAAAACTAAAATCAGTCAATGATGCAGAACTACCAATTCAGCAACCTTCAAAATCCTCTTTAGTAACAATTATCATGTGCTTTCTTGTTCTCTCCACAAGACCTGAAAGTCTTAAGTTATATTCTTTGTGGTATCTTGGATGAGCACTGCTGTGGAGCAGTGTACTAGAATGAAACATCTATCCAGTGCTTCCTGATTTTCAACTGTTACCTACCTAAGTTCAGTCTATGATGGGAAACTACGAATATAGAAAACCATTTTCTGAAGTTAGGTAAAGCATGACACTGATTAATGATGAATCGGTAGATACCATTTATTGGTTTTAATTTTTTTGATTGGATGTATCACTGTAAATTCCAGTTTGCTTAAGTTTTAGTCAAATTTTACTAATTTCATGAACTTGATAGTAGCCTCGTCATCATGTTGATAGAATTTCGAAGATTAGAACATTTATACTAATTACCAAGCTTGATAAGATTACAGAATTTAATATAGCATATAACCTAACCATCGTTAAGTTGAATAAAATGGGTTCAAATCATATTGAGAGACAAGGAACATTAGAACTAATGGAACTTATTTGATGGAGTTACATTCTCTGAGCTGTCTTGTTTAATCAATAGGCTTTCATTGTCTATCTATACAATATTATCAGTACAAACTTCAGATACGAGTGAACTGTTTGAGTTTCTCCGTATAAGACTAACAGTTTGTTTCATCAACATTTAATTTTATTTAAAGCAATTAGTCCCTTTTATAAATTTCGATAGAACAATGAGAAGACGGAGTTGATTTGACCTTTATTAATTTTCATATAAAAATGCCTTGACAAGTATATGTGTGACCAGATTGTTCGAAATGTATAGCGCAAATACATCACATTTTTCAGATCAACTCCGTCTTCTCATTGTTCTATCGAAATTTAATTTTATAGTTTGTTGCGGATATTTTTTACTGTCATTGTCTGAATATTTATTTTGAATGTGTTCTCAACTGACCCGATTCTTGACCTGGTACTTGTTTATAATTTTTCTAATTTGTTGGAAATTTGGACCGACTTCGATGTGTTTATTAATCCCTAATTGTTAAGCTTCTAAACAAATTCTGTGATTATCTTTGTAGTTCCTTTTGTTCAAGATTCCAATATTTCCCCTAGGGAACGTACGTCCACAAGTATCTTCAGCCATTGATATAAACGAAGACAAATGGTGTTGCACAGCCAATTAACATTTAAACAAATGAGCATGATACTCTTTACAGATGTATTTCAAGAAGCAAATACCATATTTCACTATTTTATGCAACAAATTCAACCAGTACTGAGAACTTTAACATTGCTTTGATCTTTTTTTTCCCTATCGAAATACCAGTACATATCCTTACTATATGATTTAATGTAAATTGTTGTTTGATTACTTCTGACTGGATAAGCTATTCCATCATTGGACTAATTAATACAAGTAGTCCAATCATTCTTCTATTGTAATTTCAGTTTGAATAAATATAAGGTACTAATATAAGCGAATTTATTTGTTTACCAATGGTATAATTCAATCCAATTCATTTTTCATCATAATATATATTTGTTTGGTCATATCAGTCGGAATTATAAACAGAACTTGAATTTGAATTCATTAGTATAATAGATTGAGTCTCAATTATTGTATGTAATCGAAACAGTTCAGATAAATCATATTAGTTTATTTAATTGATGTAGGATTGTATAACGTTTTAGACTGGATTTACTGTCATTAATCATATCAAAGTAATTATACAGCTTTCAGATTAAGTTTTTGTAACGAATATTAAATCGAATTGGTCGCTACCACCTATATTGTAATGAATAAAATATTTATTATTCAATATATATACTGATAAAATACACTTTTAATCTATGTGAACTGTCAAGTAAACATCGCTTTCAATATTTAAAACAAAAGAAATAACAGATCGATCGTCTCCTTACTATGAGGTTCTGTAAAACAAACTTTTTGTTAAAACTTATCAAGGTTAGAGTAAATATTGGTTTTACGGTCTTTATAACTCGAATGGTAAAATCTATTCCTTCATATTTATTCTGAGAACCAATCAACATCGAGGTGTACAGGACAAGCTGTGAACCACATGTGGAGAAATTCGAACACCACTTCTAACTGAAGTTTGTGCTAATGATGTCGTTCAGAAGGAAGATGAAATCTCCACGACCAAACCATTCAGCTCGAAGAACGAAACTCCATCAAAATCATCCAAATGAATTGCAAATCTTCTCCACCATCTCAAGATGATTTATCCAAATTTCGATAAAATATAATTGATGAATAAATTATCGAAATAAATATTAAGATTTGTTGTTTGAATCGGCAACTTGAAAGACGTATGAAATACTTTTTTCTCAATAATACAGTCAGTCAGTAACAACGTAGAACTTTGTGCGTACGTATATCAGTTCGAGTTGCCATACCAACTTGGTCACATTATCAATAATACAAAGACATTTAAATTAGTTATGTACGGTATGAACATGAATTTCGACGTCATTATCATCGAAAATAACAATATACAACGTCCAAACAAAAATTTCTGTTGAGAACGTTAAAATTAACTACCGAAATCAGTCATTCATTAAACCAATGTTGTATTTGGATGAGCAAGAAAATATACCAAGGCAATATCGAAATATGCATATTATTTAAAATGTAGTGCCAGTTACATAGGAGACCTGCTCTGGATATTAACACAGGCCACATTTTAATTAGATTGAAAGATCAGTGTTGGGTGTCATTGTCCTATTAACGCTCTAGTTACGGTAACCCAAAACTAAAGAGTATAAATATGATTAATCTGGACTTATTTTCAAAATAGATTGCCTATAACTTTTTCAAATCACCAATACAAAATAGATTAAAGTATATATCAACTAATGTTCATATCTTAGGCTTTTGAAACATTGATGGGCGATGTTAGTTAATGTAGGATTGAAATGGAGAAAAATCAAGAGTGACCGAACCAAAACGCGGTATCAGTCCAAGAAGTCATTTACTGTAGGTTTGAGCAGCAAAAATACACGCAAACTACCTGGTTGAGTCTTGCATGATAACCGCTACCAAGGATCAGAGACTTTGGGTGACAGAACTCAGAATCAGCCAGGATGGGGTAGATGCATTTGTAGAGGAAGTGAACTCAGGTGGGGTAAACCAACTTATCGTTTTACACAAAATTGCAGAGTTCTTTCATAAAGTGTAAAAACCATATATTAAATACTTTATTTACAAAAATTGTAAACTATCCCCTACATCCTTCATGATTCTTGCAATTCTCGGTTCCTTCGTGTTTCTTTTTCTGTCTTCTTCAGTTCGATCTTAACCTTTTGCTGCCAAGCATTCCATTTCTGATCGGAGTTACACACTACTTATGTCTGTCGACACTACACATTCACTCTTTGTCTTCTTCTTTATCTTAAGTTGCCGTAGTCCTTCATATATACCTTTTCACTCTATCTTTACGGATTGTATTTTCAGTGTTCATTATCTCTCATTATAATTTCCCTGACATCATTTTAGTTTCTTTGATGTACACCCCATTACATTCATATCGTCATGCTAACATGGAACTTAGGCCAGAAAACATTTAAGTTCTACATCGATCATGACCTAGTGAAGCTTTCAAAAGAGATCAGATTTGAGTAAAATAAGATAAATTCATTTGTTTTCGCTAAATTCTCATCAATCGTTTACAAACTATAACATTTTAATTCCGAAATTAATTATAAAATATAATATGCAATAAAATTAGCGAGAAGTTGATCTAAACACACCAGAATCGAATAAAAAATAACTAAATGAAGTTAAAATGAGTATAGAGGGTTGATGGAGATTTTTGAATGTTATTAAGATCACAATTCAACCTAAGTTAGATAAATATTGAAAAGTAGGATTCACTGAATAGCTATTTCGTCCTTCCATGATACTCCTTAATAGTAAGGATCCATAACCCCACTGGGGATTGAATTATGAACCTTCAATTCTCGTCGTGAGTACTTAAACTATTGAGTACAGAGTCGATATCCAATGGTTTACATAACTAACTTAGATCAATTTACAATATTAAGCAGCCATCTTACATTGTTTTAGGTGGCTAATTATTTCAGAAACGATGCCGTTGAACTCAATCGGTCATGAGCTCTAACTAGAAATCTGGCAATTATCAGTCTCTTTCTAAACATCTGGTTTTTAAAGGTTGTCTAACTTAAGTGTGCACCGTATGTCAGATAGAATAATATTAAGGGATGACCTAAATTCACTGGTTGAATAGATAGTCATTAGAAGTTAATTCTAACAAGAGTGTGGTGATGCAAATGAATAACTGCGGCCATTCATATGACTATGAAACCTAAAGTAATGGGCTATAAAAGTCTGAAACTCTTAAGCAACGAACTCAAAACTATGAGTAACTGCACGGCCGCCACTGCCGAAGGTTTCACAGTCTTGTGGACTATTCATAAGTCATTTCATTACTCGGACGAATAAACGTCTAGGGTATTACACCTGGTTTTTGTGAAGTCGGAGTTGGAATATGGGATTCATGCAGCGAATCCTTGTCTCAAGTTTGAGGTGGGTATGCTAGAACGAATTCAAAGGCGAAGGATCGAAATAGTAAAAGGTCTCTCTGCCCTATCTTATGAAGAAAGGCTGAGACACCTCAACCTGTCTTGGTTATCTTACCACAAGTTTCTGTGCGATCAGATACTGGCTTACCGTATATTGAACAATGATTTTGGTATTATTATGTCTTATCTTTTCCGTTCATCTAGGACTGACAATCTGAGATGATATTCTAGGAAAGTTCAAAAATCGAGATCAAATCGTTTAAATCTGTAATTCTGTTTCCCACACCGAGTAGTGAATTACTGGAACTCTCTACCAGAACACATAATACCAGCACCTTCTGTTGATGTATTCAAAAAGAGATTGGATCTCCACAGTACTTTAAACTTCAAGGATTAATATAGGCCGATGAACTTCCTATCTTTACTACTAAAAACTGAAGAATTAGGTGGGTTCATAGTCTCACTAAGTTAAATCTATTGAATACAATGTTTCAATGAAATGGGATTCACAAAAAGTGTTATAAAATTTATTTAGGTAGTAAAAAAGATTTTACAATTTGCATAAAATAAATCAGATGAATTAACAGTTTAGTGGTTGTGGGGATTGTTAAGTTTTTGATTGAGATCATGAGCCGATTAATGTTAGACCACTATTGAAAACCTGGAACCACCGGACGGCCGTTTCGTCCTAATGTGGATCTAACATCAATCGGTTCATGATCTCAATCAAAAACTTAACGATCTCCACAACCACTAAACTGATAATTACCATGTGCTCACTAGTGACTAGTTTCGTGAGAAAATTCCCGGAGTTCTGGTGAGAAGCCGTGACCAGTGGAGCTAATCCATGTAGAATCAGGTATCTACCTCAGTACAATGGAAGATGGTCGCGCAATTTCGTGGATTGGTTGTGGTAAGACATTAACACCATTAGATGCCAGCTCAATGGTCCAGTAGGTTAAGCGTTCGCGCGCGAGAATGAAGGCCCTGGGTTTGAATCCCGCTAGCGGGATCGTGGGTGCGCGCTGCTAAGGAGTCCCACAATAGGACGAAACGGCTGTCCAGTGCTTCCAGGTTTTCAATGGTGGTCTAACATCAATCGGTTCATGATCTCAATCAAAAATGAATTAAGTTCGGTTATTTAAAAGAAATTAATAAGAATTATGCACCTGATATAATGCCCAAATATGAAGCCTAAGAGAGAGATCTTAATTGATTTGAGAATGAGTAACTTACAAACTAATTTTCTCCAAGCGTCTATCAGACATTATATCATATTTATTTTGTATATAATCATATCGTTTTATTGAGTAAAAAAGCGATTGATGCTTCCAGTAATTGGTCTTGTTCTTTATTTCAGATCATTCAGGGAAGTAAATCAAAATTACAATCTTATGAGGAATCATCACTCTAATACGATATATCATTTTATTTATTTGTCAATTATTATTCTCAGAAGGGGTTTTGTGGAGATTGTAGTCTCGCTTCAATTGACTCATGATCTTAACTAATCAGCATATGCTCACTAGTGACTGGCTTCAAGATGTATATCCTGAAGTTCTAGTGAGAAGCAGTGATCAGTGGAGTTCAACCGGGTTTGTTGTGAGATAGTAACTCACTGATGACAATGGTGGATATGTCACTCAATTTCATGGAATAGTCGAAGTTAGACATTAACACCGTTGGGTGCCGGCCCAGTGGTCTAGTGGTTAAGAGGTCGCGCGCGAGACTGATACGTTTTGAGTTCAAATCTCACGAGGCGGGATCGTGGATGAGAACTTCTGAGGAGTCCCACGATAGAATGAAACGGCCGTCCAATGCTTCCAGGTTTTCCATGGTGGTCTAGCTTCAATTGACTCATGATCTCAACTATTGAAATTATTATTCTGTTTATTAAATTATGACAATTGAATGTTCACTCATAAAATAATTAGAAATGTCTATAAGAGAAATCGTAAACAGTGAAAAAATAGATGATATAATCAAGTAAAGATCCCATTATTAAATAGAAGAATGGACAATTACTTAACATATAACTATGTAACTCAGATTTTCAGGTGTTTCATAGTTATCGTTTTAGAAAGCTTGAGAAAAGTAGAATGTGCTCGTTTGTTAATAACATTGTAAGATATAAAGCTCAGTATGCTTTCTTTTATGCCTTCACATTCCCGATTTATTGTTTTGACAATTTCTAATGAAATCAGTTTGAAAAATCACCTTAATATACAATTCAAGTAAAATATTTGAATTGGGAAACGACAAGACAGCTAAATAATAGGACTTACATGGACTTTCAGAGGTATTTTAAGCAATCGAAACATAGACAAAATGAATGTATCACCACAAGTGTATAATATTTTGAAAATGATACGATTTATTAGACGTTCTCATATTTATTAAACTTAATAGTCTAACAACAACTGATAAGTAGAAACACTATATAGAAATACTATAAGAAAACTATTCATTTGATGCGAATTAAGTGTATACGAATTTATAAAAAAATAACCATTCAATTTTTTTTTACTTATTTTCTAATTTCGTCTCGATTACGGTTCATAAGTTCCTCTAAGACTATAGATACATCCTACCGACAAGCCGTGAGAAGGAAGGAAGCAACCATTGGACAGTACACGGAGACCTGTTGATCAAAATCATATTATTTCTGAGATAATTTGGTCTAGAATTTCAGAATTATTGAATGATACAATTTTAGTAATATAAGATCAGTAAAGAAATGTTTCTTCCTAGTTAGTGCCTCGTCATTCCTCTACACTAATATGTAGGGTTTACAATTAGGAGGTACAAAAAGCATTAGCAAATACATTATGGTAGACAAATTTAACGGTATCTCAATATCTCTTAAGAATAGTAGTCAGTCAATTAAATCGAGTCTAAAAAGAGGATTATGTAATTAGGTAATCATAATGTCACGGCATGAGAATAAGAATTGAATAAGTTTGAAATTACGCAACTGAATATGATTACTTGGTGTTACTCGTAGCATTTGAAGCTCATGTAATTCACATGTTTAGTTCAGAGTCGAACTGATAAGAGAATTTTATGCACATGGAGATAATTATTATTATTTAATGATGATTCTTAATTTACTTTTATGTAAATAAAGTGACCTTTGTAAACATTTATTATCAAAGGACAGACTATAGTTGTATGTCCGCAATTAATATCAGTTTTAGTTATTACTTACATCTGTTATCACTCGGAGTAGAATAAGCCAACCACCAACACTCTACATCCAACCCTGTCCTGGGAAATCCTTTTCATGTCTGCTTCCAATTCTCGGCGCTGTGTTCTTCGGCCCTCCTCTTCTCCGCTTCCCTTCAGGATTTCAAATTAGTGCATGTCTCGTGATGCAGTTTGGTGGTTTCCGTAATATATGCCCTATCCACTTCTACCATCTTGTGGTGTTTGAACGAACTAATGATACTTTTGTACTTGTTAATTGCACGATTTCGAATTCCAAATACAATACGTTCATTTGTGCTTGTGTCCCACTTCTTAATTCAATTGCGTTATTTCTGGGACTCTTAGTTCGTGCTATTATTCAAAACATTATACATCTTTTCCTAATTTCTTCTACAGCTGGAAGCCGGTTTGTTCTCTACCACAGTAGGCTGTTGTTGATGGTATCCGGCCAACGGATCTGGGCTATCTTATGTAGACAATTATCTATAAATACTTGTACCTTTTTTATTATAGTTGTAGTAATTCTCCAAGTTTCAGCTCTGTACGGTAGAACTATCTTCAAGTTCATATTGAAGATTGTGACTTTGATATTAGTTGACAGTTGTTTTGAGTTCCATATGTTCTTCTAATTGTAGGAATGTTATCCTTGCTTTGCCAATCCTCGCCGTTACAATGATAAAATAATTATGTTAAGAATCTAATTACATTTGTATTGATTTTTTTTCCAAAAATGATACACTTATGTTGTTCCTTACAGATGCTTCAACACTTCACATATCTTCACGCTTGCTTTTTCGGTTAGTGGGTTATTTAAATAATAACTATATGGTATGACAGACATAAATACATGTTAATTGGCCACTTTTGTGACCTTCACCTTCAACCCTGATTAATTATTTTGCAACTAAACGATATTTTCAGATGGTTCAAATGTATCTGGTATGTCAGTCAAAATTTTTGTTGAAAATTTGATCGATTGAAATTAGATGGCCAGGTCTTTGAGAAAGTTACAAAATCAGAAGTTCCATTTTTCGTAATATTTTATGCACTGACTATATTACTTCTTACTTTTAACTTAGTGTCAATGGGGTACATCTAGATTAACGTAGCTAACAGATTTATCAGTCAGTCGGTCATAAACATGATAGAACCTGGTACACATACTCATCAGTTCCGTTGCTATACCATAACATTAGAGCCAGATGAGATTATCAAGACAAAAATCAAAATACGGAGATTTGTGAAGATTGTAGTATTTTCACGGTTGAAATCACGAGCCAATCTATGCTAGACAACCACTGAAAACCTAGAATCACTGAACTGCCGATTCTTCTTAGTATGTGACTCTTCAACAGTGCGCATCCACGATTCCACACACAGTATCCATAACTTGTTGGAAGATTGAAGGGGCGGTCTTTACTCCAAAAGGAAGTCTGTTATATCGGAACAACTCTTTATGAGTGTTCATTGTCAAGTAGTGCTTACACTCTTCCGCTACTGGAATCTGTAGATAAGCTTCTGATAGGTCTAATTTTGCAAAATACTTACGCTCATTCAGTTTCGCAAATAAATCTTCTGGTACCGGCAAAGGGTATTGATGTGCCTCAAGTGCTTCGTTTAATCCAGTCGAATAATCTGCGCATAGCCGGATACTTTTATTTGGCTTTTTAGCAATCACTACTAGTTCTATTATTCCAATTCTTTGCAGACGCCCAAATTCTTGTTCAACAATGGGCAGCGCTGCATAGGGTACAGGACGTTTTGGTCTGAAGACAGGGGTGACTCCCGGTTCAAGAATCAGTAGTGCTTTTACCTTTTTGCACTCCCCCAACTCTTCCGTAAACACTTGACTATGTCTTTCCAACACAACACCGTTCAGATCTTTTCCAATGGTTTATTGGTTCTCATGGCGCTGCATATGTGGTTAATGGAGTGGTTTGCTAATTGTAGTGTTTCTATTAGGTCTAGACCCAGTAAATCTAGTCCTGCGTTCTCTGTGAGATATAACGTTGCATCCGTCTTCGCGTTTCCTTCTGAAAGTGTACAGCAAACTTCTCCAACAATATTTAATTTCCCTCCAGATGCACTATGAGCTAACTGGGTTGGTGGGAGCACCTGTGGTTTTCCGATAAGATTTCAGGTTCTTCGACTAATAAGTGTGGTGTCGGAAGCAGTATCAAGCTGCGGGCGGGCGCCCGATGGCTATTTCTCATGGATTGGCGGGTGTATACGTAGCACTAAGTACGAGGGCAGAACAAGCACTTTTGGAATGGATCCCCGTAACAGTCGTTTATGTGGTGTTCGGCTTAACGACTCCGTAAGAACTCGAAAGGGCAGGGACACACGTCGTTCCCTTTTTGTCGTTTCTGCCTACGCACGCACCGACTGCAGCTCGGATGGAGTGGAAGATGAGTTTTACAGAAAGCTCTCTGAACTTCTTCAGGTGACTTTAATGCCCAGATAGGTGCAGTTTAAACCAAACAGAAAGGCATTTAGGTGAGTATTTTAGTATTCCAGCTCGGCGAATAGATAATGGTGATCGTCTGCTGCAATTGTGCTCACACAATCGTTTATTTTTAGCAAACACAAATTTTAAGCATAAGGAGAGACATCGTCCAACATGGCGACTCCCTACACCAAACCAACGATGGACTCAAATAGACCATATTGCCATCAGTCATCGTTGGAGATGATCGATAGAAGATTGTCGTTCGTTTTGGAATACCTGTTTGGACTCCGATCATGTCTTATACGGGCACGTGTCTGCTTGCGCCTCATTGGACACAGGAAAGCCACACTAAAAAGACCCATTAGAACTGAATTGAGTAATGAGAAAACCAAAAGTAGGTTCCAGGAACAACTGAGGTCACACTTAGGGAGTTCTGAAAACGAGGCTCATCCAGATGTTGCTTGGAAAGATATACAATCAGCTGTGGAAACAGAAGTGACATCTATTAGTGATTTAAACCAAAGGGTTACAAAAAACCAATGGATTTCCTCAAGGTCTATTGCACTGATGGATTCTCGTAAACTCATCCCATCAGGCTCCGAACACGATGAAGAGCGACAACAAATCGGATCTAGGTTAAGCAAAAGTCTAAGGAACGACTGTGAGCAGTGGTGGGCAACGAAAGCAAAGGAGATGGAAAAGGCGGCGATTATAGTGAACACAAGACAGCTCTACAGACTAATAAAAGAAACTGGAATTAATAAGTCAAGTGTAAGTGAGATTATTACGGAAAAGGACTATACTGTCATCTGCTCCCAGTCCAGACGTGTAGAACGATGGGCGGGACATTTTGGAGAACAGTTCATCTGCTGTACAACTACCCTCCATTCCAAGACAGTGTGAATGGAACATTGAAGTGGGTCCCCCGACTTTAGCAGAAGTCCAAAAGGCTATAGTTAATCTGAAACGAGGAAGGGCAGCTGGTCCAGATGGATTGGCTCCAGAAGTCTTTCAGTATGGTGATCCAGTTCAAGCGATTAGGTTGACTAATATTTTAGCTAAAATCTGGGAGTTGGACGTTGTCCCATCTGACTGGTCACAATCACTTATCGTCCCAATATATAACAGAGGGTCAGAGTCATCCTGTGACAACCATAGAGGGATTAGTTTAACTGATATAGTATCTGAAATACTAGCCTCGATAATTGTCGGACGCCTAAGACTCGTGAACTGCAAACACGAGAGAATCAAGCTGGCTTCAGAACTGTTCGTGGCTGCATCGGCCACAGATTCACCATTCGTCAGGTTCTAGAACACAGGCATACCTATTGGCGGCCGACAATGGTGGTCTTTCTTGACTTAAAAGCAGCATTTGACTCCGTAGACCGCGAGATTCTGTAGCAGTGTCTGTCATTGAAAGGCGTACCTCAGAAGTGCATAAACCTTATGAAGGCTTTTTACTCGAACGCTACTAGTCGAGTCAGAGCTTATGGTAAACTGTCATCCGATTTTGCAACCTCAAGTGGTGTCCATCAAGGCTGTCCACTTTCTCCATTTTTGTTTAACTTCATCGTAGACCTACTGATAGAAATAACGATCTCGTCGACTGAATTCTCGGGTATTGATCTCCTACCAGGAGGTCCACTTATCGACTTAGAATACGCAGATGACATAGTCCTGTTTGGTGAAGACGCTGATAAAATGCAGTCTTCTGGTAGCACTAAGCAACAATGCCAGAATGTTTGGAATGCGCTTCTCTCCCTCTAAATCCAAGTTGTTGCTTCAAGACTGGTCTGCGTCAACACCTGAACTAAGGATAGGGAGTGAAGTAGTCGAACGCGTCGACAACTTCACTTATTTTGGAAGTCTGATAGGCCCTAATGGGTCGGTGTCTGACGAAATCTCAGCACGGATTCGAAAAGCTCGTTTGGCTTTTGCCAACTTACGTCACCTATGACAAGGGTGAGATATCCGTCTATCAATAAAAGGACGAGTATACTGCACGGCAGTTTGTTCTGTTTTACTTTACGGATACGAAACCTGGCCATTAAGGGAAGATACTTGTAAGCTACTAATATTTGACCACAGATGCCTTAGAAATATTGCTGGCGTCTGCTGGGATCACCGGGTAAGTAATAGTGAGGTTAGACACAAGGTATTAGGGAATGATGGTAAATCAGTTGATGAGGTTGTGAATCTTCACCGATTGAGATGGTTGGGCCACGCGTTGCGTATGCCTGAACACCGATTACCACGACGCCCAATGCCAACTGATGTTGGGGATGGTTGGAAGAAAGTTAGGGGCGGACAAATCAAAACGTGGCATCAGTGCTTGAAGTCACTAACTTCTAGTCTGAGCCATGTTGGTAGATGCAGACTACTTGGTTGGGGTCCGCGTGACTATCGTAACCGATGGTTGAAGACTTGGTGACATGGCTCAGAATCGATCACGATGGCGTAGGTGTATACACTCTCTGTCTTCCCTTAAACTAAGAGATTAAAACCGCTCCATATCTTTCTTTCTACGTACTAATTCTTTCTTCTTGTACTATATCATTATATGCAATCTTTCTTTTATATATTACCACAACTGAATTAACTACTTTTATGAATCCGGTGTTTATCTTGTTGTGTTAATGAGGTATGGCAACTTGGACCGATGCATATATGTGCTTGGTCCTACGTTGTAGCTGACTGACGTGGTTGGGACACGCGAGACGATATCAACCGATGGTTAGAGACCCTGAATGACGTGGCTCAAAATCGTTTGCATCTACTCTTTGTGTTATCCCAAATTCTAATCTTCTGAATTCTTCATGTCCCTTTTTTCTCTTTCCAAATTTATTTAACTGTATTATACTCCTTGAATAACATCTTCAAACCCTAATCTTTCCGATTACTGCTTATACTACATCTACCACTACGGTATTTGAATAGATAACTGCATCTCTGTGCTAATGCGGCATGGCAACTCGAACTGATGTACGTACGTACGAAGTTTCACGTTGTTACTGACTGACTTGTTGTACCCCCGAAGACCACGTGATGATAAGCTGATTCTGACAAACCAAACAATAAAGACTACGCTGATGAATCACCAAGTTTTATTTAACAGATACTGACTGACCAACTGAAATAAATGATCGGATTGTAGTAAATTACGAAACTAGTTATTGTCACACACTTCGTCTATCCAACGATACCGTTATCCCAAGATACTAGGGGGGTAATTAATAATCGAAATCAAGCATCTCATCAACCAATAACTTGGACTAATGTACTAGTAAACCAATATCTTGTTTCTTTCACGTACTTATCCATTTTGAGCAATCTATAACGTGCTGATTGGCGATCAGCTACCAGGAGGAAGTTTTAGTGAGAAACCGTGACAAATGGGCTCCAAACATGTTCGGGAGAGTTAGATGATAATCGGGCTACATAGTAAACTAATCAAGGTTGAAACTATACACCACTGAATTCAAACTAAGTGATCTAGAATTATTGTGCTAGTTACCAGGCTCGAAAACCCTAGGTTTGGTCTCGTTTTAATTAACGTCGGGTCAAACACGAGGGTGCAAGAGACGTCCAATGGTCTTAAATTTTTAGTGGTTCACTAACAGATATTGATTATGGAGAAAGCCACCTTCATATGATAATGACAAACTCTTCACAGGATTTCGTCGTGCATTTCAACACGTTTTATTTTCGTACACAAAGTGTTATGTTAGGACCTCACATTAAAATGTTTATTGTTTTACTATGATCTAACCAAGTAACCTTTTCTCTAATCAGTTGTAAAAGACTGAAGAAAACTAGTTTCATCAGTAAAGGTGGTTTTCACCACAGATCGATGTTAGACAATCCTACGCAAATAAAACTCCTGCGTTGTTTCATCTTAAAACTATGTATCTCTACGAGTGCATGTTGTACCTCAGAATTGAATATTCTTAAAATCAAAACATTATCATCTGACCGTTGTACTACGTAATATCCCTAGTTCCTTAAATCCCTGTATATCTATTCCAAAGAATGAATCTTTAAAGTGAAAAACTTTTAGTGACGTTTTCGTAATTTATCAATACACAAAAAGTGTAGATAAGTTCACACCCCTATTTGTCACTCTTCTAGTCTTTTAGCTATCAGTCAGTGACAAATCATAAAAATATAACTCTATGATATGTTTCGCTCATTTCAGGCGCAATTTTATGCCATAAAATCAACTTTACGTGGTGTTTTAAACATCTTTTCATCTAGAAGTTTTATAACGTTGAAGTGATCTTTTACAGCATAGAGAATTAACACCGTTAATTTACATTTGGAGATCCTCGAAATGTACACCCACTCAAGCCCTAAGTATGCCATAGTTGATCACCGAGTAATTTATTAGCTCTTAGTGAATACCGAATCCTACTAATGGAGTTACAATGCGGTAACTAATCTACGTAACCCATAAGATTTTAAATGCTAGTGGCTGGCAAATACCAACTAGTACGAAACTCAGGTTCAGGGCTTTCGTTTCATTGTCTTTAGTCACGAACTCACGCCTATACGATTTACGGCACTACGAAATAGCTATATCACATAATCTAGCAAGGTGAAATGTAATAGTCACTATCTGTGATAGCAGTTTGCAAGTAGAGTGTTAATTCCCATCGAGGAAATATTAAAATATCCATTGACTGCTGATTTGGAGACTATTGCTAGACCAATTTCTTTGAAAGGTGCTAAACTAATCACATTTTGTACGTAACCACATCAGGATAAACCCGTGTTCGGAAATAAATGGTTCTCTAGATAAAAAAAATGATAAAACCTAAGATTTGTAGTCCATTTCTATCCGAAAAGCTAGTTGAATTTGTGAGCAGCTTTACATACTTCAGAGATCATAATCGATACATTACGCTAATCAATAAGAAACGGATACAGCGGCTAAAACCCTTTGAAATTTCTAGTCCATATGAACTATCTGACGACGAAATAAAGTTTTGACCAACATCTCAACTATGTTCAGTATCATTATCTCGCTAAGTTACTGTCAGTAGTAAAGATTAGGATATTCCAGACATTCATTTATTAATGTCTTCCAACTATTATCATTTCATAAACATAAACATTATTAGAGTCTTGGATATAAAAGGAGCTCATCTTTAAGACCACATAATATTCTGTAGGTCAATTCTTGTGCAGGGGGTGTTTTTTATGAGATTGAGAGGTCAAAAAGCGAATGTCCGGCGCTTTAACAGGGTTGGTGGATACAAAGGGTCCACCAAGGGGAGTTGGAAAAGCCTGCTTTCAAACCAATGGTGCACATAGGGTCCTGGATCCTGAAGGAACAAATGGCATATGAACCTACTAATGGCCACTGGCTACAACGGGACTGCATCTCCTAGTGTTGCTTCATTGCCTTGTGGATTGGACCCCCAAGTCAAAGGGTCAGGGCGTAGCCCTCTAAGAAAACCACCTGCTTCAGTTTGGGAGCCCGGGCAGTATCCCAGCTCTAACACAAATCGAATGATGAAGTGTGGCGCATATGTATTCGGTGCCTCCTTGTACCAATGTTTACGTGTTTAAATAATAATAATAATATTCTGTAGGCATCCTAATCAATTAAAGCTTTAACAAAATACTAATTATTCATAATCGACTAATAGATAGCTTAAAAACATCACGCCATTGAAGCCAGGTTTATCCAAAAGCATCTTAAGAACACTGACCTTATAAAAGGCAGTAAACACTGTGATTCCTGCACACGCAAAATAATAACACTTTTATTCCAAATGATATATGACTATGCATAACATACAATACAAAAAAGGTTCTTCGTTAAAATCATTAAAAAAATGAAACAAATAAGCATAGTTATCACACGTCCATGTTGTCGGTAATATTTATCTGAAAAATAATCTATTAAAGAAATGTTTATATAAGGCAAAACATAATTTACCCATATGGATAGCCGTGATATTTCCTTCGAAAGACTGACAGTATAAAGTGGATAGATATAATAAACAGGGCTATTCCTGATATTGTGTAAACTGTAAAATGGTTAAAAACAAATAAATAATCAGGTGAAACTTAACAAAAAATTACAATAGGTGTTAGAAAAAATGTAAATCAAGGTACACACAGGAAAGTATATACTTGAACAAAGAATTTCAGCAAAATTCTTAGATACAACCCGTGATAGCTTGATAATATACACTTTTGTTTTATGGTGTTAGTGAAGTTAGTCGGCGGAAGAATTGCAAAAATTTGCAGACTTCGAACAAACAAATCATCAACATGTGGTATGGGCTACTTATATCCATATAAGTAGTATATAACAGTGGTCAGAAATAGAATGTATTTTACCGGTTCCGGGAACGGAAAACAATTGGTAAGAAAATGCAGGAACAATGAAATATGAGACGATGGACTGATATTTTGCAAATTTAGTATTTACTGTATGGTTCTTAGATTTTAGTGATATTCTGTAATTTCGTGGGCAAATACATTCGATTGTCTCCGCTCGTGTTCTTGTTCACTACAAACATGCAGACTATATTGACAAAAAACCTCGTCGCTATCTGCGATAGCTAGTGAAACTATTCGGCTTCTCAAGCCGTGGTTTAAACCTGTGACCCGTTAGTGAAGGTTGTGTCTTAACTGCTAAATTACCAGCTCCAAATTCGCTACTGTATTATACAGAAGTTATTAGCATGGAGCAGTTTAAGAATATAGTAAATGCATTACGTTAGATTTGAATATCCAGAATCTAGAAGTATCCCAAAAATTAGATCACCAAAGGATGTGTCAGAATGGAAATCATCTCAATAGAATTTGTAGTAAAAGTAAACTGTGCGTAAAGAAAAAGACATTTGTATGTTTTATAGAACATAAACGAACCACACAACTTACCTTTTCGTTTTGTTGGATCAGTAGTTGAACTAACCTCAGTCATCAGAAGAATTCCCCCTGAGCAACCAATATCTTATTATAAGTCACAAATTAAGGTTAAGCGCGCAAACAAATATCATACAACAAAAAAAACACCAAACTAGTCAAGGATACATAGAATCATCACAATAAAAGTCTCTGCAACAAATTGATAGTCAGAACCATCGTATATAAAGGCCTTCTAGTGTATAATTAGGCTGAATAAAGAAAAAACACATCTTACAATTTCTCCGTTAGGAGGTGGCGCATGAAAAAGCGGGGGTCCACGAATATGGTTGTACACTTGCCCAGAAATAGAACAGAAAATAACACCCTACAATAAAAAAAGTGCTCATTAAGTGACACTGTACATACTGCTCATTAAGAATAACTTACACTCAAACCACTGACGAACAAACTGTTAGCTATTGTATTATTTCTAAAATTTAGGCTTGAACTAGGATTACAAGTAAATAATAAAAAATAGGGAGCTATGGGAAAATAGTTTACTGGTTCATGGTGCCGTTACTTTGAAAAAAATACGACGATAGGAAATTGAGAAAACAAGACAAACTGATACTAATAATAATATTAATTAATAAAAAAGAACTAAAAATGCTGAAGGGATGTTTAACATAGTTACATCTCTTAAATATACCATTCGAGCGACATACCTATTTAACTAAGGTGAGACCTATTATTATCGAATGACAAATATACATCAACAATGATTGTTACAGAAGTCTTCTGTGGGCACAGTTTCTTCTTGTTGGTGATGAAACAAACCGAAGGCATTGTTTTTTTAGCATATCTCTTATATACGAATCCGGAAGCTCATACTGTTTGCTTTTGTCATTAGTATTGATAAAACTAAACATCAAAATAAACCAGAAGTACTCATTGTCGTTACGGAAAAAAAGACAGTAGATACTTTTTTCAAGCATTTCCTGCCTGTAAATGACTGATCATTCTGGAAATAACTCAGTTTCAAACTGCTCGATAACTTGCTTCTGAAACTTGATATTCTGTCAATCTAAGCGTAAATGAGATGTATTACTTTCGCCTAGACGATGCCACTAACATATATTGATATACGAAGGAAACATGAAGTTACGTATCTTTTAATAGTCTATTGTTTAGAGGTGTTATAATCCCTTTCTTCTTACGGTTATGATCCAGCTATTCCTATTGCTTAGTAATCTTGGACACTAAATCACTCGACAAGACCCCAAATCAGAACACGGTTGAACAGGAAAGAGATTATATTCCAAATAACAAGGTTAGATGGAAGTAAGATGCAAGCCAGAAGCACAATAGAGAAAACGTCAGTATATTTATAGTCTTTTTTACATGAGAAGATTCTAGAGTATTCTCTAACTATCGACTAGTGCTGATTGGATAAGAATTAGCCAATCAGCGTGCACCGAAGCAATCGTGAATTGAGCATGCTTTGATCCGGTCTATGTCCCGCTAACAAGAGGACGTAGTAATTATAGTTGTCTAATAGTCTTCATACAACTCCCACTTGAAATATTGTGTTTGTACAATAAAATTAGTAAAAACACATTCTTAATTTTCGAATATGTTATGGGGATTTTTTAGGTGTAAAACTTTATGTACAAGTACAGCGTAATCTAGAATCGCAAGCCGTTTGTATAATTGAAATTATTTGAAATGTATGAAAATGTCTTAGATATTAGTGTTATTGGTAGAGAATATGAATCGTAAAAAAAATTGCATTGTAAAGATACATAAAAATGCAAAACAAAACTGATTAAGATATCATAGAGTACAATTAGAAACACAGGCGGTTTCGTCCATAGAATTTCGATTTTAGCTCGTAGGCTGAGGAGTAAACGGAAGTTTAGTTGATAGTTTTTGAGTTAGACAAATAATTTCACAGCTAGATTTAGGTTGAAGTGGCATTCTTTATGGAGTAAATTGGTTTTCTATACATAACGAGTGGGTTCATCTTTTACATTTTGCCCACATTAATACTTACAGAAATAATCATATATTTGGTAACCTTGAGTGTTTCCAATAACTTCTCATGGAATAGGACTCTGTCAATTTTGAAAAATGAATTTGGTTATAAATGCTATGGAATATGGCACAAATATCCATCAAGTTGTGACTCAACATTAGCGGAGCGAGGGGAAATTGATAAGATACATACGAAAGTCCAAACTAATAAGACATATTAATAAAAATAATCCACTTTTCTGTAACTCAAACACTTGTTGTATTTGATAATTCCAACAACAAACCAATTAACTGATCTGAGTAGTCTATGGGATAGTGAAACTATGTACATAAATACTGTAAGTCAACATCTTTATGTAATATTCATCATGCCACCACATTTATTTTCAAGTTATTTTGAGAAAGATTAATTGTGAAATTAAGCAATTGCACCTATTCTTACTACCATTAAAAGAATGGGGACATGTGGTGTTATTCAATTAGTATCCTTGACGTATAAAGATATATCTCGAAATTATGATGGACAATTTATGAACGCCCTCTTTTAAAAGTTTTGAAGTCTCACTTAAAGTAGTGAAGCAACCCAAGTCGATCAATACGTTTGGTGGGTAACAATCGAAGATTAAAAGGAATAACAATAAAGACGCGATCTTGATTAAAAGCCAATCTTAGTCATTATGCTCAAAACCTTAATCAACCACCATATCATATAAATGAAATAACGCTTTTGGAAGGAAATTAATAACGATGATGATGACAAATTATTATAAAGATAATGCTATCATTGTTATTACTGAAGAGCCCCCAAATGCCCTGGTACGGCCGAGAGTGGGGAGAGTCCGCTCTCTCTCTCGAAATGCTCTCACACAGCCACGCGTATACAGCCTCTGCCAGGGAAGTCCTACTCGCTGCCTTCTCGTGGCGGGGATGTTGTTTGCAAAAATGAGAGGACGAAAAGCGAATGTCCGGCGCTTTAACCGGATTCCAAACCAATGGTGCACATGGGCTCTAGTATCCTGGGGGAACAAATGGCGTATGAACCAATTATTGGTCACCGGCTGCCATGGGACTGCATCTCCTTACGATGCCCCACTGCCTTGTGGATCAGACCTTCAGGTTGAAGGCTCGGGGTGTGGCCCCCTAAGAAAACCACCTGGTTCGGTTTGGGCACCCGGGCAGTATCACAGCCCTCACACATATCGAATGAGATTTGTGTGGCGCATATGTATTTGGTGCCTCTCTGTACCATTATCTATGTGTTAAAATAAATAAAATATTATTGAAGAATACATAAGGATGCAAGCACAATACGTTTTTTCGAAAAATCCATACGGCTGTCTATAAAAAACACATAGCATTACATTATGATTGCTAGTCTTTAGTTCTGAGGCGTGCTTGACATCTTAATCTACTGAGCTACGAGAGATCTAATATCCTACTCAGTGAGTCGTAATCAACTGACAGATAACAATCCTTTTCCCCACTCACTTTCGAAAAGAAATTTACGATCCTCTGATTGCTTCATATCGCACTTGTACGAGGAATACGAATGTTTTCACTCATTCCATGAAGGGACAAATACATACAATAGCATAATCTAGTAAATATACTATGTGACGAACAGGTTGTTAGAGCTGACCTAGTCAATAACTAGTTTTCTTTAATAAAATTCTAATTACGAACTAGTACGGATTCAAATCTTCTTTGTATAAAACATTTCGCTTAATTCCAGGTAGCTTATGTACACCCCGACCGTTGTTGTCACCTTGACGTGGTGGTTGGACTTGTCTATCGTGATGAAGCAACCGAGCTATATTGGCTGAAACAATCGTTCCTCAGGGCCCCACCATGCCAGGCAGGTCGATTGAAGAGCGGTAAGTCTAAAAGCAACAAACCCAAGGTCCGAAGGCGAAGTCGTACTGCTGACTGTACAGAGGTGTGACGGCAGTAAGGTGTTTCCCTTGGAAAAACAGCATCTGGAGCGATGCTGCCTTCCAACAAGGAAGGGTGGGGTTAGAAAAGGTCGACCTTAAAAATGCACACCTCACCTTATCCCACGGATATCCATCTCCGGCGGTAAGGTCTCAACAAGTACGGAGCCAACACGAAGATTACTCACAAAAGTGTCGTGTGTGACCGACCTCAAGCAGTTGTCCCTTGGGCACTGCGGTCACGCTCTCAGGTCATTAAGACCACCTCTAATCCAATTTCCTTTTCAGGTACCTCCAGAAGAACCCTTCCACGGTGTGGGCAACCGGGAAGTGATAACCGCTCTCATGCCTCTAACAGCACTCAAGACTACCACATTCATAATCAACCTCTTTTTTCAGTCCCTATTATTCCTCCTACGTCGACTTTCAACACTAAACTTCCTCTTCAGGCCCCCTCCTTAAGTATCACCATGGCCAACGATTCTAGTGCGCAAAACACTTTTCCAGATCTACTGAAACCTCGCTCCAAACTACACATTGGGGCCTTTAACGTACGCACCCTATGTCAAATCGACCAATAGGCGTCCTTGGCTGAGACTCTAGGATTTCGCACGATTGATGTATGCTGTGTCTCCGAAACACGCATACAGGATCCTAGTATGGTCACTCACTCGATCTCACCTTGCCGAAACGAAGAGCCGATGAGCTACATCCTTCGTATATCTGGCGACCCGATGGCTATTTCTCATGGATTAGCGGGTGTATACGTAGCACTAAGTACGAGGGCAGAACAAGCACTTTTGGAATGGATCCCCGTAACAGTCGTTTATGTGGTGTTCGGCTTAACGACTCCGTAAGAACTCGAAAGGGCAGGGACACACGTCGTTCCCTTTTTGTCGTTTCTGCCTACGCACGCACCGACTGCAGCTCGGATGGAGTGGAAGATGAGTTTTACAGAAAGCTCTCGAACTTCTTCAGGTGACTTTAATGCCCAGATAGGTGCAGTTTAAACCAAACAGAAAGGCATTTAGGTGAGTATTTTAGTATTCCAGCTCGGCGAATAGATAATGGTGATCGTCTGCTGCAATTGTGCTCACACAATCGTTTATTTTTAGCAAACACAAATTTTAAGCATAAGGAGAGACATCGTCCAACATGGCGACTCCCTACACCAAACCAACGATGGACTCAAATAGACCATATTGCCATCAGTCATCGTTGGAGATGATCGATAGAAGATTGTCGTTCGTTTTGGAATACCTGTTTGGACTCCGATCATGCTCTTATACGGGCACGTGTCTGCTTGCGCCTCATTGGACACAGGAAAGCCACACTAAAAAGACCCATTAGAACTGAATTGAGTAATGAGAAAACCAAAAGTAGGTTCCAGGAACAACTGAGGTCACACTTAGGGAGTTCTGAAAACGAGGCTCATCCAGATGTTGCTTGGAAAGATATACAATCAGCTGTGGAAACAGAAGTGACATCTATTAGTGATTTAAACCAAAGGGTTACAAAAAACCAATGGATTTCCTCAAGGTCTATTGCACTGATGGATTCTCGTAAACTCATCCCATCAGGCTCCGAACACGATGAAGAGCGACAACAAATCGGATCTAGGTTAAGCAAAAGTCTAAGGAACGACTGTGAGCAGTGGTGGGCAACGAAAGCAAAGGAGATGGAAAAGGCGGCGATTATAGTGAACACAAGACAGCTCTACAGACTAATAAAAGAAACTGGAATTAATAAGTCAAGTGTAAGTGAGATTATTACGGAAAAGGACTATACTGTCATCTGCTCCCAGTCCAGACGTGTAGAACGATGGGCGGGACATTTTGGAGAACAGTTCATCTGCTGTACAACTACCCTCCATTCCAAGACAGTGTGAATGGAACATTGAAGTGGGTCCCCCGACTTTAGCAGAAGTCCAAAAGGCTATAGTTAATCTGAAACGAGGAAGGGCAGCTGGTCCAGATGGATTGGCTCCAGAAGTCTTTCAGTATGGTGATCCAGTTCAAGCGATTAGGTTGACTAATATTTTAGCTAAAATCTGGGAGTTGGACGTTGTCCCATCTGACTGGTCACAATCACTTATCGTCCCAATATATAACAGAGGGTCAGAGTCATCCTGTGACAACCATAGAGGGATTAGTTTAACTGATATAGTATCTGAAATACTAGCCTCGATAATTGTCGGACGCCTAAGACTCGTGAACTGCAAACACGAGAGAATCAAGCTGGCTTCAGAACTGTTCGTGGCTGCATCGGCCACAGATTCACCATTCGTCAGGTTCTAGAACACAGGCATACCTATTGGCGGCCGACAATGGTGGTCTTTCTTGACTTAAAAGCAGCATTTGACTCCGTAGACCGCGAGATTCTGTAGCAGTGTCTGTCATTGAAAGGCGTACCTCAGAAGTGCATAAACCTTATGAAGGCTTTTTACTCGAATATCCATCTCCGGCGGTAAGGTCTCAACAAGTACGGAGCCAACACGAAGATTACTCACAAAAGTGTCGTGTGTGACCGACCTCAAGCAGTTGTCCCTTGGGCACTGCGGTCACGCTCTCAGGTCATTAAGACCACCTCTAATCCAATTTCCTTTTCAGGTACCTCCAGAAGAACCCTTCCACGGTGTGGGCAACCGGGAAGTGATAACCGCTCTCATGCCTCTAACAGCACTCAAGACTACCACATTCATAATCAACCTCTTTTTTCAGTCCCTATTATTCCTCCTACGTCGACTTTCAACACTAAACTTCCTCTTCAGGCCCCCTCCTTAAGTATCACCATGGCCAACGATTCTAGTGCGCAAAACACTTTTCCAGATCTACTGAAACCTCGCTCCAAACTACACATTGGGGCCTTTAACGTACGCACCCTATGTCAAATCGACCAATAGGCGTCCTTGGCTGAGACTCTAGGATTTCGCACGATTGATGTATGCTGTGTCTCCGAAACACGCATACAGGATCCTAGTATGGTCACTCACTCGATCTCACCTTGCCGAAACGAAGAGCCGATGAGCTACATCCTTCGTATATCTGGCGACCCGATGGCTATTTCTCATGGATTAGCGGGTGTATACGTAGCACTAAGTACGAGGGCAGAACAAGCACTTTTGGAATGGATCCCCGTAACAGTCGTTTATGTGGTGTTCGGCTTAACGACTCCGTAAGAACTCGAAAGGGCAGGGACACACGTCGTTCCCTTTTTGTCGTTTCTGCCTACGCACGCACCGACTGCAGCTCGGATGGAGTGGAAGATGAGTTTTACAGAAAGCTCTCTGAACTTCTTCAGGTGACTTTAATGCCCAGATAGGTGCAGTTTAAACCAAACAGAAAGGCATTTAGGTGAGTATTTTAGTATTCCAGCTCGGCGAATAGATAATGGTGATCGTCTGCTGCAATTGTGCTCACACAATCGTTTATTTTTAGCAAACACAAATTTTAAGCATAAGGAGAGACATCGTCCAACATGGCGACTCCCTACACCAAACCAACGATGGACTCAAATAGACCATATTGCCATCAGTCATCGTTGGAGATGATCGATAGAAGATTGTCGTTCGTTTTGGAATACCTGTTTGGACTCCGATCATGCTCTTATACGGGCACGTGTCTGCTTGCGCCTCATTGGACACAGGAAAGCCACACTAAAAAGACCCATTAGAACTGAATTGAGTAATGAGAAAACCAAAAGTAGGTTCCAGGAACAACTGAGGTCACACTTAGGGAGTTCTGAAAACGAGGCTCATCCAGATGTTGCTTGGAAAGATATACAATCAGCTGTGGAAACAGAAGTGACATCTATTAGTGATTTAAACCAAAGGGTTACAAAAAACCAATGGATTTCCTCAAGGTCTATTGCACTGATGGATTCTCGTAAACTCATCCCATCAGGCTCCGAACACGATGAAGAGCGACAACAAATCGGATCTAGGTTAAGCAAAAGTCTAAGGAACGACTGTGAGCAGTGGTGGGCAACGAAAGCAAAGGAGATGGAAAAGGCGGCGATTATAGTGAACACAAGACAGCTCTACAGACTAATAAAAGAAACTGGAATTAATAAGTCAAGTGTAAGTGAGATTATTACGGAAAAGGACTATACTGTCATCTGCTCCCAGTCCAGACGTGTAGAACGATGGGCGGGACATTTTGGAGAACAGTTCATCTGCTGTACAACTACCCTCCATTCCAAGACAGTGTGAATGGAACATTGAAGTGGGTCCCCCGACTTTAGCAGAAGTCCAAAAGGCTATAGTTAATCTGAAACGAGGAAGGGCAGCTGGTCCAGATGGATTGGCTCCAGAAGTCTTTCAGTATGGTGATCCAGTTCAAGCGATTAGGTTGACTAATATTTTAGCTAAAATCTGGGAGTTGGACGTTGTCCCATCTGACTGGTCACAATCACTTATCGTCCCAATATATAACAGAGGGTCAGAGTCATCCTGTGACAACCATAGAGGGATTAGTTTAACTGATATAGTATCTGAAATACTAGCCTCGATAATTGTCGGACGCCTAAGACTCGTGAACTGCAAACACGAGAGAATCAAGCTGGCTTCAGAACTGTTCGTGGCTGCATCGGCCACAGATTCACCATTCGTCAGGTTCTAGAACACAGGCATACCTATTGGCGGCCGACAATGGTGGTCTTTCTTGACTTAAAAGCAGCATTTGACTCCGTAGACCGCGAGATTCTGTAGCAGTGTCTGTCATTGAAAGGCGTACCTCAGAAGTGCATAAACCTTATGAAGGCTTTTTACTCGAACGCTACTAGTCGAGTCAGAGCTTATGGTAAACTGTCATCCGATTTTGCAACCTCAAGTGGTGTCCATCAAGGCTGTCCACTTTCTCCATTTTTGTTTAACTTCATCGTAGACCTACTGATAGAAATAACGATCTCGTCGACTGAATTCTCGGGTATTGATCTCCTACCAGGAGGTCCACTTATCGACTTAGAATACGCAGATGACATAGTCCTGTTTGGTGAAGACGCTGATAAAATGCAGTCTTCTGGTAGCACTAAGCAACAATGCCAGAATGTTTGGAATGCGCTTCTCTCCCTCTAAATCCAAGTTGTTGCTTCAAGACTGGTCAGCGTCAACACCTGAACTAAGGATAGGGAGTGAAGTAGTCGAACGCGTCGACAACTTCACTTATTTTGGAAGTCTGATAGGCCCTAATGGGTCGGTGTCTGACGAAATCTCAGCACGGATTCGAAAAGCTCGTTTGGCTTTTGCCAACTTACGTCACCTATGACAAGGGTGAGATATCCGTCTATCAATAAAAGGACGAGTATACTGCACGGCAGTTTGTTCTGTTTTACTTTACGGATACGAAACCTGGCCATTAAGGGAAGATACTTGTAAGCTACTAATATTTGACCACAGATGCCTTAGAAATATTGCTGGCGTCTGCTGGGATCACCGGGTAAGTAATAGTGAGGTTAGACACAAGGTATTAGGGAATGATGGTAAATCAGTTGATGAGGTTGTGAATCTTCACCGATTGAGATGGTTGGGCCACGCGTTGCGTATGCCTGAACACCGATTACCACGACGCCCAATGCCAACTGATGTTGGGGATGGTTGGAAGAAAGTTAGGGGCGGACAAATCAAAACGTGGCATCAGTGCTTGAAGTCACTAACTTCTAGTCTGAGCCATGTTGGTAGATGCAGACTACTTGGTTGGGGTCCGCGTGACTATCGTAACCGATGGTTGAAGACTTGGTGACATGGCTCAGAATCGATCACGATGGCGTAGGTGTATACACTCTCTGTCTTCCCTTAAACTAAGAGATTAAAACCGCTCCATATCTTTCTTTCTACGTACTAATTCTTTCTTCTTGTACTATATCATTATATGCAATCTTTCTTTTATATATTACCACAACTGAATTAACTACTTTTATGAATCCGGTGTTTATCTTGTTGTGTTAATGAGGTATGGCAACTTAGACCGATGCATATATGTGCTTGGTCCTACGTTGTAGCTGACTGACTGACTGACTATGTACACATGTACGCAGTTGTTTGTTTTTATTTTTTTTTGTGTAAGAAACTTGCTGAAACACTCTGTGCTGAGAATTTCATATCCTATCTAAAGTATAATATCAAATAAACCCACTAATAATAATAAAGCTCAGAGAAACTGAATTATGAGTTCAAAAATGATTAAATTCCATAAGTATTTTGTACACAAAGATGGATATCAGGAGAATGAAACAGTTGAGTGGAACTTTTGTAATAAACATCAACTTTTGTTTTCATCATAAAAATTATTTATTCTGGTTGTTATATTTTAGTATGCAAATAGCTAACTGTTTTAACAGTATTCCATTATTATCTTGACACTTTTCAATCAAAATATGCGAGTATTTAAAAGACAAACTAGTCATTTGAAGGGAATGGTTCTTATGACCATTAACAGCATCTTGCAACATAAAATGCATAAAAAAACACCACATTATTGAGGGTAGTTAAGGCAAAATTACTAACATGAGAATAAGTATCCTACAAAAACTAACTACGCTATCGAATTCTATAAGCTTCAGAAGATAGTTAATCTCACGAATCCTTAACAGTTAAACTGTGGAATACCCAAAACAATCTGGATTGAGGTATTGCTCTACTTTACCAACTTTACAACTGACAAAAATCTATTGCTTACCAACGATATTGCACTCCATAATGAACGATTATATAGACAGTCCAAGTTGATTCGACGGAAGTACAAAACCGCAGCCCCAAGGGACATGAAAAGGGCAAGTATCATGGTTCCAGTATAATTTGGAGGTCGGAATAAACGAATCTGAGAAATCTAAAAGTGAAACATATTTACCTGGATTTGGGTAATTCCAGTTATCCATCGCATGATCGCCTCAGCAGAAAATCCATTAACCGTAATATCCATGTAGTCCGATTGCTTTATATTTCCTTTAGGTGATACAAACACAATCGCAGGCGCAGTTTCTTGATGTAGCTAAAGTGGTGACTAGATTTTTATAACTTACAAACTCAAAGACACCAGGTGCCTTGTCAAAGTCTGCAATCGCGAAGAACAACCTATCATCACGCTGCTTAGAATACTTCCAAGAGTTCGATACAACTTGAAACTCTTCAAATGCTTGTCTGAATAACACTTGTGAGGATATCAAAGTGATACCAACCTGCAGGGCGCACAGTTTCTACTAGAACTTAAGGCAGTCAGAAGTAATATAACTGAGTAATTCTTAGGCTGTGATTTTATTAGAAGATTAAATTGATCAATATCAAGACTGATATATGATTGGCTGGTAGTAAGCTGATTCATTTTCCTAATTTTTTTTTCTAATATCTGAACGACAATAACATCAAGATTTTGATCCTACCTCTTCGACTAAAACTCCATTTCCAAAAGCAAGCAAGGATAAATAAACAAAGAGAAAGAACATCCTCGAGAATGTGATGTCCATCCGTTGACAAACTCTCGTGGAAAGGGTGGATGAGTTGTAAAAAAGCACAAAGACACGTAAGTTTGGTAGTGACAATTTACTCACCAAGCACAGGAATCTGGAAGAGAAAAAAACGTGAACTAAAGATTTAGTACATGCACGTAACTGAAAAGAAAGCACTTGTAATTAAATACGCAAAGGACCCACGGATCATTGATGTATGAATCCGAGTGAGAATACAGTAATTAAAACTGAGGACGAGTCAAAATAATTCAAATGACTGTGAACAGAATAGCAGAAGCTTACGTATAGTAGTAATGGATCACTGATTCCTTTGGATAGATCCATGTATATGAAGCAAACAGAAGCAAAAGAATCGTTAAACTAGTGTGGTACACTATTCTAGGTAACCAAGACCATATGAAGCTCACCATTTAAGCGCTCAAGGGAATTCGCTTGACCAGTTTAGTCAGTAGTAAATAAGAGGTAAAAGGATGCTGCACCGACAGCTTTGAGTGGACAAGTCAGCGTTGACATAGCGCCTTGTACATATTTTGCGTGAAATCAAGAGTGTTGCTTACGACGGGTTAAACTATCTGCCCTTAGTCCCGATTTGGATACAGTCTTAACCTGAGGCTTGTTATTGCTGACTGTTGTCTACTGCTTTGTTTAGCAAACGTAAGTGAATTATATGCACTTGCTAAGCCGTCAACTCACCTTTTATTTTCTTCCAGCTCTCCTCGTTCACACTACTCTACATGCTCCCCTCGCAAACAAAGTACCACTTGACTGAGGTGAACCGGTACACTCTTATATAACATATATTTTATTACTAAGTGAAGATTAGCGAGATTCAGTTCCAAAAGTTTGAAACTAATAAAAAAATTTACTGTATAACCAAATAGTGAATACAGAAAAGTGAGTAAGCGAAATCAGAAGAAATACATGCTCCTGTTTCAGAGTGTCTAAGTATTTGGCGCGATTAGGTGTATAGTTAGCAGGTGAGATTACAACTTACGAACGACGTTTGAGCGACGCTAAAGGGACCTTGAGAACGTTTATCTACTTACTAGGGCTTAATGAGGGTTATAAACCGGCGGGAGGAGTAAGGATTATAATTTACTGTTAATGGTTAGCGTTTTTCATCACGAAATGACATCAACGAAAATGCCAGAACGCTATTTAGCCAAATGGATAGATGGAATTCGCTCCAAAAACCCAAGATCTGTTATCCTAAATCTTATTGGTTCGGTTATAAACTAGTCTCGTCGGTTAGAGATGTTAGTGATGCTAGGTAGCAGTATTATTACTCTATAGATCCTGGCCCCAAGTTTGTAAACAAAAGTGGCTTAGAGTTTAACAAAGGGTCTGTTCCCAAAGCAGTTTTGTCTGAAAACATAGGGTTTTAGACCACAGTGTATCAAGATCCCTAGATCTTTTTTAACTGGTGACACATGTGGGGGAAAACGACCCTAGTTGTATATGTAATTTAACACAAGTCGCGTAACGATGCGCACATTTTAAGGAGTTGAATGTGAGTCTATAGTTGTCCGGCTAACTTTAAAGCCTAGTCGTACACTTATGGAGTTTCAGATTGTTACTCTGGTCGCAAATTTCTACGTATATACGCCCCTACGCTACTCAATCACTAAACTGAAAACGTATTTACACTTAACAATTTCAACGATAAGAGGTAATTGGCTGAGGAGTGTCAACTGAAACTGAAATGTCGGTCTAGATTAGGAGAGAAATACATCAACTAACCAGATAAAAATGATTCACATTAAGTGCACTTACAGGCTGGCAATCAATTAGGTTTTATTGATGAGTTTAAACAAAACAAACAAACTTGGAAAACCTCTTTAAACTTTCGTCTTTCCCCTTTGATTTATAGATGCGCTCAAATCTTACATTGTTTTATGTGTAGAAGGACCATGTTACTATATAACGGAGTGACTTTACATGTTTCGGGACTGTCTGGCAGAACCAGTGAACAGATAGTTTTCCTCAGTGATCATCTGGTCCATAGATGATCCGCATGTATAAAACTCTATAATTTTTCTCTTCAATCCTTTATGAACCAAAGGAGAAAGTATATTTCCAGTTCAATGATTGAAGTAAGGCACCACGTTTACATAAACCTACTACCTTTTGTAATAGAAATAACACGCTGAGAATCGGTCCAAAGCATTTTTAAACGTTTTTGTTATTTATTTGTTCCTTGTCTTGTGTTCTAACTTTTATTCAGGTCCCTCTAAACTACATGTTCTGTCCCTTAGCCTTCCTTATCTTGGCTTTTATTATTTGACTTTGTCTAAAGATTTACCTTTTGTCACTTAATTTTACCGTTGCACGTTGCCAAACTATGAACAACAGGGCCATGTTTTACTAAAATCAGGGTTACAACGTGGTTCGGTGCATGAGTATTAACCTTTGGCCGTCTGCTTAGAGAAGTTACTGTAATCCTTGTACATGGATATCTGATCCCGTCGCGGAAATATTTTTATTGATTGTCAGATACCGGACATATAGATCGCCAACGAAGATGATTTCTGTCGAATGATTGCAGGCCTACTCGAGTTAGACGGGGATAGTGTGACCAACCAGCCGATGGCGAAATCACACCTCACAGTAAGTATCGAACATGGATTACACCACCGTCATATGGCTACTTTTATGACCGTATAGCACAAACGACGTTATTACAGATATATTTGTAAGGGTAAGTACAAAGAAACAGAGTTCGACTAACTGATGGGCGCTGACATTTCACTGTCACTACAAAGTGATACCTATTAACTATTTTTATTGCTGTTTATCACTTTATTTTGTGCTAGGTAGACCTTTGTTCAGCACGGGATGAACCGTTTAAGGTATTTTTCGCCTTTAGTATGACTTATCTTCTTCCTTAAATTAGAACCGTTTAAATTAAGGACAGTCTTTGCCTTGATATTGTAGGTCCAGTGGAGTGTCACCGGACTTTAGCTAAATCATCCAACTGTTCGGTCAGTGAATGCTGGACAGTTCACCGATCCTCATCAAGTTCAGAGATAACCAACGGGCATCAATTAATCGCTCGCTATGGACTGGCCAATATGGTGGTCGTCACAATCTCTTCCTCGCAACCAATCTTGCTAAAATAACTCTTTTTACGTTATACGGTCTTCAAAGCAGCCATAGTACCCGAATAAGACGAAAGGGTAATCCATGTTAGATACTTACTGTGAGGTGTGCCCTCATCAACGGTTGGTTGATCACACCGTTCCCGTCTAACTCTAGTAGGTCCCCGATCATTCGACACAGATCATCTGCGTCAGTATGTAGAACTATGGTCTACTATGATATTAGTACTGCTCTAATAATAGACCTAATCCTAAATTTGTAGATTTGTCATGATATAACTGCCTAATCTATAAGATCTTACGTGGAAGTCACACCATCGACTACACCAACTCACTGTATCATATCAATTACCAATACATGATGTAGAACAAGGTTAGGCTAGAGGAAGAACAATATATTTAATATGAATTCAGCATATAACATTCAGCAGAGACCACGCCTGCATGGCCGAGCCATGCCATCCGATCAAACCCAGTCCGTTCAATTCATTGTTCGCGCCTTCTCCATTGTTAGGTATTTCTCCGCGTTAAATATTGAATATCTATTTTCTGAGTAGTCTCGTGTTCACAGCTTTGTGGATTGTGTGGCTATTGTCCAATGCCACTACACTACTCTCCCACCAGAATCAACGTGATGTTGGTTCGATACCAAATTGGATGGGATCGTCGCGCGCGGGGGGTTACCAAGGATAATAAGAATCCTCCGGGTATTGGTAAGCTGAAAGATAAATCAAAAAGAAAGCGGCAGCATCTGGTCGGGAAATACATGTAATAATTTTAAAATATCTGCCTTCATGCTTAACATGCTTGAAATGAAAATTTGGGTGAAGATTATTTGAGCTATAAAAAATGGGATTACAATAATAATAATAATAATAATAATAATAAAACGATGCGTGTTAATAGCCGTTGGTTAATAACTTAACGTATAGGTAGTAAGTATTTTGTGTTTAGAAATATTAAAGTAATGAATATTGTAGAAATGTTAATATTGGTATTAGTTTTGGTTTAAATTATGAAATCAAATAACGATTATACGGGTAAGTTGTCCATATGAGTTGATTTCCAATTGCATCTGTATTAGTAGGCTAACTGAAGGAACAAAAGTATACCGTGGAGAAGAATTCCAACTAGTGTTCCAGTTAGTTTGATACGGTTTATTTAGTTACGGGGAGATTTTCTCAACCTCATTTTTACTTGACCGTGATAGAATTTAGTAATACTACTAATACACATGAATGGTTATCAAAACAAAATTTAAATACATGAGTGATAATTATATGAATTTTGGACAGATAGCTAGGAACAAATCGTTAAACATGAGTGTATTCGTAAGAGACATGCTCTAGACTCAATGTTCTGATTTGCCATAGACTATTTATACATATTTATACTTGGCGGCTGATGATGCATACAAGTTAGTTGCAAGTATGCAGTTTATCATAAGGCGGAATACGATTTAATTGAGATATAGTGGTTATAAGTTATTGAAATCAGTTATGTGTCATATTACTAGGTGATGTGGTGCTGCAAGATGTATTTAGCTAAATAAGTTTTTACAAGATGATTAATAGTGAGTGATGCTCATGTGATTATCAGGGAGAACATAAGTTGTAACCAGGGGAGTACACTCCCAACTCATGTCTATGATAATGGCTTGAACCTTAGTCAGTGTTGGGGTAAATTCGACATTGATGTTTTCAGTTTGCAGGAGATTTGCTCGACTGCTTATACTGATTATTTGCATGCATGATTGTGTCGCTAAACCATCAATTAGACTGACAAGGTTTTGAGATATTTACTGAATGAGCAACTGATAG
Organism: Schistosoma mattheei; assembly: GCA_944470405.2. Classification (NCBI taxonomy): domain Eukaryota; kingdom Metazoa; phylum Platyhelminthes; class Trematoda; order Strigeidida; family Schistosomatidae; genus Schistosoma; species Schistosoma mattheei. The sequence continues at coordinate 37,110,684 of OX103944.1, forward strand.
AGAAACATACTGTAATCATCTGTAGTGAATGAAGATAAAGAAAAACAACACTAGTGATAATTATAAGTCAATTTGCTGACCGATTTTGTTAATAGTTTCATTAATTTTATCAATCATATTACGTGATTGTCAAGTCATGACAATGCTTTATGACGATATCCTGAAACTATTACGTTTAACTAGTTATAGTGTTGATTAAGGATTAGTCAGTGGAAAAATAGGTATTGTTGCTTTAGGTGATTCGAAATTATCAGAAATTTATAACGTTAAAGAATCCGAGACGCCTAATTTAATTATAAATTTCAATTCAGAAATATTCGTTTAGTGTTAATTCTAGTAGGCTACGGAGTTTTGATTTTAAACGTTTGTTTAGCCAACAGCTACCTGAGTGTTTAGTTATTTTACTAGTGCAGTTGATAGTACCTAAATTTTTAATCTTATTATCTAAACTATGTTCGCATTTTAGGCTGCTAATATGATAAACTAATCCATAAACCCAAATACGATTAGCAACAACGACTATGATGGGTTTATTGATAAATGTTAAAGGCGATTCAGATGATTTCTAAATTTAGAAGACATGGAGATATAGTGTAACGTATGTATGGGCCAGGTTAACATGCAGGTTGTTGACGTATATGACGATTTAAAAATAATGAACATGACCAGAAAAAATTTTAAAGTTTAGACTGCTTGTGAAACTTCAGGCAGGAATATGATGCGTTATAAACATTCCATAAGAAGTTACTGCATTTAGCCTAGGGACACTTACAAATATATAGCAAAAGGAACCGGAAAACATATACATGTTAAGTAAAAAAATCATTAAGTAAAATAGTTGAACTCGCCTGGGTTATTTTTGAAAATTAGATTATTCAGTGGACGACATATATAACGCCATTCGTGAGGAGTAGTAATGATCCAAAAGTATCCAGAATAAAACATGCAGTATGGCAATTAATTCCAGGGTGCTTGATGCTGTTGACGTTTTTGCCACTCACTCGGATCAGAACAACCGAATGAATCCAGATAATTGTGCGGTCACCATTGAACGAGCCATCTAAAATGACCTTATGATTGCAGAAAACTTATGGCTGAAACTCACCGTATGTTTTTAGAGAAGTGTCATCCTTGTTGTTTGGCAATGGAACTCGAGAATTTGAAATTAGGCAGGCAGTGGTCGGAAGAAAAGATATTACAGGATAGTGCATAGTTTAAAACAGGATGAGGTGATAAGATAAGGAACACTGAATATTAGATCCAGGTAACTATTTAGTCCTTGCTGCATTGTTAGTCAATGTATATTTGCGTTATTTACAGGTCATATTTGCTAGAGCTTGATGCTTAAACAAGTCTATGTCGCTGAAGCATGTAAATGCTATTAAAGCTTGTTAACGAACCATCAAAGCTAATTAGTTAATATAGACGACCAGTTTTTATTATCGATTGAGCTAGTATGTCATGAGAACTAATCAATATAACATTACGATAATACATGCGAGCATTAATCAGGACTGTTAGAATATTGGGTTAACATAAATACAAAATAGATCAAGAAATTTAGAATGGAAATAAGATTAACAATAATGGGTTGCGTTTCTCTAGTCGGGCTTACCAATGTAGAACTATGGTCTACTATGATATTAGTACTGCTCTAATAATAGACCTAATCCTAAATTTGTAGATTTGTCATGATATAACTGCCTAATCTATAAGATCTTACGTGGAAGTCACACCATCGACTACACCAACTCACTGTATCATATCAATTACCAATACATGATGTAGAACAAGGTTAGGCTAGAGGAAGAACAATATATTTAATATGAATTCAGCATATAACATTCAGCAGAGACCACGCCTGCATGGCCGAGCCATGCCATCCGATCAAACCCAGTCCATTCAATTCATTGTTCGCGCCTTCTCCATTGTTAGGTATTTCTCCGCGTTAAATATTGAATATCTATTTTCTGAGTAGTCTCGTGTTCACAGCTTTGTGGATTGTGTGGCTATTGTCCAATGCCACTACAAGTATACTGCAGTATACTTTAATGCGAGTCACTCAAAAACGCTTCGTACGCTATATAAAAGAACTTTTTTTACCTTATCCAGTTAACCACACCATTTCTTATTGTAATGGCTTAATTGGTATACGATCTTAAAATGAGGTTCCCTCATCGTTCGTGCATTCTTGGTTTCATCTCCACCACTTTGAAGACGACATGTACATAAGAGAGAGCCTAATATTGACTGGGAGATTGCCTCAACAGCGAGAAATTTGGTCCTAAAGATATTTGTGTTTTTCAAACTTTATGTCTCCTTGAGTAACAAAATTACCATCCTTGATCTAAAGAATCTGTCCTACTTTTAACATTCGGTAGATTACTTTTCCTTTCGAGTCTTATCCACGTTAATACCTAGCTGTGGTTGTGTTTCGGATTTTTATTTAGTATTTAAGGTCTTTCTCATCGATGCTAGTTTCATTATACTTTAATACTACCCTTTTTTATCCCTCTTATCAGTTTTAATTATACTGCTTTCTTTTCACGGTCACAAACTTTTATTAATATTTATTTAGCAACTTATATTGCACCATGATCATTGGGACACACACAAAAGCGACGTGAATGCTGATTTTCTGTAACCTGTGGTATGCAGTGTGACAAGTGCAAAGCTTGGTTGCACGAAGCATGCGCGGACCTTACAGTAACTGCTTGGAACAGACTAGTTAAATCAGATCACAAGTGGCCATGTGACGCATCCAATATGAGTGCTGACGTTTTGCTGAGCCATATCACCATTCCTTGACAGGTCTGTGGAAAGTTATCGGCAGCCCTAAAAAGGCGCTCTTGAAACGGATAAATAGAGAAAGGCTCTCTGAGCGGTAACATAGAGGGTCTTCGATAACATTAGTACTGATGGAACACTCATCGACACTTGGGAAGCTGTGCTGAAACTCAGCACCGCCATAACATCGACGGTGTAAGACTTTTTCAGAAACTTCTAATGCGACTGTGGTCTGTAAAACGTCTACTGTATGTGACCCGAATCCTATCGACAGGGTAAAGAGGAATCGGTCACCGTGGAAATTACTGAACAGCCCAGATTTTGTAAGAAAACTAGTTAATGAATCGGTCGCGCCATCTACTCTTAAGATTGTCCGATCTGTTAACAGATTTTACGCGGTTCCGGACCGTAATCTAACTGCCAAATAAGAAGAAACCCAACCTCAACGTAATGGAAAACATGGGAACGCAATCAAGGTTTGCGGTGATCCTCTCATGACCACTAACGTTAGAAACAGCTCTGACCTCCCTATCAATCCACAAGACAAAAGTGACAGGATGTTTAGGGAAGACTTTAACAGGAAGCACAGACTTCCCAAAATTGAACCACTTAACGTCACACACCTTTTCCTGGAGGAAAATTTCTAGCAACAAAATTATCCGAGACTCCTTCGTGCAACGTTCGTCAACGCTATTAATTTTCTGCTGGCCAGCTACTTCGTGAATTCAGAGGGGTATATGAGAACACTGCTTGATGTACCACATTCTGAGACATGTCCCACCAGGAACATCTTTAAGGAATCTCGCGTGACGTTCTTTTGCGGAGGAAATGTCATTGTGCAAGGTGTGCCACAAAACATAAACACTAACCATGCAGACTACGATACTCTAGAGATGAAGTTCACAGACCAGTCTTTGGAGATGAAGAACATATTGACCCAACAAGTTGTTTGGTTAGCCAAGAAGGAAGATCCTAGACCCCGACCAATAAAGATAGTCCTCCTATCCTCCCATGTCGCGGCCACCACCCTCAAAGCATTTAGTGTCAACAGATGCCTGTGACCGGCTGAAATGTACATGCAACCGGACGGACATATGGTAGTGAACAGAACACTGGTGGGCACAATTGAATGTATTTAGCACAAAATTACAGTTACTCGGTATAATAGAAAAACCACATATTAAATCGCTAATATGCAAAGTATCAATCCCTCATATCGAACTGGACTGTTCCTATTGCAATCATCAATCCACTGTCTCACATTTCATTGTTCAAGGGTTTTCTTACAAATCGCATTGTGTTTCAGCTCTTCCTTTCTTGATCGTCCCCCATCTTCTGCTGCCAGAAATTACGTTTCCAACTCGCGCCATATACTACTTATATCAATATGAGTAGCACGCACCACACAAGGATCAAGCACAGAAGCGAATTTGAACTGACTATTTTACTTGTGGACAGTCAAGACCAGGGGACAATGTGGAAGGGAGGCCCTGTGCGGGTAGGTTGCCCGCCCATTCCCATAAAGCTCACTCGCATAAAGGCAAGGGCGGCCTGCTTGATCATCTGGGCTACCTGTTCCTGCCATCTAGGTATTTCACCAAGTTATCTATTTTTGTTTGTTTCAATATATCACTATGTTTATTAATCGCATAACCTATTCTGCTGCGTTTCTGAAAAGTGTATAACCTTTCGTTGTCAAAGTTACAAAAAACTCAATAAGAGACAATGTGGTGGCTGGCAATATACAACGGAAAGAATGCACATTATTCAGATGTTCATTCAGTGAACTGCTAACATCTAACTGGCGATCACTCAGTATTTATCCCCAGGACCGACCGAGAAGAAAGAAACGGAAACTTATTGAAATGCTTTACGCTGAGAATTCTATATTGTACCAAAAATATAATATTGAATAAAGCTGATAATAAAAAAAAGAGGCTCAAGCGTTTCAAATTAACAGTATTAACTGCCTACAAACGAACTCTACGAGTTTACTGAACAAAAGGGATGAGTTGCGTGAACTAAGTAACGCCAATGATACCCATTTGAAACATGGAAATCTCAAACAACGGATCGGGAGCCAGCGATATCCGGTTGCTTTCGTCTCGCAACGACAAAAAAACATGGATTAGGGGCGGGGTGGCCTTGTGCCTAGGATCTTGCTTGGTAGCACATTAGGTGTACACTCTAGAGTTTATCAATCTTGATAAATCTATGCCGTGTTTAGTAAGGTTGCCTAACACCTTGAGGTGTCTAGCTGGAGTCATCTACAGGAAGCCCACTGCGGACATTGGGACGACAATCGTATGTTGGAGGGATTATCTCACTTGGATACACTCATACTCTGATTGTAGGAGACTTCAATCTTACCTAAGATAATTTCACTGAACACACGTACATTGAATGTGATATCACTATTTCAGCTCGGTTAAACATTAGAAAAACTGAGATCAACAAGTCGTTGGAGAAACAATCAGACACCTTGCGCTTGGACTGTATATTTGCAAGTAAAGAATTTCTAATTGACAACCTAATGATCTTGGCTCCTTATGAAAAAAATGATCACGCTGTCATAGCCTTCAATTCGGGTTAAAGCATCCTACTAACGACAGGCATCGAAATTCAAAGGTCTGGAAGTGTTAGCTTTACAGAAGGACCTACAGGAAGTGGACGGGTAAGTCCACCCTCAACTTCATGTGCACTTACTGCACACGATCATGTGTGATACAAAATAGTCTGTCTCCAAAACGGTCCACAAAAATGACAAGCAACATACAGTCATAAAACATTTCACCTTCTGAATGCTAATACACAACAAGGACTACTGGATGGAATACAAACGAACTAATGAGAGCAACAAATATAGGCAGTTCAAACTAGCAAAGGACCAATGAACAAAAGCAATAAGAGAAGATAAGCTTCATTATCAGCTAAATCTAACCAATATATTTGTCTCCAATCTGAAAAGTTTATTCCGTCATGCAACCTCTCTTCGACCAGTGAAAAGCTGAGTTTCCCAGTTGTTAGGTCTTGATAGTCCTTTTGGTGGAACAGCGTTTCTCAAACATTTCAACCGTCTTATACAAATTGTATCGATAAAAGCTTTTCATGCAACTACACAAGTCTCTAAGAAGTGATCCTGAGCACTGACTTGGTGTATCGGAAACTGAAACACCTAAGCAAGGATATCTCTCCTGACCCAGATATGGGAGAGAGGAGCGACTTTAATCGTGGAGAAACCATTTAGTGTGATGTTTTCATATTCAGTAAGCCGAAGCTCGATGCTAAAAATTTGGAAGCTGGCTCATATCACATCAATTTTCAAAAGAGGCTGACGCAGAGAACGCTCAAACTACCGGGCGGAAGCACTTCTACCAATAGTCTCAAGAATTACAGAATTCCTGACATACGACGGTCATTGTGGCTAGTTATTGTTCGTAAACTTCCACTCACCTCAACAGAACGGTCTTAGGAATGGTCACTTTTGTATGATCAACCTGCTGACCGAGGTGGACAGATAGAAAAGTATCCCTTACTTCTCAAAATATTTCTATAGAGTCAGTCATATATGTCCTATCAATAAGCTCAAACGGCTAGGTATCACGTCAACATTGATTTATTGATTTACTTCATATCTAAGTAACTGACTTTTTAGGGTAAGGGTCAACTTCACTTTTTCCTAGTTCACGGAGTGTATTAATGGGGTCTATTATGGTTCGGTACTATGACCTATTCTTTTCTAAATATACAAGTGACCTTCTTCAGCAAGTGTCATCTGATTTGTTACTTTTCACTGATGACGTGCGACTTTGAAGAACAGTGTGCAACCAAGATGATGAGCTGGCACTAACTTCATAGTTGGGCACATACCGACGAAATTACTCTCAACACTTCAAAGTGTATGGTAGTTCATCTGAGATACGTTGCAGACCACTCATACAACTAAATTAACTCCACTCCAGAGGCATCCCAAGATGAAGAAATGGGAGTCTTAGTACCCTATAATCCATGTCTTAAGCTAACTGAGACAAACGTGACTTTCGAGCAAACATTGAGCTGGTAACGTTGAAGTGCGTTTCTGGTCAGTGTGACAGTGGAACTTTTTATTCAATCTTCAGTAGTTTTATTCGACCGCATTTGGAGCATAGAAATGTGGTGTTTACGCCTGTGCTCCAAAAGGACAAAAATATACTGGAACGTACCCAAAGGTGAGCCATGAAATCAGTTCGGCGACTCAAATTCAAGTCTTATGAAGAGCGCCTCAAATCACTGAATCCCAATCTATCAGAGTAAAGGTGTCTCAGAAGTGACCTTGAAGATGACACAGGTATTCAGTGTTTGAAAACGCTTTTACCAGCAACACCTAATATAATTTGTACCCACCGAGAGAAATCAAAAGACAGAATCGAGGAGATCGGAAGAGTGTATTTGGCGATGACCAATATATCGGAATTCTCTGATCTAATCTGGCTAGCGATTGCGGTAGATGTTGAGCACAGCGTTACCACACGTGATCTGGTGCGGATGCATGACCGAGCGCCTTCAGCTAGATGAGTCCACTAAAACATATGGTCAGCATCCAATTTCGAAAACTTAGAGAACTATTTATTTTGGAGATTTATTTACCGCTACAACCTCCTACTGACTACAGCATCTTAAACACTCCTAAGCATCCTCTTTATTATCTACTTAAGCATAGTGCGAAAACACAAACTTTAGAGTTAACATTCAGAAATCAGAGACATAACATAGCGGAACTGACAATGGACCTACCTTTTACTCCTTACGAGTAGTCAACTTCTGGAATTCACTGCCATCTGAGGTAATCCAAGCGACTCCCTAGGAGTCCTTTAAGAGAAAACTTGACACATTTTTTAGGACTTATGACAGTATCTTACCATAATTTACTTACATTTCTCTTTTTTGTCGTTAAGTATACCTAGGCTCCTACCTAGAAGCTTCAGTGATCCACTACTGATAGATATGGAAGCTTGTTCAGCAAAAGCACTTTTTTTATTCCAGGCAGAACCATTTGAACCATTTACTGAAAACATTAACTCCTCTCATTTTTTCACATACTACAACATTTTCTGATTTATGCTCTAACTAATAGCTTTGACTCTTCACCGCATGTTTCTAAATTCAGGGAATTGTTTCTTAACACTGTATCAAAAGTGTAAAGTAATTACTTAGTCTAGCTTGAACGTTAAATGCATATTGGATATTGAAACTGCGGACATCTGGCGGCGCGGAGTTACTCGTGAGGATGTCGTTGTCAAAGTATATTTCCCCTCCCTTGACTTCCCTTCCACTGTGCTTACCCCGTTATTATGGCGGTGTGATTCTAGTGGGTGTAAGCGCATTCGGGTTAAACATTTACTTCGCCCGCCGAGTTATGCAAGCTCGCAAAGAACACAGCGTTGAGTTGCCTATTATGTACCACCCCACAAACAAAGTATTTAACTGCATCCAAAGAGGTCATCAAAACTAGTATGTCGAACATTGTTTTATGTTGCTTTTCTAGTCTAGAGGTTCTCCCCTTTTTTCTCATGGCGTTGTTCCTGGGTGGTTTGCGTTACCCTGTAGGTCGCCATTTTTCTCATAATTTAAAACTTAGCGGACGTATACTGCGTGTGGTGTAGTATTTCTCCTTGGTCGCCTATTGTATTTTCAGGGATATGCAACCGGAGGTAAGCGATGCTACATTTAAAGTGCTTTATTGTGGGTTACAATTTCAACTTGAGAGTTTATACGCCTTAAATTCTGTATATCGATCAGGAATCCAATCTTCTTAATTTAGGGGAATGGCACAGAGACTGCCAATTGTCACTAAACTTTGGGTAGAACCCAAAATCGGGAGACTGTCGGATTACTATTACTGGTTTAGTGTGATGTAAGACAGTATATACACATTTTATATTTGTTGTACGTCCCGCGCGTCCATCGGATTAAATTCAATTCTTATGACGAACTCGAGCGACTTGTTGCGTAACACTGAAAACCCCTGAACTCTATATAACCACTTTAAAACACTGCATAAATGCATGGCTTATAATCTTAATATAGTATTCAAACTCTACTATTAGGATTAGGTTGCGCAGTTTACGGTTAGGGTTGAAATTACGGTCTTGGACTCACGGTTATGATTAAGATATAAAGTCATAGTTTAGATTAGGCCTTACGCTTACCATGTGTATCATAATCCTAAACGTTCACTCTAACCCTGAATCTTAAGTTCCAATGTTAACCTGAACCCTAGTCCTAAATGCTAGTCTCCACAGTCCTCTGCTTTCGAAACTACTTAACATTCTTTCATAAGTGAGATCATCCACAAAACAACCGGTAGACAACGTTTCGGTTAATTTATTCACCGTAAACTTGCTCGTTCTGGATAGGGAATTAATTTGAACACAAGCTTCTAGTTGTTGCAATGCCCTGCTATGGCCGAGAGTGGGGTGGGCCCGCCCTCTCTTTCGAAATGCTCTCACACGACCACGCGTATACAGCCTCTGCCAGGGAAGTCCTACTCACTGCCCTCTCGTGGCGGGGATGTTTGCAAAAATGAGAGGACGAAAAGCGAATGTCCGGCGCTTTAACCGGATCCCAAACCAATGGTCCACATGGGCTTCAGTATCCTGAAGGGACAAATGGCGTCTGAATCAGTCGTTGGTCACAGGCTACCATGGGACTGCATCTTCTTACGATGCTCCATTGCCTTGTGGACCAGACCTTTAGGTCAAAGGCTCGGGGTGTGGCCCCCTAAGAAAACCACCTGGTTCGGTTTGGGCACCCGGGCAGTATCACAGCCCACACACAAATATGGTGTGGCGCATATATATTTGGTGCCCTCTTGCACCAATATTTATGTGTCCAAATAAATAAATAATGACTAATTGAAGTTAATCGAGGCTGATAAGGACCGAGAGTAGGGTTTGAGTTTTAACTCTCAAAACAAGTCTCTCTGATAAAAAATATATTGCAGTCAGGATCGGAACGGTTATTTTAGTCAGTCATAATGTGCGCTTCTCTCCCTCGAAATGCAAGTTGTTGCTTCAGCACTGGTCTGCGCCAACACCTGAACTAAGGATAGGGAGTGAAGTAGTCGAACACGTTGACAACTTCACTTATCTTGGAAGTCTGATCAGCCCTAATGGGCTGGTATCGGACGAAATCTCAGCACGGATTCGAAAAGCTCGCTTGGCTTTTGCCAACTTACGTCACCTTTGGCGAAGGCGAGATATCCGTCTATCAATAAAAGGACGAGTATACTGCGCGGCAGTCCGTTCTGTTTTACTTTACGGCAGTGAAACATGGCCTTTAAGAGTAGAAGACACTCGTAAGCTATTAGTATTTGACCACAGATGCCTTAGAAATATTGCTGGCGTCTGCTGAGATCACCGGGTAAGTAATAGTGAGGTTAGACACAAGGTATTAGGGAATGATGGTAAATCAGTTGATGAGGTTGTGAATCTTCACCGATTGAGATGGTTGGGCCACGCGTTGCGTATGCCTGAACACCGATTACCACGACGCCCAATGCCAACTGATGTTGGGGATGGTTGGAAGAAAGTTAGGGGCGGACAAATCAAAACGTGGCATCAGTGCTTGAAGTCACTAACTTCTAGTCTGAGCCATGTTGGTAGATGCAGACTACTTGGTTGGGGTCCGCGTGACTATCGTAACCGATGGTTGAAGACTTGGTGACATGGCTCAGAATCGATCACGATGGCGTAGGTGTATACACTCTCTGTCTTCCCTTAAACTAAGAGATTAAAACCGCTCCATATCTTTCTTTCTACGTACTAATTCTTTCTTCTTGTACTATATCATTATATGCAATCTTTCTTTTATATATTACCACAACTGAATTAACTACTTTTATGAATCCGGTGTTTATCTTGTTGTGTTAATGAGGTATGGCAACTTGGACCGATGCATATATGTGCTTGGTCCTACGTTGTAGCTGACTGACTGACTGACTCATAATGTGAACGATGAGCAGCTTGGTTAATAGTACTCTCCTGTATAGTTCTTTCATGTTACACGAGTTGGTGGTATGATATGTTTATTATTCGTCAACTTATTGAAAAGTATATATGCACTCATTCCTTTTTTTACTTTGAAAGACCCAGCAAAGCGTCATAAAGGTGCTATTTCCATGGCCGGTGGATTCCCAATGATTATGGGGTTGCTAGTTTTCGGTGTTCAGCACTTGGTGGCGAGTATAAGGTAATATATGTAATGGCCAATTAATATTACGTTTAATTAAAGCTGTTATATGTATTATGTGTCAAATATTATTGCCTCAATCCGATCTCTCTTTCATTTTTTTAGATGTACGGGTTGTGCATTGCGTAGTTGAGGGAAGTTGGGTCATATGTAACAGCATTCATAAATATTTAGTAGACGACTATTTTTATCATTGTCATGCATGCATTTAGAATAAAACTATTGCACAAAATGTTCTTTTTGCTTAATTTACACTAGCGTTAATTTCAAAGCTGAATTGTATGACTTGGTATTCAAGTCACCAAAAGTCCAAATGTTATTCCCTTTCACTTTACAAACCGTACAGTAGAGCAGTGCAAACAAATAATGTAAATTATAAGGATTTAAACATGCAAAACATGCTTCTATTGCCATGTGCGAATTGGTGAGGGGAATCCACAAATTCGGTCATGCTACCTGAAAAACCATAATTTCCGCTAGTTTATTTGTCTTACTAGTTTTAGTAGACATTTGAAGATCATGGATACCTGTTGAGCGTTTTTTTTCGGTCAAAAGCGCCACAACCTAGTCCATAATCGTCCTTTAATTTCATGGTTTACAAAATCTAACCGTTGGCAACGACCGGAGTTTTGCATCAGCTGCAGCCTGATGTTTACATTCAAATTTTAATTAATGTCTAATCGTCAATAGCAGGCTAGGGCTAGTCACTCCCTGGCGTTTCTGTACAAGACCGATTACTTAACTTCGATAGCTTGTTTACGGTTCAGTTCTTCTTTTGTGAAGATTTAATATCTGTAAATCTCAGCACTGAAGTGCTATCCTAATTTTATCATCCCATACTCTCAATAAAAGGTGCTTTTCCTGGTCTCTAATTTGTTTGGCTTGGCGGTGCTTGATATCAAACTATTGATCCAGTACGGGATAGTTTTAAAGTGGTGTAGCGTGTCTGTTAAGGAACGGTAAGTGAATATACTGTTGAAAAATCTCAAAATATATATGGCTTGCTGATTTGTTTGATCATTATATCGAAATATCGGAAACATTACACGAAAGTCATGATCCATTCTCATTATGCCGAAAGTTAAAGTTTTCTGAATTAAATAATAAACGAAAATACTATCCATCACCCGGGGTTAAGCTTAAAAAGAAAATTCAGAACAGAATGCGCTAAAAGATGCACAGTTCTCTTCCACTAAATACTTGAGAATAATCCAATCAGCAACCATCAGATTTAGTAAGCCAGCTGAACATGTATTCCACGGGCTACTTATACTTGTCCTGTCTCCGGCAATTCTGTAGATGGTTTGGGTGTAAGGTCGTCCTTCGAAGTTTGTGCGTCAGGTAGTTGGGGCATCTTGTTGTCTACAGATAACCGTGCTTCACTAATTGGCGGTGACTGGACAGCGGGGCTGCGTTTGTTCTCGCTCACCTCGTCCGGTAGTTTGTCGTTTGCTGAGAATGTTGCGGGTTGTGGGGGTTCGAATTCATCGATGACCGACTTCAGTTCTTCACTCAACGATTGTGGTAGAGGCTCCCCGGTCGACTTTGTTTCTACAGTAAACTCTGCTAAAGTGTGACTAGCGAGAGTTATCGGAGTTTCTACTGGTGTATGTAGTTCCACGGTTTCTTCTGGTGTCTGTGGAATTGGTGTTTTTAGCTCCTCGATTTTTGGTGTTTGCGTCTTAGCCACTTCTTTCGGTGCTTGTGGTATTTCACCTAGTGTCTGTAAGTTTGTGGCTTCCTTCGGGGTTTGTGGTTCCTTAGTTTCTGGTGTCTGTGGTTTTATAGTTTCTTTTGGCATCTCTAGTTTCCCGGTTTTTGGTGTATTTGGCTTAGCTACTTCCGTCTGCGCTTGCTGCTTCTCAGTCTCTAGTGTTTGTGGTCCTGCAACCGCTTTCGGTGCTTGTGGTTCTGCTTCTTTTGTAGACGCCTGTGTCTCAGTAATTGGTTGTGACTGTGTGACACTAGTGACTGGCTGTTTGCTTTCTTTAACTGGTTTCTCGGTTGGCACCTCGATTTTTTTTGGTCGAATAACCTTCTTTTCTGAAAAAATAAGAAAAGTTGTATTTCAGAGGTATAAATGTCATTTTTATTCACCAGTGTACTACTGGTCAAGACAACCGAGTTCACGCGTCAAGTATAAGTAAAAACAGATCATTAATTTTGCTGATGATAGTCTTCAAGAATTTCTCTTAAGCGTACTATGAGTGTCCGTTTTATTTTCAGTAATAGACAGACTAATGGAATAGCTATAGTCTCACCTTGAGGTGTGACTCCAACTAGTTTCCTAGCAAAACTAAGGGACGGACCCCGCAATGAGGCTACTGACAAACCAGTCGTATACTGTCGTCACATCGATGGGATATTCATTTTAGTAGACCAGAATATTATTAGAGAATTACCATTAAATCAGTCTAACAGTGTATACCTGGCAATCGATTTTCCTGACGAGTACGACAGTAAACTAAATTTCATTGACATCTCATAACGCAGACGGAGTAACGGCTCGTTAAGCAGAAGCGAAGACAGAAAGAGTTCCACCCGTTGGTATATACACTTCTATTGTTTCGCACTCATCCGTTGCTAAAGAAATCCGGTTAGATATCTTACAAGCAGACGAAAAATATCTATTCAGAGGGTACAGTAAGGGAAAAGTTCATCAATGGCACGCTGGCGGAAAAAAGCTACTGGAGAAGCTTTACAAAGCAGTGCATATATGGAAGGAAAAATAAGCTGGAACTCCTTGTTAAGATACAATTCAACGGGGATGTTGTTGATAGATTGGCGAGGGTAGTTAATATGATATTCTACTGAGCTAATCTTACATTATCAGTTGGGAGGGGGTTGGCGCGTAGTGTACCGTATATTATTGTCAAGTTTCGGACAACGCAAATCACAATAATTTTTTAGTAGGCGAGTAATGTCTTCTGAAACGAAGTATAAGTTACCTGAGTTTGTCTCTTCTACGTACAACTACAAATTCAGCTACTTTTGCGGAGATCGATATATTGGGGATACTATCAGGCAACTTGACCAACAAATGAATGAACATCTCCCAGCTTGGTTTGGAAAGGGCAAGACAAGGACAATACACAGTTCTATCATGGCACACCTGTTTGGCGGCAGTCATAGTTTCAAGTGTTCTGTCGTCTAACTCCGTCATTTCTGACGGTGTTCGATATTGTCTCCTACATAAAGCGGAAGTTGTGGTGAACCCATAACCCCATGTGCTCAGAAGGAATTCACGCCGCCCCAGTCGTTTCCTTGGCCGGATATGACGTAATAAGTGATTTCATTCATTTTTCCTCACCCCATTTTTTTCTGTTATTTCTCACCTTCCTGTTTATGTTCTCCGCTATCTAATTATTTACAAACTACATAATCTGTGTTCCTTGGTTACTTTATCTATTTATCCAAGTTTGGCCTGCTTCCTATATCGAACTATTGACTGAAACTCCCATAAATTTATAAAAATCACTGCTAGTACACCTGACATCTTGCTATCGATTTGTACTTTTGACCTATTATGTGCAGTTATCCGATCTATTTCATAGTATTCATTGACCTATAAATTGGCCTAATAGGTTTAATACTTCCGTATGTATATTCATGCATATCAGAGTAAACCTGATGACGATCTGAATATAAACAATATTTTTCTCTCATATGTGTTGTTCTGTTTTCCAATGTTATTACTTACTGTTACCTTTCGTGGAAGGGGATAGGTCACCCACCGGCATTCTCCGTCGAACTTTGTCCTGGGGAATCTTTTCCATTTGTTTCCGACTGCTATTCTTTCGATGTCTGCCTCCAATTCTCGACGCATTGTGTTCCTTTGTCTTCCTCTTCCCCTTTTCTCTTCAGGATTCCAAGTTAGAGCTTGCCTCGTGATACAGTTTTATGATTTCCGTAATGTATGTTTTACCCACTTCTAACGTCTTTTTCTAATTTCCCATTTAGCTGGAAGCTGGTTTGTTCTCTTCCACAGTAGGCTGTTGCTGATAGTATCCGGTCAACGGATCTGGTTTATCTTACATAGGCAATTGCTTATAAATACTTGTATCTTTTTGATGATGGTTGTGACTTTGATATTGGTTGACAGTTGTTTTGAGTTTCATGCGTTCTTCAAGGAATTCTGTCCTCACTTTTCTAATCCTCACATTTACGTTTGCATCAGATCCTCCTAGTTTGTCGATGACGCTGCTCAGATATGTGGAAGTTTCCATCTCTTCCAGCGTTTCTCCAGCAAGTGTGATTGGTTGGTGTTCTCCGTGTTGTATTTCAGGATATTGCTTTTTCCCTTGTGTATGTTGAGTCCTACTGATGCAGAGGCTTCTGCTACACTGACTGCTTTCACCTGCATTTGTTCGTGTGCATGGGACAGAAGGGTTCGGTCAACCTCATAGTCAAAATGGTCTAGTTGCATGCGGGCTTTCCATTGTATTCCGTGCTTTCTCTTCATAATCCAGTCGACCACTAGAAGAAAAAGAAAGGGAGAGAATAAGTAGCCTTGTCTAACACCGGCTTTCAGTTGGAATGTATCTGTCAACTGTCCTTTGCACTTTATTCCGATGTATGATCTCCTTTCACCTGTATATTGATGAGTTGTCCTTCCCAGTCCATCGGCACTTATTTTTCCTTCTAAATTTTCCTGAATAGTGTGGAGCATGTTTGCAGTTACTTCTCTGTCTGAATTCCATGCTTCAGCTGGTATATTGTCAAGTCCTGATGCTTTCCCACTCTTGATTTTCCTGATGGCTATCTTGATTTCTGCGATCGTGTGATATCTATAAGGAGGTCTCCGTGTGCTGCTTTGATGTGTTGTGGGTTTAGGGGGGCTGGTTTTTTCAAGAGTTCCTCAAAGTGTTCTGCCCATCTGTACCTCTGTTCTTGAATCTCGGTGTTTGTCTTGCCTCCTTTGTCCTTGACTGGTTTCTTTGGTTTACCATAATTCCTCGTCAGTTTCTTCGTTGTGTCATGTAGTTGTCTCATATTTCCTTCTCTTGAAGCTTCTTTTCTGTCGTTGCTCTTCTGCGTATTTCTGGTTGTCAACTTTAATGCTCCACTTCACTTGCTTGTTTGCTTCAATGTATTCAGCGTGTGCCTTGACTTTCTCTGGTATTGTTTGGCTGTTGTCAATTTCTGTCTTGTACTTACTTTCTTGAATCTTGTCCAGGGTTCTGGTAGAGACCCATTCCTTTTGATGATGCTTGCGGAGTCCCAACACCTGACACGTTGAAATTAGTGCTTCTTTGATCCCTATCCAATTTCCCTCCATAGTAATTTCTTCTTTTAGTAGATCATGTAAGGCTTGGAACCTGCTGTTGAGGGCTACCTTGAATTGGTTGTTTGTCAGTATTTCGAAGAACGTCTGCACTGAACCTTCATAATGCTGTTCCGCCAGTGTTTCTTTAGCTTCAGTTTCATCTCGGTCACAACCAGGCAGTAATCTGAAGTTATGTCAGCTCCTCTCCTGGTTCTCACGTCTCTCATTGTCCTCCTGAATTCTTTAGTGATACAGATATGATCGGTCTGGTTCTGTGTAGTGTAATCTAGCAAGACAAATGCAGCTTTGTGTGTGCGTTTGTGGGGTAATATTTTGCAACTTATAACCAATTTGTTGAATGCACATAGATTTGCGAATCTCCCACCACTCTCGTTTCTTTCTTCCAGTCAATATCGTCCCATGACATCTCTATACCCTGTGTTGTACATTCCGACCGTGGCATCTAGGTAACCTATCAGGATGGTCAGGTCATTTGCTGGGAACGTCTCTACGATTAACTGCAGTATCTCGTAAGACAGATCTTTATCGTCGTCGTTGCCATCGTTGGTGGGTGTATAATATTGAATAACATTCATTGTGATTCCTATCTTATAAGTGGATTACGTGCCTCTTTTGACAACATGAGAGCAACCCTCTGAGTGTTGGAGCATTTTCTTCTTTGTGACCAAAGTACAGCAGCATCTCTCCCGAACCTAACCTTTGTTGTCCAGCTCGGGTCCAGTGGGTTTCACTGATTCGAAAATTGTCAATTGTATCTCCTCCCGGTCCCCCACATTGTCTGGACATTCCGTGCTCCTATATTAATTGTTTCTGTGATTGCTAGAAGGGGTATCGGTCTTGTGACTTCGGAAGAATTTCGGCCTTCACCATGAAGCGTCATTATTCGTCTGAATGAAAATCCTTCAACTCGGAGGATATAGTTTAAATGGGTAGATTTGTTCATTCTGGTTAGTGTATATTCTGGCAAGGTTGTTTTCCACGAGATGGGGTTGCTAACCCCATCCTCAACCCTCCTCCTTTATCCGGACTTGATACCCTCTAGAAGTTAGATTATTTTAAATCATATTCTTACAATAATTCAATGTTGATCTATGCATTATTTCTACCTAACTCCCATTAGATTTATTTGCATTAATTTATATAGATAAATAGTTTATCAGGTGGACATTTTGTTTACTTTGGAAATACGCATAGTAATTTCTCAAAACCGACCGGATTGACCCAAATCAATTCATTGTTCATCTTTACCAAAATCTCGTTTCATAATTTTTATTCTCCCATTTCAATTTTTTGTTTTTTGGAGACCATATTCTTTACATCTAATCTTTTCTACTATTATGATGATTTTATTGTTCTCCTTGATTTGCGATTCATTCTGTTAAATTCGTCATGTTCTGATACAGTACAGTAACTAAGGTCATTGCATATTTATTTCAGGTTTTTATGAGGACTGGTCGTCATGTGTTAGAAAATACACAAAAATTAATGTCAAATTGTACAACAAAAAACATTCGTTTACAGTACAATCTACTATTACTAATTGACTTTGATAACGGTAATTAATTTCAGTCCCTATACTTATTATTCTGTTGATGATTGCTAATCCTACTAGGTAGGTTCGCACTCTGAATTAATTAAGCCTGTAAGATGGTAGAAACTAATTGTCAGATAACGTAAATAGTATATTGTCGAATATCCCATTCAGTATTTATCATGTAAATTATGGACACCTTATTAGTTAGTTTCTTGTCATTGTTATATTCTCAGTATTAATGAATGTATGGAAAATTGAATATATGTAGTTTATATACAAGATTCTATAAATTTTCACTCTGTTTAAGTTGGAATTATGTTCATAATAACGTTATTTAATTAAAATCATGGAGAAGATTTGTAGCTCACGTGGATGATTTTGATGGAGGTTTGTTTTCTGAGCTAGATGACTAGGTCGTGACCATCCAGCTCAGAGAACAAAACTCCATCAAAATCATCCACCTGAGCTACATATCTTCACCATCTCAAAATCATATGAGCGTAGTACGCTTCTGGTTGTTCGAAAATGGGAGAATTTTGCCGAAAGGTAGGCTTCCACTGGAGAACAACTGTATTTTCTCCACGAGTGTTTTCGTCAGCATGTTCCATCAACAAGTGTAAGATATAGACCTCCAATCAACTGCCCATTGGGATGGATAATAACTGAGCAAAGTGGAAGAAAAATGGTACACCTAATGATAACGGATACACATTACAGGATCCCTAAATACCAACACGTCATAGAGGACCAAAAGATGAAGCTACAAAGGACACTCACCTCATAACACTTGGAAATCTTGACAACACCCATAGAAATATCATACAAACGGCACAGAGTGCAAAGAAGAAACACCCTAAACACGACCAAACTATCCAGCTCAGTGAACAAAACTCCATCAAAATTAAAATCATCTAAATACACATGAGTCTGTGGCATTTATAATCAAATCAAATGACATTATTTGCATATTATAAGATTAGAAATTCATTCATATATTCGTACGTAATATACTAGTTAAGTGTTGAAGTTCTTGAGTTATAGTTTATCTTAATTGTTTTTTAAATGTCATATTTTACCTAGTATTAAAGTGAAATATGAGAAAAATGGAGTTTTCAGTTTTGATAAAGGCTTTTTTTTCGCAAAGAACTAAGTAAAAATTGTGTTTTTGATTGAGTATGTAGAGCTGTTAGGTCCCGATAAGCGTAATGAATGGTAACTTTAGAATCCTTTTATGGACCAATACTAGACGTTTATTCTTATCGTACAATTGTTAAATAACTAAACTATTCACATTCCTCTTATTGTAAACTTTATTTTGACCTATGAACCATTATTATACGTTTAACCATTCTTGAATTATGCCCTGTCTATTAGTCACTGCCTCCCACATTCACAGCCACATTTGGCCAAATTTTGTACAAATGTTATTTTCTATTTTATGGTACGTTGTGGTCTGTTTGATTGGTATATAAACTTAGTATGTTCGACATAAATGATTCATATCGCAGAGGCTGAGACTGGTGTTTCTGGACTTAACTGGCTGGTCTAGGCGGAAAGCAGGACCGATCAGGACTCTAGGCTGCTCGCACGTGTTTTACGCGTCCTTGGTCCGATCGATAGTTCGCTGTTTCTGATTGGTGGCTTTGGTCCATAACAGGAGCAGAAATGATCAGATTAATTTATGCAAGTCCTACTCACTACCTTCTCGTGGCAGAGGTGTTGTTTACGAGATTGTGAGGAAGAAAAGTGGATGTCCGGCGTTTTAACCGGGTTGGTGGATATAAAGGATTTACCTAGGGGAGTTGGAAAATCTAGATTCCAAACTATTGGTGCATATGGGCTCCAGTATCCTGAAAGAACAAATGGCTATGAACCACTTGTTGGTCGATGGATACCATGGGACTTCATCTCCTGACGATTCTCCACTGCCTTGTGGATCAGACCTTCAGATCGAAGGTTCTGAGTGTTGTTCCATAAGAAAACCACCTGCTTCGATCTGGACACCCGGGCAGAAGCATAGCCTACACACAAATCAAGTGACTTGTGTGGCGCATATGTATTCAGTGCCCCCATGTACCAATATTTATGCTTTCAAACAAATAAATAAAATAACTTATGCCATCACAATTCCTTGAAAAATCAATATTTTAAGTAGACCGATCATATAGGACAAATTCTTATTAAAATAGCTAACTGTGAATTATCATGACATCAAATTTCCACGAATATAAATGAATAAATGACCTGATTGTTCAGTGGCATGCGCTGAAAAATTAATTTGTAATTGTTTACAAATTCGTGCATTACCATGAGATACCTGCTTTAGGCAAAGATAATTGATGTGGATTTGTAATCCGACATCTGATTACTGATCTATAATATCAATCAGGGTAATAAAACACACTAGTGGTGATAAACATATTGAAAATTCCATTAATTAATATCTAATTTAAGAGTACAATACAGAATAGTCATTCAAATTCTGGAAATCATGCATTTATTATTATTATCCTTTAAAATAGTATACAGTATTTGAATATGTATACTTACCTATAGGTTGTGGGGTGCTTTTTTCAACTTTTGGCTCCAGTTTCGATGGCTGTTGTATAGAAGCTGGTTGTGATAGTGGTGGCGGTGTTTGATGTGCTGGCTTATTTGCAGTTAGTTTGCTCGTTGGATTTGCATCTTTCTGAGCGGGTGCTTTTTTAGCAGCAACAGCAGTATTAGTTGAAGGTGTAGTTGTTGACGATGGTTGTACGGGTGGTGAATGTGAATGGATATTTAATGTCGATGACAAAGTGTCTCGATTTCTACGGAAATAATATTCACTTGGTAATTTAAGTAGGTCAATATAATCACTGTCACACATTCCTTCACCAGTAATGGGATTTCTAAGAACTAAAAAAATAAAATTAGTTCCATAGTTTAATTAACCAAGTTGAAATAGCGAATATTATATGTGTCATGAACAATGAATTTATACTCTTTATATTTTGTGTTGAATTAGCATAGTTAATCATTTTATCTCATTTATAATAAACCTAGATGATTGTTAAAATATTTCGTTAAAGATTTTACTATATATATATATATATGTATATATATATATTGTAGGTTATTTCCATAATCGATTTTTTGTGTCAAGCATAATACTTTGTCTATTGGTAAAGTTGAATAGTGACTAGCTGGGGAGTCAAGGACAAGCGTTTCGTTCTATCCGAGAC
The DNA here is from genome assembly GCA_944470405.2 of Schistosoma mattheei. Lineage (NCBI taxonomy): Eukaryota > Metazoa > Platyhelminthes > Trematoda > Strigeidida > Schistosomatidae > Schistosoma > Schistosoma mattheei. Next base: position 37,131,745 of record OX103944.1, read on the forward strand.
TCATCCGCTGGGTGTATCTAGATTCGAGTTTTGGTAACATACTGAGACTTAAACCCAGAACCATTATTTTTAAACACTAATGTGTTATTCTTTCAGCTGCTGAGTTCAGGTGACCACTAGCTTGTGTAACGTGTGTGATTTTGCTAGGATTTGTATTTTCTCGTCTGTTGGTGTTAGGAGCTACAATCTTTTGGTTCCTATTGAGATATGTGCATGTTGAGCGGACTTCCCTGATATTATCATTTAGTTAAAAATATTTAACAAAGTAGTGTGGTGACTAGCAGTGAGGTTCAGGAAAAGTATTTGGTCCTATTTGAGATTTATCAGCCGAATTTATATGCATCCCAGTGTTGCTGTTCACGCTGTGACTTCGTCACATCAATAATGAGAAAGTACAAACCCTTACAAATATTTGACTTAGTGCATCAAAATGGTGGTTCCCTAGCACACCACTGATGATTTACATTGTTTTAAATATATGAATGAGATTTGGTTAAATTTATTGTAGTTATGAAGTCGTTTATTAAACTTCACAATATCGTTTTCAGAAGTAACGTTGTCAGTGGTATTTTAAGACTAATTGTACTACAACTAAACACAAATTGTTGAAACTCGCTGACTAATTTTAATGTTCCAAAAACCCAGACTATGAACTCTTTTTAAAAATTAATGCCAATAATGCTTTCAAAACTGAAGAAAATATTTACTTCATACACCGTAACTTTACAAAATTGATTTCACTAATAAACATGTCTGATGATAAGTAGAAAGAGTACCACTAATTCTGTTTATGTACGAATATTTTATAATTCATTCATGTAATCAACTTCCACAATATTTCAAGTATTTAGGTGTGCAGAATGTTATTATACGTCGTTGTGAGACTTTAGATTTAACCATTTATTAGTCAAATGTTATTATGTGATTGAAAGATTATAAATCATTTGCTTAAAATGTTTCCTATTGTGTCGAGACACTGACATCAAGTGAAAATAACTAACTAGAAATAAGCAAAATTACTTAATTTCATATAAAAGAAAACTCAATCGTGTTATAGAATAGATAGATTGTGGCTTGAATTAAAACACAGGAAGGATATTTTGTTCTATTTGGAACTCGTCAACTAACAATTTACCTGTACCATAGTATTGACTTTCACAATAGGACTCGCCTCAAATTTCGAACGTATAATCTACTGAGGTACTAAGCCTTAGTTTGTCCAATGGGTATAAACTTTACTTTTAGGGGTTTGAATTATCCTTTTGTTGTAGCGACTGGTCATTTAGATGTATCTGCGACAATAATGGGATAATTCAAGCCCTCACAAAGTAGAAAAATTGTGTTAGTTTACTTGAAATATTTTTAATAACATAGTTTTGTAGCTTCAATTAACATACCCTTTCGTAATTTTCTACTCTCTGAAACTACAGACACATTGCCCATAGTCACTTCATTGAAATCTCCGATTGTCGATGTTTCATCGTTCACTCCAATTGATGATTGATCAGAAGATATATTTTTCTGTTGATGTGTAATTGGATTAGTATTCGCTGAATCGATAAATTCGAATACAGAAAATATTCATTTTATTTCAGACAATTGTTATATTATTTTGAATTAGTCGTTATACAATGTTAGGTATCAATAGAGCACAGAAAAGTGGCAACACCTTGGATTAAGCGGCGGCTTGGAATAGAATACATGTGTTAAAACCATATAATTAAAGTAAAATTTTAGAATTTATTAACCAGATTGACATTTAAACCTTGAATGTTATGCTTACTGTAATCAAGGTCAGGATTTTCAATACAAATGTCAAGACAGTTCTACTATATGGGGCAGAAACCTGGAGAACTACGAAAGCCATCATCCAGAAATTACAGGTGTTTATGAACAGTTGTCTACGCAAAATACTTCGGATCCGATGGCCGGACACTATTAGCAACAACCAACTGTGGGAAAGAACGGACCAGATCCCAGTGGAGGAAGAAATTAGGAAGAAGCGCTGGAAGTGGATAGGATACACATTGAGGAAAGCACTCAACTGCGTCACAAGACAAGCCCTCACATGGAATCCTCAAGGCCAAAGGAGAAGAGGAAGACCAAATAACACATTACGCCGAGAAATGGAGATAGACATGAGAAAAATGAACAAGAATTGGATGGAACTAGAAAAGTTTGCCTAGGACAGAGTGGGTTGGAGAATACTGTTTGGCGGCCTATGCTCCATTAGGAGTAACAGGCGTAAGTAAGTAAGTAATCATAGATGATCAGTGCTATGAAAACTCCCTATTTTCGAATATTTACAACTTACGCTTGTCTTCTCATTTCATGATGTTATTCACTTTTCTAACCTTACTTTCAATCGTCAATGACTGAAAATACCCGAATCACAGGTAATTGATAAGCACTGATAAGCTCTTTCACTATAGTCTAGGACTCCTAATCAATACACATATATAACTTCAAATAGATCAGGTGTCCGTAGACCACCTAACTGACTATTATTTGTAGTTGTGTTTCACGTTGTTACTGACTGACTGTGTTTCACGATTAACAGCCTCTAGATGGATTTATCTTGTGAGAATTTGCGACCTATGGAATTAACTCATTCACAAGTTAGGAAACATATAAATGAATTGTTTAAAGTCGAAAATGTTATACCGTGTTCAACATCAACCATGAAGGTGTTTGTTTTGATTCCAATTTAACGAATGCCACTTCAGTAATAAAAACTGAACATACTTCCAGGAACCACCTGACTGAACAATGTAAATTACTATCGTTATTTTAATTTTTGTCTGATAAACTTTCTAAGGTTTGTTAGTTACTAGCAAAATTATTCATAAAGCATTACCATCAAGGAATGATAACTGAAGCAGAAAGAAAATATTCAGGATTACTTAAATAAAATTTTATATGTTAGTCTTTACTATATTGAAACACGAAAATAGGATTTTCAACCACGGTTTTTCTCATCCCAATCCGTGTAAGTTCGAATTTACAGACCTCATATTTCTAAACAGGCTATTTATAAACTAGACTATAATACATTAATAAAACAATGACAAATTAACAGTCATCTAACTATTGAATTATCATTGATTTCATCCATGAAATAAATCCATCTAATCTTATTTTTCACTGATTGAAATCATGAGTCAATTGAAGCTAGACCACCATGGAAAACCTGGAAGCACTGGACGGCAGTTTCGTGACTAACTTCATGAGATACTCCTGGAGTTCTAGTGAGAGGCCGTCACCAGTGAAGTTCAACCAGGTCTGTTGTGAGATATCAACTCACTGAAGACAATGGTGTACGGTGGCGCAACTTCGTGGATTGGTTGAAGCTAGACATTAACACCGTTGGATGCCGGTTCAGTGGTCTAGTTGGTTAGGCGCCTGGCGCGAGACTGATAGGTCCTGGGCTCGAATCTCGCGGGGGTGCAGGATCGTAGATGCGTATTGTTGGGGAGTCCCATACTAGGACGAAACGACCGTCCAGTGCTTCCAGGGTTTCCATGTTCGTCTAGCTTCATTGACTCATGATTTCAATCAGTAAAATTTCTAGAATCTCCACAAAACCCCTTCTGATAATCTTATTTTGACTAAGTAATTGTTCATATTCTAAGTTCAGTTAACAAATCAAGCATTCATTGAGTCCTTTTCTCTTTTTTTTTCACACAAAATAATTATTTACTGGATAAGGATAAAATCATCAAAATAAAGAGAAACCACCAACTTGGAAGTTTATACGAGATAAAATATAATTCTTATTCATATTTGTCTCTATGTCTTGATTATAGTTCATGTTATTGAAGCCAATGTAAGTTCAAGGTTAGTCAGAGTATACAGATCGATTTACCAATATACCATTGTTTACAAATTCATTTTATTTCGTTTTTAATATAATGTGATAATTCCAGCCAACTATGTTTTTCATATTCACCATACAAATGATGATCAATGAATGGTTTTTCATATTTTATGTTTACTTCTCTAGACTGTATTTTTTAATTAGTTCGTTATGCCTAATTGGTTTGAACTTATCAATTAGATTTCATAGTATACAACACAGATTGATCTTAATTAAATAACCATTGAAAACCATGAAACACTGGAAAGTTAATTCGTTTTAGTATGGATCTCCTTAGCGATGTACATCTACGACTCCACCGGGTATCTAACTGAAACTTTTCGAATTTGCGTCAAACTCTTAGCATTCAAACGTTTGAGTCATCAATGATTAATTGTTTTAAATGTTAATAAAATTAAAGTAGTGCTTTTAATTAGCGTTAATTTTGTCGATACTGACGTTCTATTTAAATTTCTCAGTAGATATTTGTTCATAGTATGAAGCTGTGAGTTATTCGTTAAATCACTCGATTTTCATTTAACAGGTATTAGGGTTGAACCTCTCCCCAGTGGCACCACTATTTGTTGCATAGACAACTAAGTAAACAGTATCTGTACTTGATAAATGAGCTAAAATATCTGTTAATAATGAGATTTAAGAATTATTTACAATTCAACCGATGTATTATTTGTATGCCTGTTTGACGAATAATGCGGAAAAAGAAGACTAATTCAGTCCATAATTGATTCAATTTAAATTTGATATTATTATACATAATGGCTATGAATAGTCTTGACATATAATAATAGAACTCATACAGCGGTTATAGTCACTAGTACTAACTCCCAGTGAATCTACATCTACAGATTTATAATAATTACCTTTAAACAAAATATAATCAGTATGATATCTAGTCTGTTTAAGCAATGGTCACATGGAGACTTTGTCGATAGAATTCGATTATCACTAAGTCACCATTTAAGGATCAATGAATAAGAATGGTAGAATGAAATATTATAAAGATTGATTTAAATAATATGATATGTGAAAATTTTAGTTTAACCCATTTTTGATGGGTTATCATGGTTTAAAATGTTTGTTAATAGATAAACAAAAGTTAGTGTTTTAAGTGTATATTTATACTAAAATGACTTGGTTAATACAATATATTAATATAATTAAGATAAGGTGGGATAAAATACAAAGACATGTATGTACAATTACAGATATATATATATATATATATATATATATATATATATATATATCACAAGGGTTAAGGCATTAACAGATTATATTTTTCTCTAATTAGAGGTACTTGGTAGTTCTCCACTTATCGTTTTAGTCAGTTAGGAATTAAGGTGATCATAAGAATCTATTTGTTTTCTAGAGTAATACTTTTTTTGTAATTCACGTTTACTTGGTTTGTGAAATTATGATTTCGGACAAGTCACGTAAACTGAATTAAACACCTTTTTCACTAGAGTGTCATAGTTAAAAAAATAGGTAGTTCTTGATTATTGAACGTATGTGTTTAATTAACATTTACATTCATACATAAATTTATGGTTATGCAGTCACTAGATATGCAATCTACACAGTTCATCACTGAAAGTAGTGAACGTTTGTCGATAATTGAGACCGCAAACCGATTAAATTTAGATAGCCATTAAAAACAAGGAAGACCTGGTGTAGGACTCTTCTGAAGTGTTCATCCATGACTCTATCACGGATCAAACCCGGAACCTTCAGGTCTCGTGGGGAGAGCTTAAAATTAGGATCACTGAACCGGGATCTAATAGTTTTCATATCTAACTGCAATCAATTCTGAACATTATTGCGAGACTTGAAGGTCCTGGGTCTGGTCCATGGTGCGGTCTTGCATGTGCATTGGTAGGTTCCATATTGGAATGAAACAAATGTTTAGTGTTTCCTGGTTTTCGATTGAGTTGACACGTCCATAATTAGTGTTTGATAGTTTAAGTTTCTACCAAGAACTGCACTATTTAGTAAGAAACAACCTAAGAGTTTCTTTTTATACGTTTATTTATTCATTTCTTACTTCCATTTGTGACTTTACATAAAATACAAATGAAAGCTGAATACACAAAAGTGTACTTTATAAATGAATTACATTAAAAATCAATTTGTCTACGTAATGCACTTCAGGATGATAAAAGTTTTACTGAAACTAGATTAGTTTTGTATATGGTACACTTATTAATGATCTAATTGAATTGTATAATAACTTTATAACTAATCATTTGTGGATCAGTTTTCTGACTTTTTATTGATTTACAGTTTGTAACAATAAATATTTCTGTTATCTTTGAGGTCACTCTTCTGTTTTCTGGTAAAGAATTTTAATGATAACTATGGTGATAATCATTCGTTTGATTACAATTTTTTTAATTTTTATACTAACCAAAATGAAATTGATTTCTAGTCATTATAATCATTACAAATTGTCGAGATGTATCGCTTAAAATGTTTTAAATGATAAAATGATAAGGACCCTAATGTCTGTTGGTGATTGTGATTTAACATTCTTACTTAGTTGTTCGATTTTCTATGGATACAGAAGCAGTAAATATGTGATATTTGTTATATCACTAGTTAAATGCAGTTAAAAAGTATATACCACTGGGTTCTAACTTAGAGTTAGTGATGATTATTTTTTGGATCACTTATTAATTGATGAATGCACATTCATAAGAAATTTAAAACCAAGATGACAAAACAGTTCACTGCTGTCTAGTTTTCTCTGGTCCCCAAGCTTATGTTAGTCTGTAATGGAAGACAGCTTTAAAAATGTTTTGAACTAGAATCCTCTGGTCTCCTTTTCTAGATGACCCATCATACATGGTTGTTAATTAGATCTTACGTCAACTTTAGTGTATAAACCTGGTCGTTAATGAAATCTTGTCCTAAGGAATATAATGATCACGTAATGTTATTTCAGTGATCTGGCTCATGAAAGGTAGAACAAAACTTGAGTAGTAGCGTGTATATATATATATATATATATCAAAGGGGTTTTGTGGAGATTCTAGAAATTTCACTGATTGAAATCATGAGTTAGTTGGAGCTAGACCACCATGGAAAACCTGGAAGCACTGGACGGTCGTTTCGTCCCAGTATGGAACTCATCGGCAGTGCACATCTACGATCCCTCCCCCTGTGAGGTTCGAACCCAGGACCTGTATATATATGACCTATTACACATGGGGTAATCCTGGGAATAATACACTAGTCAACAGCTATTAACTGATATTGTAATAGTAGAGAATAAACAGAAGGTTGAGTTAATGATTTTATTCACTAAAAGAAATCCGGACTGATGAATTCACAAGCGAACTATTTTTCAAAAAGTGCCTTTTTATCGGCATAACAGAGGCATCTTAAAATAATTTTTAGATTACTCCTAAGATATGTGAATGTTCCACATAAAAACATGTTAGTTTAATTTTTATGGAGATTTTAATTTAAGCTAATTGTTTAGTATGATAGTTGGAATTATTTAAATCCATACTACTCATAATGGAAAATTAGCATATTTGTTAATTGACAACAGTTTCTCAAAAGATAAGAAAAAACAACTCGGAAAATGATCAACTGACGAAGTTAGAAATAAATAATCTTTCTACATAAGTTTGATGTCACTAGTGAAACTTTTCTCATTCTGTAGGAAACAATGCGAAAGTTGGCTTGTTTTACAAACTTCTTATGATGTCTATTTAAATAATTATTATAAATGATGATTAGGAAATGCACCAAAAAGCAAATTTATTTTTACTTGGAGTATATAACAGGAAAAAAATGTATATATATATATGCTGGAAGTACTTAGTGGTGATTTTCACTATTTTTCAAGGGTGAATATCATAGTTAATTGATTGAATTGAACATTTATTCAAGTAAACATTCGGATTTTAAACAGAACTGGTTAACTAAATATGAGAGCTTTTGCAAGGCAAAGATGAAATACTGACATTGGCTTTTTGGTTAGCTCTAGTTCTGAACTGAATTTCTTAAACAAACCTCTAAGGGTATTGAATTTAGATATTGAGGCAGTGCATGTTGGTTGGGGACGATGCTGCTGCCGATGAGGATTAATTGATAATCGATGAGTCACAGGATCTATAGAAAATAGTAAATTGTAGTTTATATAAAAGTTTAAAATCAATGTAATACTTGAAGATAACCTGATAGTTCGTTAAGCATATTGCTTAAAAATATACAGAAATAGTGATTGTAATATCCAGTCAAGTTATAATTAAAAGTTGTCTGTTTTAGACAATTTTACGTTACAAGTTTTCAGTATTAATAAGATACAAGCTAGTTTCTTTTATTTGAAAATAAGTTTTGGATACACGCAATCACCTAAGAACTCACTTTCTTCCTAATGTATATACACTCTGATGCACTCAAATAGTTCAGGGATAACATCTCTGACTATAACTATAGGAGGGGATTAGACTCAAATTCTACTGGTGAACATCAGTTTCCTCTAGAGTGCAGTTACACATTGATGACGAGTGCAGACCAACACGAAACTTACTATTAAAGCTTTTCTCAAATGACCTCTGAATCATCAATATCAATAAAATTGGTTTACACGACATCAGGTTTCAAAGAATTTTGAAGGAATAATTTTTCGTCAAGATTCTTCTTATTTAATTGTAAGTGCTTGAAGACAAATGAAAGAATCCTCAGGAGTTGTATACCAAGCTATTTGACAAATTTTAGCAAGGTGTATCAATAATCCTGAAGAGATTAAGCCACCCCTGATGTATCTATACTAGTGTTATCGAGTGTTTTAGATAGGGTTGGTAATATTAAACTATTCACCTTGCAAATATACCTTTCAAATGGGTGTTATTTACTCCAAAATCTAATTTTACATTTCCTTATCGATTGATTGTAACTGTCAAATATTGAAATACTTTCTTTCGATTAGCAAAAAGAGTACGAAAATCAACCACTTTCTATGAGCTTAAAGTCTATAATTGATATGAGTTTAATACTGTTTGGTTATATAAAAATTCCCCTACTTATTATTATTACTTACATTTAAATAGGTTGGCAATGATTCTTTTTGAAGATAAACAAGTTGTAAAATAGGGTTACGTAATAATGAAATTTTACATGAAACATACTTTTATTGCTTGAAAAATGTTTCATTCCTCGAACTTTATCCGTCTTATATGATGTACCAGTTCTGTGCATATAACCAATTGGATCATGAGTAGCTGAAATGTATTTAAACATTTATCATGTTAAGATGAAAGAACAAACATAATGTAAAATAATTAACAACTGGTAACTGACTTCTGTACCTGTTTATCATTAGTTATTTCTTCTGTCTCAATAGTAAGTGTTCAACACCTAGATTACGTAAAGGAAGCAGCTAACGAGTGATAACTGGTGTGTTTATTTGGTTCTAAGAGTTGACCATAGATCCTCGCATCAAAGAACTCATATGAAGTTATGTTATGGTATATCATAATGGATTACTTCAGTCGCTAAGTGTATGAGGGGAGTTGTCAAATGTCTCTGAACCTTATTCTCAAACTGTTTAAGATTAATGATTAATTTAAACTATATCACGCTACGTTTTTGAATCTTCATACCAGAAAGATTAATAAAGAATATAAGAGAACAAACTGGATTTATACCTTATAACTTGTGGTTGTATTCAATAAATGTATTCACTAATGTTTGGAAACTATGTACGACTCCTACTTACGGGTAGAGTACTTTTCATCATACTTCGTCTTGTGCTAAATATTTGTTTATTACATAAGCGTCTATTATTTACTACACCACATCTGTCTAGGGCATTCTACTGAGAAACAAAGTAAGAACGACATTATTTGCAAAATACAATGAATTCATTGTGTTTAAAGTAGTTATAAAAAACCTTGTTTTAAAACTCAACCTCTGTTACACTACATACAACTTATGGATTATCACTTGAATTTTAACATTATATTACTAGATGAAGATAACTAGAAGTATTAGATTGTATATAATTGAAGAGAAATCAACGAAACATAGTATACCAATCAGTGAATTGGAAGTGAAGTGTACTGACCAAGTAGCGAAAAGGAGTAAGTCAGTAAATAAAATAAAGTATTCTGGAATTTTCTTCTACTTCATTTATGTGACAACGACAGAATGCTCGTAAAAGATCCTTCTTAGAGTTATAGTAATATCAATGAGAAATTTAGGGCAGAAGAAAGTTCATATTTTTATTGGTTCATCTTGTCGATTGTCGATCAACTAATTCTAAACTGAAAGAAAATTTTATTGACAAACATAAATGGGTGTCATCTTTCTCTAAATTATATTATGTGTTCCATCATGTTAGGACTTGTATTTTAGATAATTAAATAAATTTGGAACATTCACTCAATGTGTATTTTGTTATTTAACGGGTCAAGTATAAAATGAGACCAAATGTTATCTATTAGAAATTAGAATCAATTTACTGTAATGTAGGCTTATTGATTTTTATCAAAACGATTTGGGAGAGGAGAATTGAGACATGGTGGGTTTTTATTACGTACCATGTACAAAGAAATCAAATTCACTTCTTAGATACTGTAATTACATAGTCTCATGGTGTGGGTGTATACTAATGAAATAGGATATAATTTCTGATTGCCTTTCTTGTTTTTGGTGAGCTTAGACTGTATCAATGATTTTTATCAAAGATTGTTACGAAAACAGCTCTACTATGTGAGAAGGACTCAAACAATATGGTAGGATGAAATGACATAGTTTATTTAGAATGACTTGAAATATTATTTAGTAAGCGGAAGTTAATGTGCAATATTTTGTTCATAAGCTCATTAATGCATCTGCAAAACATGTAGATATTATCAACTATGTCTTGAAAACGATCTGAAACTAAATCTAAAAGGTCCTTTGGACACTTTACGCATTGCTTAAGGCGTTTACTTATCTAAATACCGAGGCATTTGTGGCATTGAATACTATATTTGTTCACCTATAACTTGAATCCTGGGCAAAATCATAAACTATTCATTAAAAGTAAAATGATATATGAAAACGACTCAAAATACTGTAACCGAATCGATTTTAGTAGTCAGTTAATCATTTCGTAATCCAGCATATTTTATATAGTTCATTAATAAAGCATCCATATAAAATAATTAAAATGTCCCGTCTTAATTTGTAAACCTTACCCCATGCTTCTTTATAATGTCGTACTGATTGAGATCGAACTAGTTTTGTTTCTGGCAGTGAATGAGTTATCGGATCTGTAGCAACTATGAATAAAAAAGAATAAGTATCATTCATCTATGAAATTCTAAGGAAATAAAGTAAAAGACAGGATTTTAAAGAAAAATTGCCGATAAACAAAATGATTTAAAACCTATCCCAATAGGAACAAAATTGAAATATGCGCAATGTTCTAGTAAATGAAAATTATCAAAGGACAATAATTGATTTACATTCAAAGATATAACTGTACTACTTTTTGATTAGTGAGTAGTATGGTCAAATAACGGCATTTTAGTTTCACATTGTAAAAATTCTTCCAGTATCGATAAATTTACGTTATTTCATTTAACAAACTTCTTGTAAAACGAAATATATGCCTTGCAAACTTCTAGGTTATGACTGTTATATCGATGCTTATATGTTGGCCACCATTATTATCATTATGCATTTTCTGAGAACCTGGATATTGTCATTTAGATATTGAATAATTAAGTATCCGTAAACAAATATTACAGTAATCTATCGAAATCGATACATTTCTCCCCCCAAAAATATATAGATTAAACTTCAAATATTATCATGAAATAACGGGGAGGAAACTATGATAGAGTTTTATATTATAGATTATTAATTATTATTTCAAGTCGAACTTTTATCACAGATTGAAACTATAGAAATTTAGAGGAAAGTGAATAGTTATCTTGTCCTATTTATGAACCGATAACTTTAAACATGTCAGAATTCACAATGTATTCTTTCTTAAGTTAATGTGAATTTTCAGGATATATAAATGTAGTTGTATGGTTAATAGTTCAATTTTTAGAGATCTTTTCAACCAGGTCTGTTGTGAGATAGTAACTTATTGAAGACAATCATCAATGTGTCGCTCAATTTCGTGGATTGGTTGAAGTTGGACATTAACGCCGTTGGATGCCGGCTCAGTGGTCTAGTGGTTAAGAGTCTGCGCGCGAGACTGATATTCCCTGGGTTCGAATCTCACGAGGCGGAATCGTGAATGCGCACTACTGTGGAGTCACACAATAGGACGAAACGGCCGTCCAGTGATTTCAGGTTTTCCATGGTGGTCTAGCTTTAATTGAATCATGATCTCAACTATTAAAATTACTACAATCTCTAACTAAAACCCTTCTGATAGGAATAATATATGTTATTCATTTATCTTATGGATTATTATTATTTTTAGCTGTTTTGTCTATTTGAATAAAAGGTGATTTTTACACTACTATGAATTCCACAGAAATATAAGGTCCATTGTATAAAAGACATTAGATAAATGACTCAGAAAACAATAATATTTGAACATGACTGAATGATAGTTTCATACAGATTTCATTTATCTGTGGTCATTTAACTTTGAACTGTTTACTTGAAGAAGTACGAAGTAGATTGGTAAAGTTAATGAATTTCAATTCATGAGAATTTTACAAGCATAAACACTATATTAGTCAATTGAAATAATGAAATAAACAAAGAATACTTGAAAGGTAAAGGAATCATTAATCAGGTATGTGATTTATCGGATTAATGAATGAAAACAGAGGAAGTCAAGGAGTAGATGGATTTTATAGTATTGAGAAATCAATGATATGGATTTGGTTACTGTTAACCACAAAGCTAAATTTAATTAGTTGAGTAGATGATAAGTTTATATATAAAGAAAGTGAAAATAAGGATACAAAACAAAATATGTTGTGTTATTTCATATAAGTTTGTTTACATTTTTAGTCTTTTTAATTGTTCTTCACATTTGTAGTTTTTTTCATTGTCTTAATTGATAGTATGGTGTGTACTACTGGTTTCGACAGAGATAAGTAATATGTATAACCAATCGAAAATGAAATACCTGGAGCCAGGAGGTTGGGAAAATTGAAGAGAAGAGAACGAAGGAAGAGAGTGATTAGTATAGAAATGAAGGAACAATAAACTTTGAGACAGTTAATGGATATTTTGCAAATTAAGTATTTACTGTATGGTTCTCGGATTTTACCAAGTTGTTGTTTTCAGTTTATTGAAATTTCAAATTTTTAGGTCTACTTTTTTTAAATTAACTTACGATAAGAATATCTTTTTGAATTTTCTTCGTTACATTGTCTTTCATTATACTGATTTGCTGAATTGTTTTCTACATTATATTCGCATCTACCACTGATAGAATCAGACCTTGCTGAAGAAAAAACAAAAGACAAATAACAAGATTCATTTTTCAATTACAACTGTCAAAATATCATAGAAAGTATGTGTTTGCACTAGAAAACTCGAGCATAGGCTTTGTCTGATGTTGTTAAAAGCATTCATCAAAGAACCATGAACCTAGACTTCATATTAACTGGGACTCGTCATTAAGATATATTTGAGATCTTGTGAAAAATCATTTTGTCACATCCATTTGAACCATTGACTGATATATCTAAAAATTATAGTTTACACTGATGAATTCTGTTACATAATTAAGGTCATCAAATTTCAGGAATCTTAAATTACTTGTCACAAACATATTATAATATTTCTCTGTATTGATTAAAAGAAACGCGCTTTGTATGCTTGTATTCATTTATAACAATTGTACTCATTTATGATTGTTGAATAATAAAATATAATCGATTTTTTTTTAATTTATCGAACAGTACATAACTGATCGGAAAAAATAGACTCAGTGACATTAGGAAATATTGTTGAACATTGTGAATGAGCTAGTTTTACTATGATCACTCAAATTGATTTTGTGTAAAAATACTTAATTGTGAGATATCTTAGATACTGGTAATTTTAAAACTGTGAATAATCTGTTAATCTTTTCAGATAAACTAAATGAATTCAGAAGGTTTAAATAAAATAGTTCATGAAGAAGGATATTTGTAAGTATATAGTTGTGGAATGTTTAGATTACCAAGATGAAATAAAGAAAACCTATGTACCATTATGCTATCTATATTATTCTGTAATATATATATATATATATATATATATATATATATATATATATATATATATATATATATATATATATATATATATATATAATGTTTAAAGTATTTTTGGAAAATTATGGTGGAAACTATGGACTTACAAACATGTATGTTATGATCAATTTTATTTCTTGGCCTACCACCATGTGGTCTTAACATGTCTACTTCCTCACCTAAATCTCCTTGAAGTGTTATTGGATCACGGTCTATCAATTGGGCAATGAAAGAAGAATGAAAATATAGTGTAACATAGAAAAAAAGAATAGTAAATTATAAATGTTTGTCATTGATTTAATCAGCTAAACTAATTGGAAATACTTAAAAAGAACAAGTAATTAAGTAGAAGTTAACGTTACAATACCGATGGTTCTATTTATATGCATATATTTACTAAATAAAATACTAATGTAATTCAATGTTTTATCTTGTATGATTTCTATGTGATCACTGATGGTTGCTTAGTTATTTCTTCTATGCTTTACAATATTTCACTTTTGTTTTAATGTTCATTACGATGATTAGTTGAGTTTTTCATTAATAATTATGTAGTAGTAAAATCTTGACTATTTTAAGTATAAATCTATATCTCTATCTGTGTCATTGGTAATGAAGTCAAACAAATCTACAATGTGATTAGATGGTGGTTAGAGGTAGTCGACAGGAAACCCTGGACCCGGGTTTCGTGCTACTTGGCACTCGTCAGCAAGTTGTACCTGTAATCTTGAGGGAACTGGTGCTCTCCGACGGATTCGATCTCGTGTCACCCAGCTTCACAGTCAGAGACGTCCAAGCCGCGACCGACCTTCTGTAGGACTGAGATGAGAGCACCAGTTCCCTCAAGATTACAGGTACACCTTGCTGACGAGTGTCAAGTAGCACGAAACCCGGGTCCACGGTTTCCTGTTGACTACCTCCAACCACCATCTAATCTCAATATATAGTGCCCGCAATGTCGAGTCACATAGACTGGTGGCCACACTGCAACATGGTTGATAGCATTCGACCTGCACTAATAAGGACTAGACACACATGACATTAATCGCCACCCAGTTATCAATCAATTATGATTAAATCTACAATGTAAAACATTGTATATGAATTTTTCGACGACCTAGTTAGATGTTAGATTATTGTCAGTGCTTAGAAAAAGTCAACATTGCAGAGAACATTCTTTACATAATAATAACACATAGAAAAATGTTTGTAAAACACTCAGAGATTAGAATTAAAATGAATCAAAAATTTCTCTAAAAAAATTCCAGTTCAAGTTTCTTCAAGGGAAATAATCAAGCATTAACATGTTTGGCCAAAAAAGTGTCAACCAAATAAATTGTTATGACTTTCTGGGTTTATTGAATTGTCAATGTTAAGTAAATAGCAAGTAGTTTTAGCATGATTGTTTAAAGCTAGATTACAATTTACTATGAATTTTTTTAAGAGATTAGTTCAGTCCAAGGATAGCTTTTTATAGCTAAATGACATATTGCGGGATAATTCCTCTAACATTGTGACTGTAAATATATGTAATCCCTATCGAAATATTGAAGATTTGTGTTAATGATGACAACTAGACGATACTAGGCCAGAATCAAGTGATGCACTTCTGCAAATTCATCTCATTCGTAATATTGTAAGATCTTCGTCTAATTTCAATCTATTATCAGAAACCATCTTAAAACAATACAGATTTCAATAAAACACCTAAATAGATAATAACTGTACGCTATTTATTAAATGCGCGTAGGAAGAAATGAGGAAGAAGCGCTGGAAGTGGATAGGACGCACATTGAGGAAATCACACAACTACGTCACAAGACAAGCCCTCACATGGAATCCTCAAGGCCAAAGGAAAAGAGAAAGACCAAAGAACACATTACGCCGAGAAGTGGAGATAGACATGAGAAAAATGAACAAGAATTGGATGTAATTAGAAAAGAGGGCCCAGGACAGAGTGGGCTGGAGAATGCTGGTCGGCGGCCTATTCTCCATTAGGAGTAATAGGCGTAAGTAAGTAAGTAAATAATTATTAAACGCCGTCGACATACATTTCTCGAAATCCTAATCAAGCCAACCAAACTGAATTTAACACATTAAATGATTATATCGATTGAAGATTACATTTGAGTATAGAATCGTAATATTCTGTAAACGTTAGAACTTAATGTATTTTGTGAAATTTTATCCAGTTTTTTCCTTAACAAGTACAATTATTTTCATAGTTATATTTGATATATAGATCCCTTTTTTTTTATTAAAAAAATCATATACATATGGTTGGTTGAACTAATTCATAGCTTTTCATAGGTATTCATTACCTTGAGTATAATCTTCATGATTATGATTATTATTATTATCATAATTAACATCACTGTGTTTATTTTCATTTTTGTTATTCAAATGATCCACATAAAAGTACCCATTTGAATAGTTTGTATCTGTAGTATCTAAAAAAGTATTATTATTTATGCTAAGGATAAGTAAAAATAATCAATACTGGGAATATATATATATATATATATATAGATGATGAATAAATAAATTGATAATTATGATAATAATCGATTTTAATGTAATTTATGTTGTCAGGTAAGTATTGATATGCTCAATCACTTTATTGATTACGAGGGATTTGAATACCTAGCTACAATATCTTGTTTTAGACATGTGTTTTTAACATTTTATGATCAGTATTTTAATGACGAAAATCAATGTTAAAACTTTTCTGTCAATTGTTCTTTATTATCATTATTCATAATGTTCCATTGTTTGTTTATTTTTTTCAGATTTATTCTCATACTTATTCATAACTAAGAGGACATTCTGTATTTGAAATAAATAACAAAAATTATATATCAGTTTAGGGGTTGTGAAGATTGTTAAGTTTTTGATTGAAGTCATGAGTCGGTGGTTTAGCTGGTTAAGCGCTTGGCACGAGACTGACAGGTGCTAGGTTCGAATCCCGCGGGGTACGGGATCGTGGATGCTCACTGCTGAGGAGTCCCATACTATGACAAAACGGCCGTCCAGTACTCCCAGGTTTTCCATGTTCGTCTAGCTTCAACTGACTCATGATTTCAATCAAAAAATTATACACAAGAACTAATGTAATGATTTGAGTATTAGATGATTGGAGGTAGTAGAAAATAGCGGTCATTATTATGGTGTATCTATTGTTGTGCTTTATGCTACTTATATCGACATGAGTAGTATGTAACGATAGTCAACATTAGAATGTTTGGTAGCAGAAGATCGAGAAGGAAGGAATGGCAACAAAAAGCAATTGATATGAAAATGCAGGAACAATAAATTATGGGATGATCAATTGACATTTTGTAAATGAAGTATTTAGTGTATGATTCTTAGATTTTACTAACATGTTCAACCTTGTCATTAAATACATTTGATTGTACCCACTTGTGTTCTAGTTTACTACATTGTTATGAGTAAATTGATATTTCTCATGTCGTTTGAATTCAATTTATCCAGTGTTAATATTGAGCTATTGAAGCTGTGATCGATTTTGCAGTGAGACTATAATTTATAGACTTTTGAGAGGCGCTTGACTGACTTTGATAGTGTCCACCTGATAACTAGAACCAAATGAGTGTTATGAACCTGTGTGAGGAATTATAATTATAATTTACAGTTGATGATTAAGCTAAGGAATTAAATTTCCGGTTTTCATCACGAACTAATATCAGCTATAATGCCAAAACTCTGTTAATCTAAATGGATGAGTGAATTTCGTGCCGAAATCCGAGACCTGTTATCTTATACGTGATTGGTTCGTCCATTGAAATGTTTTGAACTAATTATTCAAGACTCAATAATCAATATCTTATTGAATTTTATCGAGCAAGTTGTAATTTGATTAAATAGTTTATTATTTTCTAGAAAATTATAGAAAATCATTTATATTTATTATAGCTTAATGTCCAAATATAAAATTCATAAACGTCGCCTGGAGCCCCTCTGGCGCTTCTGCAGGTCCAAAGCCCGGATAAAGGAGGAGGGTTGGGCATGAGATTGGTGACCCCATCCCGTAGAAAACTAACTCGCTAATAAAAACGCTAACAAGTGAGTAAGTAGATAAATAAAATGCATAAGTGAATTAGTTATTTTGTTACTATTATTATCAATAACTGATTACAGAGTATATATGGTGATGGCAATCATTTATATGACTTTATTTGTTACTAAGAATTAAATGAACCAATTAAGTAGAACAACATAGTCAAACATTGAATAATATTAAAAATTAGATATTACTTTATATCCATTACATAATACTATTATACATATATGAAAATAAACAGTAGAATTCTTGTTTGAACTCACTAACACGATCTTTACATGTGAGCTCTTTAGTAGTATACAAACAATTGTATTCAGTACCCATATCACCTTCCATTCGAATTGGATCACGATGAGGAAAGTCTGTATTAATGTTTGAGAGATATGTAGATAGTATAAATATAAAAAAAGATGGTATTTAATGATAGAATTGTTATGCATTGTTGCACTAATTATTACTTTCAAACCATCGCTTATCTGTTCTATACTACACCAAGGTATTTTTCTGACCAATTATTATTAAGACTAGAAAACGTGAATGAAAAACCTGGAAGGTTTTCTATAATGGTCTAGCTTTAATGAACTCATGAATCCAACTGTTAGATTATTACAATCCCGTCAAAACCCCCTTTCTGTCAATGGATTTGACAATTGACTAATGAATAAATTGAGATTTGATGTTTAGTATCTTTGTTATATCTCCTAAATATTTTCTCGAGACATGAATTTTCAAATCAAAATTCCTAACTAATTGGTCTTTTCCGAAATTTTATGAGTGTAATAATTTCACCGTCATCAATAATTAGATTGGCTATTAAAATGAGTTTCATTATCTGGAACGAACTTTGTTATCATAGAACATACGCTACAGGTTAACCATTTGAATTCTGATGTTAAGTATTAAAATGTTTTCCATTCGCACAGTTTCCAATGACTTTTTAATGAAATTCCTTTTAAATGTAATGTAAATGTTTCAACGAATCAAATCAGTGTATTCAATGTTGATGTAATATATGTTTAGAGGTATAGTATGTTTTGAAAAAAAGGTGCCCATGATATCGAGTTACTTATCTTAGTAGCCAAGCTACAACTTGATCGACAGATTTCTATCAGCACTAAATGAATAGGCAACTATGACATTGATCACTACTCGGTGATCAATTAATTGTAAATGTTGACTTCACTTACTTTTCAATGTACTATGGATTAGTAATTTAGGTGTATGTGGATAAATGTTATCTAGTAATAAAACGGAATGGGTTGCGTTAGACCAATATGAGTCATTTAATCATATGCAGCGTAATCTCTAAAAGCTAGTATCTATCGGTTTTGTACTTATATAACAATGGGTTGCCGACTAAACAACTAAAGTGAAATTGGAGCGAAGTTGGATTTTCTGGTTGAAAATATTATGATCCAATGAAATGATTGGTTCTAAATCACTTTGTTCAGATATGATTTTCAGTTGAATTTATCATCAACTTTATTTACTGTAATATGTGAATCTCGTCGCGATCACTATAGTTCTGCTAATTTGAAACTATCGATAATGCTTCCAAATAAGCAAGAATTGAAGCTAGAATTTAGTCGCTAATTTTTGTTAGTTTGCGTCAGCATGGAAACATTTTGTATGTATTCGAATAGCGTGAATGAATTTAAACTTACGAGTAAATGAGCCCTATCAATAATGGTCTCATCCCTTAGTAGATACTCATTAAATAAAAGGTCATTGCCGTGTTATATAACTAAGTTTATAGAGTTTGATCTAGACTGAAATCTTCTTTTAATGGTGTCGACTACAAAGCTACAAGGAGGGTATATGACTTTATATCAATCTCTGATACATTATGTAATATTAGGTTCAACTATACTAAGCCTAAATGTTTCTTTCCTATTCATAAAATACTTTATTTATAATGCGAAAAATTAGATTATGTACTGTTTTTTGTGATTTGGAAAGTTCTCACTATTGTTTTGATGAACAATTGTAGCTCCTTAAGAAAAATATCCAAACTTAACATTTGGTACTCTATTAATCATAAAAATAGTAGGAATGTAAGAGCAACGGTACTTGTGTAGATAGGTGAGAAGTAGTCTCTAATAGTTTGCAGATGGTAATATCCATCACTTCAAATAATTACATTTTATAGATGGAACTTCATAGCTCAATGAAATATATTTTCAACTACAGGGTGAGATAAACCTGTGATTGTAGCCATGTCATATAATTTAGGATGGTCAATATTAAGATATTTCAACTTGCTCTTCCTCTTATCGTAAAGCCGTTTGTGTTTCAGTCGAATTGTCACATTTTAATTCGATGAAAATCAATACTCTCTAAATTATATTCATGCAAGACGGAGATAGAATACTTAAGTCATACTAACGGTTTGGTTTATGTGTGAACCACAAAAACATACCTAAGGGTAATAGTTATTAAATTATTTTGTGCAGTTTATTTCAGATAGTTTATTTGATAAAAGCAGTAAGACCAATATTGAGAGAAATGTTGTTGTTTGTTATTCTCCCTTGTTTAGTTTCGGGAACGGTATTTGATAAACCTCTAACAGCCTAGATGCATTATGAGAGAATTCATCAATATACTCTGTAGTTACTAGTCTCAAATTACTTATGGTCCGCGGCTAACGGTGCAGTCCTTGCAGCTCGTGTTCTCATATTTCGAATTAGCCAGTTGAATGTACTTGCATCCCAGTGTTTGTTATTAATAATTATTAATGGTATTATTAGAGTTTATACTAACAGAAGGGGTTTGTGGAGATTTTTTAGAAATTTTCACAGATTGAAATCATGAGTCAGTTGAAGCTAGACCACCATTGAAAACCTGGAAGCACTGGGTTCGAGCCCCGCGTGGTGCGGGATCGTGGATGCGCACTGCTGAGGAGTCCCATACTAGGGCGAAACGGCCGTCCAGTGCTTCCAGGTTTTCAATGGTGGTCTAGCTTCAACTGACTCATGATTTCAGTCTGTGAAAATTTATACTAACACACAAAAACAGTATCTAGCACCAACACATTATCCACTAGGTTACTAAATTCAAATGGTTGCTAACTTGTGCAACCAGTATAAAAATTGGTCCTTAGTGTTTGCGTTATGATTATATTTATGTTTGGATTTCGATCGATTTCTGAACTGTTTATCGAATATAATATCATATTTCTGTCTTCTTACACTGAAATGATGTTACAAAAGGGTATAGCTATAAGGTGTTTGGTTTGTTTTTTAAACTAACTTTCCAGTTTGTCGAAGAACTAACCCTTTTGTATTCAAAAGTTGTTGTTTCATTTGTATAAAACAGTCGTCTCTCCTTAATTAAAATGTTGTGTTTAAGTTAGTTTTCCTGATGAAAGGGAGTGAAAGGAAAGTGAACCCAGAATTCTGTAGAATAAAGTAAACGATGTACTTGTTTAGAAGGACTAAAGATAAAGTCTAAAATAATGTCAAGAAACTCTTTATGTGAGCTGAATGATCATCTTATCGATCACAATCATTTATATTTAGTGATATAATCAGTCTTTCATTCACAGTGGATGGTTTCCTATAGTTTAATATAAGTGAGAAATTATGTATTTCGTTTTTTGATAAAAACATATATATGAATTAAGGCAAACATGTAGACTGTTCTACAGTTCGACGATTATCGGTTCACTATCTTTTAGCGAAATATATAAGCTATTACCTAATATGTAATGTTACGTTTACTTCTGGAAAGTAGGAAATCAAATGATACTTATCGAAAGGTATATTTGATAATTCGTTAATCACACTTCCTTCGTTTCGAATTCCGGCTTAATCAATTTGTTAAAAGTTCTTTTGGCGAGACTCTAATTTATGAATGACCTTGAACGAATTTTATGTGACCTTGAGAAATATTAGCCAATCAGAAACAGTTAGTATTGAGTAAAAAAATATAATACAAAATCAAAGAATTAAAGTGGATACATTTCTTTTACATGGTTCAAAAAATTGTCCTCCAACACACATTACAACGAAAGCAACATCATCACGGTAGTCTATACAAGGTCCACAAGTCATTTGATTACCTTGATCACAAATAAAGGAACTTTTTAGTAGTCCCATTTATTGTAGTCGCTAAATTATCACGCTTTCCCTAAAATTCGCTGCGAACCGATGGTATGTGAGCTCAGGTACTGAAACTGGCGCCGCGACCTTGAAATCCCTGAAACGCTTCTGATTGGCTCGTCCATAAATTATAGTCTAGCCGTTCTTTTATACCATTTCTAAACTCCAGGGACCTCATATTCAACTGTAATATGAAAATTTAGTTAGTCTAACTCAGTGTCATCAAAGCAATTTCGTCATCTCAAATCTAATAAACATCTATTTCTGTTATCGATAGATAGGTTTCTTATTGAATAGTCCCAAACTTCTGAGAGGAAACAATGATATAATCTTGAAACGACTTGATAAAGGTGAGGAGGTTTTTACGCCAGAAATCTAGAACTATTTGTAAGAGGCTTTTTTTATGCCTAGCATAAGTTTATTACACCATAAAGGATAGATGTAAAAAAGCTACAGGCTATAAAACAGCCTACAATTGTCATTTTAACAGATTATTTTCAATGTTTTGAAGTGAAATTAAAATCGGAAGTATACAAATTTATTGAGTCATATTTGGTGAATATAAATACTGATGACTGGTACTTCTTGACTTCCAACAGATTCCACAATCAATGTTGTTTTGTGCAGTTGGCTATTTACAAAGTCGATGAGTATCACTAATTAACAAAGTAACTGTTTTAAATCATTAGATTAGTAAAAGGTACCCTTGAATAACTGAATTGAGTTCCTTACATCTTATATGAATCATCAACAAAAGATATTGACAAATTTTGAACATTCAAGGTGATATGGGTATCTGTCAAAATTTCCAAACTTACGTCTTCTACGTAAATGACATCCGTTAAGAGGATTCCATTCAGCTTCTAGATCACCCAAACCAGTTACGGGATCACGAGTAATCACTTGAAGGTGAAAAACAAATAATGGGAAAATAATTTAGGTCTACGATATTGAATTAAAGTCTGATCTAATAATCAGAGATTCCAATGAACAGCATCATTTACTTCAAGTTCAAAAATATCTTCGACTGAGAATAGTCATCAACATTTGGAGTACTAATTATTCTGGATTAATTACTACGAAACTAGAACGGTTAAAAATTGAAATAACAGAGTAGATTATCGTTTGTGAATAACGGCTGCATTTGCGATTTATAGTAAAGTGAGTGTTCCGTCACAACCCTGGATGCATTTCTTTAGTCACTAGCTTCTTAGAAAGTGTAGTTCTTTATTGTTTATTTTAAAAGCCTGCAACGTTTCGTCATTAAGTATGGTGCATTAGGGTTTCTCCATATAAATGCAATGTCATAGTGAATTGGTGAGTTTATTTTAGTGTTCAGCATCGGAACATGTAATGACTGATTCATATTACTAATCTACTTATAATGAAGATTGCTAGTATCTGGAAACATTATGGGTATTTATTGATAAAACTGTTCTGCTGAATTTACAGATTCATCTATCAGAAGTATTTGAAATCATTTGCATACAGCAGTCATAATTGCCTTGAGTTACTGACAATCAACCAAAAATGAGTAGTGTTTTTTTAACTTGAAAAGTCCGGAGAAATCGAATAATTTTCTTGAATAGGTCACCTGTAGTATTAGGAAAATCAATCCAGTTGTTTGTTGCTTTTATACTTTCACGTTCTTGAAGAACCATAACGCTTAACATTTGTATTTTTCCCACTTCTGCCTCTTTGAAATTGGAATGACTACTATTTTTAAACATATATATGGGATTGACTTGCAAGCCTTTAATTCCTTACAAAAGTATATTTGGCACAAAAAGATACGATCCTTTGAAACTGTACTTTTATTAAACTACGTAATCAATTTACGTTATATTGTCTCCAAAATATATTTTATTTCTTTCCTCCATTATGCAAACACTAAACGTATTCACATTTTTTAAAGCAAGGTTGTTTTCTACAAAATTAGGATGCTGATCTTATGCCCAACCCTCGTCCTTTACCCGGGCTTAGGGCCGGCATTAACCCTAGAAGAGTTTTAAGCGTAAAGGATTGCCCAGGACAGAGTTTGATTGAAAATGCTGATGAGCGGCCTAAGTAAGTAAACGAAATCGCAAGATGTCAAGCCACGTGGTCAGATGAGTTACCTAGCTTGTTCGTCACTTAATCTCAGTTTTGTAAACTAAAGCTCTTTTTGGGCTAATTTATTGTTTTTACTGAAAGTATTAAAAAATTATGAACTTCGCTAACCAATAGTTGGATAAAGGCTAATCACTAGGATCAAACTAAATTAAGAAGATTGACATTTTTGTATGGTATGATCAACCATTTATTTAGTTATGTGAAATAGCTCAGTCAACTTATCAACTGTACAGAATTACTTTCAAAGTGGATTATTGTTTCGCTGAGGTACAGTGCGAAAGATAACATTAAATTCCCGGGTTCTATCTCATCAGTTCAGTTCTCCAAAATATACATGAACCTTTCTTTGTGGTAGTATACACATTCTCAAGGGTTGTTGTTTAAAACAAAATTAAGACAATTCGTTCCCGTTTCCTTATCATCATTTTAAGTTTATCCCAAAGTAATATCTAGATTAATAAGTGTAATTTTACTTGGAACGATTCTATGGTTGTAGTAAATCTGAAATGATGGTAAAGAGTTTTGTTCTCTGAGCTGAATGCTTTGGTCATGAAGCTTTAATTATATTTTTGAACATCATCTATTTATATTGTAGTATAATAGTCTTACAAACCTGAGTGTTTTTGTATCATGCTATATTGTTTCAAGGTTAGACATTTCAGACACTTATCAGTAGGTACTGAACCTATCTTACATATTGATCAGTAATAATTTCCGACGTACACTTGAAAACCTCCAAAGAATAACAATATTAAATTTAACACAACTACGCTTCTTTTTAGTTACATTTATTATCTACAATTTAATGCGATTGAATAATTGCTATTTAGAGTAAAACAGACCATTAATACATATAAACATTGATTGAACAATCTGTTTCATTAATCAAACACCTTTTTAAGACAAAATTGTACATTTTTGATTGAGATCATAAACTGATTTATGTTAGAGTAAATGAAATACCATATAAAATGAATTCAATATTGTTGCTAATCATATCACCTTTAATCAATAATAAAATCGTTTACTTAAAATAATATACAATTTTATCAATATAAGGTTGTGGAGATCATTGAAAACCTGTAAGAACTGGACAGCTATTTCGTCATATTGTGGGACTCCTCAACAGTGCGCATCCGCAATCCCTCTCACAGGATTCGAACCCATGGCCTTCAGTTTCTCGCGCGAACGCTTAACCTTTAGACCACTTAGCCGGCACCCAACGGCTAATCTCAACCAATCCATGAAATTAAGCGACCATCTTCCATTGCACTAAGCATAATCTTAATTAAAAAATTTATAATCTCCACAACCCTATATTGATAAAATTGTATATTATTTTAAATAAACGATTTTATTATTGATTAAAAGTGATATGATTAGCAACAATATTGAATTCATTTCATATGGTATTTCATTTACTCTTACGAAAAGTAAAATCCATTACTCAAAGCAATAGATTATATAAATGCATTTACCTTCACCAATCTTCGAATGATTTGTGTTTCAGCTGACTTGAGAAATTTTATAATAATCATTAATGGAAGTAAACTATCTATTAATATTAGATTGATCAATAGCAGTGTTTAGAGAATACAGTCAATATAATGAAAAATTACATATATATATGTACTTGTATGTCACATGTGACTAAATCATTTACTCTAATAATAAATCTCTAATATACTCACTCAATTGTCTAATAAGCTCAAGAAATATATATGTATATATATACATAAATTTGTACCCACATGACCGTATATATTGATGTAGGTTTGTTTATACACATTTTTAACATAGTATACTAGTAACAAACATAAATACTCAGTAATTTAAGCATCCTATGTAATTAGTGTAAAACAACAACAACATACAACTCATTTCATGTTTCCATTAAAGTTCGAAGAAAGTGTTATGCAACTAGTTGGAAATGTAATATGCATGAGTAAGTAACTATAGATAGTATTATAACTGAACGCGTCAAAAACAAAATGAAAGAACATATATGACTGAAATAATTAAGCATATATATATATATATATATATATATATATATATATTACTGAAATAGTTTGTATATCATGTGAAAATGTTATAGATATCAAGGAAATGTATTTGAAAATGGATTTACATTTTCATAAATAAATATATAAGTAATATGTATTAAACAAATAACTAACTTCGATTTCTTAAACCAGTCTCTGGATTTAAATATGGTAAATATTTTTCTAATAGACGTAGTCCTTCATCTTGATATCGATCATGTGTATATTCACAGTAAACTGAGGAAAACAAAAACGGAAAAAAGAAAGTAGATGCATATACATTGAAATAAAAGGTGTGTACTGATTAAAATAAAGAATTGTAATGGGATATTTTAATTTAATTTTGTGAGCCCAATAAAACTGGGTTCTGAACAAATATGGAGTAATTTTAATAGTTGAGATTATGAGTCGATTGAAGGTAGACTACCATAGAAAACGTGAAAGAATTTGACGGCCGTCTCGTCCGATTGTGGAGCTCATCATCAGTGCGAATCAGCGACCCCTCCTTACGGGATTCGAAACCAGGACCTGTCGGTCTCGAGCACGGACGCTTAACCTATAGACCACTGAGCCGGCATCTAACGGTGTTAATGTTTAAATTCAACTAATCCACGAAATCGAGCAACACATCTCTCATCGCCTTCAGTGAGTATTTCAAGTATTAGCTTTTTATTTAAAACTAGAATTACTGTTTTTTGTGATGGCACCTCTAGTTTTGAGCTACAGTCTATCTGCTTAAATTCATAATGTTATTTAGTATTATCAAAACTTAGACAAATCCTGCGGTCCATATTTGGGCGCACAAGCTTATATGTGACAAATGATTCACGTTAAAAGTATTATCCCTTGTTTTAACATATACTTCAGTGATGCGCATTCACAGTGCCACCCAGACATGAGATCCTCATGCTTTGTAGTGGGCAGATAGCTGAGTCTTTCAGTATCTGGTATTGTGGGACCAGTACTTATTATGACTATTTATATCTGCCATACGCTTCATATGGTTGGACTTACATGACCACAGCCTAGAACACTCGGAACTACCTCTAAAAATTAATCACTAATGAGCAGATAGTTGTTATTTGTATAATGGGGTTGTGGATATTGTTGAATTTGCAGTTTATATACATGTATCATATAAAATTGAGAGGTTTGTGTTGACTAAATCTAGGTGTCAAGATTTGTTTTTCCTCATAGTTTGATTGTATGCTAACTGTTGACTAAAATCAGGTATGATTTCCTAAGTTCTAGGCAGAATTCACAACAGATAAAGTTGACTATTATCAGAGAAAAACTTTCAGAACCATTGACAATCAATTTGCGTTGTGTTTATATTGATTAAAGTTGGGCATTTAAATCATATGATTCTATTTCCCTAGTTTTAAACATAAAATCTTCCGATGTTTGCTACCTTATGATGAAATATTTTTAAAACACAAACGTGAACTTGATCATGCACTTCGAAAGAAGGAGTTCAATTAAACAATATTAATACAAAGTAAATTTATTTCTATTTTTTTCATTAAGTGTATAAACTCTGAAAGTAATTGTCAAATAGATAACTATATCTTTTGAGACATTGACTTATGGAAAATGTAAATATGATAATATAACTAGGGTTCTTTTTAAGCAAGGATGGATAGTGGCTGACAGTGGAATCCACCACGCGCGTTTCGTCCTATTTGGGACTCGTTAGTACAGGCAAGTGGCTATCAGGAATCAGCAGCAAAGTGAATAAAGCGATGGCGTTTGAAGCGAACGGTACTGTGTTCGGGTCCTAGAGTGAATATGAACTTTGAGATGCAGGTGAATTCAGCTGACTAGACTCAAATAGGAGGAAACGTGCGTCCTGGATTCCACTGCAACACATTATCCATATTTGCTTAGAATGCTTGTGAATTAAGGCAAATCGAGGCGATCCGCACAGGATCCACATAAGCCAACAAGAGACTGATCAATTTCAGTCCTAATCATTAATCGAAAGATTATAGTAAACAACACCAAGTGAATTTAGGGTTCTTTTTGTTTATATCCTATAATTTTGATGTTTGATTATAATTTCTTGGAAAAGCTTGAGCCAGATTATTAGGCGAAACGTTGAGTTCACTGAGATTTTACAGATAAATTTTTTATAATTGCGTAGAGCTGTTTTGAAAGCTTTACATTGTTGTAAAATGACGATAAGAGCCACATAGTTGCACCTCAACCTAAATGTTTCGCCTTTAATGTACACAAATTTTAATCTGACTAGGTATTCTTTATATTGGGGAGATCCAGGAAGTTCCTCAAAAAAAGCCAACAAAGGCTCTGAAAACTCTAAGAAACACCTTATCTAGTCACCATTCAACAGAAGTTATGCCAGAAACATTTAGAAAGTGAAAAGTCACATATCACGTTTCTCATTGGATGAAGACGTATACTGCTACTGTGTTTAGTAGCGTCCCAGAATTTTCCGGAAACCCAAGGCCATCTTAATACTATGAAAACCTTTGATTTTTTATACTCAAGCGAACCTTTGGATTAAAGCATTTCTTTTATATTTCTCACCTTTTCTCTTGTGTTCAAGTTGCTGTGTAGATTTAACCTGGGGCTTACTAGAGGAGCTTAGGAACCGAATCTATCGACTTATTACTTCAAAATAATGGATATTTAGCATTGTGTTTCGCAACAGAATCTACGCTTTTATATAAAAAATAATTTAAATGCTATTAAAATGTTTTTTATTATAATTTTGTATAACTTTGACAAGTTAGGTGAACAGAATTCTAACGAAAGAAAAATAAACTTTTAATTCACTCTACGACTCCCACAATACATACAAAGAATTTCAGAACAATCCTTGGTGTTTGCTCACTTTGATTCCCACATTAATTGAATAGTCTTGAACATAAATAAAAGACAACTATAACATACAAGATGTATTCCACGATCATTTGAAAATGAGTTTTAGACATTACAATTTTCTTATAAAAGATTTTGAAACATTGAATACACTTGATCAGTCAAATTAGGCCAGAAATGTAGTGAGTTGGTCTTCAGATTTTTCCAGGAAGCCTTTTTTTAAAAAAAAACACTGAGTAACTGAAAGGAAGTTCTGGGGTTTTTCCTGAATTAGAATTTTTCCAAATGATTATAAGTGTCTTTTAGTATCGATACCAAATAATTGGTTATAGCAAATCTTTTTGTTACGAAATTCATACTAAAACATTCTTCATTGAATTTCATTTGGATTGTAAAGA
The DNA here is from genome assembly GCA_944470405.2 of Schistosoma mattheei. Classification (NCBI taxonomy): domain Eukaryota; kingdom Metazoa; phylum Platyhelminthes; class Trematoda; order Strigeidida; family Schistosomatidae; genus Schistosoma; species Schistosoma mattheei. Next base: position 37,161,413 of record OX103944.1, read on the forward strand.
TTCGGAAAATACATAATAAATAAATTTTTACACTAATAAGTATTTTCAGAAGGGGTTTCATGGAGATTTTAGAAATTTCACTGATTGAAATCATGAGTCAATTGGTGCTAGACCACCATGGAGAACCTGGAAGCACTGGAAGGCCGTTTCGTCATAGTATGGAACTCCTCAGCAGTGCGCATCCACGATCCTGCACCCTGCGAGATTCCAACCCAAGATCTGTCAGTTCAACCAGGTCTGTTGTAAGATATCAACTCACTGGAGACAATGGTGTACGGTGGCGCAACTTCGTGGATTGGTTGAAGCTAGACATTAACACCGTTGGATGCCGGCTCAGTGGTCTAGTTGGTTAAGCGCCTGGCGCGAGACTGATAGGTCCTGGGCTCGAATCTCGCGGGGGTGCGGGATCGTGGATGCGAACTGCTGAGGAGTCCCATACTATGACGAAACGACCGTCCAGTGCTTCCAGGGTTTCCATGTTCGTCTAGCTTCATTGACTCATGATTTCAATCAGTAAAATTTCTAAAATCTCCACAAAACCCCTTCTGGTAATAATAAATAGGATGAAAAAAACCATTCAGTATGATGCACAAATTTGAGATATACAGTATGTATCTTTTTCAGGTAACTAAATATACAATTAACAATTGTCTATACAAGATGCTCAATGTCTGTTGTCCGGATACCATCAGAATCAAATTACTGTGGGAGAGAACAAACCAAATTAAGATAAAAGATACATTATGTAAGCCACGAAACTGTATCATGAAGTAAGCACTAACTTGGGATACTGAAGGAGAACGAAAAAGAGGAAGATTAAAAAACACACTGAACTGAGAATTGAAACCAGACATGAAAATAATGAGTAGCAAATAGAAATAACTGGAAAAGATTGCCCAGGACAGAGTTGGATGGACAATTCCGGTGATTGGCCTATACTCTTCAATGAGGGGTGACAGGCGTAAGTAAGTAAGTAAATAATATGATTACTAGATTAAATTAGTTTTTCAAAATGTTGATTCATCGTAGAAAACATGTATTCCACTGTTTACACAGTCGAAAAGGATTGATTACCAATTCATGTAGGTTGTTGGATGTTATCTTTAGATACCTTATCAACTTGTTCGCATCAAGATTATGAATATCAACCACATATTTTAAGTAGTATTTAACCTAGCAACCTCTCGTTTTTCTTAGATTATAATTGTTCAGAAGTTGCAAAAAAAAACAACGTATCTTCCCAAAGAAAACACTCATACTAAAAAAGAAAGTTAAGAACGTGTTCAATTCGTGGTTTATTGTGTACTAAACTTTTTCTCTTCATTTCTTTAATCATCTGATAAACTACTTTATAAATAGACTTCGTTTTAGATTTTCATAAGCGTCTAAATTGAAGTATAGGGTTTCATTTTTTTTTCTTTATCAATGAAGTAGTATAAAGAGATCATGGACATAGCAAATAATATAAAACAATACTCATCCATTAAACGAAATTTAATTGAATTAACTATTGAACACTAGAATTTATATTGTTTTTTGACCTTCCTAATTTAGCATATTATACTTCAATTACGAATCAATAAATGAAATTGTTTTTCAATCGAGTATTGAATAGGAAAATTAATTGTTTAGATAATAGGGAGTTATTGATAACGATTTTATTCCTGATATTCAGAACAGTCAAGTTATACATTGCAAATTTTTTTTTTTGAAATTATAAGCTTCTTATGTGTTTCTCAAATCATTAACGGATTTTAATAGTTGAATTCATAAGTCAATTCGAGAATTACCTCCCGAAGCTAGTCCTCAGTGAGCATGTGAAATCCAATTCGTATCGGATGTGAGACAGTTATTCACCTCACGTAATGGATAGAGGGTTGCGCGAGATCATGGATCGATTAAAGTTAAACATTAATACAAATGGATGCCGGCTCAGTGGTTTAGAATTTAGGCGATCGCACGCGAGACCGAATAGTTTAACAACCTATTATTCTTTCCCATTGTGGTTTTAAGTTCTGAGTAGTTGAATGAACGACAGATTTTAATGATCAATCTTTCTTTATATTAAAAGGAAGTGAATCTTGACTGAGATTTATTTGTATCTTAAATTTAAGTTATTCAGTGGTGTAACTATTAATCTGGTTTATGATGTGCAGTGTTTTACCGATATTAATATTTTACACAATAATTCGAACACAGAAAAAGACTAAGTAGAAAGACTTTATTATGTAAATTTGTTTTTAAAAAATTGTAGTTTGTATACATTGCAGATTGATCTCATTTTGTGCACCATTTAAAACTAGGGGGCATTAAACAATAGCCTTGTCCTACAATAGGATCATTCAACGGTATACATACATTACTTAATCGAGTATTAAACCTATGTGATGAACACGGACTACAGATTAAACCAGTCTTCATAAATTCCTTTCAGTAAGTCTATTCATCGAGACGATCGAGAAGATTTGTAGCTCAGGTGGATGGTTTTGATGAAATTTTGTTCTCTGAGCTGGATGATTTGATCGTGGAGCTTTCATCGTTATTCCGAACGACATTATCAGCCCAAACTTCAAGTAGAATCTATTCATTATTATGTCAATAAACTTGTAAATATTCAACTTCTTAACATATCAAATTTTCATTAATAATATAAAATAAAATGGAAACTTGACTAATCAAAACAATAAAATGAAAGGAGAGAAATAAAATATTTACATCAACAACAGAATAATCTATTATTGGTCGATGTCATCTCATAGTTACAGATTAAGGAAAAATAGCATCACTTAACAGTTATTGAATCTTGAACCTGATTCATTTTATTCACTGTCCCAGTTGACACAACTGCTCTACAAGACATCTGCAAACGTATTACTCTACAGTGATACTAATCCAATTTATAAATAAATAAATAAACTCTGTTTGAACCCTGTCAGTCTATTAGTCTTAATAATAATAATTACTTCTGTAAAAAAATGTTTCAATTATCCTTTAATAAAATATTATGGTAATTTTAATGGTTGAGATCATTAGTCAACAGAAGCTAGACAACCACAGAAAACATAGAAGCAGTGGACGGCCAACTTGTCCTAATTTGCGACTCCTAGGCAGTGTGCACTCAAGATCCCGACTCGCGAGATTCGAACCCAGGACCTGTCGGTCTCACGCGTGAATGCTCAACCTCTATACCACTGAGCCGGTTGGCATCCAAAGGTGTTAATGTCTAACTTCAACTAATCCACGAAACTGATCCACCGTTCTCCTTTGTCTTCAGTGAGTTACTATCTCACAACAGACTCGGTTTACTCCATTGGTCACTGTTATTCACTGGAACTCCAGGAAATATCTCTTAAAGCCAGTCATCAGTGAGGAGTCCTATACTAGGACGAAATGGCCGTCCAGTGATTCCAGATTTTCTATGATGGTCTAGCTTCGATTAACTCATGAATTCAACTATAAAATATCTATATTTGTTGTTTACTGATCACAGGAAGAAGTATATGAAAAATTGGATTGTTATTGTTGTGAATATTTATCTATAAATGTAATCATACAATTTGTAACTTACTATTCGCTGGTATACAAGCCATTTTATTCGATTTATTCATAGACATTTTACTGATTTTGTTTTATTATTAAAATTGAAATCTGACCTTGAGTTTGATTGTTTGTTTATTTTGATGATGATGATGATGATAATAATAATGAACCAAATTATCAATAATTAATCAATGTCCAATATATTGAAATAGATTGAATATTGAAAGTGAAATTCTCCATACTTAACAAAGAAAAAGGAAACATTAAACTGTTATTTATTTATTTTTTTAAAATCAGTAACTTCAAAAGTAAACAAGGAGATTCGTTTGTTTAAATGAAATAAATAGTTCAATGGTGTTAAAATTTAAATTATCCACGAAAAAAAGATAATGTTAATTTATGAATTAAACTTGAGTATATTGAAGAAGAAGAAGAAGAAAGCAAAAAAGTAGTTGACGTTAGTAAATAAAAGTAAATTTGTAAACTGAAATACTTCTCAATAGGTTCCAATCTTGTACACATGTATGAATGAGTCTATCTATTTTGTAAGTACATGTATGTCTGTCTATGTGTATATCGAACATGAACACTGAACCAATTAGTTTCTTTCATATACTTTTTTTATTATTTGTATAACATATATCATTAAACCACATGATTTAGATTAGAAGATTACACTTTTAGTGCTTCTATTGATACCCTTTTTATTGAATTATATGTCAGCACACATATACATATTGAGTTTTACACGATTTCTGCATAGGCACACATGCATTTCTACACAAGTGAAACAGTACATATGTACACACACTCACCCACTCATTCACAGGTTGAACACATGTAAACAAGTCACATGATTATGAGATATTAATTGAATATTTCTGTACTCACCTTATTGTTTTTTTTAATAAGGGCGTTAACTGTTCATAATATTAACCGAAGTCTACCTGATTACTGCCATTATTTTTTGTCGTTATTACTGTTACTACGACTAATACTAATACTAATACTCTTATTCTATGCTCATGTCTTTACCTTATTTCAATCATTACTAATGGATTTTAATTAGATTTGAAATTTCATATTTACGTATTAAAACGCAACCAAACAAACACGCATATGCACAAGGAAAGCGGTGTCCTTTTAATTAGTTCACTGAAATTTATAAGTTCCATAACGCAAAATACGATAGTAATAAAAAGTACATTTATGGGTTGGTATTTTATGTAGCAAATTGATATACATAATGTATATTAAGTTGAGAGAAAATACTGAGCCATAGTATAATAAATTATTATCATCACATTAGAAACTATTAATATTCGATTGTTTCGCAGTGGAAAAACTGTGATTTTAACTACTGGTGTGGTGTGTGCTACTGATGTCGACAGATAGAAGTAATATGTATCACCAATCGAAAGTGAAATACCTGGAAGTAGAAGGTTGGGAAAAGAAGAGAAGAGAACAAAGACAGAGAGTGATTGATATAGAAATGAAGGAACAACAATGTCTGAGATAGTTGATAGACATTTTGCAAATGAATTATTTAATGTATGATTCGCAGATTTTACTAAGAGATTCGGTAATTTTGTACTTAAATATACTTGGTTGACTTACTGGTGATGTCGTTCTCTACGCTGAGTAGTAACCTTTATATAACCGACCCTACTTGTTATCATCTGCGTAGCTGAACAAAATTTATGACCCAAAGCTGACCACATGAGATTTATAATATTTTCATTATATCAGAGAAATTAGTTTTCTTTCAAATAACTAGTGAAATAAACTTTCATGTAATTAGATTTACGGTGTGTGTAGGGTGATCATATTATGCACTTGAGCAAATTTAATTTGGTAAAACTCAACTTTGCAATAAAACCTGTTGCTTTAACATTAAGTTATTGGTCTAAACAATATGTTAAGTGGTGAGAAGCAGTCTACATAAAACATCTAACCAAGGTTTCATGGTATTTGGTATTTGTATGTGAGGTGTACTTGTAATCCTGAAGGGAACCATGCTTCATGTGGTATTTAAAATCACATCACCTGGCTTCACACTGTAAAAAGTTTCCATTGAGCTACTTACTGACGTAGATTTCGTCCACCAGTTACCATAAGATTACGGGTGTTTTTACTGACAAGTACAAAATGGCAGGAAACATTGGTCCAAGGATTCCTGTCAACAATCTTCGACCACCAATATCTCAACATGGGGACAAGATGTTGAGTTACTTAGACTAGTGACTTCATACCGACTTGATCGATAACATTCATCAGAATCAAAGGAATAGACAAGTACGATATTGGTTATTATTCAGTTATCAATTAGTTGGTCTAACTAACGAAATTTCAAACTTATTAATGAGGAGAATCAATTTCAAAAATTTTTTTATTAAATAGGCTAATGATCCAATAATACAGTTAATAAAGCTCACAAATATAACATTTTAAAATGTATTTTCATACTCTAGAATTCGAAAGAACCTTAAATTATTATGGATAAAATTTAGAGGAGTTTTATACACAAACAAACATATTGTGTTGGCCGTTAGATTACTTAAATTGTCAGCTCTCATCGGCATGACATCTTTCATTAATAAAACTACTTATCTCATTAATGTATTTAGCTTTTGAGTGAAATCATAACCTGAGATTGTGTTATTGAATCATTAGATCAATTCCTAAAAGGGATAAAATAGATGTATGAATGAATAATGCATCTTGTAATTGTAAGACATACTTTTATACAGTATGCAAAACTTAATCAAAGAATCCATTTCAAACTTTCAGAAACCTAAAATTTGAATCTTATAGCTTGTGTGATTTCAAGCTGTGTTCTATAATCCACAGGACACGAACATTTTCAAAGTCTTCAATCTACAAAATTGATTACTGCATGACTTATATCTAACGACAACTGGCTTATTACCTCGTATAAACGTTTATTGTTATGCTACCATAAAGAACTTATGCATACATTGAATGATACTAAATTATATCTTAAATCAATCTCAGATGTAAGTTGCTTCACAGTGTGTTAACGTTAAGCTTTAGTAAATTGAGAAAAATATCTTAGTAAGCAATGATGGACAGTGGCTAGCAGTGGAATCCAGTATGCCCGTTTCGTCCTATATGGGACTCGTCAGCTGGATGCACCTGAATCTCAGGGTTGATGTTCACTCTGGGATTCAAACCCATCACCATTCTCTTCAAACGCCATCGCTTTATCCACTTAGCTACTGAGTCCTGATAGCTACTTGCTTGTGCAATAGGGTGAGTTTCAATTCATTTGGTATTATTTGGCTTGTATCTTCCCATTGAGGTTTAAGACTGCACTGATCAGTCTGTTATCGGCATATCCATCATTGCTTACAAAAAGCTTGTGAATTAAGGCAATATCGAGGCATACACGCAGTATGCACATATGCCGATAAGATACTGATCAATCGCAGTCTTAAACCTCAATGGGAAGATACAAGCCAAATAATACCAAGTGAATTAAAATATCTTAGTGTCATCAAAAACTTCTTCTTTGAATGAAGATATATTTATGTGTAGTATTGAATACGTTCAAAGATATACCACATAATTTCCAAGTAATTCAAGTAAACCTTTTAAAATCTTTAAAACAGTTTTATATACATTTAGAACTGATGAATTTATTCAGATTAATTTTTTAAGAATCAATACCTTTCAATTTATCTCTAGTTTTAACTAGATTTTATATTATGAGTGATACCCTGTCATTTTTATTTCAAAGATATGATCTTTTCAAATATATGAAGAATCTTGCACTATATTAACAAAAAATAGTCTTCTAATTTGTTCATTGAAGTGTTTTTGTTTCATCATGAAGAATATGTACATATAGTAGATGGATTGACATTTTACAAAACAAGATAAAGTACATAAATCAAGGTGAGAGAATATACTATTCTATGGTATGATAAATTTCTAACATTTAAACAAACAATATCGATAATCTACTGAACTGTATGTTCTTAGTTTATAGAACTATTTTTTAATGAGACTTAATGATAGGAATTATATTCAAATCTATAGAGCTCCAGTGATCGATCATTTTTGTCAAAATGAACTATAATTTATATAATTTTACTTAGGAAGACTTCAAATTAAGGGTTGCCAATATAGTTTTGTCTCTGGAAAAATCATAAAATGTCTGTTACTTCTTTTAATCAGGTGATATTACATTTACAGAATATTATTTTATTCAATATATGTATATATATTATCAGAAGGGATTTGGTGAATATTATGAAAATTTTAATGGTTGAGATCACGAATCATTTGAAGCTAGACCACTATGGAAAACCTGAAAGCACTGGACGGCCGTCGCGTCCTATTGTGTGACTTCTCTTTTCTTCCCTCCTCAAGAGAAGTCTCAAAATAGAACCCAATGGCCGTCCATGCTTCTAGGTTTTCCATGGCGGTCTATTTATTTATTATTTTATTTATTTATTTGAACACATAAATATTGGTACAAGAGTCCGCCACACAAAACAATGAGAATTTTAAGAGAAGGAAAAAGAACGAAGGTAAGGAGCGTAAAAAAGAAAAGAGAACAATAACGAAGAGATTGATGTAAGGTGGTGTAATAATAATGGCAAAAATGGGGGAACGGAAAGGTAAAATCAGAAGAAATCTTTCAGTTAAGCAAGATACAACCACTCTTTACGAAGAAAATAAAAGAGGGTTACAGCAGGATCGCCACTGGCTTCTATTCTGAGCCATATCTGATAACGTCTCTAGCCACTGTGTAGCACTATCTCTCGGTTTAACCGGACAGTGACTCGAGAACGTTTAGATAGAGTCGGATTTCCACCATAGACGAGATGCATAAGTCGAAAAAATAAGTATAGACAGCGTAGGAATAAAAGAGGGCGAATAATCACGTAGTGAATAATAATAATAATAAATAATAACAATAATAGTAATAATAATAATAATAATTTGAATCATTTGATTGTTAGTCAAAGCAAGAAAAGTAGTTTCCATAAATGTACACACTTCATCATTTGTGTGTGGTCTGTTATACTGCCCAGGTGCCCAGACCGAAGCAGGTAGTTATCTTAGGGGGCCACATCCCGAGCCTTTGACCTAAAGGTCTAACTCAGAAGGCAGTGGAGCATCGTAAGGAGATGCAGTCCCATGGTAGCCAGTGACCGAAAATTGGTTCATACGCCATTTGCTCCCGCAGGATAATGGAGCCCATGTGGACCATTGGTTTGGGATCCGGTTAAAGCGCCGGACATTCGCTTTTCGTCCTCTTATTTTCGTAAACAACACCCCCGCCACGAGAAGGTAGTGAGTAGGACTTCCCTGGCAAAGGCTATATACGCGTGGCCGTGTGAGAGTATTTCGAGAGGGAGGGCGAACCCATCCCGCTCTCGGCCATACCAGGGCATTTGAGGGCTTCAACTGACTCATGGTCTCAACTATTAATATTTGTATATATATGTTCCAGGATTTCATAAAGGATATGTGTTCGTTTTATTTTATCATTTTAGCGAATTTTCTGTAAACCTTACCAGCACTTAATCCAAATATACGATAAATCCTATGCCTTTATTTGTTGTAACTGTTGGATTAATTGAAGTAGTTATCTGAAATCCATGAATCTGAATTTCGTTTCCCATGAGACTTATCAGAATAGTGTATCTATTCAATTACAAGAACTAGAACTCGTAACAAGATTCAAACTTACTTCATTCAGTGTTACAATTAAAAATATCATCACTGAATTATTTTAGTCACTGATTATTGACTGAGGTGAACCTTCTGGTTCACTAAAGTTCCTGTTACTTATGTAGCTACTATTTTACATGAAGGAATTCTATTCTGAAGATTTAAAAACCTAAAAATCGACAGTTGAATTAATTACTCCTTTACAAGTTAAAGGTGTAGATAAGAATTTCAACTTCAATTAATAGATTCTTTTGTTTTAATTTAGAGATAGAAAAACAGTTTCGGTACGTATTATCTGTCATTTTTAAGCATCAAGATATTTGTGCTTTTAGCCGATATCTTTTCGAAATAACTTTGACTGTTGTTATAATCTCAACATGTTCATACTTTTGCTTAAAAATTATAAAATATTTTGGCATAGAAACTAACTGAAAATTTCGAAAGTGAAAAGACTATTGTTTTGTGATTATTTTGAAATTAACCTTCATCAATAATTAAATTGTATTGTGGAATCTGACTATCCAACTATCGTACTAGAAGTGAGCGTACAACTTCGTAATTCTAAATGCTTTAAATGTGGTGATATTGGATATATTCAGTCAGTTTTTAATACTAATGTTCATCTTACTGTAACTAATATTAAGTCTTGTAATTCTGATTCTATTAAGCTGAGTATTTATAATGATCATTTATCTTTATCAACGATTTCAAAAGACAGTGTAGAGTCATATAGCAATTCAGAGCTAACTGAAACTCAGAATCCTTGCGAGACAACAGTTTCTAATCAATCAATTTGTCAGATTTCTCATGTTATTGTACCAGATATGGTTTTTCCTAATGATTCACATATTTCTAATGAAATTCCTTACAAATCTGAGGAAAATATATTGAATGAACCTAGTCATGATCGAAAACCTGATACAGTTTTGATAGATGTTGATTTTTCTAATGATCCTTTACTCTGCAATGACATTCTTAATAAATTTGAGCAAACTATTTCAAAAGAATCAAATCTTGATGTTCTATCAAATATTATTTGTCCTCATAACGCATTTGTTTCTTGTGGGAAACTTGTTCAATGCGAAGCACAATTCAGATGATTTCATATCAACTGCTGTTTATCCTTATCACGAAGTCACTTCCAATGTATACTCTAATCAATGTGAAAAATATGTTTTAAATGAAGCCACATCATTCATAACTTGAGGATATGAAGATCCAACATTATTTCGTGGGGGAGGATAGTGTTGGAAAATCTATGGTGGGAATTCTAGATATCAATTACTTAAGTACACATCCGACAAGTTGATCAAATACAATTCCAGGAACCAGGTGAGTCTGTTCCGATTTCAGTTGTTAATTCTAATGCTAATGAGTATATTCTGGATATTACAGAGTCTTTATCCAATACACTGTCGGATAGACATAGGATTAACTTAAGAAGAAGACGTATAGTCGATTACAGACAATTGGACTCCAAGTTAGGCTGTGGCGGATGTGGTGTTTGAATGAATTAATGATTCCTTTGTATTTGTTGAATGTTTGGTTTCGAATTCTAAATACAGTACATGCGCTCGTGCTTATCTAGTACTTCTTGATCTAATTGCTTTATTTCTGGGATCCTTAGTTCATACTATAATTCAAATACTCCTAATTATCATAGTTTCATCATTTTTACTTGTTTCTCAACTGATGTGATTTTACAACGAGATTCATCTTCAAAGTAATGAAACATTTGAGAGTTTAGGTAGGCTTGTTTATATGGATAGAGAATCAAGAGTTGGAAGTTGAAATCTATTGGTATAATAACAACAGGAAGTAGTGTAGTTCCTTTGTTAGGGCAATTAATTATGAACTATACATCTAATAAATTCCTAAAAGTTTGATCCATATGATCAAACCATAGCAATTGAATGATATCACTATTTCGATAAAACCTGAAACTACACTATTTTAGAGAAGTGGGTGACTAACATTCAAGAGTCCAAAATGAATAGATGTCAAGTACTCGTTGGCTTTCAACATTCCCTTAGATAACATCAATTCATGATGAAAACGGTCTTGAAACTGACCATATATGTACGAACAAGTAGCCTGAATAAAATGTATTTTTGTTATATTTCGATTTTGAATACCAGTTGAGGTTATGAAGCTGATTTTGTTCTATTTATGGCTTATTTGTTAAATGTACCTCCATTTTAGTGTTGATTTTCATACTGAAACTTGGGCCCAATACCCATCACTTCAAGCAAAGCGCTATCAGCTAATCTATAATATACAAATAGCGACTAACATGTTCATCGGTGGTACATTTTTTACGCTTCTAGCCACAAGCAAAATACATAGCAATGCCAAAGTATCCCTACAGAACGCATACATCTCACTTATGAAAAGTCATACGTATTGCTCAATATTAATAACAGGTGAATACGATTTGTTGTTTAAAACTTGACTTAGTTGGTGTATACAGTAGTGCACAGTGTAATCTACGTATAAAGTCCAGTGTTAATTTATAATTATATACTTACAAGAGTATGAATTAAATAAAATAAACTTGAACATAACATAAAATTGAATAAATTTATTTACATGAGAAGTCTTTCAAATGCTAAACATCTTGGTTAATGACTCTCTGACTGGAATATCTACTGATGTAAGGTAGAGATTTAAACAAGCATAACTTATCTTTAAGTAGTTGAGTTCCGATAATCTCTAACATGGTTATTCCTCAGTTGCTTCTAGCTATTCATAATCAAGAATATTATCCCGTGCGTTAAAATGTAATGTGACTTAATCTAATGTTATTAAAAACCGCCCGTAAAGCGAACTGGGACGTTTGTAACGATTGAGACAAAAGTGTGGAACGTGTTTAGAAGAATCACACCAAACTCAACTTTTGAATACACTGTCTTTGTAATAGCACTTTAAAGTCAACATTTGTTGATGATACTTAAGATCAGGCCTAATTAGTGGATCTTAAGAGTTTGTACTTGTGAATATTAGGCTACTGTGTCACTTGGTGCACCAACCTGTTCAAATAAATTACAAGTGTATTCAGTGTGTCTTGAATTGCAATAATAACTAAGTATCGAAATTTGACTAGTCATTACATTCCGATTGAAACTATTGAGATTTTGCACCCATGAATTCGATTTTCACTGAAGTAATATGATTTATTCTTGGTGAGTTTAACGATCACTTTCATAAAAATGTACACCGTTCAAGAGTTGAACAGAAATCTGCTTCCTGGAATAATTAACTTTGTGGAAGAAATAAATCATCACTATTTAAAGTGAAGAACAGTCCTAGAAAGCGTTTCATCAATCGATGTTCAACATTAAAACGCTTTGTATAAGGTTTATTGGAAGGGATTAACTTTTGCTCACACTAGTACCATAGCATTGGTTTCAATGGATTTTAATCAACACTGAAAATCATTTTAACATAGATTTATGATAAGTAGAATGTTGCTCACAATCATTCCATACCAGGACGAAACGACCGTCTAGTGCTTCCAGGTTTTCGATAATGATCTAACATTGATCAATTCATGATCTCAATCAAAACCTCAACAATCTCCACAACTCTATACTGATAATTACCATGTATTCGCTTAGGACTAGTTTCGTGAGGTAATCCTCGGAGTTTCAGTGAAAAGTCGTGACCAGTGAAGTTAATCCGTGTCAGGCGTGATGCAATTACCCACTAAAGACAATATAAGATAACCATGTAACTTCGTAGATTGGTTGAATTTAGACATTAACATGTTTAGATTCCGGATCAGTGGTTGCACGAGTCTTACATACGGGATCATGGATGCTTACTGTTGAATAGTCTCATACTGGAACTTCCAAGTTTTCAATGATGATCTAACATTGACCAATTCATGATCTCAATCACATACAAAAAAAATCACATAAAACACTATAATATCAACAACAACAAAATATCATTGACCGAATTTTTGACCATACGGCTTAATCTAGTTAACAACTAAACACATGAATCTTTCATAAGTCAATAAATCTCAAATTCAATAGAGTTTTTTATCAATAATCAATTGAAAAATCGATCATTATATCACTCTCAATAAATTCCTTTTCAAATACTTTCTAAGTTTTTATGATTTATACTTACTCAAATGTAACAATTTGTATATATATACATATATGAGTACAAATAATTATTGAGCAGTTTTGTGTATAACCTCATCTTGAATTTTATTTTTTTAATTTTTTTGTCAACAAATCAATATTAGAAAATACATATATAACAACAAATATGATCTTCTTACATTGTTTCACATATTATCTTTCTTGTTATTATTATTGACATGATTGGGAAAGTAAAAGCAGTATTCTTCTAACTCGAGAACATATAGAACTCAAATCAACTATTGTTATGTCCCGATAAGCATAATGAATATTAACTTTTGGGATCCATTTATAGATCATTACTATGCGTATATTTTTATTGTATAATTTTTAAGTAACTAAACTATACATATCTGTGTCCCTCTTATTATGAGCTTTATTTTGATCTATGAACTATTATTATACGATTTACCATTCTTGAATTATGCCCTGTCTATTAATCACAACCTCCCACACTCACAACCACATTTGGCTAAATCTTGTATAAATGTTATTTTCCATTTTATGGTATGATGTGCTCTGTCTGATTGGTATATAAACCCAGTATGCTTGAAACAAATCATTCATATTGTAGAGGCTGAGACTTGTGTTCTGAATTTAAATGGCTGGTTTAGGCAGTAAGCAGGACCGATAAGTACTCTAGACTGCTCGTACGAGTTTTACGCGTCATTGGTTCGATCGATAATTCACTGTTCTCTAATTGGTGGTGTCATACGGTATATGTTAACAGGACACTGAGGCCATAAGTTATAACAACTATTCATCAGTATCAAATTTAGAATCTTCAATACAAATATCAAGACAGCTCCATTGTACGGGGATGAAACTTGCAGAGCTACTGCAACCAAGTATTTATAAACAATTGCCAATGCAAGATAGCCCAATTTATTGTGGGAGAGAACAAACCAGCTTCCAGTTGTAGAGGAAATTAGGAAATGACGTTGGAGGTGCATAGGTTGTGTATTGCGGAAATCATCAGACTGCATCACGAGGCAAGAGCTAAATTGAAATCCTGATAAGAAAAGGGAAAGAGTTAGATCAAGGAACATATTGCGTCGAGAATTGGAGGCGGACGTCATAAGAATAGCAGTCGGAAACAAATGGAAAGGATTGTCTAGAACAGAGTTATATAGAAAATGCTGGTAGGCGGCCTATGCACCTCCATGAGGGGTTAAGGTTTGTAATTAGCCATCGCTCTACTGATATCCCATCTCAGTAGTATTTAGGACAGACTTGACTTTTAACTAAGATAAAATTTAATGAATCCATTTATTCTGTGTATTCTTATCAACTGCTTAAAACCTATAAACACTAGTAATAACTATATACAACCGAGGTACACGCTTTTTATCATACTAATGGAGAATAATGGAACAATTAACAGTTTTAAAAGAATTATTGCTGTTTGTCCCACAAAGATTGTTCATCCGTTTGATCGTCTTTAGATACTACTTGTTACGAATCGATAAAAAACCTTAGCAGCGCTAGGATCTCACGACAAACGTTTCTATCTGTTGTAAAAGTTTATCGAAATTGCTCACCTATGAAATCATCAAACATCAAACAACGAACTTTTTAGCTAACCATCAAACTGATTGTCTTGGACCCAATGATATACATTACCAGCTCGAACATGGTATAGTGCAATGATCACTCTATACTGCTGATGACGAATATTTAACTCTTGACATATTTAGATTTTATCGGTGATAACTACTTATTGAGGCTTTAGGAACTTAACAAAAAATTAAATCACTTTGGCGATATGCAATGGAGATTATTTTAATTTTTGAGTAGTATGTGTCACAGATTGGCCTATATTAAAGTACAATTTTAAAAACCAAAGATAATTAGAGAGATTAGACTAACATCCAATATGTATCTTGAATACAATTAATTATTTAAGGCTATCTTAATTAAATACATTTCGTATAAAAGAATAAATATTCATTAAAGGGTGTTTAAGGTCATATTGTTTACTCACAATATCTTGGCTTATAAAGTACTGTTCTTCAAGAATTTTCTATACAATTTTTATAAATAAAGAAAAATACATTATCGTGCATTGAAATAAATCGATTCTATTATGTATATCACTTTCAAATTTCATTTATTTACAAACTGGTTGTTACTAAGTAGTAATTAAAGTAATAGAGATCAATTGAGTATACTCATTGTATTGTTTTTTCCAAAGTTCTATAAAATATCTCATTTAAGTATTGAATTGATTGATTTAGATTAAGTTAGTGAAAACATCTATCAGCAATTGGATAGAACTAGAAAGGAAGGCCAAGGGTAGAGTGGGTTGAAGAATGCCGGTGGACGGTCTGTACTCCATTGAGGGGTAACAGGCGTAAGTAAGTAAGTAAGTAAACACATAAGATGAACTGGTTAAATTTTGTACTAAATGAAACTTTGATGTATTTGCTAAAGATTCAGATATGAGTACAATATATCAGAACTTTTATCTAAATTTGATCAAATAGTTTCGCAGTATTTGAACGCCTAGTTGATATGAGACATGATAGAAGAAGAATATATTTGTAAAAACTTAGCGAATATAAGTACAGTCTGAAAATTATTCAATGCGTGTTCTTCTTATTATTGATTGAATAAGATTTGGTTAATTGGCTACAGTAATATGTGATGATGAAGATAGCAACATTTTGAATTGAGATCAAATTCTATGTAAGAACTCTATCAAAGTATAAATCAATAAATTGATTTTATCAGCAACTGTCTTCAATGTTTAATTAAAAGGTTAGAGAATTTTCTACCGTAATTACTAAACGTAGTTATGAATCGGAATTCTAGAAAAAATTCTTATTTTTTCTATCCAACTTAATTAAATAGCAAGAAACAGTTATCTTATAAATTTTTGGAGTGAAGATAAACTTACTATTTTTAGAAATTAGCTGTATTGTTGCGGAATTTCTCGAAAAAACTCCATAAAAAGACTCTGAAAACGCTGAGAAGCATCTTGTCTAATCAGCATTCAACAGAAGTTATGCCAGAAATATCTAGGAAGTGAAAAGTCACATATCACGTTTCTGATCAAATGATTATCTATATTGCTACTATGTTTACTAGCGTCTCAGAATTATCCGGAAGCACAAAGTCATCTAAAATGTTATAAATATCCTAGATTTTCTGTACATAAACGAACCTTGATGTATAGTGTTTCATCCACATTTCTCGCCTTTTCTCTCGTGTTCAAGTTGCTGTGAAGATTTAACCTGGAAGGTACTAGAAAAGTTTAAGAAACTGAATTTAGCGTTCATTTAGAAGATTTATTAGGTATCATTCGAAATGATATGATGACAATTCACTATTGTTTTAACATGGAGAGAATATTGATCATTACATTCAATATTAATAAATTGTCAATATACATTTACAAATCTTACTTCTAGGTGAAACATATAAAATCCTGTCATACCAATTTTGACGTCTGCTTAAATATTTAGGCTCTAGTTTGACAACAATTGAAAAAAACAACGAACGCGTAGTGAATTACTAAGGCCGATATCTGCTGACCAAGTTATTATTTATTTATTTATTTATTTATTTTAACACATAGATATTGGTACAAGGAAGCACCAAACAGATATGCGCCACATAAATCATTCGATTTGTGTGAGGGCTGTGATACTGCCCGGGTGCCCAAACAGAAGCAGGTGGTTATCTTAGGGGACCACATCCCGAGCCTTTGACCTTAAGGTCTGACCCACAAGGCAGTGGAGCGTCGTGAGGAGATGCAGTCCCATGGTATCCAGTGACCAACGATTGGTTCATGCGCCATTTGTTCCTTCAGTATACTGGAGCCCATGTGCACCATTGGTTTGGAATCCGGTTAAAGCGCCGGACATTCGCTTTTCGTCCTCTCATTTTCGTAAACAACACACCCGCCTCGAGAAGGCAGTGAGTAGGACTTCCCTGGCAAAGGCTATATACGCGTGGCCGTATGAGAGTATTTCGAGAGGGAGGGCGTGCCCACCCCACTCTCGGCCGTACCAGGGCATTTGGGGGTGGTGACCAAGCCACATATACTATTCTAAATTAAACTCTAACGTAGCTTCTGTACTTTTATTCACTGTTATAATTCTCTTCTCAAGTTGTTATATAGTCGGTAACTCATTTTAAAGACAATAGGTATAATTTAAGTACTATCAATTCGGTATTGTTTTCATTTATTAACTTAATCAGATTTTACCAGCAGTCGACGATTTAACCTCTAAATAACTTCTGACTACTAATAAGTAGTATAGTGCAGAAAAAATATTTTGGAGTGAATTAGGTTTTGAAACGAACTGATGAAAAGAGGAAACAATTTCAACAGTTATTTAATGGGAGATATTTTATGCTGTATGGTTTCTTGTATTTCTTTTTATAAGCATGTAGTAACAACTAACTCCGCCTGGAGTCAATCCGGGGGCTACTGCCGGTCCCAAGCCCTCGTAAACTCTGCCCTGGGAGTCAGAAGGTCTTCATTTAGAAGAACTATGACGCCTCATGATGACAGCCGAATTCCTTCGGAAGTCACGAGGCCGATGCCCCTTCTGGCAACCAGAGCAACCATTTATTTAGG
Source organism: Schistosoma mattheei (assembly GCA_944470405.2). Lineage (NCBI taxonomy): Eukaryota > Metazoa > Platyhelminthes > Trematoda > Strigeidida > Schistosomatidae > Schistosoma > Schistosoma mattheei. Next base: position 37,179,401 of record OX103944.1, read on the forward strand.
TACATGGAATGTTCGTACAATGTGGGAGACCGCGAGAGTCTTCGAAATTGCTGCTTGGGATCAGTGAAACACATTGGACGCAAGTTGGACAACAACGATTAGCTTCAGGGGAGCTTCTGTTGTTCTCCGGCCATGAAGAAGATGCCCCACATACACAAGGAGTTGCATTGATGCTGTCCAAACAGGCACAAAATGAACTTATAGGATGGGGATCTCATGGACCAAGGACGATCAAAGCCTCCTTCAAAACAAAGAAAGAGGGCATTTCAATGAACATCATCCAATGCTATGCGTCTGCCAACGATTACAATGAAGACGCTAAAGATCAATTCTACAATAGACTGCAGTCAATCGTCGAGAAGTGCCCAACAAAGGACCTGACTTCGGACGTTTCTTATTTATTAAGTCCGAATTAATATTGTATAATAGTTATTTCGATATTAATAATTCCTTTTTACTAGCGATCCTAAATCCAAATGCTCTAATTTCAAAATAAGTATTTGCCTTAGGCTTGGTTATTTTTCTATCATTTTATTAAACATGCTACAGTGGAATATGCTGACAAATCACTGCGAAGAGTTTTCTTCGTTTACAAACTTCTATTTGTGCAACTTGCAAGTAGCTTAAAATTGATGAATAAATAATGAAGATTCATCACCATCGGTACAAATAAATATTTTACCCCTAATTAATATGGTTACTTGTAAGTTTCATATATTTTAAATTCACAAAGATATAACTAAATTCTATTTATTAAAATATATGTCGGTAGTGGAGCATATATCAGTGGGAATTAACAATGATTATGCAGTATAGCGATGTAATTGAAGTCAGGAATCTATAGTAATGGATCCCGTCTTATACGTCTGAAGGCCCTATGTCATATTAGAGGTGAGGTTGTGAATAATTATTATTTTGAAGTTTGATACTAGATGAAAAAGTTTTGGTTTTCAGTGGCTAGTTCTGATTAATCAGTATTTTGTGTCTAATCATATCGTTTAGTAACTACAATGATATTTAAATGATCATTTAAATAAAGACAAAAATTGATGGTTTTCAAATTTCATAGATAGACTGTCTTCATGTTATCTGGGAAACATTTAACTCCGTGTATTTAAAAGATGGTTTTAAGTTGAGCGTTTCTGTTCAGATCTGTTTAACAATACGTTTTAGGTATTGCTTATCAAACGGGATTATATTAACCCGACCGTCGTTGCTACCTTTACGTGGTGGTCGGGCATGTCTATCGTGATGAAGTGACCGAGATATACTGGCTGGAACAACCGTTCCTCAAGGTCCTACCATGCCAGACATGTCGGTTGGGGAACGGTAAGATTAAAAGCAACAAACCCAAGGTCCGAAGGCGAAGTCGTACTGCTGACTATACAGAGGTGTAACGGCATTAAGGTGTTTCCTTCAGACAACCAGCATAACAGCGATGCTGCTTCCCCACAAGGAGGGGTGGGGTTAGTAAAGGTTGACCGTAAAAATGCACACCTCACCTTATCCCACGGATATCCGTCTCCGGCGGTAAGGTCTCAACAAGTACGGAGCTAACACAAAAATTACCCATAAAAAGGTCGTGTGTGACCGACCGCAAGCAGTTGTCCCTTGGGCACTGCGGTCACGCTCTCGGGTCATTAAGACCACCTCTAATCCAATTTCCTTTTCAGGTACCTCCAGAACAACCTTTCCATGGTGTGGGCAACCGGGAAGTGATTACCGCCCTCATACCTTTAACAGCACTCAAGACCATCATATTCATAATCAATCTCTTTCTTCGGTCCCCATTATTCCTTGTAGTGGCTGTGCTTCGATAACTAATCACCCTCGAACCGTTATCGTATAATCTTCAACGATATTTGAAATCAGAAGGCAAAATGAAGCGGCTACTACAGTTTATTTAGCAGATAATTCGGACCAGACAGCAGAGACAAAATGGATGAGCAAGCGAACTACGATTGTAGCAGTAGCAAGTAGTTGTGGTAGTAGTAGTAGTGAATGGGTGCAAATGTACACATATATATATGTATAGGAAAATGGATGAGTCAGCGAATAGATTAAGCAGTTAATAATGAAGCTAGCAGAATGAATACATCCGTAGGCGCTAAACAATGTTCAAGCATATGTATTTCATACAAGCACAATAATAATGACAGTACAACAAGTTGTTATAGCATGGATGACTTTGTCCATTAAATAGGTCAACAAAAGACCTTGACTGAACTAAACTCAATTGCACGTGAGTCGCTATATCCTCCTATGTCGACTTTCAACACTAAACTTCCTCTTTAGGCTCCCTCCTCAAGTATCACCATGGCCAACGATTCTAGTGCGCAAAACACTGTCCCAGGTCTACTGAAACCTCGCTCCAAACTACACATTAGAGGTTTCAACGTACGCACTTTAGATCTGTTTAACAATATGTTCTAGGTATTGCTTATCAAACGGGATTATATTAACTTCATTCGGTATAATATACTATGTTCAGTATGGTGATGGATACGTATTTTCATTAAAATTATAAGTTTAACTGTTTAATATTTTTTTGATCAAAATTCTGTAATTATTGGTCTTCAAATATTTGATAGAATAGACAGTAATTTTTGTTGTGAACTGTGTGATAACAGTTTTATTTCTAACTAAATCACTATAGTGTAAAGGATTAATAATCATTTTGCAAACTTGTGAAGAATAAGAAGTAAGAAACAGAAAATTCAAAATTGATGTGGACATTTAAAAACACTTCAAGGTAATTGATTGATAATGTTATGCATCCAGTAAAGATATAACGAGATCATTGACGGACGTACAAAAACAACTTAGTAATTGAACTATGAGGAAAGCACCCAACTGTTTCACAAGACAAGCCCTCACATGGGATCTCCAAGCACAAAGGAGAAGAGTAAGACCAAAGAACACATTACGTCGAGAAATGGAGGCAGACATGAGAAAAATGAACAAAAATTGGATAGAACTGGAAGGGAAGGCCAGGACAGAGTGGGTTGGGGAATTTTTGTCGTCAGACTATACTCCATTGGGAGTAACAGGCGTAAGTAAGTAAGTAACTAATTAAACTATACTATATGCTATCCTTCATATCAGTACATTTATGCAACACCCCTGGACATAAATTTGAACAAAACAATGCAGTAATTATTATTAAGTTCAGGTAATAGTTAATCAATCATATAATTAAACATTAAAGGTAATAAAAAGATATCAGAAACCTGTGAAGATAATTACAGAATCGATTGGACAAGTACTTTTGGAGTATTTTTAAAATGACTTATTTTACCCTAAAGTATCTGTTATTAATGTTATTCGAAACATAATGAATTTTACATCATTTTCTTGGTTTATTTCATTCATTAGGGATAAACAACTACTAAATAACAAATTTAACATTTTGGTACATACAACATAGATTTACATATAAGTGCATTATAATGAAAAATGGGATATAAAATGTCAAAGTTATCATGTATTCACGTTTCATAGTCTAAATAAGTATTTTGATCCAAGAAAAGTCAGTGTCACAAATACGATTTTCAATAAAAAGGCATAGATGAAATATTTAATGATATTATTCTAATCTAACACAAGAGGTAAGTGTAATTGATATAGCACTATATATATATATATATATATATATATATATATATATAATATATATATATATATATTCCTCAACTACCTGAAATGGCGAAGAATCTTCAAAACCAGTCTCACTTGAATCACTGAATCATTATCATTTACAGAAGTATACAAGTGTTATCAAACGTTTAGTACTATAGTCGTGTGTTAGTGACAAGAGAATCGCTTGATTAAAATGTTTGCGAAAGCACTTTACTTTACGATCTCAGTTAAGGTGACATTTTGGTCGCTTTACATCACATTGTTAACAAGTGATATAGACTAGGGGCTGATTGTTAACCCAGACGTGCACTACCACTGTTTGCATATCATTATGTTGTCTGACTTTTAAAATTCCACTTATTTTTCGTTATATCATTATTTACTAGATAGTGTCTACATCCATTTGTTTATCTGTTGGTATAAAACATCAGTCGATTGTATCATGAATTTGTAGGTGTCATTACCAAGGTTTGATTTGATAATTTCGAATAAATTGAGGATTGGGTTGATTGTTATAAATAAAAATAATATATTTGTATCATGAATTGTATCGCAGGTAGACGGTTTAGGTGGAGTTTTGTCCTGTGAATCAGATGATTTGGTCGTGGAGTTTTCATTGTCCTTCTGGACAACATTATCAGCACAAACTTCAGGTAGAAGTGTTCAAATTTTTCTACCAATGACTCACAGCTTGTCCTTTTGGCCTGAATTTTGACTGGTTATTGTCGACCTTTAACCTGTCATTTTCTACCTCTTTATTTTGATTTTGTCTCTCTTTAACTTGATTCTTAGTCCTATATTTGTCTATGATTTTTTTACTTAGTCGATAAATTGGATTGATTCTGATGTGTTCATTGCTGATTGCCTCAGTGCCAATTTTCTAAAGATTTTTCGGTGATTTTAGTATTCTCCATATCCGAAACCTTAACATTTTTCAAGTCGAACGTGTACCCACAGTTTCAACATGCATTCACATAAGCGATGATATGTCATGGTGTTCGACCTCTAATTGATGTTCATACAGGCAAACATAAAGAAGGCGTCTAATCTGTCCGATGTAGTGTTTTTCGCTACTGGAACAGTTTATTTTGTAAATGGTTTTGAGTTTCTTTTCTTTTGTCATTTCATCCTACGGTTTGTATAGGATTGATTGAAGTGATTTTTCTGATTTGTACGCTCTATCTATTCCAAACGGCTTCAATAATCTCTATGTAATTTCTGATTTGTCTTTTATATGTGGCAGGATGATCTGTTTGTTGGTTTTTATACTTGAATTACTTTTGCTGGTGTGTTGAGTTAATATTTCTTGATGAATTTGTGTGGGTAGCCGTTCTTTTGAAGCACAGTCATTAGATATTTTTCTTCATTTTTCGCGAGCTGCAAGTGTGCTGTAGTGTGCTCTCGCTCTCTGTACGCAGTTGATTTTGTGAGTTCTTTGGTCGTTGCTACCGTAACTGAGAATTTGAACTGTGTGGGTCGGTTTCTGATATACTCGAGTCTTTAGAGTTCCTGTGCCGGTTCTGGTGATTAATACATCCAAGAATGATAGTTCGTTGTTTGATTCATTTTCGATTTTTGAGCTTTGACTTGAAGCTTCGTATGTGTGTGTCATTGACGAGTAGCAGACATAGAGTTTCCTTTGTTGAGGTTAGTTCAGTTGAGCTGAATAAGGCTGTTACATTGATGATCATCATCAGTTCGTCGTTGTTGATTTGATTCTCCTTACACTTATCCAAGAATTTTATGGAAAATTCGAAGGAGTGATTGAATGAATCCACTAAATCTTTCAATGTTCTTCAAATTTCTCCCGAAATATATTTTATGTTGAGGTTTCAGGAAATATACGATTGAATGTATTAGGATGTTTGTTTGTGTATTTTCGGTCAACTGTAGAGTCTAGAGATTTCACTCTCTATTATTCTTGCTTTGATGTTTGTCCCACTTTAATAAAATTGTTTGAGATACAGACATCCGATCAATGATAAGTCACCATTGAAACCTGGAGGTACTGAACAACTATTTCGTCCTAGTATGATTTAAAGGTTAAGTGTTAGATTGCGATACCGTAGGTCCTGTGTTCGAATCTAGAGGGCAGTAGCATGGAGGAGTACTGTTGAAGAATACTATATTACAACGGAACAACCGTTCAGTGTTTCCAGGTTTTCTATGGTGGTCTACCATTGATCAGTTCAAGATCTTAATTAAACTCAACCATCTTCACAACTTTATACTGATAATTCACATTTTATTGAACTAATTCCCAATTATAAGTGTTGTAAACTTTCTCAAAATGTTTTTCTTCAAAGGAATTTGTTATCGATGAATTTGAAAATATATTTCATACATTAGTCTGAAAGTAACTTACTATTGAAGCATAAAATGATTATGATATTATTTTCTGCTGACTAGTAAGCATTTGGTAAGTAAAAAAAATTGATGTTAATAATATTTTCACTTTGATCATTCAATTGTATTTCATGCATGAATATCACTTTTGAAAATTCCCATTTGAACGGATACATGAAGTGTATACATGTATATAGAGATATGAAGATATGTATTAATTTACTTTAATTTTTGACATTAGTTGTCGGTCGAAAAATGGGAACACTGAATGGAATACAATGAATCTAATTTCTTTGCTGCGGAGGAAGAAATTAGGAAGAAGCACTGGAAGTGGATAGAACACACATTGAGGAAAGCACTCAACTGCGTCACAAGACAAGCCCTCACATAGAATCCTGAAGGCCAAAGAACACATTACGCCGAGAAATGGAGATAGACATGAGAAAAATGAACAAGAATTGGATGGAATTAGAAAAGAAGGCCCAGGACAGAGTGGGTTGGAGAATGCTGGTCGGCGGCTATGCTCCATCTATTGTGTTCTTTCTTTTGATATTTTTCTACAACTGAAAATAAGATTCAGCTTACTTCTTACTTAAATTTTGCCATTAATTAGTAAATAAAACTTCACAAGTTACAGAATAAGATCGTATTACATTGTTTGTATGGAAATAACAATTATCTGCTTTCGTTTTTAGATATAATCTTGAGTTGCAGGATTGATGGAATTATGAAACGATTAGTTAATAGGGAGCCCATTAAGTTCATTGGTCAGTATCAAAATCTCATAGATCTTGTTTATTGTAATACAAGTGAAGGTTGGTATGTTAACTTTTTAACAGAATTTAACGGATTGGTAATACCGATATCATTGAAGAGAATATAAAACTGATAACTGAAACATGAATATTGAATGGATATTCATTAAAATTTACAAACTGATGCAAAAGTTATTAAACAATAAAACTCATTATTAATTCTATTTTAAAGTGAAGATATTCATGTAACATTACCGTATAGAAAAGAATCAGACAATATAACATTGAGTCACATCTCATTACATTTGTCATTTCGTATGTGTGTGGATACATATAACTACGAAAGTGTATTTTACCAATTAACTCACATGTGATGGAGATTGTGCTTATACGGTTTTGTAATCAGTTGTTTTCGAATGTCCCAATAAAAGCGGGGAGCAGAAAACCATGCTGAACATAAACAGATCCCAAAGCTGATCCTAAAATAACTCTGAACGTTTTGTAGCGGAATTTTTCAAATCACATGCTCAGGTTTCTGGAAACCTTACTCTATGTAAAACTCAAAGTTTTATTATGTAAATAAAATAACTTGACCACCTTGAATGCATTTTATAGCCTAGAGTGATGGGATAAACTTATTATTTACATATTACAATATTTTTGTCAGTATGAGGTTCCGTAGAGATCGTAGAATTCTCATAGTTTGCATTTGTGCATTGAGCTTAAGTCACCACTGAAAACAAAAAAGTATTGGACATCCATCCTTTATTTCTAATGATCACATTGCATTCGTTCACATTTTACTCAATTAACCATCATTAGTTCTGTGTAAAAATGTCTTGACAGTTATATGTGTGACTTGATTTCTCGAAATGTATACCACTAATGCACCGCATTTTTCCAGATCAACTCCATATTCTCATTATACAAACGAAACCTATGTAAAAGATTCATTATTTTTCTTTGCTCCAACAAAGGATCAATGAACAACATTATCGAATTTCTGTGAAGTGGACATTTCCTTTCAAAATTTTAGTCAAAAATGGATAGAGTGAAGAAATATTCTTTTTCAATCAGTTTTATATGATGGCCCCATGTATATGATTTAAATGATAATAGAGTAATCCTTCGCAAGTTTATATGCTTCTGCAGATGTCTTAAACTGACTTCTGACTATGTGTTGATAGATTGAATTAGTGTTAATATATTTACTGGTGAGAGTTTTGATCTTACTGTCATAATATTAAATATTTCCTACTATTTTTAGAGCTCACGTGATTCAGAACTTTGGCGTTTCCCCAAGTTATATTAGTTTTTTAATAACCCGTATGGATTGAAGTAACAGAGACAACATACGATGCCAGTTGACTTATTTATGAATGATCATTTAACGATTGTAATGGAAAGATGTTTCGGCACTGTTAATTTTGATGGATGAAGTAGGCAGTCATTGATAATACAGATTGATAGGATATCGCCAAATCAATACTGTTAAACAGATCAAATTATCGATATTAGCTTTAAAATGAACTGATATCAGAAGACAGGATACTTAACAACAAAATAAGTTTCTTCTTTTCACAAAACAATGCACTTTTATAGAAAATGTTAAAAACGAAAACAAACGTGATTAGGAGTTAATTAACACATAAACGATTGATTGGTTAGATGACTTATGTCAGTTACTCTCCAGTGAAATTAATGTCTAACGATCAAGATAAGTCCTTGCCTTATCAGATCATAAGCCTTCTACAAACTGATGTATGATTGGTTGGACTAAGACATTGTTACCGTTGGATGCTGGCTCAGTGGTCTAGTGGTTAAGCGCTCGAGCGTGAAACCAGTAGGTCCTGGGTTCAAATCTCGCAGGGGGCGAGGTCGTGGATGCGCACTTGTGAGGAGTCCCACGATAGGACGAAACGTCCGTCTAGTGCTTCCAGGTTTTCCATGGTGGTCTAGTTTCAACTAACTCATGATCTTAACCATTGAAATTACTATAATATCCACAAAACCCATCTGATATATATAATTCTCCACAAATTACCATTTTAATAGCTGTATTTATTTCAGAAGATAAAATACATAAATAAATTTTAACTATGTAGAATAAATTGTGAGATGATTTACTTACAATGGATCTATACCATAACTGAGAATTTAGAATCATAGAATAACTTAGCTTCAAACGTAAGTATTTTGATATATTGATGTAATTGTTTTCATGGATCATTACATATTGTTCTTAATAATAACAATAATAATCATACTACTATCTATTCACTGGATAATATCATCAATCACTTTCAAGTTGAACACTTAACATTCTAGCAAACCATATAAAGTAAAATAAACCTCTCTAGTGCTTATATATACACATAAACATAAACAGGACTGAAACCCATCACTACAATCTTTGAACAAGAGTTTTTCTAAAGTATACAAACAATCATATTTAAAGTATGTATAATTGGATATAGACCCCTTAGAACGTTTTTAAATATCATTACGGTCAATTATCATGATAATACTATAGTGGCATTTAAAATTATTGATTTAATAAATAGAAAAGAAGGAATAAATACAATGTCAAGTACCTAGGATGCAAGTAGATCCGGATGACGAGTCCCAAATAGGATGAAACGCGCTTCCTGGATTCCATTGTTATCCACTTTTCATCTCTGTTTAAAAAGCTTATGATATAATGCTATATCGGGGCATCCGCACAGGATACAAATATACCAACATTAGACTGATCAATTGCAGTCCTAAATAACAATGGGAAGAGACAAGTTAAACAACACCAAGTGAATTTACAATGTCAATTAGTTACATTTTTATTGTGTTTTTTTTATTTACGAAATTGTTCTTGATAAGAACATGATATACTTTTAGACTCTAGGCAATAGGCAAATCATTTTTTTCAATTTGAATGGATGCGAATAACGTTTATTTTATAAAAGCTGAAGTTTTCAACATTAAATAAGCATTTAGTTTAATAGTTGAATGCTTTACAAACATTTTTTAAAAAAGATTTTATCTTTCAAAAATAAAAAAAACTTATACTAAATTGTTAAGATTATTATCATACTACTTAATACTGAATTAGTAATTAATTAAGTTATAATTATTTTGATGTCATCATTTGTAGGACAATAAATGTTTTGACGTAGTACAGTAAAACGTATTGTGTTACTATCTAAACCCTGGAGTTAAAAATATGTAATGTAATTATTAGTAAGATTTATGGTTCTATCTTTTTAGAAATACTTTAATAACAGAAGGGGTTTTGTGGAGATTTTAGTAATTTCAATAGTTCTGATCATAAGTCAATTGAAGCCAGACCACCATGTAAAACCTGGATGCACTGGACGGCTAACTCATCCCATTGTACGACTCCTCACCAGTGAGCATCCACGACGCCGCCTCGCGAGATTCGAACCCAGGATTAATCAGTCTTGAGCTCGAGAGCTTAACCACTACACCACTGAAAATTAGACTGTACAAAAAATGCTATTGTCATGTTAAAATGGAATGAAATGAAGTTGGTTTGTGTTTTTACCGATTGCTGATAAGGTAGATAATGATTTATTTAGACCTTAATCAAATGTCTCGATATTTCTTCTAAGTTATACAATCTGTTTTACAAAGTTAAAACATAGATAACTATTAAAACCATTATCAAAAAAAGTATAACTATTTCAAAACTAATGTTTACGTAGGATATCCTAGATATATTCGTCAGTTACCATCAGCAACAATCTACCTTGACATAAAACAAACCAGCTTCCAGCAATAAAGGAAACTAAGAAAAATGAACACTGATAATCAATTGTACATGTATTACAGTAATGATTAGAAATTAATTTTCAGTGAATACATAGATACAATGCATAAATATAACCAATGAATTTAATGATACATAATTATTTGATTAGTTAACTATTTTTTTTATTCACAAAAATGAATTCAATAATTAAAATGTTTAGTTTTATTTAATTTTCAACAACATTGAACATTGAACAAGAAAAAACAAAACGCGGAATATTTTAAAATTTAAATTTTTTTTAAATATAAATTATTAATATATTTAAGCATGAAAATAAATTACTAATGAAGCATAAGTATGGTATTCTCTAATAATAGTAATAATAATACTAATAATTAGTCAAATAGATAATAACAAGATAACTTTGATCTTTTCATACTATTTCAGGCATAACTATCATATTTCTCTTTATTTTTTTTGTTTCTTTTTTTCATTTTCAAAAATTATAATTATATGAACTGTGTGCATAAAGAGGTAAAAAAAAATAAAGGCAAATATACACCGGAATTTGTATTACTTGGCATTTGGGTAATTGTTACTAATCAGTTTTGGTTGATTAATTAGTTACGCCTAGTTAAAAATAATGAAATTATTATTATTATGTTTCTATTGGGTTTAAAAATATTTAAAAAAAATAGTCAAAAGGTTGTTTTTTTTTATTTTGTGAATTTTAACTTTTGTTTGTTTCCGTTTACAATTTTTTGTCGTTGTTGTTCTTGTTGTTGTTTGGTTCGGCTAATAGAATTGACTGTTTTTTGTTTAAGTTTTATTGAAATGAATACAATTGAATATTTGTCATGTTAATAAGATTAAATGTGTTTAGAAAAAAGAAATAGGCGCATTTATATAAATGAAAAAATAAGTCTATATATTCATGTAATACTAGTTGTGTAACAAGTATGAAAGTATTTATTTTGGATACTGGCCCAGTGGTCTAATGGTTAGGTGTTTGCGCGCGAAACTGATTAGTTCTGGGTTCAAATCTTGCCTGGAGGAATCATGGATACGTGCTACTGGAGAGTTGTTAAATAGGACGAGTTGGCCGTCCAGTGCTTCCAGGTTTTTCAAGGTGGTCTAGGTTCAATTGACTGAAATTACTAAAATCTCCACAAAACCCTTTCTGATATTTTTTATTGAGAAAAAAAGAATTACTTTTCACCATTGAAACTAGTTTTTTAAAGCAAAAAATATAAAGAAAAAGTTGTATACCCTTTATTTTTTTATTTAACCGATAACTAGAATATAGTAAAAATAAGATTAAACTGTTCGAAGTCGTCTCATCTGTGGATAATTACCATTCAAACTGCTTTAATCAAGTTAATTACATTGATTGGATGAGCATGCAAATCCATCAATGTACTTCTGAATATCATCCTGCCTAGCTAAGTAAAGGATAAATAAGGTAAATCAAGAATATACACTGCCTCAATTAATTCATATAACACGTCAAATAAATATAAACAAATTATCCAGCAGATCCTACCTCATGATCTGTATATACATCTTTTTTATATATTGAAAGAGATCGGTATCGTATTCATGAACCTAGCCTTTCTGTTTATTCTCTTTATCTCGACATTTGTTGTAACCAATATTTGAGTTAGTGTTAAAAGTGACTTGTCAATGAGTATTTTTTCTCCATTGTTTTTATCGCCTAATTTCTGCCCACTTATTTTTGTTTAATTGTAATATTCTCTCTATGATTGTTCAAATCTTATTTTTATTTATTTATTTATTTTTTGATTGAGATCATGAACCGACTGATGTTAGACCATCATTGAGAACCTGGAAGCACTGTACAGCCGTTTCCTCCTATTGTTGGACTTCTCAGCAGTGCGCATCCACGATCACGCTCACGAGATTCGAACCTAGGGCCTTCAGTTTCTTAATTTTATGTCAAACACTTTTTCAACTCTACTATTTTCTATCCACATATTTAAATGTATTCATTTATAGATTAATACCTATGAATATTTCTGTCATTATTCACTATGTTTACCAACTTCCATGTTAATCATTTTCAGAAATATTCAAATTGGTAACATTAGATTTAACACACCATCTGACTGGTATATTGTTATTATCATTGATAAATGGCGAGACTATGATTTATGGACGAATCGATCAAACTTACGATAAAGGTTCTTGGATTTCGAAGAGAAATTCTTTAACCATTTAGCTAAATAGTGTCTTGAAATTTTGGCTGATGTCAGTTCGTGATGAAAACTCTAAATCTAATCCTTATCAATTGTAAATCGCAATCCTCATTCTTCCCTCATTTAGCCCTGGTCAATAGGTGGATATTCTCGAGGTCACTTTGGCGTCGCTCAATGGTCGTCCATAAATTAAAGTCTCACCAAAAACTGTTTTTGTATAGTCTCAGTGATCTAAATAATTTCAACGTTTCATCCGACAAACGGCTTCAAACTTCCCCCGAGGGGAATCTGCTCGAAATAAATTTTTTTAAAGGTGATATACGAAATCACATCTAAAATTTGTCCAGTCAAATGTAATTTAATGTGTATTATTGTTCATGATTTGAAAAAGTGTCTGTTTTTTGTGTGTGTATCTGTATAGTACTAGAGAACAGTAAGTAACTGATGTCTTTGTCTACGTCCAAGAACAATTAGTTGTCTATGTTTAATATGTCTGAATGTATATTTGAGTGTAATAAAGCAGTTGAAATATACGTTGAATCAGATCATTGACATAGTTGATTTCAATGTTGAAATTCATTCATATTTGTTCATAATCATAAATAAATAAAAATCAATGACTGAATGAAAAAGCGTCAAATGATATTGGTATCAATCCTTAAATAGTGGAAGTTTAAGGTCCTTGTGTGTATCTGTCGATTAACAGTTTCATAATTTCTCACTGTATATAGTAGAAATAGTAGTTGATTGTTTGTTACATCTGGAAATATGTACGTATATCGTTTATGACATATGCTCTGAGGAAGATATTAGAATTATATGAATTTGATGGAGTTTTCTTCTCTGAGCTGGATGGTTTGGTCGACCAACTCATCATGGATTTGGAACAGAAGCATGATTGTTGGTATGATGTAAACACATTATATAGTTTGGGTTTTCTAGATATCTATCAAAAATAGATTATATTATTTTTAAAAAAAACGAACCCAACATTCAAATCCATCTACATAAGTACTATACACTCCTTAGAAGTAATCATATACAGTGTCTCCAGAATTATAACTCATATTACTTACAATCTTATGTAATATGAGTTGAAGGATGTTGGAAGTTTAAATGTCTTGATTATGGAAATGAATATAATTTGAAAACAGTAACTGTTTTTATTGTTTTTCTGGTTAGAGTTTTATTCAGTGAGTTAGTTTTCTACGGGATGAGGTCGCTAACTCCATGTCCTACCCTCATTTATCCGCGCTTGGGACCGGCAGTAGTCCCAGAGGGCCCCTAGACGGAGTTAACTGTTTTTATAGTTTTAAAACGTTTTTATCTGAACAGGAAATGCATATAAAAGATAAAACCTAATAAATAAAGATGTAGAAATTACAGATCTGGAAAAATTCCCTGAAATATCTGATGTCTTAGTTTTCATTTTCTTGACAATTTTTATCTAAACTCAAATTGTGTACATCAAAAAAGTTGAAGTAAAAACAGAACTGTCAAGTTCAACGGTAACTATCTTAAACGTCCGTTCAAGAACGTTTATATTTATTTAATGAAATTTCGAAATATAGTAATGATTTTAAAACTTACTTAACGTGATTACATTAAGTCACACTAAAAAGCATACTAAAATATGGGCTTTTGTGGGGCCTTTTATTTTTTTCGTCATTTAGATCGAACAATGTTATCGAAAAGGCTCTCCACTTTAGTGGCCCGTGAATCTGACTCTAATTAGATCGTAATGAATGTTTTTTTTTATCGTCTATCCTCGTATATAATCATCGACTTAAATCGCGTTAGTTAATAACGGATTTAGATAAGTCAAATGACGAAAATGGACTTTTGAATACATATATTTTGTATATAAAGTGAATGGAATAGAACGAACCAAAGCAATGCGCAGTGAAGATGGCGGGTAAGCCAACTCCCCTTTTAACCAAGCGTTAATCAATATTTATAGTTACACAAAAGTAAGTTATGGACATGTGATGAGTAATGGAATAAGAAATGTACACACACCTACGCGCTCATATAAAAACAGTCAAGATTGATCAGCGAATAATTAACAAGTGACTGACTTTAGGAGATACTCCTGGAGTTCTAGTGAGAAACCGTTACCAGTGGAGTTCAACCAGGTCTGTTGTGAGATATCAACTCACTGAAGGCAATGGTGTACGGTGGCGCAACTTCATGGATTGGTTGAAGTTAGACACTAACACCGTTGGATGCCGGCTCAATGGTCTAATCGATTAAGCGCTTGGCGCGAGACTGATAAGTCCTGGTTTCGAATCTCGTGGGGTGCGGGATCGTGGATGTGCACTGCTGAGGAGTTCCATTCTAGGACGAGTTGGCTATCTATTGCTTCCAGGTTTTCCATGGTTGTCTAGCTTCAATTGACTCATGATTTCAATCAGTGAAATTTCTAAAATATCCGCAAAACCCGTTCTGCTGATAATAAATAACAAGGTCAAAATGTGACTCAAGTAGAATGAATAAATTGGGCTGTCCGAAAGCTAGAATAAGGTATATGGGCTAACATAATAACCGACACTACAAGGCAAACATAGTATAAATCATCTAAACATTTATCAACAATGTGAACTGAAAATCAATTTCCAATGAAGGTTATATTGGTTATTTAATGTTGAATGTATTATTATGAAATTGTCTAACAATATTATTGCAATAATATACACTGTATTTAAATCACTACAGTTATTCATAGTGAGGGGTTAGTAAATAATAATTCAGAGTTAAACGTTGGAGTTCATTTTATGAACTTCAACTTCGTTTTACATATTCAAACTAAAAGTTAGTAGTATTTAAGTCATAAGTGAATACACGATAGATTACTAAAATTAATATTAGTCAATTCAGTTGGAGAAATTTTTTCATCTGAATATTCCACTTTTCAATACAACCTTTATGCTACTGTAATGAACTAGTATACAAGTAGTGGCAATGAATGTATTTGTAAACAAATTTATAGAACACCTTACTAATCTTATCGCCATACATTAAATAGTTTATTTGCAATATATCAATCAATTGTCTTAAACTTGACTGTTCCTACATTTCATATCGATTGCTTTCTATTCCCGTTCTTTCTTTTTCGATCTTCTTCTACCCAGACATTCTAATCTTGATTATTGTCAAATATACTACTCATATCGATATAAGTAGTAAACACACCACCCTACTATGTACTTTTAAATTTATCCACTATAATCACTTTCCAAAACTTATGAATAATCTAATATCTTAGATACTATTTAGAATAAAATTTTATTTTTGTTAAGATAATAGTTTTTTTATAGTCGGCAATTGTCCAAAGAGTTTTACAATCATGAATGTCGAATTAAAAAAAATTGTAAAAAAGGAAAAAAAGAGAAGAATTTGTCATTTGATCCATACCATGAAACAATTTAGTTTTGTTAAAACCTTAATAAAAGATTTTTGAGAGATTTTCGACAAAAAAACAGGGAGAGAGAGAGGGGAGAAAACGAACACCGAAGAAATGAATTGTAATGATAATACTAATTAATAGATTCCTTAAAGAGAAAAAATATATATATATACATCTATTCATACAGCTAAAATGTCTAGACGGCGTCCAAACGAAATGAATACATTAACCATTCTTGTATAGTGTACACATTAACATAATGTAACATTATTATCATTATTATTAGCATTACTTTAGTATTAATTTTCTTCATAAACTATATCGAAATATAGTAAGTAATTTAGATGTAAATGGTAAAAGAAATTATGATAACGATCTGTAAACCATTTAATTCACTAAAGAGTCTATCTACTTGTCTTTTCTTTAGTCTCCTTTTGTGGTGTATGCTACTTATATTGACATAAGTAGTATATGATGTTAGTCGTGAACAGTAGGTCTGGCAGCAGCGAGACAAGAGGATCGAACAGTAAAGAATGGAAATAGAATGCAATTTGTATGAAAATGTAAGAACAATGAAGTCTGAGTCATTTTGAGACAGTTGATGGACATTTTGCAATTGAGCATTTACTTTATGATTGTAAGGTTTTATTAACAGGATCTGTAATTTTGTGTTAAATGCATTCGATTGTCCCCACTGGTTTCCATGTTCACTACACTTTTTCTAAACATAAAATGTCCAATCATTTGGAATAATTATTTAGTTTAATGCAATCCTGTGTATAAATTATATGGATACATAGCTTGTTATAAAGAAACGTGTCCCTGAGTACACTTAAATAAATGAGTATGTTGTTGTTTATTATGTAAAACAACAATGAAAACTATCTTATTTATTAAAATATATATTGCTAAATATATTCTCAATGGTAAGAAGGTTCAATTCACTTTGAAAATGTTTCAAGAGTATCAGACAATCATCAGGAATTCATTACATACTATAGTTAAGAACGAAAGGATTATTGAATATATCATATAAGTAGTTGAATATCAATTTATCTATCCCCCCTCCCCTCTCCCTCCCTCCCTTTCTCTCTCTGAGTTGGTGCTTTTAGTTCACTTACGATGTAACGTTTCATTCATCCGTATTAAACTTGAGGTCAAATATTTTTTTTCTTAATAGTAACAATTCATGTTTGACGATTATTACCCCAGAAGTTATAATATAAAGTTCTTATTTATTAATAAAAAGTATTATCATTTTTATAAAAGCTTTCTCTATGAACTCAAAAATCGTCGGTTTGACTTTAACTTTATCATAATAATAGTACAATAACTTTAAGTGCCAGATTGTGTATAATAACTTTATTTCTTTAATCAGCAGTTCCTAATTAGTTTGGTTTTTTTAGTTAACTAATGATTTTAGGTCTTCAGTAACATAAATCTTGAGAAAACATGTTGAGTCGTACTAATGTAAATGAATCAACGAAGCACTAACTTCAACATATCAACATGAGAGACTAAACCGCAAGAAACACTGACTTTAGGAATGGATCTCCATTAAAGCCCTGAGCAGGATGCAAGAAAAGAAGAACAACAAAATATCTGTCACTTCACCAGTGATCAAAGATATCAGCATGGTCATCAAACAGATCAAGAGTAGGAAAGCAGCAGGACCTGACAGTATATCAGTTAAAGCAATGAATTCAGATAAAGAGAGAACTTCAAAGATGCTCCATGTGCTATTTGGAAAGATTTGGAAGGAAGAATAAATGCTGACAGACTGGTAGGAAGGATAACTCATCAAGATACGAAAGAGACGAGATCTGATAAAATATGAGAACCATAAAGGTGTCACAAAACTCTCAGTACCAAGTAATGTTTCAACCAGAGTGTTACTGGTCCTGACGAAATACTCAGTAGACCCTCAACTTCGAGACCAACACGCTGGATTCCATCAGCTGCACAGACCAAATCGTGACAGAATGAATCATTGCTGAGAAATCAATTGAATGGAATTAATCAGTATACATCAACGTCCTTGAATATAAGAAAGCGTTCGACAGCATGGACAGAATCTTAAAGTAAATTCTTCGGCAAGATGGTGTACCTAAGAAGATCGTGAACGTCATCCGGAAATTATACATCGGACCAAAGTGCAAAGCGGCGCATAGAGGAGAGCTGACAGATAAATTCCAGCTGAAGACCGGTGTCAGACAAGGTTGCTTACTCTCTTCCTTTCTCTTTCTTCTAGTGGTTGATTGGATAATGAAGATCTCGACGTCTGGGGGAAAGCACAGAATACAATGGAAAGCCCGCATGCAACTAGACGATTTTGACTATGAGGTTGACAGAACACTTCTGTCTCATGCACACGAACAAATGCAGGTGAAAGCAGTCAGTGTAGCGGAAGCCTCTGTAGCAGTAGGACTCCACATACACAAGGGAAAAGGCGAGATCCTGAAATACAACACGGAGAACACCAACCCAATCACGCTTGATGAGGAAACGATGAAAGAGATGGAAACTTCCACATATCTGGGCAGCGTCATCGACAAACTAGGAGGATCTGATGCAGACGTAAATGTGAGGATTAGCAAAGTAAGGTCAGTATTCCTACAATTGAAGAACGTATGAAACTCAAAACAACTGTCAACCAATATCAAAGTCAGAATCATCAATACGAACGTCAAAACAGTTCTACCGTACGGAGTTGAAACGTGGAGAACTACTACAATCATCATCAAAAAGATACAAGTGTTTATAAGCAATTGTCTACGTAAGATAAACCAGCTCCGTTGACCGGATACTATCAGCAACAGCCTACTGTCGGAGAGGACAAACCAGCTTCCACCTGAATAAGAAATTGGAAAAAGACGTTGAACATAGATAGGACACACATTGAGGAAATCACCAAACGGCATGACGAGTCGAACCGTAACTTGTAATCCTGAAGAGCAAAGGGGAAGAGGAATACAAAGGAACACATTGCGTCGGGAATTGGAAGCACACATGAATATAATGAATGGCAGTTAAAAACAACTTGAAAGAATTGTCCATGACAGAGTTCAATGATGAATACTGGTCGGCAACCTATGTTCTTCCATGAAGAGTAACAGGCCTATGTAAGTACAACAACTTGCATTCAATTAAAAGAAAACAAAGAACAAGGAAAGTATAAGATTCATAATAGGTATTTTTAAATGCACTGAAACATTTATTCCTAATATTTATCAAAACATTTAGTTATGACTACGACAGTCTTTCTGATTAACGTAAAACTACAAATTCAAGCATAATTATCTATTTATTAATTGTATGAATCTATGAAGATCTGGAAATTTATCTAACAACATGATTCTAATCAGAGCTCTGATAATTTGCTTATAAGTGAGAATTTCTAGTGAATACATACATATCTCTATTTACTCCGATTCGGACATATATTCATTACCAAATAACTTACATTTTACCGTACTACTATTTTTAAAAAATTTCCATTACTCTAACGAAGCTTTAAACAGACTATCATGTGAAATATTGAAATTAGTTAGCAAGTACAACTGGTTAACGAGTCCCAAATAGGACGAAACACGCATCTTGGATTCCACTGCTAGCCACTAATCATCTTTACTTAAAATTAATTAGTTAGTTTAAATTATATAGATTTTGACAAATATGTCATGTTTAATTAACAAATTACATTTGTGTAATACATTTATGATTATCTATTATAACTAAATGAATACTAATTGAATAATAGATAGTCATTTTGTTTAGTTTTATTAATCTACACATCATATTAGTTAAATACATTTTAGTATAATAACAATAATAATTAATTCATTTTTAAATGACATTTGTACTAGTTATTTGACATAATTTCCTGTGGTAGACGACGACAACATGTTAAAAGGCATCAAATAGTTGGGATATAAAGTTAGGAAATGTGAATCGGAGTGAAAGTGTATAATACGGTATGGAAGTATAGTTGTATATATATAACAAAGTGAACTCCATTTATTCACCTCATTATTTTATGCATAAGATAACATCTAAATTAGTTTAGAATGAATAAAATAACTGTAAATGCTTTTATAATAGAAATCATTTGGGATGTAGAATGATGTAATGAATTGTATTATGTAATATGATTTATGCATTTCTAGGTTGAAATTTCTAATTTTTAGTTTTATGTATGTTGATAAAATAAAATGTAGAATAAAATTTAAAGTCAAGGTCTAGAATGGATCGATGACCGAGAAGGATCTGAAGTAAACATGGAGGTAAGAATTGCCAAAGCGAGGGCGTATTCCACATCAGGAGAAATATATAAAGCTTAAAATATCTATCTGCAAGCTAGTATCGAAGTCAGAATCTTCGATACGAACATTGAGATAAAACTTCCCGAACTACCACAATCATCATCGAAAATGTACAAGTATTTGTAAATAGTTGTCTACGTAAGATACACATTGTCCGGTAACTGGATACCATCAACAAAGAGCATACTGTGAAAGAAAACAAAACCTTATAAACCACTAAGCCAACATCTAATGGTGCTGATGTCTAACTTCAATCGATTCATGATGTAACTCTTTTATGTTGTTGTCGATTTGATGAAAATATTCTTGATAATATATTTTCATAGTTTTTACTTTGAATAAAGAATATCTGTAATAATTACGCATTATTTTAATTAGATCTTTCAAATCATAAAATTGACTTCATTGTACCATGGAATCTCTAGATAGTAGATGAAATATCGTTCAGTATACTTTTCAAAAAAGCCTACCATACGTAATCAAATAACACTGATATCGAGATCACAATTTTTAATAGGAAGTATTAGACGTTTGTTCTTGTAAAATGAAATTTATTACATATCCATTGTACTTACATACGTACACCCGTTACCCTTCCTCGAGGAGCATAGGCGATCCATCAGAATTCTCCATCCAACTTTGCACTGGGTTATCTTTTCCAGTTGTTTCCAGCTGGTACTCATTCTTTTCATGTCTGCTTTCAGTTCTCGACGCAAACTGTTTTTTAGTCTTCCTCTCTTTCGTTTTCCTTCACGATTTCAAGTTAGTACTTGCTTTATGATACAGTTTGATGATTTCTGTAATGTATATCACACCCACTACTTCCTTCGTCTTTTTCCAATTTCCGACTGAGATGGAAGCTGATTTGTTCTTTCACAATAGGCTCTTTGTTGATATTATCCGGTCAATGGATGATTGTGTAAATTATGAGATGTTCCTTAGATTTTCCCGTTTGGTTTTTTTTGAAGTTAGATAATGTTTTCAAAATCAAACTATGTACTTCTTTAGTTAATTATTACAAAAACAAACTATTAACATGATGTTAGGTAGATTATGTAAACGGCTAAATTTACTGTATAATTTTGTATACACATAGTTTCTTTATCAATTTGAAAAGAGCAAGAACAAAGATTCTAGCAGAATAGCATGAAGTCATTTTAATTCATAGGTCTTCATCAACTGCTTAAAACCTGCGATATGTAAGATCATAATTACATGATGGGTTAAAAATTACTTGCATGAGAGGTTAGGTTGGAAGTTATATTGAAGACATATTCGTATAGTATAGCAAGGGTGTAAATAAAATTAACAGACTGAATATTGTAAATATATACCTTATGTGAAAGATCATTCTACAACAATGATTGCGACATCGGTTCAAACGGCCAGAAACAAGTGATTACATAATGAGTAAACGTAGACAGGAATATAATGAGTAGAACTCAGTTGATAAAATAAAATTATTAATTTGGAAGATAGTTGAAATAAAACTCAATAAATGCAAAAAAGAGTTTAAAGAGAAAGGAAAAAACAAAATATTTGTCACGAAGGCAAGGAAAGATTAATAACCGTCTCCTTTTGAACGCATAAGTCAGGTTTTTGATACCTGATGACAACGCCTTCAGCAAACGTTAGAAGACTGGAGAGTTTGGTTGCTTACTAATCACCTTAAGGGATTACAAGGTATGTTTTTTTTCAAAAAAGTTTTATTTCAATCAATCATTAACTGATTCATATCATAAACAAATTAAATAATCGACTTAATTCAACTGAAGATTTTTAATGATACTTCTATTGAACGTAACAATAATAAATCATCAATTTGTATGTGGATAAATAAAAGACTTTCTATTCAAAGTTATAACGTATTTGTTATGATTTATATGATTGACTTTGCGAATTACTCGAACTTTATTTTTTGTTTGTTTTTGATTTATTTCCGCTTTCTTTCCTTCTTTCTTTCTTTTTCTTTCACATGGGTTACCTTTCATATCATCTGAAATATAAAAAAATGAGATGTTTATATTTAACCACCATTTCTAAACCTCATTGTATCTAAGATGTTTTCTTTCCTCAATAACTATTATAAGAGTATATTTCCATTAGTTAAGTATAGAAAATTAAAGACTGTTTATTCTTATCAAGAAATAAATCGTCATAAGATGAAATAAAATCTATTATTCTAAAGTGAAGTCTACCTGTATGCATTATTGTGTTCGGTCAGAAACAATTGAATAAATATTCATTTAAAAGAGGGAATATAATCAATTGATTCAGTTTTTGATTCTATACTAAGACAACGTTTCATTAACAAGTTAATCAGCGTCAGTATTGACAGCTGGATAACCAACTGGCTATGTTCCTATCTCTCTGGAAGGGAACGGTACACTGTATTTGGAGGAAAGTGTTCAGAGTCTCTCCTGTCTCATGAAGGTGTACCACAAGGAGCTGTCCTTTCACCTCTTCTTCTTTCTTTTTTCTGCATGATCTGCCATCTTCCAAAGAAACACTTTTGTGAAATATGCGGATGATCTCACTGTATGTTTGCTTATCTCTTCCTCTTTACATCCCATAGAAATGAATGAGTTTTTGGCTCGTATTGATTGTTGGTCTGTTGGTAATGGTCTTATACTTAATCCGTCGAAATGTCAAGCTGTTAACTTTAGCATGAGACATGAACGGCATCTAAACACCACTTTAGGATCCCATAGTGCTTGTACCATTGGAGACTTTTTTATAAACACAGTGTCGAAGGTCAATTATCTTGGTGTTACCTTTTCCTTTGATCTGTCTTGGTCTTCTCACGTTTTATTGTTATCGAAGAAGGTTTTCCGTCTGACTTACTACATAAAGAGATTGCATGCTTTTGGGATTACTCGTCATTTACTCTTACAATTTGTCAATTCTCGCATATTACCTATTATTCTTTACCGTTCTCCATCATTCTTTACCGAACTTTTGAGAAAAGACTTTGCTGTATTGCGGAGAGTGCTGAAGGCAGTCAGCAAGACGTGTGGTGAATCTTTCGAGGTCATAATTAATATGGTTGTGGATAGACATTTAAAATCATGCAAACTCCTGGCAGGTGTTATTTTATCAGATACTAGCCATCCCCTTCACTCCTATCTTTCTCCTTGTATATCTTCTGGTAGAACGAGACGTAATTACATTAAAATCCATGCACGCAAGCAAAAGTATAGAAGTTCTGTAATACCTTAACTAGCAAGTATACTCTGTGACGAACATGTTTTTAAAGTTAACCTAGTCAATAGCCTGCATTCTTAACATGTCTCTAATTTGAAAAGTTGTACAGTTTTTTCAGATTTTTTTAAAACTTTTTTTTACTTTTTTTCTGTCTTTGTTTCTGTTTTGTTTTTGTGTAAGAAACTTGTTGAAATACCCTGTGCTGAGAATTTATATATTGTACCAAAATATAATATTTAATAAGGCCATTGATAATAATAATATTCCTATCTCTCAATTAAATGCTTATCAGTGTGTAAGCTAAACTATATTAGTTTTAGGTGAATTGAGACCTAATAGTGATCGATCACTAGGTAGTGACAAATGCTATATTTGCTTAGTCCTCTGGCATTGACCAAATTCTGTTGATCAATTTTTAAATCTTCCCACTAGTTTAAGTACTCTGACATGGCGTACACTATGTTGAGATGTTAGGTAGTTAGAATTAACCGGTAGAATACTTTAGACATAGAAATTCATTAACTAAGCATTACTTTGATTTTATGTGAACTGAAGTTCCTTGATCCAATCGAACATTGCAAAGCACCTCAGCTAAATAATTAAATAATTTTAATTGGGAACAGTATTTTTGTGCTTTGTAGTTTTGGTGAATTAACTAGAACTATAGTGGGAAATTTGTTTACTACACAAATATTATAGCTGTCCATTTACAGAAATATTTTGATTTCGGTACTCATATACATTTTGATATTTTCGGTACCTTAGTGTTAGTTACTATGTCAAGCCCACACACCTAATTCTAGCTTCTGGATAGGCCAATTATCTATTATACTTGAGTCACGTTTTGACCTTGGTAATTATTCATTTATCAACCCTGGCTGTTTTTATGTGAGCGTATGTGTATGTAAATCTTATGCTACTCATTACATCAATCGAAAGTGAAATTTCTGGAGACAGAAGGTTAAAATGATCCAAGAAATGAGAACGAGAACAGAAAATGATTGGTTTGAAAATGAAGAAACAGTAAAGTCTGAGATGACTGATTAATATTTTGTAAATGAAGTATTTACTATATGGTCCCCAGATTTTACTAAGGTGTTCCGTAATTTATTGTTCAAATGCATATGATTGTCTCCACTTATGTTTTCATTCACTACAATACTAGATACTGTGTAAATTTGTCGTCTGAAAATCCCCAGAATATTGTGGTTCTGTACAGTGTCTTTGATGAAAAAAAGAACATTTATGTCTTTCACATTGTAATGTATAATACCACATTTTCTATGAAAATAACATCATCGTTTGAATAATCCAAGCAAAAGATTTAGAGAACTTATTTACAAACTGTTGTCATATTTTTATAAGCAATGATGGATAGTGGCTAGCAGTGGAATCCAGGACGCGCGTCTCGTCCTATTCGGGACTCGTCAGCTGGATGTACCTGCATCTCAGAGTTGATGTTCACTTTGGGACTCGACCCAGTACCATTCGCTCCAAATACCATCGCGTTATCCACTCAGCTACTGAGTCCTGACACCCACTTGCTTGTGCGATGGGGTGAATTTAGGACGAAACGCGCGTCCTGGATTCCACTGGTAGCCACCATCCATCATTACTTACAAAAAAGCTTGTGAATTAAAGCAATATCGAGGCATACGCACAGTATGCATACATGCCAATAACAGACTGATCAATTGCAGTCTTAAACCTCAATGGGAAGATACAAGCCAAACAATACCAAGTGTTCTCATATTAATTAATCTTAAAATGTGTTACAACTCAATAAAGTATCAATGAAAGTTTGTATATTTACAGCTTTTGTTTGATAACTGAGGTTACATCATATTTCCTCATTCTTTCAAATGACTTAATGCCAATAATAGTAACTTAATCTTTTTCTTATATGACTTATTTATCCGGTAAGTTGTGTTGAATGTATTACTGTGAGATGACTCTATCAATCAGATTTTCATCATAACTCATATGAATTGATCAATTTCTTTAATTATGTTTTATATTTCTTTCTGAAGATCATTTCAATTTATCCATAGAATTCATTATAAGTAACAAGAAATTAACTGTTTATACCTAATTATCTCATTAATGCTATTTCTCAATTTATTCAAGTAATGACTAAAATGTATAGAGTGAACATTGGCATCATTTTCATCTTCCAACAAATACTTCATTTATGAGTAATGTTTTAAAGAAAACCAAGTATTAAGTGGATAAATAACTGAATGTGTTAAGTATTTGAACAGAATTGAAAATTATGATGGTTTCTTGTGAATTAAGTAGATTCACTATACCAACAGAAATTCACTTCCAATCATCAGTATATAAGTCATTTTATTTGATATTGCTTTAATTTTCATATTAAGTATATTTGTTATTGAACACACAGGGGTACAAAGTCTTTAAACTATGTGCATTTTCAGAAAGTTACTTTACATCTGTATCGTTATTAGAAAGTGCCTTGATTTCCTTGTTCTTTATATCTATAACTAGATTTTACTCAGTCTTGATCAGTATACATGGATCCTTTGAGAATTTCCTCGATTTAGCTATTCTACACAAGTCATATTTAGAGAACTGGAAAGGAAGTTCCAGGACAGAGTGGGTTGGAGAATGCTGGTCAGTTGCCTATGCTCCATTGCGAATAACAGGAGTAAGTAAAAGCATATTTAGAGTAGATGGATTGTGGCCAACAGTGGAATCTAAGACGTGGATCTTATCCTAATTGGGATTTATACACAATATGTACCTGCATCCCAGAGTTGATGTTCACACTAGGACTTGAATCCATTACATTTCGCATCAATTGTCTTACGCTTGGTTTACCAAGCTATTGAGTTCAAATAACTATGCACTTGTGAAAGGTATCGTTGTTTAGTTTTTTTTAAAAGACTGTCTGAGTCCAACAGATATCTCTGATATCACTTTACATTATTCTCGTAATATTAGATGGTGATTTATTGAATGAAGATTTCTGTAAATTGTTTATAAAATCGCTTGGATACATACTAAATTTATAAAGAATACTATAAATAAAGTTAGAATTTTATTTTCTATTATATGTTATATTTGCATTTACTAGTACATCTTATCTAGGGAGTTGAGTTGTAATTTTATTAGAATAATCTATTAGATCATTTTAGTTTGCGTGTTTCTTTTGCAAACGACCTACTTGATGAAAATTAAATGTTTGCTTGAATAAGCTCAAAAATATACTTTACATTTCATAGTAATGCGTTTAAACGAATGATATATGTTTTCTTCGGTTACAGATTAATGTGATGTGAATGAAAATTAAAGTGATTTAAGAAGCAATTAAAAAATCACTAATGGTTTAAACTTTTACTATAGTCTCATTAAATAGTCTAATCTTTTCTGGTTTACTAAATAAATCACCATTAACCATAGTATAGATTTGAGAAAAAAATCAGCTGACTTTTGTTATATCCAAGTGAAGATTGAATCACGAGTAACTTCTCAGACATATTAGTTAACTAATATTATCTATATATTCTTATCGTATGTAATTGTAAAGGCGATATCCTCAGATTTTGTAAGACAGAGATCCCAGAGGTATTGACTGAATAAGTAATGTTATTGGGAACCTTATGCAAGTTACTGAGATATTGATGTACATCATCATGGGATAGAGGCTGATAACTTCAAAAGCTTTATGTTACTAAGCAACATGAATACTATAATATGGTTAATAAGCGTTATGAAATCAAATTTAACCTAGTGCTAAATTAATATGGCGTATTATCAAGTCGGTAGAATTAAGAATTTTCGTTAGAACAAGTGACAAGTCTTCAACTTCAGGCAAGTTATGTTTTTAATAACTGAATAAAGATTTCATTGATTTTCTTATTCCTACTCTAAATACATTTGAGAATTTTGTAAGTTAAAATCCCTACTCACTAGATAACTAAAAAAAGTGATAATATAGATTTATCAGTGGTTATTACGGGCTCAATCACTTTTTGAACAGTCGAAATTTTCTGCTAAAATTTATACATTGTCTCCACGGTTCAGTTTAAAGGACAATGCTAATGCATAGAATGGAAGTTTTGTGTTTAAGGAATCCACGTTTGATATTTTGTCTCATCCGGGACTCGTTAGACGAATTTACTCGTATTCAAGTGTTGGTATTCACAGTGGGACTCGAATTCAGTGGCTTGTTTTCCAAACTATGAATGCATTATGCTCTGAGCTATTGAACTCAGACGGACACTAACGTATTTGATGGGTACGATATTTATATTACTTTTAGAAACAATTTGGTCAATGAAATCGACAACTGGGTAATCTAGACCCTTTCTAATAATCACAAAGTGGTAATAGCTTATTTAACAGTTAGCTTCTTCAGGTATGTCTTGTGGCTTAATCTTAAATAAATTTAAAGAAAAAAGAGAATTTAGCGAAGAAAATTTCCTTTTTAACATTTCCATCTGCTTAAGCTATACAGTTCTACTTCTGGTTAATTTTATTTGTTAAAATAGTATTCTATAGTAAGAGAGAATAGTGCTGAATATAACAAAATACTTGAAATTGGCTCTTGTCATAAATGAAAAATCAGATATCTACCACTTTTTCATTAGCCGATCATCGTATAACTTCCTCACAATATCTGATTTTCAATTTATGACAAGATACTATTTCAAGGTATTTAAATAGTTAACACCATTCTATCTAACTATAGAACACTATTTTCACAAATAAGTTTAATTAGAAGTACGACTGTATAACTTAAGTAAATGATGCTGTCAAAATGAAGATTTTCTTCGCCGAATTTCCTCTCTTCTTCAATAACACAATGGAACTTTTTTATAATTTAAATAAATTTAGGGGATGTTATATCATTTTATTGCATAAAATAATAGAATTTGAAGAAAAATAAAAGAGTTTATGCCGACAAAACATGAAAATTTTAAATTTACTGGGTGTAGTTTACTTGAATCTACCCATTGTTATTTTGTACTGCAATTGACCACTCTCTTATTGGCATATGGGCATCCTGTACGGACAACCTCGATATTCCTATGATTCACAAACATTCTAGGCAAAGATGGATGGTGGCTAGAAGTGGAACTCAGGACGCGTGTTTCGTCCTATTCGGGACTCGTCAGATGGATGTACCTGCATCTCAGAATTGATGTTCATTCTGGAACTCGAACCCAGTACCGTTCGCTTCAAACGCCATCGTGTTATCAACCTAGCTACTGAGTCCTGATAGCCACTGGCTTGTTCAGTAAGCTGAAATTTTAAATTCACTTGGTATTGTTTACTTGTATCTTCCCATTATTATGAAAATGTTATGAGAAATCATTTAAAGGAACATTTAATAACGATCCATAGAAATTATAAGTATTCAACAATTCAGCATATACATTTTTAAAACACAATTTTAATTTCAGTAGTTGAGATCATGAATCAATTGAAGCCAGACCACCATGGAAAACCTGGAAGCACTGGACGGCCGTTTCGTTCTATTTTGGGACTCCTCAGCAGTACATTATCCAGGATAACCCTCAAGAAATTTGAACACAAGATCTGTCGATCTCACGCGCGGACGCTCAACCATTAAACCACTGAGCCAGCATCCAACGGTGTTAGTGTCTAACTTCAACTAATCCACCTAATTTAGTGAAATTTATCAGCCTATGTTCACTAGTGACTGGTTTCAAGAGGTATTTCTTGAAGTTCTAGTGAGAAGCAGTGACCAGTGTAGTTCAATCAAGTCTGTTGTGAAATAGTAACTCACTGAAGACAATGGTGGATGAAATGATCAATTTTGTGAATTAGCTGAAGTTAGAAATTTACACCGTTAGATGCCGGCCGGTTCAGCAGTCTAGAGATTAAGCGTTCGTTCGCGAGACTGACTGGCTCTGGGTTCGAATCTCTGTAGGTGGGATCGTGAAGTCGCACTTCTGAGGAGTCCACAACAAGTCGAAACGGCCATGCAGTGCTTCCAGGTTTTCCATGGTGTTCCAGCTTCAATTGACTCATGATTTCAACTGTTGAAACTACTATAATATCCACATAAACCCCTTCCGATAATTTTCATTTTCATTATGATAATCATTATTAATTTGACAGTTCGCTTGCTCACTTATTCTTTTTCGTAAGTAGAAAAAAACTAATGGAATAACAGTAAATCATGTATTAACTCACGAGTTAGTGAATTTGTTAAATCATCAATTTATTTCATTAAATTAATTAACTAGAATTCATTATTCCTTCGTTGTATTTAATCAACTTCTTTCTTCTACTTACAATGGTTTATCATTAAAAATAATTAATTTCTATCAAAATCTCTTTCGAATAATATAAAATAATAACAATTATCTTCTTAATAGATCATTCATATATTCATTGGAAGTAATTAATGATTTGGTTTGGTGTTTGTATTAGAAATTGACTAATTAATATCTTGTTTTCATGATAACTAAACATTAAAAAGATTTGAGTAAACTTTTGATCATAAATATTTGAATCTGTCGATAGCTTTGTGGTTCTAGAGGGATAATGAATACGTACAGATGAGTAATCTTTTCATAAGATAGAATAGTTTCATCAGTATGGAGTTGTGGAGATTGTTAAGTTTTTGATTGAGATCATGAATCGATTGACGTTAGATAAGCATTGGAATTCTGGAAGCACTCGACGGCCCTTTCGCCCTGAAATTGAACTCCTCAGTGATGCGCATCCACAATTTCGCTCGTGGGATTAGAACGCAAAACCTTCAGTTTCTTACGCGAACGCTTAACCTCTAGACTACTGAGCCGGTATCTAACGGTGTTGAAGTCTAACCATAAACAATTCACGAAATTGCACGACCGTCTTCCATTGTCTTTTGTAGACACCCGTCTCTACCCAACACAGATCGGACTGCACTGGTCACGGCTTCTCACTAGAAATTCGAGAATTCCATCACTGGTGAGCACATGGTTATTATCAGTATGGGGTTGTTGAGATCGTTAGGTTTATGACTAAGATCATGAATCGATTGGTCAGGACCATATGTCTTGGGTTCGAATCTCATTCGCGGGATCATGGATGCACACTTTTGAGGAGTTCCGTACTAGGAGGAATAGGCCGTCCAATGTGTCCAGGTTTTCACTGATGATCTGACATCAATCGATTCATGATCTCAACCAAATACAGAACAGTTATCAGTCATTGTTTATCTAACTTAATTTTGTAGTTTAGTCAGTTTTGAAGTTGAATAATATCTGTAAACTTTGTTTTGAAGAAATTTTGAGGGACTCTTCAGTACGTTACGAAACACTTTTAAGAAAATTTCATCACAACATCCGTGTTTGATTTGAGAACTGCAAAGACAGATAATAAAACCAATAATACAGTATTAAGTTTAATCTTGAAAAGTAAGCCTACAAAATCGATCTTCATATTAGTTGTTTAGATATCCTTTTAATAACATTTTTCATCTGTTTTAGGAATCACTTATAATTAAATGGATCGTAAGTAAAATAAATGGTTAGGTAAGGTAATACACTTGATGGAGATTTGTTTTCTAAGATGAATGGTTTGGTCGTGAAGTATTCACCGTTCTTCTGAACGACATCATCAGCACAAACTTCAGGTAGAATATACTTCCAAACAGATGAAATTTAATCCAATCATAGGTAAACTTTTGTGTAAACTCGGGTATGTTCATAAAGTTATTACCCCCAGTGGATCTGTTTTTTGGTAGTTTTAGTCACAGTTACTATAAGGTTTATCTTTTGATGAAAATGAAGAAATTAGTTGAATAATAATATAACTTATTCCTAAATAGAATCGATTACAAAGGAGATCAAATGTCATACAAAATATTTTGTCTTGTGTTTGTTGTTATTATATAACATGTTAGTAAATTGTTTAATGACTGACTGATTTAGAGTATTGTTACATCAAATAATTCTATGGACAACTAAAGTAAATTTTAAGATTCCAATGGTTAATAGGTTGCTTACCGGTAGAATAACTTACTACAGTTAGTTAAATAAGACGTACTAAACATATTGATTATTTCAGATATTTTATTGAATTATCGACATAATGCTGACTAATCATATGAATTAGTCTTATATCCTAGGCTTTGTGCTCAAAATCAAAATGTTACCAAGAATACCAGGAATTATAATATTACCGTCGATCAATAATCATAGATGGCTAATTGTAATAAATGTACGTAAATGGTACTATCTTAATTTCGATACTAAAAACTTGTACAAATACGTTTTTATACATTGTATCAAAACACGTGAGTACTGAACTAGCTGATATCAGTAAATTAAAAACAAACACAATCTTCAAAAGAGTTCTTCACTCTTGCAGCTAGGGTTTGATCTTGTCGCTTAGATCGACAACAGGAGTTTCCTAATCGAACCATACAAATTAAGAATTCAACATCACTAAAATATATTTCTTAAAACGTTTCCAAGAACAAGCGCTTATTACAGTCATAGTCACAGAGCGATTTTAGTTTGACAATCATCAAAAATGCGGAGGAACCTCACTACTTTTTAGAGATGTTGATACACAACTTTTATTTTTAATGTAAACTGTTTATGAAAAAAATTGAAATCCTACGTCACCAACGATCGTTATGTATCTGTATGTAACTATGGGAAAGCGGCATTTCACCAGCTTTTGTAGACGTCTGGTATATATAAACATGAAGCTCAAAATGTAGATTCATCAACTACAGGATTGTTTGGATAAAACAACTCCAGGCAGCAAAGTTTTACATTTTGGATTACATCAAAAAAAATATGACCATTGTTTATTTACAATGTTGCAAATTATTTGAAAAATGTCTGTGTACACAATATCGAGTCAGACTAATCATCAAATTCAAATTGATCAATCGGTATTAAGAACAAGACAGTTACAATAGCGATTACGATTCAATGATCAATTATTGTATGAGGTTGTGGAGATTATTAAGTTTTTGATTGAGATCATAACCGATGGATGTTAGAGAACCACTAAAGCACTGGACTACTGTTTGGTCCTATTGTGAGACTCCTCAGCAGTAAGCATCCACGATCCCGCTCTTGAGAGTCGTACCCAGGACCATCGGTCCGGCGTGTGAACGTAAGGGTTATAGACAATAATTATATTTAAAGGTATTATTTTGGTATCATTTTCAATGTAATTTTCATTTTCAAAGTTATATAATGAACAAATTTACTATTTTAATTTTAAGAATTCACCACCATTGCTTACAAAGATGGCGGATATAATAGTTTCCGCTTCATTCTGATTGGTCGCTAAGTAGACCGCCACGTATACGAAATTGAGTCGTGTTTAATTGCACATATTTTAAGTCATCTTATGAATTTTCATCACTCTTATTCTAAAGAAAATTATTTATTGTATAAACATCAGAAAAGAGTTTTGTAAATATTATAGTAATTTTAATAGTTGAGATCATGAATCAGTTGAAGCTAGACCACTATGGAAAACTTGGAGACACTGAACGGCCGTTTCGTTCTGTTGTGAGACTCTTCAGCCAAAGTCGAATGTTTTCTAATAACTAAAGTAAGTGCAAACATTTTCTAGTGAAGGTAAATAACTTTGGTATGTTTATTATCGACAATCAGACTTTGTTTATACTTACACTATTTGTTTTCTAAGTAAACCCTTAGTGATTAGTTTAAAGATGAATGAGAAAAATCAGTACACATCTCATGGAATCAGACATATAGATGATTTATGCAAATGTGATCTGTCATACAGTCAAGATTCAAAATAATTTTCTTTTCGTCTTTAAAAGTATATTATTGGATTTTATGGACAACAAGCAAAGATGTTTAAATCACTACTGAACCACCATGTAGTTGATTGGTATTCTAACTAGTCTATCTGTCTTAAATAAATACAAACCGATGTTTTCTTAGAGGATGTAATTTAACAACTTCCAATTCTGTGACAGATTTGTAGAGATTTTTATTTGAATATTAAAGATAAGACAAGAAATGTCATTCCACGTTCTAGTTAAAAACATGCTTTTCCACTTGTGAACACTCAACTATTAATAAAAAAACTTTAGTCAAAGTTTACATTTATCACTATTCGTTAAAAAAATATGATTTGGGACAGAACTAAACAGAACAGTAAAAAATTTCTGAATATTTCTTCACAGATTTTTAACTTGACCTCTTCCATCTGCTGATAACCTTTTAGTCGAAATTCTCCACCATTCTCAACCTATATCGATAACCTGTTTCCTTCTTAAGTAATCACGTTAGCAGGCTGTGAAGCAATATGAAAATTCCAATCAAACAAGCATATTTTGGAAGCTTTTTCAGTTGAAGTATTTATATTATCTTGAATGTAATCATAGAAAATCTATTATTTGGTTATCTCATCACATTTCACATATAAATTACTATGATAAGGGGTTGTATGTGTACCATACCATCGTCGTCTTTATCAATGAAGTGTCTTTAAGTTTGATTCATGAAATCTCGTTACGAAACACATTTTTGTTAGATTAATATCTTTGTCGGTGTATGTGCATCCATCTATGGTACTAGAACAGTGGGCCTATACCGCAATTATAGATTATAGATCCATCAGACCTTACGTAGAAGTCACATGATTATTTATGCTGACTCGTTCTGTCGTGACAGGCATTAGTTGCTGCTGAGGACGTCTGAGGAATACATTAGATCTGGGAAGGGAATATTATATTTAACATGGCTCAGTTATAGAGTCTCCATTAAGTGTTCCATCAATCACAACTTCTGACCTCTGTGTCAAATGTTAATTATAAATTTTCTCGATTATCATATTTTCGGCTTCAACGATTGTAGGGTTGACATTCAACACCATTACAATTTCACTAAATAAACATTTAAAATGTATTTAAGATAGTTTCATGAATGAATTCAATTCGGCGTTCCCATTGAAATACCCTAGATAGCGAATTCAGTCATCATTTGTAATCAATTTATTGTTATGGTGTGCATATTTATATTCATTCGGTTTTTTCTTCATTATTTGTTGTTTTAGTAACATCTCACCTAATTTACATATTATCTTCAATTTGCAATTCGTACACTTCATTTACCCTAATAACGAGATTTTATTTAATTTGTTTTACATTTCACTTTTTTTTTACTCAAATACCTCTTACCACCATTTATCTTATATGACTTAATATAATAATCTCTATGATTAAGTTGTCATGACAATTATTTATTCACGTTTTAACGGGGTTGAAAAGTTAATGTATCCTGTTTATATATCTATAACTTGATTAAATACATTTACAATAAAGAAGCTGATTCAAACACTAATTAAAAATACATATTAATGGTAAAGTATTGTAAATTTTACTGTTTTATTTAAGTTTTACTATGGTATGTCCTACTGATGTCGACAGACATAACTAGAACGTATCATTAATTGAAAGTGAAATGTCTGAAGCCAGAACGTTGAGATGGAAGAAAAGAGAATGAGAACATAGAATGATTGGTGTAGAAATGAAGAAACAATTAAATATGAGACGATTGATTAATATTTTGTAAATGGGTTATTTACTATATGGTCCCCAGATACAAAGTTGGATACCACTTTTGGTTAATCTTAAATGTAAATGAAATAGAGAGGTGCATATAGTCATCTACCATGTTCGACGTGTAGTATATAAAATGTCTTTAAAATGTTTTAGTTTCTCGACGGATTATATAGTTGATTTACCAGACATTATAGTGTGCCTTACTGATGTAGGATTAATCAAGCCAAATTGATAAATACAATTCGATAATCTCTTGACAGTCTATGATCAGATGGTTGATTACATAATGTGTTGATCTTACGCTTCTGAAAACTCAATAATAACCTTCTTCACTTTGACGCAATGTAATAAATGTACAGCTTGTCTATTGAGTGATATTATGTACAAAATTTAAGCATCCTAACTCTTGAAGTTTCCATTTGAAAATCGTTGGCATCT
Source organism: Schistosoma mattheei (assembly GCA_944470405.2). Taxonomy (NCBI): domain Eukaryota; kingdom Metazoa; phylum Platyhelminthes; class Trematoda; order Strigeidida; family Schistosomatidae; genus Schistosoma; species Schistosoma mattheei. The sequence goes on from OX103944.1 coordinate 37,215,041, forward strand.
GTCTTTTAACGTTTGTTGTCGTTCATGCTTTTGATTAAGCTTTCTAATAATTGGTTAAACTTCTATTTTATCAGAAGGGGTTTGTGGAAATTTTAGAAGTTTTCACAGATTGAAATCATCTTAATGTTTAGTTTTTGAAGCTAGTCATTATCGTGTTAATCTGTTTTAACTTATAAACTATACAATCATCTTTCTCATTTGTTATACAATAATGTATGTTTAGAAAAATGGCGATACTTTAATTTACGAACGATTTTTTGAGCGACTCTGAAGTGTCCACCTACTTACTGAGTCTAAATGAGGGTTATAAACCTGTATGAAAAAAGTAACAATTATAATTTATAGTTGATTAGAATTAGAACTTAGATTTACGGTTCATAACATGAACTGACATAAGTAGAAATGTCAAAACGATTTTTAACTGAATAGATGGACAAATTTCGCGCTAAAAATTCAAGAGCTATTATCGTAAATTTGATTGGCTCATCCATTCAAAAGTTATGCTCTCATCTGGAAAAAGTAAATCTAATAAGTAGATAATATCAGAAGACGTTTTGTGGAGATTTTAGTAATTTCAATAGTTGAAATTATGAGTCAATTGAAGCTAGGCCAACATGGAACAAATGAAAACCCTGGATGGCCGTTTCGTCTTGTTATAGGACTCTTCAGAAGTGCGCGTTTACTATCCAGCCCCTCGCGAGATTTGAATCCAGGACCTTTCTAGAGTTCTGGTGAGAAGCCATGACCAGTAGAGTTCAACCATGCCTGTTGTGAGATATCAGCTCACTGATGACAATGGTGGACGGTGACTCAATTTCGTGGATTGGTTGAAGTTAGACATTAACACCATTGGATGCCAGCCGGGTCAATGGTCTAATGGTTAAGCGCTCGAGCGCGATACTCATATGTCCTGGTTTAGAATCTCACGAGGCGGGCTCGTAGATGCGTACTGCTAAGGAGTCTCACAATAGAACGAGTTGGCCATCTAGTGCTTCCAGGTTTTCCATGTTGGTCTAGCTTCAGTGGAGTAATGATTTCAAATATTGGAATAGATAATAATTAATAAATTCTATAAAATAAAGGAAAAAAAGTCGACACAAATAATAAAACCAAATCTATTTTTCCTCATAAATCCTTTTTTGATTATTATCAATTGAATAAAATAATTACCATGTTAGCAACTATTTAAATAACAAATTTAAATTTACCTAACTAAATACATCAAGAATAATCATTATCAAATTCTCATTCTAATTCCAAATCTTCTTATCATTATTTAAGATATATCTATATATGTACACACACACACATATGAAAAAGAAAAAAAAAGAAAAACAAAACGAAACTATATCATTATAAGAAAATAGAACAATTTACTTTATTACTTATTGGGATAAGAAATTACATAATAATGCTTGCCTATACCAGGTAGTGAATGAAAAAGAAATGGTGTTTAAGTTGAAACAAGAATTTATTATGATTTACAATTGGATCATGTGCGATAATGTGAGATTGTATGGATCAGTTTCGTTTTTTTCATTTAGAAATAATAGAGAAAAGAAAAAGAATGATAGTGTTCTTTTTTTTTCTAAATTCATTTTTTCCTATTTTTAAGATAAGGGATCTAGTATTTCATTTAAAGTAATTAATGTATTATCCAAGTGAAATTACTAAGAAAGAAAAGAAAATAATAAATAAAGCTTTTTATCTCAATTTATGAAAGTGATTTCAGAAAAGGAAAATGGAATTTTTATCAGTACAGGGTTGTGGGGATTATTAAGTTTAAGATCATGAAACGATTGATGTTAGACCAGCATTGAAAATCTGTAGGCATTGGACGACTGTTTCGTCTTAATATCGACCTCCTCAATAATGCGCATCCACGATATCAATCGCAGGATTTGAACCAGGGACTTCAGTATCGCTCGCGAACGATTAACCTACTGGACCACTGAGCCAGTATCCTACGATGTTAATGTCTAACCTCAACCAATTCACGAAATTACGCGACCATCTACCATTGTACTGAGGTGGATACTTGTCTTTACTCGACATGGATTAGCTCCACTGGTCACGGCTTTTCACTAGAACTCCGAGAATTTTATCACGAAGTTAGTCACTAGAGAACACATGGTAATTATCAATATAGGATTGTGAAGATTATTATGTTTTTGATTGTAATCGTCAAACGATTGATGTTAGACCACCGTTGGAAACCTGGAAGCACTGGACGACTGTTTCGTCTTAATATCGACCTCCTCAATAGTGCGCATCCACGATCCTGCTCGCAAGGTTCAAAACCAAAATGAAATGAAAATATTTCTTCTGATGGATTCTGTTCTTTGATCTGGATGATTTGGTCGTGGAGCTTTCATTGTTCTTCTGAATAAAATCATCAGCACAAAGTTCAGGTAGAATGTTTATTTAATGTCATTGAATGGTTATTTATTTATAACCTAAGTTTATGTATATATGTATATAAATTTGAAAGCATGAATTTCAGTGAGTATTTATCATTTGGATTTATTTAAAAATTTTTCTTTACTGTACTTATAAGTAAAAGATTGAGTATAGCAGTTGCATGAATAATAGAAGTTGAAATAGTGATTATTACGATGAGTAAAATCACCGACGCTAACATTGTAGATCCATTCAATGAGTCAGATACTGAAGTTTCTATGAGTTTAACTTAATTTACATTATTCACTGTTGAAATATCTAAACTAAAATATAAATTTTATACACAATATTGTACATGGTTGTAGTGTAGATGTTAAGTGAAACTACCGTTCATCTTCAAATAGAATATGAGTATATGTATTATCGATATTAGACCATTGTTCTGAATACTTACAATATGAAATTATCTCTTAAAACTAACATATTCAGTGTACATACGTTGTCAATAACCTTAAATTTGGAAATGGCTCTCAACTATAGGAATAAATGATTTGTAATTGTGTTTTCAAACCGAAAATCTTAATTCAGTTAAATATTGTGAATCCTTAATACTCAGTGCATAAGCTTACATTTTGTTTTATCATTAAGATTGTATTTGAAGATCATCTTTATGTTTATTGATGTATAATACAATTGTGTTGATGAGTATGAATCTGACATTCGTAATGAAATAGTTAATAAATTGATAATCATCTTGAGATTATTATGGCCTGTAAGAAAAAACGAACTATAATAATGTAACTAATTGTATTTAAAGTGAATGACTAAGTTTATGAATAAAAGTTTTCTGCTTTTGATTATTGTATGCTGAGCATCTCATTGTATCAAACCTACAGAGTAGATAATTATATATGCTTTAAATTTTTTTGAACGTATCTGCTTTGATCATACATTGGATAAATACAATGGAGTGATTTATAGGTGAAAATGTTTGAAAAATGATGGTTAATTGCTGTATATTCTAGTCATTATAAACTGTTAAGAAGTGTTTCTTTAATATTTATAGTGTTTAAAGATTGGCATTGATTATAGAACAGTTTAAACACACCTTATCTTTCACTGATTGAAATCATGAGTCAATTGAAGCTAGATCACCATGTAAAACCTGGAAGCACTGGATGGCCGTTTCATCCTAGTACAGGACTCCTGAGCAGTGAAAAGCCGTTACCAGTGGGGTCCAACCAGGTCTGTTGTGGGATATCAACTCACTGAACACAATGGTGTACAGTGGCGCAACTTCGTGGATTGGTTGAAGTTAGACATTAACACCGTTGGATGCCGCCTTAGTGGTCTAGTTCGTTAAGCGCCTGGGGCGGGACTGACAGGTCCTGGGCTCGAATCTCGCGGGGTGCGGGATCGTGGATGTGCACTGCTGAGGAGCCCCACACCAGGATGAAACGGCCATCCAGTGCTTCCAGATTTCTCATGTTGGTCTAACTTCAATTGACTCATGATTTCGATCAGTGAAATTTCTAAAATCTCCACAAAACCCGTTCTGACACCTTATCTTTATCTGGAATTTCTATTAATCTAACAATTTGAATTACAAATTATCTAGAATTCATCATTTTTCTATATAATTATAAGTAGTTTTCATATACATATGTCTTTAAACATATGTCTTACATATGCCTTTAAACAATTTGTATGGAGTGACATTGATAAATGATTAGCATTAGATATTTTGTGGTGAAAACTTTACAATTTCTTTTGAAAAGCATTAAATCCATTGACATTAAGCGTTAACAGCTATCAAAATGAATCGTCATCTTGCTGGTTAACATGTCAAATATAGTACGAAGTTTCACGACTTAAAATTAGTTAAACTAAAAGTTTATTAATAAGATTGCATGTAACATATAGTTACCAACTATGTTGAATATGTTGACTTATTAGGTAAACATTAAGTTTTGTTTACGACTATCTAACTTATTATGTAATCAATAAATAAACATTTCAAAGTTTGTAACCTGAAACATTTAGTGTTCTTTTAAATGTTTCAGGAAATTCACATATAAGATGGTGGTTGGAGGTAGTCAACAGGAAACCCTTGACCAAGGTCTCGTGCTACTAGGCACTCGTCAACAAAGTGTACATGTAATCTTCAGTGAACTGATGTTCCCTGATGGATCCCATCCCGTGTCACCCAGTTTCATAGTCAGAGATGTTACCACTGAGCTATCCGAGTCGTGACAGACCTCCTGTATGACTGAGATGTATTTACAATTGATTGATCACCAGGTGGTGATCAATGTTATGTATGTCAAATCCTTCTTAATGCAGGTCGAATCCTATCAACCAAGTTACAATTTGGCCATCAGTCTAGGTGACTCAACATTGCGTGCACTCTGTTGATATATGATGGTGGTTGAAGGTAGTCAACAGGAAATACTGGATTTAGGTTTCGTCATCACCCAGTAATCAATCAATTGTAAAATTCACATATGACAGATAGTTCCCATTTAAACATTAAAATTAAAACACGAATTTCAGCGAAGGGATCTCTTTTCAACGAATTTATTATCAAGCTGTACAATCGTATATATATATGAAAATTTTTTGTTTTTGTAAAAGTAGTAATTCCGTGAGGAAATGTGAACACATTTAATAAAAAGGTTATAATACTAGATTACGTAATATGAATAATAATAACAATAACAGTAGATTTAGTGAATATAATAAAACGAAAAGAAATTTCTTCGCTCAATTCGTTCCTTCTTTATTTACCAAATGGTAAAATGGGAATTTTCACTATATTAAAATGTTTTGTTATAATAATTAAAGGTCACAGAGGTGCAAAAAGAAATATGGTGATATGATGAGTATTCACGGATAAAACAATGAGAATATAAGACATAAGTAAAGGGGGAATGCAGTAATAATAATAATAATAATAATTGGATAATCAAAATGTTTAAGACCAAGGTAACGATAACGATAAGAAGTACTTCTTTTGTACGCATAGTTCTGGTTTAAGCTCCTGGATGGTAAGAGCTTCGGCTATTTTTAAAAGTTGGATGCGAAGAAATGTGGTTAGGTTTGAACGAATCATATAAACAACCTTAAATTCATTTTTTGGATCTGTGGAATGGTTACAGTCGATCAAGTGTTCAAGTATAGAACTCCTAACTGCTTTCCTTTCCCCCTTATAGAACCAAGCTGGAATATGTTCCCGTATCCGAGTTGAAAGCGAGCACTGGCTACGGCCAATGTATCTTGCTCCACAAGAGCAGGTGAACTGTGTTCACATTTCCTCGCGGAATTACTACTTTTACAAAAAACGAAAATTTTTCATATATATACGATTGTACAGCTTGATAATAAATTCGTTGAAAAGAGATCCCTTCGCTGAAATTCACATCTATCAAGAGTTTTACATTAGTGAAATATTATTCATAAATAAAGAAAACAATTAACTGGTGATATACATAAAATATGTTATTTTACGTAAAACAATGAACTCTTATAATGTTTAGTATCTTGGTTTGCTTCTATGGATATGTCAAATATCTCGTTCCCATAGATTTAAATAAAAAAAGTGTTGAAAAGTAATTTACAAACTGTAGCTTAATTCTCAGAAGATTAAACAAAATGCATTCTGATGTTTGTTTGCAAATTTTTTAAAAACAGTATTCACAACTTTTGGTACCCAGATTTTTCTTAACTTTCAGTAATAACATAATAAACATGTCAGTGTCAAGATATATAAATAAAGTTTTTTTTTGACACTGTTGACACAACTATAGCATTTGCTATAACATATCATTTTGTCATCAAAAAGAATAACATCTGTTTATAATCAAAGGTAGATGGTGGCCAGTAGTGGAATCCAGAACGTACGTTTTGTCCTGCCTGGGATTTATTAGCTGAATATACCTGCGTAGAGTTGATATTCACTTTGGGACTTGAACTCAATGCCGTTCGCTTCAAATTTCATTTTGTTAACCATTTAACTACAATTACTCTACTCGATTTCAGTTTAGATTTCAAACAGATCAGACATATCATCATTTTGTAGCGCGTATCGCCGACTAAAAGATAATTCTCATTTAAGTGTTCCAAACAAACACAAATATAATTGGATTTGCATCCACTATCCCACCTGTAGGATTCGAACCTGGCGCCTGGCACATCATGGGTGCCCACTGCCGAGGAGTCCCAAAATAAGACGAAACGGCCGTTCAGTGCTTCCAGGTTTTCAATGGTGGTCTAACATCTATCGATTCATGATCTCAATCAAAATCTTGATATTATCCACAACCCCCATACTGATAATTACCATGTGTTCACGAGTGACTAGCTTCGTGATGAAATTTTCGGAGTTCTATTGAGAAACCGTGGCCAGTGGACCATTGCCTTGCTCTCCAAAATATTTCAGAAGCCAATCAATAACTCAATCTTGGAGTATCTAGTCAATTTGAGCTACTCCACCTCACCAGACACCTCTATTATGAATGATATATACAGTCAGAAAAGTCGACTTAATAGTAATGCAAATGATATATATATATATATATATATATATATATACAGCAGAGGCTGTTGTTATCCACCAGTTTAAGCTTAACAGTATGTTCAATGCATCATTCCTCCATGACCCTAACTTCCCTTACTATTCTCTTTCATAATCTATCATTTTATATATTTTATCATTCTTGCTCATTTCCAGTTATTTTCACAAGTATTAATTAGTAATTGTTACAACGTTTAATAATTCAGTTTCTAATAGTTATGAAATAGACAATTATTTCATCTTAACACTCTTAAACTAGCCGATTATTACAGAATTTCTTTTCAATATCTTATTCTCAAATTGTGACAATTTATCACGTCAACGTTGTAATGAATTAGCATCATTCTATTTTAGCAAATAAAATTAACTATAATTACTATTGTACAATTTAAGTGTATAGAACTGTTGAAAAGAAAATTTTCTTCCCCTTTATTAACCTCTTGTCTTCTTTTATGACGTAATCAGTCACTTTTTGTTACCACCTATTTCTCAAAGTATTGTACCGTTAGTATAGTTTAGTTATATTCATTTTAATAAAATAACCTAATCTATATCAAATAGTTATTTAAATATTCATGATTATTGAGCCCCCCCCCAAAAAAAGAAAATGTTATGATATGCTGTCATGAATGATAAAGAGTTTATAGTATTAGATCACTTTCAGGTTTTGCTTATTGAATGTAATAAATTAATTAACCAAAAAAGGAAACGAAATATAAAATAAATGTTATTATCCTTGAGGTTTTCTGTGAGTCGATGTAGATGACATATATTATAATTAGACGTTTTATAAATATGGTTAACACAACGAGAAAGTAAATCCTTTTTAATATAGATCTAATATGTTTTTAATAGTTGGATTCATGAGTCAATCTAAGTTAGCCTATAATTGAACACCTTGAAGCATAAAACTCATCAGCAGTGGTTTAAAGGCTAAATGTTTACATGTGAGATCGAATGTTCTGGTTTCGAGTCTTTCAAATGGGATCGAGTCTGCTCACTGCCATGATGTCTGATTATTAGGACAGAACGGATGTTCAGTGCTTCCAGGTTTTCAATGATGGTCTAGATTAGATTGACTCATGAATCCAACTATACATTCTTCACAAACTTTCGTTTTGATTATTTAATTTTATCAATAAATATGTTCAGAATATATCATAATGACGCAAAGTTTGGTATAAAAAAAATTAAACATTTACTTTTTCTCCATTAAGCTTTATAAGTAGGAATTACAAACAAAATGTTCTTGTAATTAATAAACTTTTTAGACTTTTCCAATCACTCATTTTGGGTTATAAGTAGATATGATCAAGTACAGATGAATAAATCATCTAAAATACTACAATTTGTGACAGTTTAATCCACTATTAAATTTCTTGGAAATAAGACTATGATAAGCATCAATTATGTACATCAAAAGGACTGGTTTCTGTCTTATTTATTTGAAATGAAAAAGTCTTCCATACATGAAAATACAAATTCAGATGTGTTTGCTGGTTATTCAGTAAACGTTGACCATAATAATATTTGACTGTGTGAGGTATCTCGAGACAAGTCGAAATTGGTTGCTGGTTAGAGACTAAAAACAGTTTAGAACCCTTAAAATCCAGAGAATATTGAACGGTTGTTTGATCAAAGTTTAAGGTTTGTAGTAGCTTTGCTTCGTTAATCAGTCACTTTGATTATTATATAAATCTCAATGATGTTTGAAATCAGAAGACAATGAGTAGCGGCAACTACAGTTTATTAGCGAATTGCACAGAAAATAAAGCTATAAGCACATCAAGTGAATTTGAAGCAAAGAGGCGAATGTATATGTATGCGAGCAAATACGGAGGTAAATTTATAGTTCAATCTATTAAGGGCACAGCAAGGCAAAGCAAAAACTAATAATAGGATTCGCGTACATATATACATATGGGAAGATAATGAATCATCGAGTGATATTTAAGCAATCAAAATTTTAGCTATGATCGGTCATGTGATCAAGCGTACATGTTTATGCAGATATGATAATTATCATTACGGTACAAAGAAATATGTGAATTGGTACTGTTCGAACAACACTGTCTGTTAAGTAAATTAATAAAAGGGTTCACCAAAATTAACCATAATCCAAATCGATTGTAGGATAGTTTCTATAGCTTCTTCGAAGGTATGAACTCAGTTTCAAAATAAATATATCAATACATCTTAAATAATTTCATCACGTACTTACTAATGACTGGCATGTTGACACCTTCTTAAGGTTCTGGTAGATGTCGCAGTGACTTTAGCTTGAAAAAATTAATGATATCAAATGGTGTATCACAACGTGAATTAATCAAGGTTAAAAATTTAAGTTTTAAGTCTTTTATATTAAGTTAATTTATTTTCTGTGTGATCCAACTGTTTAGTGCTATCTGATTTTTTTGCGTTTCTCCTACCAATGTCGCACACTGATAAAAACCAACATTCAAAATACTCTTGTTTAACATGTCAATATACTTAGTTTCTTTATACCAGTTCAAAATTTTACAATGTGAGGAATTTACCAAGTTCCTTTATAACATGAAAGAATATCACATTGGGAATAACACAATAGTAAATATGCTTAGTTACTAGCTACAAGAGTAAAATAACCGAAAAGTCTTCTTTAACAATGACTATTCTTTGTATGGGAAATATATGCCAAACTTTATCCATGTTTATGTTATTACTTTTAACCCTGGAAAACCTCATAAAATGATATTATCAATGAAGGATTTTCAATCTAATTGGTGAGATGGGATGGTAGTTTATTCGACTATTTATTATTGAATCCCTTGTTATTTACGGAGTCTGAATAACATACAACGATTCAATAAGCAGAAGATTTGAAGTTTTCAATACTAATATTAGTGTACTTTAGCTGTGAATGGATATTTATATTACTGTAATCGACTATAGAACTATCATTTAATGATACATATATTATTCACTTTATTTACAGTTATAAAATATACCCTTGTGGGCCAGGGTAAGTTTACATTGGTTTTCAGGAGAACCAGGCACCATCCGGACTTTCACGTGACAACCCAAACAGTACGGCTCAACCCCGTTTAACAGGAGAGCCAGAAACCACCCAGGCTTAAACTTTATAAACCGAGCAGTACAGCTCAACTCCGCTTCACAGGGGAACCAGATACCGTATAGGCTTTAACTCTACAATCTGAATAGAACAGCTCAATCCTGTGGCTCAACCGCAAAGGTATTAAACACCCTAGTGGACCATTCGCACCATTCATATACACATTCGCATCACATTTATAGTTATTCCGATCAATGATCGCGTGAATCAATTATGCACAGCATGAACAGACCAAAGCTGACCTATTCCGCTTACACGACATTCAAACTCGTTAATGTTAGCAATGGCGACATACCTTACAATATCCCAATGACAATGGCCCTCGGGAACACTGAAAAGCAACTACCAGTATGAATGAAATCGTTTAACCAGCAAATCAATGTTTTGCATGAACAGTCAGCAAAAGTTGCCAAAGCAATGCCGAAACATCCACAATCACAATGGCGAACCTCCAGTCTCATATGAGACTTTCAGTTCAGTATAGCCATATAGTTTATACTGCATAAAACACATATGTAGGGTAGCAAGCGAAATAACCCAGCCTGGAGCGTTAGGGCCTAAATAATGCTTAAAACCCAATGTCTGGTTTCGCAATACTATAACTGGGCCACCAAGATCATTTTTATCGCATTTGAGAAATTTTCGTTTTTCCGACTTTTCAGACCTTGAGTTAGGGGTAGTATCCCTACTTTATTTACAACCTCATATTAAACCAAAAATATGGAAGAAATGACAAAAAAAACTACACGGAATAACTAAATTTATATTGAGAAGGTTTCATAAATGTTTATGTTGTAAATCAAGAATCAACATATTAAACTGTTGAAAAGCCTTATTAACATTTGGGATAATTTTCAGTGTATATAGATCTCCCTCATTTTGTATTTCTTGTTATTGCTATAATGAGATAAATCAAAAAGATGTAGCAACACGCAAACAATCAATTAAAGAATGTTATCAAGAAAATTCAACCTCCTTTACAAGGTGTTATCAAAGTTTTATCCAAAGAGATGGGGATGTTTATGACTTTTCCCCTCTCTTTAAAGCATAGCATAAATTATAATCTTTTAAAATGACTGTATATGTGAATACAATGTCTGTCAGGTGTTTTACTACATTCATGATAATAAACTATTAATATCAATGTCAACATGTCTAAGAAAACATAAATCTTATGTATATTAACTGTCAGACTACCAGTAAAACTTAACAGAACAAAATATAAATAACAATGAATTTCAAAGCATAAGTTTCGTTCTGTTTGAGACTCACCATAAGGAAGTGCTGAGATCCTAGAATTGATGTTTACTCAGCAATGTGAACCAAATACCACTCATTTAAAACTCCACATCACTATCTACTTACCACTAAGTTCAGATCGTCATTTACATGTGAAACGAGTATGAATTTTAATTTTATTTGTAATGGTCTACATTATCAGTTATTGATATTTTCAATTGGAATTCAATCAGTATTAGTTGAAAAATGTGGATCTTTTGTGGACTGATTAGATTTATCCATTATAATACAAGCTAACAAATCCTAAATAGGAATAAGCGCTTTACTTTGCAAAATAAACTCTATCCATTACTCATAAACTTGTGTCATAATGGCAATATAGAGGAAAGTTGATATTATTTTGGTTACTTTTTTTTAAAAGTAAACCCTTTTAAGAGTAAACATTATTATCTGGGTCTTTTAATCTTCTTTAATCAAAGTAACATTTATATCGGTGTAAGTGTAGTATTTTAATTAGATCTATACCATGTAATAAGTGTATTCACTGTAATCTAACACTATTCTGCTTCACTGTTTTTTTGTTTGGAATAAAATATTCCTCAAAACATCTGATCGTTTAACTAAAATAAGAATCATTAAAGAGAAAGAATATGTATTTGCAAAATCTCAGTGAAAGAATTTGAAGTAAATCCAATGTTTTATCTGACAATCTGGTCCAATCTTCTTCAAGTTAAGAATCTTTTGAAACAACTTAACAATTTCTTCATTAATTTTAGTGTTCTTTTCTTTCAATCAGAAATCTACACAATTTGTCATGTGGTGTTGTTAAACGGTGTTTTCCATATCCAACTATTCTTGTAATTATCAGCATAGGGGTTGTGGAGATTATTAGGTTTTTGATTGAGATCATGAACCGACTGATATTAGGCACTAACACCATTGGATGCCGGCTCAGTGGTCCAGTAGGTTATTCGTTCGCGTCCGAGACTGAAGGCTCTGGGTTCGAATCCTGCGAGCGAGATCGTGCATGCGCACTTCTGGGAAGTCCCACAATAGGACGAAACGGCCATCCAGTGCTTCCAGGTTTTCAATAGTGGTCTAACACCAAACGGTTCATGATCTCAATCAAAATCTTAATAATCTCCACAACCCCTATACTGATAATTACCATGTGCCCACTAGTGACTAAATTCGTGATAGAATTCTCGGAGATCTAGTGAAAAGCCGTGACTAATGGAGCTAATCCATGTCGAGTAAAGACAGATATCCACCTCATTACAATGGTAGATGGTCGCGTAATTTCGTGAATTGGTTGAGGTTAGACATTAACATTGTAGGATACTGGCTCAGTGGTCCAGTAGGTTAATCGTTCGCGAGCGAGACTGAAGTCCCTGGGTTCGAATCCTGCGAGCGGGATCTTGGATGTTCACTGCTGAGCATTCTTGTAATCTTAATTTAATATGAACAGAAATTAAACTATGCTTTATCAAATTTTTTTTAAATTTAAGATGATCATGAATTGTTTAGAAACGTTTAGATTTAAAGATAAACATTTTCTGCATCACTAGTCATCCTTGATTATTTTTTTCTTAAAGTTAAACATAGATCATTCATACTTCAATCACTATTGTGTTAAATAGTTGTTTCAAAAGTAAATGTGAGAAAAATATACATATACAGAAATTTAGTCAGATGTTTAATGTCATTGTTACTAACCTCTTGTGTAGATTTTTTTAGGGATAATTTTAAATAAATATTACCGAAATATTAGATGACCTGTTTTGATTTAGATTAAGTGACCTATAAACATCTTTCTTTTTCTCTAAAACTATCCAATAATAATATACATGGTTAAAGAATTTTGATGAAAAGATTAACATATGACTTGAAAACATTGAAAATCTTACATAAGATAACAAATCTCGGATTTCAACGCGAAAGCCTTTCATCCATTTGGCTAAATAAATTTCTGGCATTATAGCTGATGTTAGTTCATGATGAAAACCTCATATATAATTCCTAACTGAGGCAAATTATGACAATTATCGCGAACTGGATAATAAAAGTACCAGTAACACTGGCTGCAGCCAGGTACTGCAATATATACGGATGTTTTGAGAGCCTACATAGGCTTGGTTATGTGCATTGTGTCGTTATCCACAAGTAGCATTTTGTGTACTCAACAACCGAAGTTCACACAAACACTATTGAAATTATGTGTTCGAGGATGAAAGAGTTTTTGAGACTTTATCATGGCTTCGGAGGCCGACCATTCTGTAGCCGTATGGATGATTTCCTCTACTGCATGCATTACGATTTTAGAACCTCTTAACCCCTTTCTAACCTTGACATGTTTTTGAACCACGTATAAGAAGTTTATCCACTATATTTCCTTGGTTTTGTATAATTTATTTTTACTTTATACTTACTGTTCGCTGATTCTCAAGGTCACTTAAGATTCGTTTCAAAGGTCGTCCATAAATTAGAGTCTCGCCGTCTTTAATATTTTCTATCAGCTGTAAACAGTTTGAATGTGTATTAGTAATATTATTCCAAAAAACAGTTTTCACATAGTTAAAGTTAAACATTAACACCATTAAATGCCAGTGGTTAAGCGCTCGTGCGAGAGCCTGATAGGTCCGGGGTTCGAATCTCACAAGGCGGGGTCGTGGGTGAGCACTGTTGAGGAGTCCCTCAATAGGAAGATTTGGCCGTCCAATATTTCCAGGTTTTCTATGATGATCTAGCTTCAATTGACTCAGGATTTCAACTATTGAAATTACTAAAATCTTCACAAAACCCCTTTTTGATACATATCATCTTCATTGAAGTTTAATTCAAGATGACACTAGAAACTAGAAGAGAAAACAATATATTCAAAAAAAAGACTGATTAGCATTTATTACCTGGTCATATCTACTATTCATTGAATGTCTAGTAATTGCATTTGTGAATATTCAACAATTGATGTAAAGACAGCTTATATTCCTACAAGAACACTGTGGTAATTTCTACAGAAATGTTTGTGTAATCTGATTATTTTGAGTTAATTATATTTACATATTCAAAATTGAATTGGGTAATAACAAGAACATAGGGTGCTTTGCTTTGAATGAATTCAGGACAAAATATTGTTAAATAGTAGATATTGGTGACTGGAAAAAAACATGGCAACAATTATGAACATTTTTTATTTAATGAGTTATTAAACTGGGGCTGTATCCTTTTTGACCGTCGCTGTAAACTTTATCACAAGAGAAAACTGTTATAACTTCAAAATAAATGAAATTGTTGAATTAGTAATCTTAGACTAAATTGACAAATCCTCTCTATTCAATACTGTTAACTGGGCACACTTTGTAAGGATAGGGTGACGAATACATACTTGTTTCATTACTGCTAAGCATCGCCGAAACAGTTGCCATTAAAAAACTCGAACCGAATTTATGTATTCAAAAATAGACCAGTTGCAAGTTTATCATTATCATTTTAAATTCATACTTTTGTTTGAAACAATATTCAAATATTGGTATCATTAATGCTTGTATTTTATTACAGAGTCTCTACCTAGTTAAATTTAATTTCATCCACTTCAAGAATACGTCTTCACACAATTGTGATGTTTATTCATCGAATTCTCAAATTTATATGACTTTTACCAGTCATCTAGAAAAATTATGAATTTCATCATATCAGTTTTAGGGTTCCACATTGTTGGTACCTCATCTCTTTAATGTCTTCGATGTCTATCTTTAAATGAACTTATGCATGCTAATATATATATATATATATATAATAAATTATATATATATATATTATATATATCACTGGTAACTGTTATCATTCTAACTTTTTCAGTCATCAGTATATATCATTTAACATTATATTCCATTTTAATACACATGTGGTTGGAAGCAGGAGAGAAGAAATCACAAGATAAATTGTATTCGTTACTTCAGAGAACCTTATGTTAAAATGCATTCATCTTCATGGCAGTTCATTCAATATATTGCTATTCGCTATAAGTAACAGATAAACATAATCTTCATCAGTAAACAATCATCAATCTGTTGACTCTTTGGTCAATTAATAGAAAACTCTTCTCATATTCTGGTATGGTTTCTTGATACTAGAAACTAACAGCGGAAAAATGATTAAAATCTTTGACTGAACCTTATTTTTTACCAATCTAGTTTAAAAGAACACATATTATGAGAATAGCTATAAACATCTTAATGAATGTTTTGTAAAGAATGGCGTATGTTTAATTTAACGTGATTTTAATAGTTGTGTAGGTGGGTGAAAAGTTCACTTAAGAAAATTATTGTTGGTGTGACCTTATGTCAATTAGTGTAATATATTATTCTCAATAGACTTTCAAATAAAGTTGTAACTGTAGACAGTACCAGTAAGTGAAAAAAACATATTGTAATATAATTTATTCGCTGTTGCGAGAGAGATATTTTATTGTTCGAAATAATGTATGTTGTGAGGCGGCAATGTGTTTCCTCTAACTGATCTTGTGATTCCCTATTCAATATTTCATTATCATCATTCAAAATCAAAGAACGTAATTTATCTAAATGTATGTTACCTTGTCGAAGAAGAAGAAGAAGAAACACTTGACATGGAGTACTAACAATAAAATGCACTCCCTTATCAAGTTCGCGAACCATTTACTTAATACTGTTTCACCCATCACAACAGGTGATATATCTGATAAACAAGTAATTAGATAATGATGACATAACATAATGTGTTTGAGTAGCCAATTAGCATGTGAGTGCCAAGACTAGCATTTCAGTTTGACAGATCTCGGGGAGAGTGTTTCGCCAAATTCCTATGTTAAATATTCCAGTTTTTCAGTCCCACACTAAGCTTTTCTGATAGTTTTCTATTCAATGAGGGAAAAAATTTTCAAATCTGTAGTCATAAATCCTTCTGAAAATGTTCTCTTTTCACTTCATAGAAGTAAACATTAAGTAAGATTTCAGTGATTTCGATAAATCATAATACATGATCGGATAATATATCCATATTTAAAAATTTCATTCATCTAAAAGTCATTCGTTAATACACCCAACAAACAATAAACGTTCAATAACCAATATTTACCAAAATAATCAAAAGCAATAAAGAAAATGATCAAATCAATGTAACCTTCCACTTGACAATTTCTTAATCATTACAACTAGGTTGAATTCGTTTTGAATAGTTCACTATATTCGTTTTGAGTCAACAAATATAAATATATTTTTCCTCAATATTTACTAACTTTCTCTATTTTTTATTATCTTTGCTTTATTCACCAAATGGAAATGTTGTTTATTAATGTTGTTGATTTCTTTTAAAAACTTCTAAACAATATAGATAAGAAGAATGATGTGCTTTATTTGTTTTATTTTTTGTTTAAATGTTCTTACTATTCAGATCCACTTGGACAAATAAAAATAAACACTTATAAATCGACAAAGAAAAAAACTCGGTCTTTTTGTGTATGTGTTTTTCTTTTTCTCTTTTTGGTTGTTTCTTTCCCGTAGAAGAAGAATAAAATGATTAAATAAAGGAAGAAAGAGAGGAAACGTTGAAGAATAAAGAAGAAAAGATTATTATGATATAAAATAGGAATTACTTTTTTCTCTACTTTTTTGTTGTCGTTGTTGTTGTTGTTTTGCTTCATTTATTTATCCTGTTTGTGAATTTCGATTACGTTCTTCTTTTTTTCTTCTTTTTAAATGATCTTGAGAATAATCGTAATCATTCATTTGTTGATATTAGTAAGAGTAATAAAAAAAATTACGTCAATAAGTTTGAAATAACTTGTTATAAGTAGTATTTATAATTGATGTTTATATAATGGAGTATGGATTTTGTATGATAGTTTTGTACAAACTAAGCTAATAAAATGTTATATTACCATCACTATTGAATTATCTACTTCTATGAATCCGATGTTCATCTTGTTGTGCTAATGAAATATGGCAACTTGGACCTATGCATATATGTGCCTGATCCTACGTTGTAGCTGATTGACTGACTGATGAATAAAATGTTATGTACATATATCTGGTTAGTGAATTTTTTACAAGGTTTTTTTCTACGGGATGGAGTTGCCGACCACAGACCGGTAGTAACTTGAGAAGAGATACTTACTTACGCTTGTTACTCCCAATGGAGCATAGGCCGCTGACCAGCATTCTCCAACCCACTCTGTCCTGGGCCTTCTTTTCTAGTTCCATCCAATTCCTGTTCAGTCTTCTCATGTCTATCTCCATTTCTCGGCGTAATGTGTTATTTGGTCTTCCTCTTTTCCTTTGACCTTGAGGATTCCATGTGAGGGCTTGTCTTGCGACGCAGTTGGGTGCTTTCCTCAATGTGTGTCCTATCCACTTCCAGCGCTTCTTCTTAATTTCTTCCTCCACTGGGATCTGGTTTGTTCTCTCCCACAGTTGGTTGTTGCTAATAGTGTCCGGCCAATGGATCTGAAGTATTTTGCGTAGACAACTGTTAATAAACACCTTTATTTTCTGGATGATGGCTTTCGTAGTTCTCCAGGTTTCTGCCCCATACAGTAGGACTGTCTTAACATTTGTATTGAAAATCCCGAACTTGGTGTTGGTTGACAGTTGCTTTGAGTTCCAGATGTTCCTCAGTTGTAAATATGCTGCTCTTGCTTTACCGATCCACGCCTTCACACCTACATCAGACCCACCCTTTTCATCAATGATGCTGCCCAAATACGTAAAGGTTTTTACATCTTCCAAATCTTCTCCGTCAGTTGTGATTGGATTGGTGCATGCTGTGTTGTATCGGAGAATCCTGCTTTTCCCTTTGTGTATATTGAGACCTACTGCTGCTGAGGCTGCTGCCACACTATTCGTCTTTGAGAAGAGATACAGGCGAAGTTATATATATATATATATAATGTTCAAATAAATGACAGTTTAAAAATGTGATAGCTAATACTATGTATTTGCAAATCGACCATGATAGGTTTATTGAATATGATTTTCGATAGTATTGTAAAGAAATCTCGTGGTACAAAATCAACTTTCTGATAATTTTATCAATCATAAGTGAGGAATTCTAGCACTAAAAGGTCGTTCTGGCATTTATTACCAATCTTGGTTCATAATGCATATAAAACATTGGGATCAGTCGAGAAAGAAAATTATCTTCTGATGAATAATGATATAATTCAGCTTAATCGTAGAATGAGAAATGGGTTTTGTGAATATTATAGTAATTTAATAGTCAAATTCATTCAATTCAAGTGTACGTCAAAGCGAAAATGGACTCACTTTTCTGTTATTGTTAACATTACTACTACTAATACTGTACTTTTTTTATCAACTTGTAAATCTCCAAAATCGTTGTACACATAAGTGTGCGAAAAAATTCTTAGTTCAATCGATCTTATTATGTTTTTGATTGAGATCATGAATTGACTGCTACTAGACCACTATTGAATAGCTGGAAGCACTGGACGATCGTTTCGTCCTATTATGAGACTCCTTGCTCGCGAGATCTATAACTCAGTGGTATCATACCAGTTATTTAATAAGTATTAAAGAGTGGTTTGTTATGTACATACAACCAATAAAAGAGTTTAGTTTATAAAACGGTTATAAATACCAAGTTTTTTTGTTGTGGTATATTTGTTGTGTATATTCGGCTCTTACTTAAAATAATTCGACGTTGTTTACGAAATTGAGAGGAAGAAAAGCGAATGTCCGGCACTTTAACCGGGTCGATGGATATAAAGGATCTACCTAGAGGAGTTGGAAAACTCTGATTCCAAATCAATGGTGTACATGGGCTCCAGTATCCTGAGGGAACAAATGGCGTATAAACCAATTGTTGATCACGGACTACCAGGGAACTGCATCTCCTGACGTTGCTCCACTACCTTGTGGATTAGACCATTAGGTCGAAATCTCCAAGTGTTGCCCCTTAAGTAAACCATCTTTTTCGTTATGGGCACCTGGACAATATCATAGCTCACACACAAATCAAGTGACTTGAGTGGCACGTATGTATTCAGTGCCCCATTGTACCAATATTTGTGTTCAAATAAATAATTCGATTTTATTGTTAATCCCATTGATTACCTAAATGTATGTAAAATAATTATAAGTAGAAAAAAACTTTCAGATGAATTATCTATTGATGACAGTTTCAGACGAAAATCTGAGGATAAATTAGAAGGAAAACATGGTTAGGTAATAAATGCATAATGTTTCAATAATTGATTTTCATTTCAAATATATATGCATTTAGGTTAATCAACTATTTGCTGTTATTTCATTGTTTGTTTCAGTTGATCAAGTAGATAAATCAAGTAAATTCAATTAATTATTAAATTCATTTCTATTGATGTCTAATTCTTCAATAAATATAATGACTCAGCTTAATAATTAAAAAGTAAATACACTCTTATCTAATTGGAAGAGAATACACAAATCAATAATTTAATAATTGAATTCATTAATCAATTGAAGCTAGACCACCATGGTAAACCTAGAAGCACTGGATAGGCGTTTCGTCCTAGCATAGGACTCTTCAGCCGTGAACGTCCACCATCCTGCTCACGCACGAACGACTAACCTCTATACCACTAAGTTGGTATCCAACGTTGTTAACGTTTAATTTTAACCAATCTGCATAAAATCCTTTTCTGATAATAAATCAATAATAAAAAAAGAGAATTCAGCGAAGAAAATTTTCTTTTCGACGAAATCATTTACTTAAGCTGTACATTCGTATATATAGTTATATGGAAAATGTATGTTATAGGAGGATAGAAAAAATTACATTACCAAAATGGATTCGCGGATAAATAACAAATGAGGTTGCGTACTAATCAAGGGGTAATGAAGAAAATCGTTTATGGGTCAGATAATAGTCCATTTGACAAATATGAAGAAAAGTGACAAATACAAAGGTCATAATAATAGACTGAATAATAATCAAGAAAACTTGTATGAGGTAATAATAATAATAATAACCGATCAGAGTTTAAAATGCAAAATAGTAATTTTAAAAATTCGATAATAATCAAATAAAAGTGCAAAAAAAACGAGAAAAAAACAGGAACATACCTATTTAAGGAATTAGGGCCAAGGAAGGATGAAGTTGGACAAATCGTTTCTGCACGCAAAGTTCGGGCTTGAGTTCGTGAATTGCCAATGCCTCAGCAGTGCATAGAATATTGATTCGACACCCCTTCAATCCAATTCTTTGACTCTATAGATCACTTTAAAAGAAGAATACTTGAGAGCGGTGTGTCCAAAATTGATTAGATGGTCCTGTATAGAACTAGTGATTGTCTTACATTCTCCTTTTACAAGCCAAGCCGGATAGTGTTCTGAGATGCGTTTGGAAAGTGATCGCTTTGTTCGGCCTATATAACGAGCCCCACATGAGCACGTAAATTTATAAATACACATAGATGTGGCCCAAAGCGAAAGTTTATCGTTAACACATCCAGGAATGGTAGGGCGGCTTGAGAAAACAATTCGGAGATTGGCTGCGTAGAAACTCTTATTCAGTGATATTGAAATCCGTTTATTAAGATTTCAGCAGCCGTGTCTCCTTTAAATTCCATATTCGTGAACAGGGTTTTCTTCTGTACTGTCGATACTTTCTCATAATGAATTCTAGGTATTAAGTTACTATCGAAGAATCTAGGTGGATAACCGTTTCTAATGAGAGTTTGTAGAAGTTGAATTAGTTCCTCATCTATTGTGTCAGAGAAACAGATTCGCTTGATCATAGAGGATAAAGAGCGAATTAAGTTCCTCTTTCTACTCAATGGGACCAACTATGGAAATTAGTGTACTGCCCATTCCAAGCAGATTTTTTATATATAGATCGCTGTGAAAAACCATCAGGCATTCTTTTAATCGGACATCAAGAAAGTGAAATTCATTATTTGCCTCTGCTTCTAAGGTAAATTTCATTTATATGAGAGATATATGGATGATACTTTCATTACTTATGAAGATGACATGGACCTAAATGAAATTTTGAAAAGTTTCAATAATTCTCACCCCTCAATTCATTTATCTGAGAAGCAGAGGCAAATAATGAATTTCACTTTCTTGATGTCCGATTAAAAAGAATGCCTGATGGTGTTTCACAGCGATCTATATATAAAAAACCTACTTGGAATGGGCAGTACACTAATTTCCATAGTTGGGTCCCATAGAGAGCTTACTATAAAGTAACAATAATGTACACATTTAAGTAAATTAAAACTTGAAAAGATGTAATCATTAGTATTGCATGCAGTCATGTATTTTAAATTTGTGTTAGTGATATTGGAATAATGATATCTGTTTGTTCGTTAATCTTCTAGAAGTAGTATTACCAAAAATAGCGTGATTCGTTTATTCGTATATTCTGTGTGAACTAATCAATGGTAAGAGATCACAACTTATTAATTGATTGTCATTATTTAGTGTGTTATCAGGCAATCTGATTTACTGTATTTGTTAGCTATGATGATTGTGTATACTGGTAAATGTGTGGTTCCTCTGTGGTGTCTGCTACTTAAGTAGTAGTATATAACGGTAGTCAGGAATAGAATGTCTGGCAGCAGAAGGTTAAGAAGATCGAGGAGGGAAGAACGGGAACAGAAAGCAATTGGTATGGAAATGCAGGGACAATTTTGTGCTACATATAATCGGTTGTCCTAACCGTGTTCTCCTTCCTTACATTTCTAGCTATTTAAACTTAGGTTACATGCGACTCGCTTAGTTTATATTGTAGAGGTAAGCAAGTGAAATACTTATCAGAATATGTACCATGATTTCTAATTGTGCCATCAGATCCCTTTGAAACTCTGAGTTTAATACAAATGTTTTTCTACTCTCGTTTACAGTTTCATAGTTCTAAAGTGATCTTTCATTAAATCTTGGTCTCTATTTACTAAATTAGTCTATTGCTATCAGATAGAGGAAACTCGCATATTGTTGCATAAAGTTCAGTATGGAATATTAGCTGTAATGTGATAAATCTAACTTCGTCAGTCTAATAAATACTTAACTTTGACTGATGAGGTTGAAGATTTTACAAAGTGATATTGGTCTGGTTGTTCTAGGCTTTCTATTATTTCTTCAAGAAGTGTTAGCCTTTTTTGAATATTTATGGAATAGAATTTTTGAATGACAGAAAACAACAGCATTTTTTTATGATCAAACATAATGACACCACATAATTGTTATAACTTGTGGCCTGTGTGCCTGTTATAATTTGTCGTTTGAATGCTTATTGTCTTGGCTCTTTTAATGCTAATTTTTGTATTTGGTCGTCGCTGATTTTTATGTCGGAAACGCTTATCACTTATACTCGGAATGAGGGACCTCTGCAATTCCCACGACGCGAAAGTAAGAACACAGAGACTGGTATAAGTGATGATTTATCAACCTCAAAGCACGACGGCGACGATTCTAGTAGAAAATACAGTCAATTATATATTGATTGCACACCCATTTAGACTAAAATTAGAATGTAATTCACATATATGAAAAATACTTAGAGTTATAACAAATCACATACTGAGCATAGTTCATATCAATGGAATACAAGAATATCTCATATTATACAGAATAAAATATCATGCGAGACAATGAAACAAATACTACATTGAATAATCATTACGTTGAATCAAAACGGAAGTAATCTAAAACAAAACTCATACTGAGTAAATCAATCGAAAATTGACTTTTCTTTACATCATATCGATGCCCTGTTAATGTATAACGCA
This sequence comes from Schistosoma mattheei, assembly GCA_944470405.2. Lineage (NCBI taxonomy): Eukaryota > Metazoa > Platyhelminthes > Trematoda > Strigeidida > Schistosomatidae > Schistosoma > Schistosoma mattheei. Next base: position 37,238,135 of record OX103944.1, read on the forward strand.
ATGATACCGCCAATTAGAGATCAAGTGACTTATCGATCGAATCAATGACGCGTAAAACTCGTACGAGCAGTCTAGAGTATTTATCGGTCCTGCTTACTGCCTAAACCAGACAGTTAAGTCCAGAACACCAATCTCAGCCTCTGCAATATGAATCATTTATTTCAAACATACGGGGTTTATATACCAACCAGACAGAGCACATCTTACCATAAAATGGAAAATAACATTTGTACAAGATTTAGCCAAATGTGGCTGTGAATGTGGGAGGTAGTGGTATAATTAAAGAATGGTAAATCGTTTAATAATAATTCATGGGTCGAAATAAAGCTCATAATAAGAGGGACATGAATATGAACAGTTCACTTAATCAACGATTATACAATAAAAATATACGCATAGTATTGATCTATAAATGGATCCCAAAAGTTACTATTCATTATGTTTATTGGGACATAACAATAATAAATTAAGCATGACACAAAATCAAATAAAGTATTTAGTAGAGTCGTATTGTAATTAGAAGTGGAATCAAAGATGAACCTTTCATCTTATTTGCTATTGGTCAGCTGGTTGTATCTAAATCTAAGTGTTAATAATTATACTGGAATTTAAACTGAGACAAGTAAAACGCAACAATTGGATTCCAAATTAAAGTCATGAGAAGTATTAATTAAAAGGATTACACGGGAGATCCACTTAGGTAACCCATAAACTAATAGCCACCGATAAAATACACTATTTAGTATCAAAAAATAAAATAAAATAAAATCTTCAAGTTTCCTTTAAACTACTCACTATTCTCTTTACTGTCTAAAATGATTTTTGCTACACAATTTACCAAACTTCTTCAAATTATCTAAATGAAGCAATAAAACAAGAAATCTTACTTGTTTAGAATATTTAAAATGTTAATGTTAATTGAATTTTCCCTCCATTTAATAAAGTATACAAATGAATTGTGCATAGAAAACAGATATATTGAAGTGGTTGCATAAACAAATACCACAATACTGACATGTCTTAAAATGAAAATTGAAGTGTCTTATTGTCATTAAGAATATGATAACCACGTAAAATAAGCTATATAATAACTAAATTCTTTCACTATGGGTTTCGTCAGACTTTGTATTCATTGATTATGTTTTTGACCAAAAAAAGCATGATGCAGTTGTGATGATTTATATGTCAAAGTTAATTCACCATATTTAGTGTTTGCCTACTTTATTATATTAGTTAATAAGAAAAGCACTTCATCTTAGAGAATATATTTATGTAAACTAAGTTGCGAGGACAAAGATGGAAAAAGGCTATTAGTGGAATATAGGACGCGTGTTTTGTCCTATCTGTGAATCGTCAGCTGGATGTACCTGCATTGCACAAGCAAATGGCTATCAGGACTCAGTAGCTAAGTGGACAACTCAGTATCGTTTGAAGCAAAGGTTAATGGGTCCGAGTCGCAGAGTGAACATCAACTCTGAGATTCAGGTACATCCAACTGACGAGTACCAAACAGGATGAAACGCGTGTTCTGGATTCCACTGATAGCCATCATACAGCTTTTTTTATAATGCTTGTGAATTAAAACAATATCGAGGTAATCGCACAGTATGCACATATGCGATATGAGACTGCACAATCACAGGCCTAAACATCAATGTGAAGATTCAAGTAAACAATACCAAATGAATTTAAGCTTCAAAATGTTAGAAAAACTATTCGGATTTATTTAAAACTTTAACCGTATCCGTACGTTTAAATATAACATGTTATTATCTTCGAAGAATAGAAATGGCGTAGGTATTAAAATACAATCCTGCCTTAGTTGTTTTTTGGTTTAACAATGATACAAGATAGGAATAGACAATTGAATTTCCACATGTTTTTCAATACAAGTATCATCATAGTTTGTTTACGGATATCTTCTTCAGAACAAATTTCAATCATAATTATATTAAAAGTAACCATGTTTTATAAACATAGATTTACAACGAAAACAAACGAACTCAAAGTACTTGTAATATACTTTGAAAGAATCAAATTAGTTGTAGAACAAAATAGTGTAACGATCAAAGATATCATGGTAAGACAATTTTGTTTCGAACCACTGCTTTGAATATACTGTTGCAACTAACTGGATATTTTTAATGGAGTTTGGTTCTCTGAGCTGGATGGTTTGGTCGTTGAGCTTTATCCACCATCTCACTAACTGTATATAATTATTCTTTGTCTAGTTAAACAAATTGTAATATTAAAAGAATATATTTACGCTATGTACTCTTTTATATGCTTTAATTTAAAAATAAGTTAGCTATAAGTCTTTTCAGTTTACTTGGTTATTGTACTACGTCATATTACAAACCATAGATTATCTAATTGAAACACTCAAATCTACATGAAGTAGTATTTTCCTTTTATTTTGGAGAACTATCTGTATCTTCCACTCAATGAATGTAAAAATTTATGAAAACCAAAATCTTTTTTTTTCAAATGAAAGAAATATGATTTTCATGAGTCGATTTAAGCTAGGCCACCCTGGAATACGTGGGAGCACTTGACGACCGTTTCGTCCTAGTATGGAACCCCAAGAGAGTTTAACTTAAATCGAATCATGAATTCAACCATTAAATTACTGCAATTTCCACAAACCCACATTCTGACGAAAATAAGATTTTCTTGGTTAATAAATTCACATCCGTAATTTTTGAATGTTGCAACAACCTACTGTGGGAGAGGACTAACTAAATCCCAGCGGAGGAAGAAATCAGAAAGAAGTGTTGGAAGTGGATAGGGAAAGCACCCAATTGCGTCACAAGGCAAGCACTCACTTCGAATCCTCAAGGCCAAAGGAGAACAAGAAGACCAAAGAACACATAACGCCGATTACCCCATCTCCAGTCTAAGTTGACCTTTTATTTTTATATATAAATGCTCTTAACAAGAATATGTGTGATCAGATTTTCGAAATGTATTACGCTAATATATCACATAATTCTGATGATCTTCGTCTTCTTATTATATTGTCGAAATTTATCAAAGGGGCTAATTGCTTTAAATGGAGGATGGACAATGGTTGGATAGAACTAGATAGGAAGACTCAGAACAGAGTGAGTTGGAGAATGCTGGTCGGTGGCATAAGCTGCATTGAGAGTAATAGGCGTAAGTAAGTAATGCACCTAGCGGTTTGAAACATGAAGTGCATAAATAGTTGTTTACCTAATCTAGTAAACATCTTTTTGAAAATTATTTATACTTTCCTCAAATAGTTATGTTCTTTTCTTATCTCCTCACATTATTTAGAATATTACGATAACTAAAACCGCATATTACGAATTCATTTTACTAAAATGGTTAGACTTCATATTTTCTATCAGTCAAATGATTTAAACTTCTCAATTTAATCAGCTCGAGATATTTACTGTACATTAGCTTGAATTTCAAGTACTTACCATGAAACGCGAAGATTCTACAATTGATCGCTTGTTGGATTGTGGTTTCGCACTGTTAAAAAGTTCTGTACTGAGACGAAGTCGCTTTTCAAGGCTTCCTGGTTTTCGGCGGTTGTCTGATCTGTTAGTGACATGAACGATAATAATGAACCATTTTTATTCTGACGTGATTTTGTTCGACACAATAAAACTTTATATTCCTGAAATAAAATTTTCTCTTCAACAAAATTTTAGAAAACCTTATATTTCCGAAACTATTTTACATATTTGTGCTGATATAGTGTATTTATTCGTACATTTTGAAAGTAATAAAGAAGAGATTTTTAAAAGTATAGTTAATATTTAGCTTATATACTACTGATAAAAGTTACAAAATAATTTTGAAGCTCTGCAGTGCCAATAAGTTATCCTGTTTGTTTCTATGATTCAAAATCTAAAGTATGGGAGAAGTTGATGATGGTGAAGTGAGCCATAACTACTCTCGTTGGCTGTCTGTTTTCATTAGTTTTAAGATTTGTAGACTACAGCAGCTCACATGCTATTGAGTTTGTTCACGTTTAATTTGGTTAAGCCCTAATGTTAACTTATTTAAAGGATAGAGTCATTTGTACAATAAGAACTTATCATATATCATTGTACCTTAATTATTGTTACACTTGTAAGAAGGTGTATGCTTGAGCATTGCTTACTGTATACGCATAAATTCATTTTACTAGCCTTACTATTAGCCGATTAATTGATTCGATGATTCATTCATTTCACTGTGTATATATGTACATTTTAATCATATTCATTGATTCGATTCGTCTCGCTGACTCGCTCGCATACTCATCCGATTGCCTGTTAGCTTATCGGAACTACACTTTCATGCTTGCTTAAAGTACTTGTAAATTTGAATACCTGTGTTTGGTCCAATAATAAACGTAATCAACACCTAATCAATACACCGTTGAAGCATTATCTAGTGACGGTCATCAAGACGAATTGTACACGAAGTTTAAGGATTATATTGAATAACGACCACCACAAGACTATTTTAACACCAATTCAACATACCGTGATTTATTATGATTATTATTATGGATTCATTTGTGTAGATAGTAATTTACAAAGTGAAATTTTACAATACACAACTACTTTCAAATTATTTTCAGTTCACGTTTTTTTTGTTGAGAAAAAATGGCAACCCCTTGTAGTTACTATGCATTATCATTACTGTTTTTTAAAGTTAATTTATTATTAAACACTTCATAGTTAAAGTAATTACTGTTTTGTCAAGTATTAAATTACTTAATTGTATATCTTCTATACAGTTTCATCAAAAAGTTTGTGTTTATCCTTAATTCCGAAAAAAAAACATTTTTTGGTTTAATATTAGAAAAACTCACTGGGATAATTTGAACGCGTTATATAATTCAAGAGATCAATAAATATTATGAATCTTTTAAAAGAGTTTGTTTTTGTTGCAGAAAAAAATTAAAGATCTGTTACTATGAGAAAAGAATGTATAATTTATCTTTTATGTACATCGGAAGCTTCATAGATGAACATGGAGAATCGGATGCAGACGTAAAGTCGAGAATTGGCAAGGTAAGGGCTGCATTCCTACAATTGAAGAACATATGGAACTCGAAAAAAACTTTCAACCAATATCAAAGTCAGAATTTTCAATATCAAAGTCAAGACAGTTCTATTGTACGGAGCTGAAACCTAGAGAACTACAACAACCACCATCAAGAAGGTACAAGTATTTAATAACAATTGTCTACGCAAGATATTCAATAGCCGTCGGTTGGATACTATTAGCCTTCTGTGGGAGACGACAAACCAGGTTACAACTGAGGAGGAAATTAGGTAAAGACTATGAAAGTTGATAGGACACATTACGCAAATCACCAACTGTATCACGAGCAAGCTTTAAATTGGAATCCTGAAAGGTAACGGAAAAGCCGAAGACCGAATAACACATTACGTTGCGAAATAAAAGCAAATATGAAAAGGCTGAATAACAACTGGGAAGAGTTGGAAAGTATTGCTTGGGTCAGGGTTGGATGGAGAATGCTGGTGGGCGGCCTATGCTCCTCCACGTGGAGTAACAGGCATAAGTAAGTAATTAACTCAAAAAGATAACATTAAAATTAAATAAAGGAATAAGAGGATTACTCAAACAACAACATAATGCTGTTTTATATCTGTTCATAAGATTACTACATACATAGATATTTGACTGAATTTGGAATGTAAAATCAATGTACAAGTCTTTACATTTCGACAAAATTTAAAAGTCATGTTTATATAGAGATAAATTTAGACTAAATATAGAATACAAAGAAATGGACAACTATGAGATTTTGTTTTAGGTTTCTTTATTAAAGATAAAAATGAAATCTAATTCTTACCACATACATGTTTAAAAATTGAATAAAAATAATATGGATTATGATAGTTGTCATGCTTTGTAAAAGTACATCGTAAACGTTGCATTTTCCTGTTGTTAGTTTTAAGGATTGAGATTGATTAGTCTTTTTCTTGGCTTGATTACATCCTGTTTAGATTGCCTTGATATTCATCTTGTTTGGGAGTTCGAATAAAAATTGAATAATGATCAATAGTGGAATTTTAGAAGTGATTGTTGTCCTATGCAACTTTATTTAACACAGTGTAATGAGCTTATAACCACTAAAATGACATAATTCAATAAATTGAGCAAATGATCAAGTGTATGATGATCATATTTTTGTCATAAAGTTTCACTGAAATGTGGTATTTAGACTGCTTGTAAAGAGAAATATTAACTGTCTTTTCTTGAGTGGACGTTCATTCATTAAAATATCCGTATATATGTGATCTAGGTTACCCTTTATAAAACTAAAGTTTGTCTCACTAACTCAGATTAAGATTGTATTTAATTAAATACTTTGCAGATGAAAAAAATGTAGCATCATTAGTGTTGATAGTAATTGTTAGATTCTGTTTTTGAGACTAGATGGTCAATTCAGAGAGATTTTATAAACATAGTTCTCTCTTGGAAGATAGTAAGAACATAAACTCATTTAATTTTGTTGTTTTCTCGTCATCTGCTTACAGCCTATTATACTTCAGAACCTTAAATAAAGATAGGTAAAAAGCACTGCATTGCTAAGAGTCGTTTAGGTTTTTTTTCAATTGAATTAAAGTTATCGATTAATCGACGGATGTAAGGTTTATGAACGATCTTGGATATTTCAAATGATTTGATTGACATTATCTAGCTTATGATATATGGTGGTGAAGCCGTTTATTATGAAGAAAAGAATTACAAAACATGAGGCTTTTAAATTCAATAATTAACACTTTCATGTGAGACAGAATTCATACAGTTGAAGAACATATGGAATTCAAAGCAACTGTCAACTAATATCTTCAATATGAACGTCAAGACAGTTCTATTGTACGGAGATGAAACTTACCGAACTACCACAACCATTATCAAAAATGTACAAGTATTTATCATCAATTATTTACGCAAGATACTCACTGTCCGTTGGCTGGATACCATAAGCAACGACCTTCTGTGGAAGACAAAAAACCGGCTTCCAATTGAAGAGGAAATTAGGAAAAGTCATTGGAAGTTGATAGGACATACATTGAGAAAATCACCAAACTGCATCACAAGACATGCCCTAACTTGGAATCCTGAATGTGAATGGAAGAGCGGACGGCTGAATAACACATTACGTCGGAAATTGGAAACAGACATGAAAAGGCTGAATAACAACTGGAAAGGGTTGGGACAGGGTTGGATGGAGAATACTGGTGGGTGACCAAAGCTCCTCCATAAGGGGTAACAAGCGTAAGTTAGTTAGTAATCATGAGACACTTTCTTAAATCTGTCTACGTTACAATGTCATCTCAGTTATCCCAAATGTACCTTGAGAATCCAAACGTTCAGTTTTATATTTTTTGCCGGAAATATAATAAACTAACCATCATATTTTAAAGAAAGGTTCATATTCACTCCTAGTTTATAATTTTACCATATTTGTCAGCATCCGGAGTTTAACTAACAAAATATTGACAAATTTATCTGTTTCTACATATTGCCATACGATTTATAAGCTAATCATCATTGTATTGAATTCCATGCTAAAATCCAATAGTCGCTACTTTAGTCTGATTAGTTAAACTAGTTCATCTAATATACTTCTATCAATCAACTTCTGATGTCATCGTTTACTTAATTCTGTGATAATGTTGATTTATGCAGTGAAAACTATAAATAATCACACTGACCACATTTAAAAAGACGTTTAAGAATTAGCTCTATATATTTATATACAATTATGAAAATGTAATAAACTGTTGAAGCCCACTTATTTCTTTATAAAAAAAGTTCAAGTGCTTATTTACAATACTGTAGTACCTTAGCTTCCTTAATCAATTAACTTGATAACTGTTATTATATAAATCCCAACCATGTTTGAAATCATAAGGCAACAGGAAGCGACGACTCCAGTTTATTTGAAATAGTGCAGTCAACAAAGTTATAATAACATCGAGCGAATTTGTAGAAGAGAGGCGAATATGTATGTATGCAAGCAAATACCGAGGCAAATTTATAGTCAAATTGCATAACGGCGCAGCAAGGCAAAGCAAAAGCTAATAATAGGATTTGAGTACATATATACATTGGGAAGAGAATAAATCATTCAATGATTCAAAATGGTTCAAATGGTTGTGGGCGGAATAGAAGAAGTTTTCGCTCAACAGACTTCCGTGTCTAGTAGCAGGGGATCACCAAATCCTCCAGGCAGGAACCTAGGTATGTTAACAATAAAACAGGAAAAGAAATTAGTAAATAATAGTGTGATACTATCCTTAAGAATAGATCAAGTTGCCTCTTAAAGGACTCCTGGTAAGTCGCTTGGACTAGCTCGGCAGGCAGCGAATTCCAGCATTTGACAACTCTTAAGGAGTAGAAGTTGTGTCTACAGTCCGTTCTGCTATGTTGTGTCTCCAGATTTTGGGTGTTACCTCTTAGGTTAGTGTTGGAACTAAGCTTAAGTAGGTGTTTGAGAGGATGTCCAGAAGTGTTAAGGATACTATAAGCCATCAGAAGGTCACCTCTAAGACGTCTATACTCTGATGGGTAAAGGTTAAGTGAATGGAGGTGCTCTTCGTAAGGCTTAAATTTGAGTCCTCGAACTGATTTCGTGGCTCGCCGTTGGATACGCTCCAGAGTGTCCTTATCCTTTTGGAGTGAGGGGGGAAATACTATGTTTCCGTACTCTAAATGGGGACGGATAAAACTATTGAAGATTATATGGAAAGTTCTTCCGTCAAACTGGTCAAAAATGCGCTTCAATGTTACCAGTGCAAGGTTTGCTCGGAAGGCATTTTTGTCACAGTTAGCGTAAGACTTTAAATCGTAGGGCACCAGGACTCCTAAATCTTTTTCGACTTGGGATACTACTAGAGAGGAGTTTCCTAAGTTATAACTGTAGTCTGCGACATGTCGCAGATGGACTACTTTACACTTTGAAGTGTTAAAGGTAAGTCCGTTATCGTCTGCCCAACTTTAAAGTCGAGTCAGATCCTCCTGAAGTGCCTGTATATCGTCTTGGTTGCGTATCTCTCTCCAAAGTTTCACGTCGTCGGCAAAAAGTAATAAGTCTGACGTTACCTGTTGAGGAAGATCATTTATGTAGATCAAGAAGAGAAGAGGCCCTAGTACTGAGCCCTGGGGGACCCCACTAGGACATTCCATAGCCTGAGATAAAGTGAAATTAACCCTGACCTTAAAATGTCGATTTTTCAGGCATGAAGTGAGCCAATCGATTAGAGGTGGTCTGATACCCAATCGTTTGAGCTTACTCCAATTTTCCGGTAGTTTTCCTCGACTTATCGAGTGAGAGAACATCACGCTAAGTGGCGTTGCCAAGATTGAGGCTGCTTCCCTCAGTATGACGGAATGAACCATGTCCGGGCCAGGAGAAGTGTCTAATCTTAAGTGCTGCAGTTTCCGGAACACCAAGTCAGCGCTTAAGTTCACTTCGGAAAGTCCTGTGGAATTGCAAACGAAACTGTCATCAGTAAAGTTGATGTCGGTCAGTTGAAATGTCTGGGAGTAATGCTCAGCCAGAAGGTTAACGGCGTCGCCGTCGTTACTGGTCAGGCCGTTAAGACCTAGCGGTTAGGAACCTCCAGTTTTGGCTTGACGAAGAGAGGCTGCATAACGGAATAGGCTTTTAGGATTAGAGGCAAATTTGTCCATAAGCTTTGTCTGGTACTGAAGCCTGTCTTCTCTTATAGCCTTCGTGCATATGTTCCTGATATGTTAATATTGCCTATACGCTCCATCGTTATCAGTTTGTTTGTATTCCACCCAACAGTGCCTTTTGCTGCTTAGCAGGCGAAGGGTACGGTTCTTGATTACTATAGGTGGATTGCAGCTTTTGGGAACCGTTTGAGGAACTGAATGGCTTGCAGCACATAAGACCTTCCACATCGAGTTGAGGGTGAACATCCCAAACCACCTGTTGTAGATAGTCATGTAGAGCTGGAACATTAGCCGTTTAAAATTCCAACGCGAGTTATTGGTGGGATACCTTAGCTTAGTTTTGCTGACAAAACTGAAGGCTATGACGGCATGACCGCTTTTCCCCAAGGGAGCCAAGATTGAGAGGTTGTCAACTAGAAATTCTTCGCTTGTGAATACACAGTCTAAGCGCGATGGTGTCTGACTGTTTCTCCAAGGAGTTGCCGACCTCACATTTTCGTGCAATCCCAAGTCATCGATGAGGTTGAAGAACCGAGCTTCAATTGAGTTGTCGCCTCCAGTATACGTGTGTTCTGCGAAGTGGACTCTAGGGAGATTAAAGTCCCCTAGAATCAGGATGTGTGTGAAACCGAGACGGGAAGAGCGGGATGGTCCTTCCAGCATACGTCTATCGTACTCGATGTCGGCAATTGGTTTCCTGTAAATGACTCCGACTAGACACCTCGAAGTACTTGACAATCTTACAGAGCACCATATAGATTCCTCAAGATTGTTAAACTCGAGGTTATGAACTTGATGCACCTCCAAGCAAGAACGTATGTAAACAGCTACTCCGCCCCCAAATCCTGATATTCTGTCATTGCGGAACAAAGACATCCCAGGTAATGCTAACTAATTGTCCGAGAACTGAGAAGATATCCAGGTTTCAGATATTCCTATCAGATGGGCCTTGTTAGCATTGCTAAGTTCACGTAGTTCATCCAGTTTGTTTGGTAGACTCGCGGCGTTCATATATAAGCAGTTTATGCTTTCAATTTGAAACGCGTGAGCTTCTTCCTGTTTGTCTGTATGAGCCTTACGTGAATGGACAGGTAGCCAACCTATATGAGGTTTGCCGAGGTGGTAGGCCCTGTCCTTTACACGTTTTTTTATTGTCTAGACAGTCCACAAGTGGAATGATCAGCTCCAACTTGCCTTTGTGTTTGGTTCTAGCTTCGTATGGCCTACCCGGGTGCATGTGGATTCCAGGTGGCAGTCGACGTCTGTTGGCACGGAATGCTTACAGAGTTGCAGCCGCCATATGGTAATATGGGAAGGTTATCTTCATTAGACGTGGTCTAGAATCACCATCCTTCTTGGCTAGTCTCGTCACATGCTGAGTCAGTATGTTTTTGAGCCTCAAGGACTGTTTGATGAATTTCCATTCCTTGATGTCAGAGTTTGATTGAGTAGGGTCCGTATTTTCCGGTATACCTTGCATGATTATATTCCTCCCGCGGAAAAACTGATCGCGAGTTTCTTTGGGGATGTTTCCGATGAGATTGCGCTCAGAATACAGTATGTCAGGCAGTATTCTTACATTCCCATCTGATTTCAGTAAGTGACTCACTAGTAAGACATCCTCTACGTCGATAGCATTCTTAAGCTTTCAACATTTAAGCTAAAGAGATCAAGACTACATATTTATACAGACAAGATAGTGATCATAATAGTACAAAGAAATATATGAATTATTACTATTCAAACAGCATTATCTATTAAGTTGATAAAAGGACATAACATAAAACTGATTGTAGGAGAGTTGCTATAGTACAAAGTTTACTCAAATTTCCATAAAATCCATATGTTTATACATAGGCTGTTCGTTTTATCTAAATTTCTATTATGTAATACAATTGTTTTTTTCTAGATTTGTTTTATATCCATTAGAAAAATTTTTTGATATAGATGTTTACATTTTAAAATGTCATCATATGATAACATATAATGTACATACTACTTATTTTATTGTAATAATGTGAGAAGTAAAATAGATAGTTCGTTTTAATTATTTTTAATGTTGAAGTAACAAAATGTTTCAGAATTGTTTCAGAATACAAAAAACTTTGTTAAGCATTCTAAAAGGTGATCCTTGTTACCTATTATACATACATACATACATACTTACTTACTCCGAATGGAACATAGGCCACTGACCAGCATTCTCCGACCCACTCTGTCCTGGGACCTTCCTTTCTAGTTCTATCCAATTGATATTCGCTCTTTTCATCTCTGTCCTCATTTCTAAGCGTAATGTGTTCTTGATCTTGCTCTTCTCCTTGCTGACCTTGAGAATTCCATGTGAGGGCTTGCCCTGTGGGCAGTTAGGTGCTCACCTCAATATGTGTTCTATCCACTATCAGTAGTTCTTCCTCCGCTGGGATCTAGTTTTTTCTCTCACAATAGGTTGTTGTTGGTGCTCTCTGACCAACCGACCCGAAGTATTCGGTGTAAACATCTGTTGATAAACACTTGTATCTTCTGGATGATTCCGCTCCATACAGTGGAACTGCCTTGACATTTGTAATGAAAATTCTGGTTGACAGTCGCGCTTTTACTCTTGTGATTTGTTGCATGGTAAGAACCGTCGACCAGGAATCGAAGTCTTTTTGGAACTCCTACACAACTCCACCTGAAGCCCCTCTTGGGCTTCTGCCAGTCCAAAGCCCGGATAAAAAAGGACGGTTGGGCATGGAGTTAGCGACCCCATCCCGTAGAAAGCTAACTTGCTACAAAACGCTAACCAGAAGAAAATAACCGACTATGGATATTTGTAGATAATGTTAATTTTAAGATAACTTTATCTTGAGATCATGTACCAATCAATGTTAGACCACTACCAACTACCACCTCGCATGTGGGACTCGAATCCCTGGACTTTCGGTCACGCGCGCGGTCGCCTAGTGTCTAGGCTATTGAGCCGGGTCCCAATGATGTTAATATCTGACTTCAATCAACCCACAATATTGAGTGATCATCTTCCATTTTCTTCGGTGGGTACCTGACTCAAATGCGACACGGTTGAACTCTATCTATCACGGCTTCTCATTGGAACTACGAGAATTACCTCTCGAAGCTAATCACTATTGAGCACATGATGATGCAGATTGTTCATGATCTCAATTATAACTCAACAATCTCCACAACTTTATACTGATAAGTTTATCTATTCAATAATTTTGAAAGTTATAAATTCATTTATTTCAAAATATTTATTCTGTATTTTGCGATTCTTCCACGTCTTTTTTGTCTAAGAATTATTCAATCCATTTGTACAAAATTTCTCCCCATTATGTTGTTTAATTGACTATTATTAAGTTGTTTTCAACTTTATGGGAATGGTAGGTAGCAATTAAGTAAAAAAAGCAGTTTTTCTACACTTTTATAAACGCAAAATAGAAACAATCAAGATGGGTTTATGTTAATCATCTGATCAGTAATTGAAGCATTAGTTTTATATGAAGTCACTAATTAATGAGAAGAAAATGGTTTTAATCGAATTTGACAGCATTCAAGTGAATTTTTCGATTAGTACTTCAATCAAATAATAAATCGTAGATTAGATTTTTATGAAGTATTTTGTTTCGTTCAAGCTTTGTCATATGGATGTATCTGTACCTCAAAGTTGATGTTGATACTGAGGTTCAAGACTGATATACACTCTAAATTTCAAATTTCATTTTCTGCTTAGCTACTAAATCGAAACGGTTACCAAATTCTTTATTAGGTATAGTTTATGTAATTTTCAGTTGTTAATACTTATAACTACAACGGGGCGGGCAATATCACAAAAGTTTAATACAGCTTTTCTTTGGGATACTGACAAACTCAACAAATTCAAGATAGTCCTCAGCAAAAAGTTCCAGGCCTTTAATGATCTACTCAATGGAGAAGGAACTACTGTGGAGAACAACTGGAAGGAGGGCAAAGAGGCAATCACTTCAAAATGCCATGAGATTCTGGGCCACAAGAGACATCATCACAAGCAATGGATCATTGTTGATACACTGGATAAGATTCAAGAAAGGAGGAACAAGAAGGCAGCAATCAATATCAGTCGAACAAGAGCAGGAAAAGCCAAGGCACAAGCTGAATACACAGAAGTAATCAAACAAGTGAAGAGTAGCATCATAACTGACAAACGGAAATATGAGGAAAAGGCTGCTAGAGAAGGAAACATGAGACAACTGTATGACACGACAAAGACACTCTCTGGAAATCGCCGCTAACCAGAACGACCAGTGAAGAGCAAGGAAGGCGAGGTAATCACCAACACTGAAGAGCAACAAAAGAGGTGGGTAGAACACTTCCCACTGAACCCACCCAACATCGAAATACCACCCACGGACCTCCCAATCAATGTTGGCCCACCAACGATTGAAGAAATCAGCATGGCCATCAGACAAATCAAGAGTGGCAAAGCAGCAGGACCGGTCAACATTTCAGCAGAGGCACTAAAGTAGACGTAGCGGCAACTGCAAGGATACTCCACATTCTCTTCAGCACATTACGCCGAGAAATGGAAATAGACATAAGAAAAATGAACAAGAATTGGATGGAATTAGAAAAGAAGGTCCAGGACAGAGTGGGTTGGAGAATGCTGGTTGGCGGCCTATGCTCCATTAGGAGTAACAGGCGTAAGTAATTAAGTAAAGTACAGTTAGTCCCAATAATTAGAAGCGTAAATCATCTCTGAACGTAGTCCAGACTTAATTTATCATTTCCATGAACACTATTAAGAATAAATGTTCAGCATTCTAGAAATGACGGAATACATACTTTTTGCACCCAAACACGTGATTCGTTGTTGCAGAGGTTACGAATGATTTAACCCAGAAGACGTTGAGGCTTGAAGGTCTATGTCGCCACCTGTTTAGAGAAGAACGAATTTCAGAAAAACCCGAGCTCCAAGTCCACTAATATATATAACTTGAATAATACCTTACCATTCATAGTTAAATCTAAGTTGAGTGATGCATTATCCAAGTATATCCGACCACACTAAATGGTTTTAATTTCCGATTACCATTTTTAGCACCAATTAGCTTCATAATGAATCAATTTTCCACATTATTCGAATGATGAAGAGAAGTTGAATACACTACTTTAAGGTCATCTGCATATAGAAGTGTCTTACCCATACAGAATCAATAGCATATATCATTGATAAAAACTAAAAAAGAGCAAAAAACCTAAAGCACTACTATTTCAACATTATTCCCATGGAACATTCGAAATCCCATTCTATCACTTCCTAGTTAAATCTGTCAGATTGTCTTGACCATACGCTTGTATATAACTGGATTCTATTTACTAAGTTGTTAACTTACATTTTTACGTGCTCTTACTTCTTCAAAAACACAGTGGTTAACTTGATAAATTCAAAATAGGCTACAAATAATTTCTCTTATCTATATTTATAACAGCCTATCATTACACTACTGTAAAAACTAACAAAATGACTATACTCTAAAAAGTTATGTTATCAAAAATAAGTTCTAATGAATACTACAAATATAAATTTCGTAACGGAAGTTGCAATTACTCACAACTCATTAAAATATACAGTCCAAAGTTCCGATCCAATTTATTATTTGTTCTCCCACTCTCTCCATCTCTCTTCCTACATTAAATAAAGTATCGTTCATAAAATGAATTCTATTCTTGTTTCCTATTAATAATAATAATAATGATGATAATACTTCGTCCTAAAACTGACCTTGTTTTCTCTTTTCTAAGAAAATCTTTTCAAAAATGAAGAAAAAAAGACTCTTTTGTTATTACTAATTGAATTACATGTCACCTTAATAATAACAAAAAAGATTTTTTTTTCAAAAGAAGTGCATTAACTGTAAACAAATGAATGAATACAACAGAAATCACTTGACGCTTGTTTGTTTTCTTTCCTCTTTCCCTCCCTCTCTCTCTCTCTCGAGCAAGTCAATTGTAAGGTCACTAAATTTTTTTTCCGGAATATTATGGCTAGAATATGTTTGTAACATGGGTTTGCGCTAGATTAAAAAAAACGTATTCCATTATCAAGTGTTACCTCATTGATGAAAGAAGATGATTAGTTGTATTGATTGTAATTTATTGTTTTTTTTATCTGAAATCAATATGTCATAAATTCACTTTGTATTGTTTTGGCTTGTATCTTCCAATTGAGGTTAAAGACTGCAATTGATCAGTCTGTTATTGGCATATGTGCATACTATGAGTATGCCTCAATATTGTCTTAATTCACGAGGTTTTTGTAAACAATGATGGATGGCGTTTGAAGTGAATGATACTGGGTTCGAGTCCAGAGTGAACATTAACTCTGAGATACAGGTACATCCAGCTGACGAGTCCCAAATAGGACGAAACGCGCGTCTTGGATTCCACCACTAGCCACTATCCATCAATATGTTATAGTTTGTAGAAAAAGATGAACAAAGAACTGCATATATGATTTAAGATTCGATGGTTAACATTTTAGAAACAGTACAAATTTAGATCATAACAGTTCGATTCAATCATGAAATATATTTTTAAACACTGGCTTAACCAGCGTTACTGAATATTACAGCTAATTTGGAACAGAAAGTTTCATTTCTAAAGACTAAGTTAATGTAAATACAAATTATGAGAATATATAATATTAGTCTTAACCAGAAGTGGATAATTTGGCAGCCATTCAAACAAATTAATCCGCTTGGTCGACCTAAATACTTCCACACTCGAGCTTCTTACTCACCAGTTGTTACTGAACAGGTTATAATCTATCCGGCCTTTGTAGTATACCATTCTCCTAATAGTGACAGTTTTATTCCTAATAGGGCTGAATCGCATCAGATATGAATTGCTTTTAGAATTATGAAAATTCATCCCGAAGCAAGTTTTTAGTGAATACGTGATTAGACTTCAGTTGAGAGATTTCGTGGAAATTACCTATAATTGTACATGACCTAAGATATGGTTTGATCCATATATATATACATCAGGAAGATCAATATTCTATGACTTCAACTAAAAAAGATAGTAATTCATGAATACTACAACTTATTTATTTCTGTTTTGTACTTTTGAACCATATTAGATTCTAAACTGACATCAAATATTACCAGAAGCACACATTCTGCCTTCTGGTAAACATATTTAGATCTATTCAAATAAATCATTGCATAACTCCCAACATTCAAAGATAATTCACCGCTTTTTTATTCTTTCATATTCATTCATCATCTTTGTCTACATATGATAATAACCGCTAAAAATGTTTCATGAGGCTAATACTCAAGTACAAAAAAACCCACAGTAATATAGGTTTGTTATGAAAAGTAAGCAAACTAGAATAAATCGATTTTTAAATTACAATTTTTAATACAATCTAGGGCCAGTGAAATGTCACTGAGCCGTAGCCAAATCATCCGGCAGTTGGATCACTGAATGTCGAACAGGTCATCGCTCCCTGCCAAGGTCATGTACAATCAACGCGCATTAGTTAATCATATGCCAGTGGACTGGACCATGCGGCAGTGGTCTTACTTTCGCTTGTATCTACCTTAACTAATATATTTCTGTAATAACGTCCTCTGTGTTGTACAGTCTTCAAAGCATCTATGGTACCTTGATAAGTCAATGGGGTAGTTCACGTAAGGTGCTGACCACAAGGTGTGACTTCGACATTAGCTAGCTTGTCACACCATTCACATCTAACTCGAGTAGGCCTCCAATCATTTCGACATAGATCATCTACATTGGTGATCTACAACAAAAACTTGATAGTGATAATATTTGAATTGAAATGCTGATACTGAATAGATAAGGTATTCAAAGATTTGTTTCATAAGAACAAAGAAAATAATATATGAACCGTTTATATGTCCCACATTTATTTATGCGTAACCCATATGTATCAGTGTTTCAATAAACGAAAAATAACATGATTCTTTAATTCACAAATTTCGTTTTACCTTTTATCATTTCAAAATTAATCTACGTAAAATATGAAAACAGATGACAAAGTAACTCCTAAATTGCTTTTATCATGATAGTCTATCATAAAAGTATATGCATCTTTCATTTAGTTTGGTAAGCTAGGATGCCAGTTCACTAGTCTAGAGGATAAGCGCTCGCGCGCAAGATCGAAGACCTTTGGTTTGAATCCTGTGAGTAGGATCATAGATTTGCATTGCTGAAGAGTCCCACAATAGGACAAACCGGTCATCCAGTGCTTCCCGGTATTCAATAGTACTTCTTGATTTCAACCAAAAAGTTTATACAACTAAATGTTTTCAATATAACTTAAACATTTAAAATATACATGCCTTTGGATGACTTTATGAATAGATCTTTCCTATGATAACTCATATAACATTATGGGAAAATTAAATTATCATTATATATGTATTCACTTTATACCACTTGAATGATCATTCAATAATCAATGTAGTGGAATTTCACCAGCGTCATACATTTTAAAAAGTAAACTTTAAAATAAATTTGACAATTTGGATTGTTTGACAATTTTTTTGTTTTTGGTTGTTTTTTTTTTAGAAAAAACAATTATGTTTGTATCTAATGAAACAAATTGACATTTTTACACGTATTATAAAAAGGTAGTTTGTAATTTCATGTAAAATTCGACAGAACTTAGTTATTGTTGTCGTTGTCCTTGTTGTTATTGCTGTTGTTCATTCTTTTAATTCACGTCATCAAATTGATATACAATATGAGGTAAAATATACATTGACTTTATTTATATGTTAACAGGAATGTAATATTAGACAATTTCAAGATGTTGATATGAAATACTTCAAAATGCTTAAATATTTCTTGATACTAGTTCTAACTGTAGTGTATTCGACTTATGTTGATTGACAGATCTAAGTTGTATGTATAACAACAGAAAATTGAGAAGATTCAATCGAAGAGAAAGAACAGATAGAATCATGAAGCATTTAATGAACAATTGATGAAAAAAATGTGTGAATTATGTAGTTAATGTTAGGTTTTCATATTTCATGAAAGCATACTGTAACGTTGCACTTCACGATGTTCTTGTTGGCTATGTAACAAAACATCTATTTAAGTCAAAGTTTATTATTGAGAATATAAATCGATTGATGTTTGACCACCATTGAAAACTTGGAAGCACTGGACGGCTGTGGATGCGCACTACTGAGGAGTCCCACAATACGACGAAACGGCCGTCTAGTGCTTCCAGGTTTTCAATGGTGGTCTAACATCAATCGGTTCACGATCTTAATCAAAAACTTAACAATTTTCACAACCACTAAACTGATCAATGTTTATTGCTGAGCTTAAACATTTATGAGTGAACATATACATAAATGCATATTCGGATAATACATACTTTTACCCTTAATGAAATATAAGTTGTAAAATACTGAACATTATAAATTTCTTATATCATTTACATTTTAACTACTATATATGTGAATGATTCACTAGAAAAACTTCCCTCACGTTTGCATGAATAATTAGTATGTTGTAGTATAACGTGCGTAGGAAATCTTAATCTTTTTGCACGCATCTATTCTAAGAAAATGTTCTTTTTTAATATTCCTGAAATATGCTTTATTCTACATAAAAATATCTCCACTTATTATTTAGTATTGAGCTTTCTTATGAAGATATTTTACTCAATATAAGGTTAGTCATGATAGTTAATCGCTTATAGATAAATATCCAAATACATTTTCATTAGCTTTGAATTCAATTTAGAACTTTAAATACTTGGTTAATTCTAATCATGTTCTCGATCTAACGTTTTTGCATATACATGCACTTCTCTCTCTTCAATATTGTCCGGTTTTCTTAGAACATTCTGTTACTAAACACTTAAAAGAACTTTAATGTTAAATTCTGTTGGTTGTACTTACTTTTTAACATCTGAACACAAGAAATCACAGTGGTCGAGTGAAATGAACAATGGTTTATTGAATGAATTTTATTCTCAGTTATAAGATAAAATTTAATTCAAGTATGTTATCGCTAATGATATTGAAATTTAGAAAGAAATATCATTTAAATTAGTTTTAATTCGAACAAGTATTGAGAAAATTCAAGTTCACTTTTGTCTTATGATCATTTTTAATCTAAGGTTCTTATAAAGGAAACAAAAATCTACTACCCATAATACAGTTGTTGAAAACTACCTTTAGACTCTACAACACCGCAATTTTAATTAAAAAGAAACATACATTATGGAGGAAATATGATGTATTTTTTAAAGGTAATTATATGAAAATTACAAAAAAACCATGTACATGGGAAATATATGAATAACGCAAGTTTCAGTGTCTTATTTGTATTGTTATTTACAGTTAGGTATATATCCAAATCAAAATTATACAGTTGCTAAGTGTGATGTCTTTAATAATATTTAAGAAACCACTGGGAAATTGTATAATGGCTTTACACATAAATAGTATACTGAGATTATCTTTTGAGAAAATATATATGTATATCTGTTAGCATGAGGTTTAAGTAAGATTGTGTAGAATTATAGAAGTATTACATTAATGGATAAGCAAAGAAAATACTTGCCAATTCATATTCTTCTTCTGGTATGTTAAGTAATGTTATTTAATATGTATAGTTCATTTCATCATATTTTGTAGAATACACATATCCAAATGAGACCTGAAATTTAATTGAAATATTTATTTCAAATAGCATTCATAGAGATTGTAATCATTGAAATAAGCATATAAACAATTGAATAATCTTTTCAATCATAAACAAACTTTTACTCTTGATTAATCCTTCTATATTCTATGGAACAACATGGATTACTCGCAAGTGGAGGTGGTACAGCTGATCGTTGTATTCGATTTTGGAATAGATTAACTGGTCAGGCTTTACGTAGCGTGGATACTGGAAGTCAGATTTGTAATATTGCCTGGTCCATACATAGTACGAATTGGCCAGTACACATGGTTAATCATAGAACCAAATTCTTGTTTGGATATATCCTAGTCTAACACAATGAGTCAAGTTGGTTGGGCATTCATATCATGTGCTGTACCTAGCAATCAGTCCAGATAGTGAGAAAATAGTAAATGGTGCAGGAGATGAAACACTTCGCTTCTGGAATATATTAACTAAAGCCAAAACTCCAAAAATGCAACCATCTTCACTTAAATTATTCAATGGGATTAAATGATCTATCTAAAAAAAGTCTTTAAAAACTTGTGGATATTTCTCCGATGTGTTTTATTCTACTCAGTAAATATATGTATCATACACAATGTGCACTTGAACTAGATGATGTAACGGGTTACTTTTGTCGCCTTCGTTTAATCGGTCGACAATCACATGGATTGATCAGTGATATCATTCAATTGAAAAATGAGAGTACAGTTGATGAAAATTGGACATCTTGGAATAATCTTTCTACAAATATACGTGAAGCTGTCCGTGTCCCACCGGGGCTTGTTATTAGTCTACAGGATTGTGAAAATTTCGGTTCTAATAGGTCACGTATGAAAATTCGTAATCGAAATTGGTCTATCATGCCAATCAAATTAAGTGACAGTGATCCTCAAAATCAGGACCAATTAGGTGTGATTGAATCGTTAAATAACAAATCTGGTTTCGTACTGCCTTCTGGTAAACAACCATCTTGATTAGATATTAATAAATTCTATCCAAATCACACTAATTCGCCTGATCAATTACTCTCAATAAAAATTAATCTGGAAACTAAAGAAAACAGTATAGATGTTGTTTTGATCCAGAATAGTACACCGTCATTTTACCCAGTTACTTTGTTTCGGCTTCAACCGGGCAAGGGCGCGTATCTAACCCATCTAGACAGCTATTCTTCAGTTCAAACCTTAGTTTGGATCTTACAGTGAGACCATAATTTGTGGACAACCTTTGAGTGACGCTAACATGACCTTGAGAGTGCCTGCCTAACAACTAGGATCAAATGACGGTTATAAACCAATGTAAGGAATTAGAATTATGATTAACAGTTGATGATTAGGGCTAGCAATTACATTTAAAGTTTTCATCACAAACTAATATCAACTATAATACCAAAACTATATTTAACCAAATAGATGAGTGAACTTCACGCCAAAATCCAAGACTTATTATCTTATACCTGATTGGTTCGTCCATAAATTATAATCTCATCACACAATTATACATGTCATAAGCATTTCAATAATCAATGAAAACTTGTTTTTTTTTCTTTCTTTCTTTCTTCCTTTCAACATTGTTTCATAGTACAAAACGTTTTTCACTTACTAAAACCTTTCTATTTTTTTATATTTGTTGTCTTCATCATTCATACTATGAATGATACAATTCAGCTTTATCTGTTATTATTACAAATCATAGATATAGTATTTAAGATAACTCTTTATATTATATTCGATTCAATTGTGCTTTAAGAGTTGTACTGTCATTTTACATGGGAATATCTGTTTACTGTGAATATGTATTATTATTTTTTCTAGAAAAAAAACTAGTTTTTCACCTTCATATATTCGATTTTCTACTACATAAAAAGTTTTTTTTGTATTTTTTTTTTGTTCTCTTCAGAAATAATTTAAACGTCTAGTTTTTCATTAGATATATGAAAGTATCATGTCAAATGATGATAAATTCAAATGTCTGATTATACACTAATTAAATCAATTTACATAGATGGTTTGTTTTAACCACATTCTGATTTATTCCCTAGTTTTTTTTCTGATTATAAAAACTATGTTTGACTGTTACAATATGCTTCAAAAAAAAAGAAACTATTATGTTACTTTTGTTACCAAGACGATTATATTATTATACAAAATAAACTTACAGTCATAAATCTTGGGGGGGGGGAATATTTTAAAAGAAAGTAGGTTGAATAGAAATCAAGACGTAAATCGCAGACTTGTTCAATCATAATGTTCATCAGATATGTTTTAACTGTTGGTAAGTTCAACAAAATGTTGTTGAAAACTCACTTCAATATTAAGTCAATGAATATAGTGTTCCTTTCAGTTTGTTTGTTTGTCTTTGTTTTCATCTGAAAACATAGATGTAAAAGTAAGTGAATCTGTTGTTAGTTAATACATGGAAATCGCTCTGGAAATTATATGTTAAGTATGTTAAATCTGGCAGTTATTTCACTGGAAACAAAATGTTGTGTGGAATAGTTATATTATCATTTGTGCAAAATAAACGTTCATCTAGTTTGTAACGACGCCAATTTACTACAAGGTGATCTTATGTCATAGAAATACTTGATTAAACAAATATTTTCACCACTATCTTTTTTTCATATGATGACATTATTTTATTCTTTAGTTGACATTCTATTATGTCCCTGAACAATATAAAAAAATATAAGAAGTTGACTATCGAGGCACTTATGACCATACAAAGAATGCAAGAGTAAACTAATATTCTTTTTAATAGATGCATATTTTATCTGAACACCATGGACAAAGCAATATGATAAACATTAAAATACTGAATATGTCACCCAAAACCATCATCACTTCTGAAATGAAAGAATTCTGATTTGGACAATCGTTTTACTCATTGAATAGTAAGAGACGTGAATATTCCTAGATTATTTCTGATATAATTCCAAATAGTCTGTGTAATACACTTTTACCCATATTTTATTTCTGAAGCAAAGCAAAATTGATATTTTATGGTAATTAGATTTCCTTAAACATAATACTGAGCAATCACACCAATTAAATATGTGGCCAAATTGTAGCAAACTTTCTTGGATGGGTTACTGTATATGACTAATAATGAGAATAATTAAAATTAAACGTACATCGTTTATTGTATAGTTAATCATGATTACATGAATGATTATATCATAGTTGATTATTGAATAATTCCATCATTCTGATAAGCTTTTAAACTAAATTTTTGTTGTGTTTCATCAAAATAGTTTGAATGTGCATCATATGAATATTTTAAATCGGTCTCATCTGTTAAATCCATCATTTTCATGTATTGACATGAAGGGATATATATTTCAATCTTTTGATTATCCATTAGATCATTATGTCTGTTCATATTATTTGTATTTATATCCATGTGATTATTATCATTATTATAATCATTATAATCCCAGTATTCTGTTGATATATTCTTATTGGAACATTTACTAAACATTGAATCTTGATGAGGAGATGATAATAGTTTACCATTTGGATAATTTGTTAATTCCAAACTTGTTTGACCCTCAATATTAGGAAATTGTGATAAGCAATCAGGTATTGAATGAATCACTGAATTGCATTGAATTAGAAAAGAAATACAGAGAGATGAGCAGCAATATTTCAAAAAAATAAATGAATGTAATTCTAAATCAAAAGTTAATGTTATTTACAATGGTTCCAATAGTTCTTGCCGTTTAATCTATTTTTCGTTTTAGTATCCATTCCACATACTCTTGTGTATTAGAATAGTTTAAGGTATTGTGAAATGGACTCTTTGTATGTTTATGTGGTATTCAACTTAGCTTTTTGATCAGTACAAACTTTTTGCATTTTTATGTAAAGTTTTTTCTAAAACTAAAGAGCTTTTAAATCGTATGACCTTCTAATTTCATGTTGTGCTAAAGACTAATTCGTCACAAAATTTGACAAGTACGAAAGTGATTCATATATCAAACACAAAGTGATATATAAAATTTCTTAATTCAACTATTTACATATGTTGAAAAAATATTTCAAATAAATTGTCCAACAGTTACCATGTTGGGAATAACAATTTCAGAAGTTTACGATGAACAGTATTTTACGCGTCTACAGTCGGCAAGCACGTAGAAATTCTTAAATGCAGTACAATATCATCTAATCCATCCGATAGCCTGATCTCACCAAAAAGTAGTATGTATATCAACCGATATAATTAATCAATCTCTTTTAGTTTACAAGTAGTTATAAAAAAAAGACAGTCAAGTTTCAGAAGGGTTTTGTGGAGATTGAAGTAATTTCAATAGTTCAGATCATGAATCAATTGAAACTAGACTACCATGGAAAACCTGAAAGCACTGGATGGCGGTTTCGTTCTA
This sequence comes from Schistosoma mattheei, assembly GCA_944470405.2. Classification (NCBI taxonomy): domain Eukaryota; kingdom Metazoa; phylum Platyhelminthes; class Trematoda; order Strigeidida; family Schistosomatidae; genus Schistosoma; species Schistosoma mattheei. Next base: position 37,262,925 of record OX103944.1, read on the forward strand.
TTGTGGGACTCCCCAGAAGTGCTTATGCACAACCCCACCTTGCGAGATACGAACCTATCAGACTTGCGCGCGAGCGCATATGCTCATATATGCGCATATGATCACTAGTGATTGGCTTCATGAGCTATATCCTGGAGATATAGTGAGAAGCAGTGACCAGTGGATTTTAACCCGGTCGGTTGTGAGATAGTAACTCATTGATGACAATGGTGGATGTTTCGCTCAATTTCGTGGATTGGTTGAAGTTAGACATTAACATCATTTGATGCCGACTGGCTTAGTGGTCTAGTGGTTAAGTGCTCGAGAGCGAGACTGATAGGTCCTGATTTCGAGTCTCGCGAGGCGGGATTGTGGAAGCGCATTGCTGAGGATTCCCACATTAGGGCGAGTTGGTCGTTCAGTGCTTTCAGGTTTTCCATGGTGGTCTAGCTTCAATGGACTCATGATCTCAACTACTGAAATATCAAGTTTCGAAAGAAAGAAAGAAAGAAAGTTAAAAATTCATTCAACATTACCTCGATAACTATTAGAAGGTCTAGAAAAATCATAATTCTGTGATTGATCTATTTTTGACCAGTTTGAAGGTGAATATGTTATGTTTGTTGTACAATGATTACGTGTATTATTGTCTATTTATTACTTCTATCATGTGATACATTATTTCTTTTAGAACGACGTAAAATGATAAATACTGAACATATCAGAATAGTTGATATAATACAAGCGGATGTAATAATAGCTATAACAATATAAAAATTTAATTTATATCCACTTGATCCAAAACTACTAAATTCATCAGCATTATTTAAATGATAATAATTCATAGATAAATAAGCTTTTGAAGTGGAATCATCAATTTCTATAATGAAATCTGTTATAGTAAAATGATATGGTTGTCCACAATCTCTTGCTTCTATCTTTAAAATATGTTCACCTATTGCAGTATATGGAATTTTTTTATTGATACTAAGTGTTCCAGTATTTTGATCTAATATAAAATAATTGTCATCGTTACCAGAATGTATAAAATATATGATTGTACCATTTTCACCAGCATCATCATCGACAGCTTGTATCTGAAAATAGTAAATGTTCAGTTACAAAAACAAACAAACAAACATTAATATGCATAATGACATTGAATTGAGTGTAAATGTTTGCAACTAGTTAAATAGTTTTAGGCACAAGCTTAGCTATTAACTTTACAAAACGAGAATTAAGCATTGATCAATATCTTTCGTCACGTAATTCATTTGAAGAATGACTCTATTGTGTATATTCAACTATAATCATATAGATACTGAAATTTAAGGCAATGTTGAGTAAGTTACAAAGGCTATTTTTTTGACAAAACAATTCTAGTTCAAATAAAGACAGTTGTTAAGTACACTACACCTATTAACTAATATAATTTATTAAATAATTCGATTCATACTCAATAATTGATCAGTGTAAACAGTTTAAATTTTCAGGGTGTCTATCACAGCTCTAATAGGTTAGTAGTAATATCTTAGATTTGAAGCTGAGAGATTCGGGAATATTCATTCTCTTATGATTGCATATGTTTTCATGACGAATACATACTAGAAAGAAGCCTATAACTTGAGCTTCCTGTCGACTATCTCTCTAAATATCTAACATAAGAATGAATCAAATATAATTCACTTGGTATTGTTTTACTTGAATCTTCCGATTGATGTTTTAGGACTGAAATTGATCAGTCTCTTATTGGCATATGTGCATACTGTGCGTATGCCTTGATATTGCCTTAATTTACAAGCATTATAAGCAAAGATGGATAGTGGCGTTTTGTCCACGCGCTTACTAGATTCCACTGCTAGCCACTATCCATCTTTGCTTGAATCAAATATATTTTAGGATGTGAGTTATTAACAATTAGCTTTCAAAACTAAATCTATTTCATCCGATATTGTCCAGAAATAAAATTTCAATCCCAACTTTAAAAAAAAGAAAGACTTAAGAAATCATACAGAATTTCTTGAATTTAATGAATTCACTACTCATCAGAAGTATTTATCGATTCTTTAGGTTTATTATTGTACAAAAAAGAAAATTTCACTTACGGAAAATTAAATGTGGTTTTTATGGTATTTTGGCTATGAAACCATTATATTTCTCTAATCAATTAGTAAACGTGTTAAAATTAGGGAATGAATTGAACTTGTTACGTTTAACTTGAAGTTTCACTATGAAGATCGATACCAGCATGGATATAAATTATAAGTATCAGATGGGTTTTGTGGAGATTGTAGTAATTTCAGTGGTTAAGATCATGAATCAGTTGAAGCTAGATCATCATGGAAAACCTGGAAGCACTGGACGGTCGTCTCGTCCCTTTTGGGGACTCCTTAGCAATGCGCATCCACGACCTCGCCCCCTGTGAGATTCGAATCCAGGACCTACTGGTTTCGCGCGCGAGCACTTAACCACTAGACCACTGAGCCGGCTCGCATTCAACGGTGTTAGTGTCTAACTTCAATTAATCCACGAAATTGAGCGACACATTCACCATTGTCTTCAGTGAGGCAATATCTCACAACAGACCTGGTTGAACTCCACTGGTCATTACTTCTCACTAGAACTCCAGGATATAGCTCGTGAAGCCAGTCACTAGTGAGCATATGTTGGTCAATATCAGATGGGTTTTATGGAGATTGTGCTTCCAGGTGCTTCCAGGTTTTCCATGGTGGTCTAGCTTCAACTGACTCATGATCTTAACCATTGAAATAAAGTATAAGTATCAAATAGGTTGGGAATGTACGTTTTGAATTCTATTGCCTGTCTCAATCTATATATCCTATAAAATATAATCAGACATTTATTTATGCTCATTTTTATACTAATATCAAAAAAGCATAATGTCAGTTACTATGATATTTTTCATATTTTATAATAATGTACAACATATTTCCTATTGTCAATTAATCTACTGTTGGTTATAAAGTTGAGAAATACATTGTAGTTGTTTGGTTTTGAGATTATTCCTTAGGCTTTGTCTATCAATCACATTGATAACCGTTAATAAATGACTTACAACGGTGAATTCAGTAGACGACACGAAGCTCCGACTACAGTTTATTAATGGATAGCAAAGATAACAAAGTTACAGGTACATTGAGCGAAAATTGAGCAAAGGATAATGCGCGAAAGCAATCGAATAATGAGATGGATTCAGAGTCAAATCGAATATAATCGAAGCGAAGCAATTAATAAGATTCAAACGCATGATTCATCGAGCTATATTTAGGGTAGATTGAGGAATATGGGCGTAGACTGTCACTTATTATCAACCACACATAATAATAACAATACAAAGAAATAAACATTTTGTCACTGAATAACAGTGTCTATTAAATAAGTTAATTGAAAGGCTTGACAATATTAACGGCCAACAAAATTAATTGTAAGTGATGTGCTATAACGGTACTCAATAAGTTATGGTCAGACGAATCAAGTTGTGAAAAATCAAAAAGAAGCAACTGCCGTTGCTTCATTATGCAATTTGATAGTTATGAGAAGACGAAGCTGATCTATATTAAGAGACATGTTCGCTCAATGCATAAATTATAAACTTTAACACGAGCATTGGTATTAAAAATGGATTGTATTTATTAGCAGAGGTTCGATATAAGGAAAGATTGTTTCTGAATGAATAAGAGAAGCTTAAATGGACTTTCAGTAACCTCCGATAAAATCAAAAAAACATTTCTAATAGGAAATCTATATAAGTGTAGTGAACAGAACACCAGTGGGGACAATCGAATGTATTTGACAAGAAATTACAGAGCATCTCAACAAAATCTGAGAACCATATGGTAAATCGTTAATTTGCAAAATATTAATCGATCATCTCAAACCTGACCGTCCCAGTCGCTAACATCAATCCATTTTCTCAGATTTTATTGTTCATGCGTTTTTATACCAATTGCTTTCCGTTCCCGTTCTTTCCTCATCGACCTTCTACTGAAATACATTCTACGCCTGATCACCGTTATATACTACTTGTGTGGATATAATTAACCTACACCACATGAGTATTAATAAGCTAAGTTAAATTCAATCTCACGATATGTTTCAGTAATTTACCTTATTTAGAATGGGTAGTATAATGTGAAAACTTCCATATTTTTTCACTACTTTTTCTCTACTCTCTTGTACACTTTTAGTTATCATTTTCACAAGTTGGAAACCTTTGTCTAATTGAGATTTTCTATATTTGAATTAAAATAGTTTGATATGTGAATATGTTATACTTGGTTAGCGTCTTTTTTAGCCAGTTAGTTATTTAAGCGATGGGGTCGCTAACCCCATGTGATACAGTTGTTCCAAATTCATTTTACAAATGTACCAGATTATTGAAACCAACTCCGTATTCTTTTAAAAATTAAGTTATCAAAGCTTCTTAAAGAAGCGAACTGTTTCAAGAATTTTTTCTTAAAGAGGGTTTTGTGGATATTATAGTAACTTTTTGCAATAGTTGAGATCATGAGTCAATTGAAACTAGACCACCATAGAAAACCTGGAAGCACTAAAAGGCCGTTTCGTCCTACTGTGGGACTCCTGAGCAATACATATCCACGATCCCGCATCGCAAGATTCGAACCCAGAACCTATCAGACTGGTTGGTTAATAACTTTGATTTACATAAGATTCATCCCTTTTTGTTGACAGTTTATCATTTTCGGGTTTCTTCAGTAAATCAATAAGTTATATGACCTACTCAACTGAGCAATTATTTCTCGAAATCTTGATAGGGAGAATACAAAGAATGCTTGTTAGTTCTGATTGCAAGCAAAAACATTCGTATATTTCAAAAGCTTCAAATATTTGGATATTTATTGTTTGCTTATACTAGTCTATCATATGACATTTCAAATAAAGATTTTTCATTATGTTAAACAATAAAATAATTCTGATTAAAACCCCAGAAGTTATAGTTAGTTAGTATGTGTGATTATGTGAAAGTTATTCAATGATTATTACATAATAACCAAATTTACTAGACGTGGAACGAAAAACTTTAATTATCGATTAAATGATCTGTAGTGTGTGCTACTGATGTCAACAGATATCAGTAGCATATACCACTAATGGAAAGTGAAATACCTGGAGCCAGATGGTTGAGAAAATTAAATAGAAGAGAACGAGAACAGAATGATTGGTATGGAAACGAAAGAACAGTCAAATCTAAGACAATAGGGTGACATTTTGTAAATGATGTAATTACTGTATGGTTCCAAGGTGTTAGTAAAACATTCTATAATTTTATGCTCAAATACATTTGGTTGTCCCCAACTGGTGTTCTTGTTCACTACAAGTAAAATGAATCGTTTATTTGAATAATACAGTATATTTTGAAGATGAAATTTTACAATTTGGTTAACTAATAAGTAAGTAATAAGAAATATATTTCATGCTATATATTAATGAGCTTTCTTGAAACCATTAACTATTTGGTACTAATTAGTTCGTATACGTCATTTAGTTGCATGTGGAAAGTAATTTCTACTCATATTTTAGACTAATTAATATCACTACATAAAATTCATCATGTTTTAGTGAATTAATGTTAAATAATATATAAATCTGTAATATTGAGATCATGAATCGATTGATGTTAGACAACCATTGGAAACCTGAAAGCACTGGACAGCCGTTTCGTCCTAGTATAAGACTCCTCAGCAGTGCGCACTCGTGATCCTACCCACGAGATACGAAACCAGAATAATCGGCTTAACCTCTAGACCATTGAGCCGGTATCCAACGGTGTTTATGTCTAACCTCAATCAACCCACGAAATTGCGCGACCATCTTTCATCTTACTGAGTTAGATACCTGTGTTCACCTGACATGTATTGGCTCCACTGGTCACGGCTTCTCCCTAGAACTCCGAGAATTCCCTCACGAATCTAGTCACTAGTGAACACATGGTAACTATCAGTATGGAGTTGTGAAGATTAATTTACCGAATACATTTAACTGAACAACTAATTTTTATAAATAAGGTGTTAGAATAAACAAAATACTGACAGACAATAGCAACTGTTTTCATAATTTGAATAGTGATACACTAAACATGTCAAAATAAACAAATATTTTACCAGCTAGTGGAGGTCAAATCTGAAAGAACAATTAGATTAAACGGCATGCCGGCCAACATGAAATTCCGACTAACGAGATATTTCGTTTATATTAAATCAACTGAACATAGCTTCCCTTTATCAATAGTGGTTATTTAACATATAGTATGACAGTTTTACAACACCTTATATAACATATAGACAATTATAGTATTTTTATATTATCAAGAAGAGTGTAGTCCCTTCAGTTTCTCCTTATCTAATTAAGGGAATCAAGTCGGTTAATTTTTACCTTAATCTATCACAACTTTATTAATGTCTATTTACATAATTACATAATTAGTCATTGGATTTCCATTTTAAAGTTTTTGTTATATCTATAATGCTTAAGTAATTACTCATATAATCATAATAGGTTTATTGTTATTCTCACTGACTTTCCCTAATAATTACTCCTATTATCATAATACTCCTTCGTCCGAGTACTAAAATAATCATTTGATGTTATTATTTTGGCTATCTTGTAATCTCACTAGGTGAAATCATGAGTCATTTGAAGCTACAACATCATGAGAAACCTTGAAGCACTGGACGGCCGTTTCGTCCTGGTATGGGACTCCTCAGCAGTGCGCATCCACGATCCCGCCTCCCGCGAGACTCAAACCTAGGACCTATCAGTCTCGCTCGCGAGCGCTTATTTTTTCATCTGTAAAATCAATATGTTATATCAGTACATGGTGACAAACTTATTCAGAAGACGTTTCTTCACATTTGTCCATTTACTAAACGTGCACTCACAGTACTTTATTCACAATCTTCAGTATTCACATACAAAGTTCTCTATTCTAGTTAATGACTAACATCTTCAGGGTGAATGTACAAACATTCGGATTTTAAAAAATATTTATAATTAACATAATCGAAAATGTAAGTTGAAAAGTATTCTATTTATTTCGTATATAAATAATGAATATTTTTGTCTAAACATTTTAATCCCAAAACATTGATCTTACTTTACAATTACATCTATTGTAGATCAAGTTTGATCTCATTATAGATAGTGGGACTCTATCACTTAGTTAGTCAGTCAATTATCATCAACATACAGTCTAGGATAGATGATGTAAGCTGGTTTAAGTTATTATATCTCATCACCATGATGGAACGAAATTAACAAGATGTATTATTTAAAAGACCGGACTAATGTAGTGCGATTGATGATGGAAAAATTGTGCACTTAGAATAAGGTTCATATAGACAAATTTATAAGGCAAACATGAAGTAATACGGGGATCAAAAAGATGAAAGAAGGATAAAAAGCGAAAACACCTACGCTACTGAATCATATCACTCAAAGTTTCCAACCACGTACATGAGGATCCAAACTAGTTAGTTTGAATAATCGAATAGTGTCATCACATGAGTTAGTACATCTTCTAAAGAATGTTATATTACATTCTTCATTTGCCATTAAATGTAATACAAGCAGGAAGTGTGCTTAGATCTATCTATGGAATCAATTATCTAAAAAGAGTTTAGTTAAATACAAATAATGATAATATTAAATTTAGATTATCCAAATACAACTTGACCTTAAAATTTACTATGCTAATAGAATGTTTTAAGAGTTTAACCTCTTTCAATTAGCTCAAGTATCATCAATTTAAAGTGGTATGACAAATACACAAATTTTATAAAGTACAATTTACTGACATTTAATAAATGAAAAGGGTTTTTTTTCTATAAATTCCTGAATAGTTTAATAAAACTTTACTGTTTATTTAAGAAATGTTAGATAAACCCTACGTTTGTTAGCAAGGAAATAGGATGTACATAATAAACGTTCTGATTCCTATTCACAGGCCTAAATTGCAGGGTTAGTTTTGTTTATGGGAATACAGTAAGTAAGTAACTGCAAACATACTACTTAGCTCATTGACATAAAAAGTAGTTCAATAAGGCTGCTAAAGACATGTCTTACTGGATAAGATTTTGGTCAATGCTCTAGTGGACGTATTATACTTTCTTACTGAACTGAATGTCCAATGAAAGAAGCTATAAATTGATTACTTGTAAAGGTGAGTTCTGTGAAGTTATGAAGAATATATTCATCACGATAATTAAAATATTAATATGACATCCCAACTAAGCACATCATAACAACTGTCCTTTGATATACAAAGATTTCAAAATTGTCGGTGATGGAATTTCAAATTCCAAACTATAAGTTTGAAGAGGTTAAAGATACTCTCGGTTTGATAACGCTACTGTCTTACATCTTTTTCTACACAATCATCCTATAGTCAAAAAAGCAGAAGTCAAGATTGATGGCATGTGAAAGAGTATTTGAATCTGAAGTCGATGTAATGTAATTTATGAAATATAAGGTTACTTCTTATTGTAGGAGACCATTAGTACAGTATGTCTAAACATGATCTAGTGGTAATGTTTGATCAAGCTCTTTGAGCTAGGAGAATGTTCAGTAAAATTAATAAGATCATTATCATTGTCTAAGGCTTCATAAGCTACTTATTTTGAGGATTTATTTAAAAACATAAGTCAAAACAAGACTTGTCTGAATATGTTGGGGACGATAGATCCCCAAAACTCATATTTTGTAATTTCATCTTATCGATTAACTTATCGGTTAAATGTTTAAATATTTGTATGGTGGTCAATTGATGAACCTATCGATTAAATGTGCAAATAGGTCAGTTGATGAACTATCGATTAAATGTTAAATAGCGGTCAATTGATGAACTCATTGATTAATGTTTTAAAATTTTCCGTGACAATATCGATTGTCGATATTTATATAAATACGCTTGATTTGTGTGTTTGACTTGACTTGTTATCTACTGTTTGTCTGTAGAATACACTTTCTGCACCTTACCCAGACTTCTTGATCGAGTTAGCGGAGTTGGGGACAACGAACCTGAATAGCCATCGAGTCGCTGAATCATTGATCCCTCGTTCCGTTCGAGTAAGACAAATCAGTAATAGCATTCAAGCATAACGAAACATAACACTGAACAGATTCAGATCTGCTTCAAACTACTATGATTTAACCTATTTTGCTTCTGAAACAGATTAGAATTACCATTAGTAGATCAAAAATCTTACCACGAATAGTAATTAAATCGTATGGTTTATCCTCACTTGGTACAAGATGGATAAATGTACGATCAAGCTTATCTTTAGTTACCAAATGCAACAGTTTATTAACAACTTTTCTTAACGTCTTAGACTCATAAACCAAATAAAATAATTTTCAACTGTGTACTTTAAAAATGGTTCCTTAGGCCCCAGCAGCGTTCGCTGATGATTAACGTAATATAGTGAATGAATTAGGATTTCAAATTTTAGGATCAACATGTTTGTGATGCAATTAAATGCGATCACTTGTTGAATTTAATTACACTTAAGCAAAATAAATATTTGTTTGCTATTTATAGTCATTTTCGTCTACGTATTTAGTACTGATCGATCAAACATGACATTGATCAAATATGATATGCATTACAAATCACTACGAAAATATTTTAGTCCAACACAAAGCCATTGATTTCTTTATTAGTTCAGTGGCGACATCTCAGACTGTGAAGTTACATTATATGAATCCAAATCCACTAGGCCGAATCAATTCCATTTCTTCTGATAAGTGTGGAATATCCATATAACAAAGTTCAAAGTTTCCTGTTAGCTATCTTCAATTGCACAAATGAACACTACAAATTGAGTGATAAAACTCGATTTTCACTAAAAGACTAAACAAACACTAGATTGGGCATTACTTATCTATCAGTCAGTTGTAAATAGTACACAATTTAGGATAATAAAGTTTAACATTTCATCGTGACGAATTATAACACCGCATGCTTTATGCTAAATTGAAAACAATGCTTATAACGAATATTTTAGGCATTATGTAATATTAATAGTTGAGATCATGAGTCGATTGAGGCTAGACTACCATGGTTTTCTTTTAGGTTTTTCATGGTGGTCTAGCTTCAATTGACTCATAATCTCAAGTATTAAAACTACTATAATATCCACAAAACCCCTTCTGATTGTTATATTCCGATGAGAATAATGAATGGTAACTTTTGGGATCTATTTATGGACCAATGCTATGCGTATATTTTTTATCATATAATTGTTAAGTAACTAAACTATTCATATTCGTGTTCCTCTTATTATGAGCTTCTTTGCACCTATGGACTATTATTATATGATTTGCCATTCTTAAGTTATTTCCAGTTTATTAATTACAGTCTCCCACATTCACAGCCACTTTTGGCTGAATCTCGTACAAATTTTATTTTCTATTTCATGGTATGATGTAGTTTGTTTGATTGGTATATAAACTCAGTATCACAGAAGCTGAGATAGGTGTTCTGGACTCTAATAGGCAGTTCTAGGTGGGAAGCAGGATTGAAAAAGACTCTAGACTTCTCGTACAGGTTTTATACATGGTTGGTCTGATCGATAATTCACTGTTCTCTAATTGGCGGTATCATTACGTTATACATTAATAGGACACAAGGCACAAGTTATAACACTGATATTATGTAATAGTCTTACAAAGTTTATCAAATGAGAATTAAATCAATCTCTTACATTTTATGTTTATCTCATATGTGTACAACTTTTGTTGTTTTTTTAAAAAAAATGAATATTTATGAAGACACTATTTTCAAATTCCAAATAGAATAGCAAAGAATGAACATTGTAATAAATCCGTATGTACATTATAAACTCTGTTATTAAGACACTTTCAAAAAGAACATCATCAATATTATTACTATTCCATTTTATAAGAACATTTTTTTTTGTTTTTAAATTGTACTTCGTATTTACCATCATCTATATAGTGGTCAGTAAAAGTGAGATACATGAAAACTGTTCAGATACTTGAAATAGTACACAATTTATTCAGGATAATAATGTAATACATTTCTTTTACTGACTTAGAATCATGTTCTGCTATCTAGTTTTAGTTGTATAGTATTGGGTATTTTTGGTATATATATATATATATATATATATATATATATATATATATATATATATATAAATGTTCTAAGTACGGGAAAGAATGCATCACAAACTTAAGGTCTCTTGTTTTGCTAGTACACAATGTAAGTTCGCTGAATTGTTTTTTTTACTTTGATTAGTCAATAATTATTTCTATCCTACGATTATTCACTAGTTGTTATGAATGTTTCGTTTTCTTATCTATATCTTTTCTAGTTGAATTCATGAGTCAATTGAAGCTAGAACACTATGGGAAATATGAAAGCACTGGACGGCCAACTCGTCCTATTGTCGGATTCTTCTGCAGTGTGCATCCATGATCCCACCTTCTGAGATTCAAACCCAGGACCTATCAGTCTCGCGCACGAACGCTTAACCTCTAGACCAATGGGTCGGCATCCAACGGTGTTAGTGTCTACCTTCAACCAATCCACGAAATTGCGCCACCGTCCATCATTGTCTTCAGTGAGTTACTATCTCATTTACAAGTTGATTGAAATTTATTTTACATATTATACAACTCGAAATCTATTAAAGTTGATTGAAGCCTTTTATCTACGTCTCAATATTTTATATCATGTATCTATTACGTAATATACGTGTTAATCATTATTTGTTCATTAATTTGAACTCACAATGTTTTTCTTTTTGTCTTTTCATTTAGAACGTGATGAAAACGTGCTGAATAATTTCTAGGCATCTATTTAAGTAGATATGTCTATTCGAATTTTAAAGGTAAATTGGAAAGAAACTGTTTACGTTAGGAAAAAAAACATAGTTTATATAACATACTACGAATCTCCACAACCCTCTACTGACACTATTGATTCATTCATTTGTATTTATTATTTGAATTTTCCTATTCATGTTTAAGCTTGCAATAGACTAGTATCTTTTTGGGAAATGTATATCTCATGCGGATTACTTCCATATCGATTTTGAATGACAATTATTTTATGAAAAAGAGTTGTATAATAACTTGTTGAGGAACCTAAATTCGCCTTGTTTTTTCTTCTATTTAGGACTCATCAGTTTGATGTGCTTGTATTCCAGAGTTGATGTTCTGTACGAGTTTAGAACCTAATCCTTAATATCAATAAGAAGTCAGTCAGTAACAACGTATAACTTCGTACGTACCTACATCAGTTCGAGTTGACATACCACATTAGCACAGAGATGCAGTAGTCGATTAAAATCCCGTAGTGGTAGAGGTAGCAAAAGTATAAGCAGTAGTCGGAAAGATTAGGGTTTGAAGATGTTATTCAAAGAGTATATTCCAGTGAAGTAAATGTGGCAAGAGAAAAAAAAGAAAGGGACATGAATAATTCAGAAGATTAGAATTTGAGAGAACAAGAAGAGAAGATTCATTAAGTTAAGATTCACTACACTACACAAGCCAGTAGGTAATACGATGACATTTGAAGGTAATAGGTTCATTCCCTTAAAGAACATCAACTCCTAGATATATGTATATCGAACTAGTATAAGTCATAAGTCACAAGATGAAACATGCCTCCTGAATTTCACTGCTAATTATCATTCTACTACTTTGATTAATTTATAAATCTTTTAAAAACTTTTATCTCATTTATATTCATTAAGATATAACAATGAATTTCAAATTGTAGTACTTTATATAAAGTTGTAAAAAGACGAAATCAATGAACATTTTCTCCCTTAATATAGACTGTATCTATAGATGTAAAGTATTCATCTTTCTATTTGTTCTAAGCTAATATAGTAGCATAAAAACATCTTGAAAACTAGATTATCACTTATCTAAATCGTTTTACAATTAATATATTCTGAAAAAAGAGAAAAAAAGAAGTAAATTAGGAGATAAATCAGAAGGGGTTTTGTGGAGATTGTAGTAACTTAAACGGTTTAGATCATGAGTCGATTGAAGCTAGACCACCTGGAATCACTGGACGATCGTTTCGTCCCATTGTGGGACTGCTCAGCGGTGCGTGTCCACGACCCCGCCTCGCGGGATTCGCTCAATTTCGTGGATTAGTTGAAGTTAGACATTAACACCGTTGGATGCTGGCTCAGTGGTCTAGTTGAATAAGCGCCTGGCGCGAGACTGATATTTCCTGGGTTCGAATCCCGCGAAGCGGGGTCGCGGATGCGCACTGCTGAGTAGTCCCACAATAGGACAAGTTGGTCGTCTAGTGTTTCCAGGTTTTCTACGATGGTCTAGCTTCAGTTGACTCAAGATCTCAACTGTTTAAACTTAGAGAAATTTAGTAAAAGTGATAACAACTGATTGATTAGTAAAAATTAAATAATAAAATTCCTATTCAAATGAGTTGAAAAGAATCATTTAGAATGAAATCAAATTCATAATTATTCATTTAGTAGTTAAAATCATGAGTCAGTTGAAACTAGACCACCATGGAAAACATGGAAGCACTGGATGGCTTTAGTTATTATGATTCTGGTTATTAAAATTCATTAAGTATACTATTAATGAGAACTTTTGTCTAAATTTGATTGGATAGTTTCATAGTATTTGGGTACCGAGTTAATGTAAGACATTAAAGAAGAAGAATATGTATTTGTAAAATCTCAGTGAATGAATTTGAAGTAAATCCAACGTTGCGCCTGGCAATCTGGTTTAAGCTTTTTTAAGGAAATATATCCTCTTTAATGTCTAACTATACATTGTTTCTATGAATATTTGTTACGATTAGAATGAATAGTTTGATAAAATTTGGGCGCGAAATATAGTGAAGTTGATATCCACCATTGTCTTCAATAAAATATTCTTAAGTAATACACGATATTATGTATTCTATACACTGAATTGAAAATGTGTCATTTTTCTTCCAAACTAAAATGTACAATTCTCTATACCTTTACACTGTCAATTCATTTACTATTAATTTATGGGAAATTTTATAATTATTTTGTAACCCATTGTCAACAAATAAAAATCTTAATTTAATGTCATATAGAAAGTATTGAACAAAGGGAGAGATATATATGAAGTGTTACAATAAGTTTACGATTGTGAAGAATAATTGTGAATACACTTTTACATTTGAATTTCAGTGGAAATGAACATCGGTAATCAATAAGTTATGCATTATGTTATCGTAAAATTTGATGAATGGCAAATGGCATTATTATTATATGGAATTTCATTAGATGTAATATATTTTCATGTAAACAAATACTTATTTGGTCGTAATCATAAGTTTGATAGAAATGTCTCTAAGCATAGACGGATCGCAGTGACTAACCCTGGAATCCAAGAAATACATTTCGTCCTATTTCTGGAATTATCAGCTGGATGCACATATCCCCACAAAGAGTCTGATCAATTGTAGTCTTAAATGTCATTGAGAAGATTCAGATAAGTGGTACAAAACTGAAGTTTATAAGTATAGTTTAGTAGATAATAATTGAGTATTTAGTGAATAAATTTTTTCAGTATTCAAATGCATGTTTACTATCGATATGTTTATTCGCTCTTAGTAAATGAAGATAAATGTGGTAGGAATAAGTTAAATATGAGTATATTTCATATTACTGAGGGTTTGTTTTTGTCTAAACAGAAAATGTTTGCAGTTTTTCAACGACATTAGATTTCTTATGTCAAAACATACAATACCATCCACTTATAGATATTTTTATTAGATGATGTAAATTTACGTCTTTAGCGTTATTTTAGCGAGTTATTTTTCTACCAGGATGGGGTTGCTAACCCCATGTCCGACCCTCCTCCTTTACCCAGGCGGGCGGCCTATGCTCCTCCACCAGGAGTAACAGGCATAAGCGAGTAAATAAGTAAGTAAAGATGTGAATTTATCTATATTTCCCAACAACTAATGATATTTATGAGTTAGGTAGACTAAGCAATATGTTAACTTTTCATTATTCACAAAAGTGTATTTCGAAAAAAAATACTTGTACACGAAATTCTATAGTGTTGAGAGCCTAACTAGGTATTTTGTTTTAGTATTCTTCATGATTCTTACAAAGACTATTCCAGGATTTTACCAAAATAAGACCTTTCTGATACAATTTACTGGGATTAGGTATCACTGACGTCAATATCGACGATATTTATACAAAAATTCAATCGATATTTATTTTCATGTGACAATAATTTGAATCGTAAAACAACTGTTACATACCGGCATATGAAATGTACGTTTATTCATATAGATAGTATCTTGTACTATTGATACAATATGAAGTTAATCTATTTCTTTGACATATTAGCTTTGTTTTCTGTAATTTGATTTAATCCAGTCAACGTCATAAACATTATGTATGCGAATTTATGTTAATAAATCTGTTTACTCAGCTTAGCAAATCTCGTAAATGGGCACATATACTACAGTGATTCACTGGTCTAATGTTATTGCAATTGATGTGAAATTAATTATTTCATATTAATTTAATAACTAGTCGCTATTTCTTTCAGCATGTATCTCATACTGTAACAAGAAAAAACATATGATGTAATAGATAGTATCATTTTGTATTATTATATTTGTTATTGTTAGTTAAAACCATAGTCAAAACACTTGATTAATGAAAGTTCTGATGATTGCTAAACACTTTAGTATTTTCAGTGGTTGAGATCATGAGTCGATTGAAGCTAGAACATCATGAAAAATCTGGAAGCGCTGGACGGCTAACTCGTTCTATTTTGAGACTCCTCATCAGAATGCATCCGCAACCCCGCCTCACAGGATTCGAACCCGGGACATATCAGTCTCGAGCGCTAGCGTTTAACCACCAGACCACTGAGCCGGTCGGCATCCAAAGGTGTTAATGTCTAACTTCAACTAATCCACGAAATTGAGCGACACGTCCATCATTGTCTTTAGTGAGTTACTATCCCACAATTGTACGAAACGGCCGTCCAGTGTCTCCAGGTTTTCCATGGTGCTCGAGCTTCAATCGACTCATGATCTCAACTATAGAGAAATGTCTCAATATCGAAATTAAGATAATATATACAAATCTGAAAGTAAGAACAATACAACTATTCCCTGTGAAAAAAAGAAAGAATTTGCAGTCTAAAATTAAATAATACAAGGCTTGTTTAAAATACTATTACTAATTGTTAAGTCCTATCATCTATTCATTTTAACCCACGTTATGAATTGTTCCGTAGTGTTTTCAGAAAAAAAGGAAACATGTTTATCAGAAATGTAGTCGTTGCCTCGATGGTCTGCTGTCATATGTTGATTAAGATAATATTAAAAATGTCCTGTACTTATTCTTTTCTCGTTAGTTATAGTACTGAATGAATAACACAATGAATCTTACTTACTTACGCCTGCTACTCCTAATGGAGAATAGGCCGCTGACCAGCATTCTCCAACCCACTCTGTCCTGGGCCTTCTTTTCTAGTTCCATCCAATTCTTGTTCATTTTTCTCATGTCTATCTCCATTTCTCGGCGTAACGTGTTCTTTGGTCTTCCTCTCCTCCTTTGGCCTTCAGGACTCCATGTGAAGGCTTGTCTTGTGACACAGTTGGGTGACTTCCTCAATGTGTGTCCTATCCTCTTCCAGCGCTTCTTCCTAATTTCTTCCTTCACTGGGATCTGGTTTGTCCTTTCCCACAGTTGGTTGTTGCTAATAGTGTCCGGCCAACGGATCCGAAGTATTTTGCGTAGACAACTGTTAATAAACACCTGCATCTTCTGGATGATGGCTTTCGTAGTTCTCCAGATTTCCGCCACATACAGTAGAAGCGGCTTGACATTTGTATTGAAAATCCTGAACTTGGTGTTGGTTGACAGTTGCTTTGAGTTCCAGATGTTCTTCAGTTGTAAATATACTACTCTTGCTTTACCGATCCGCGCCTTCACACCTGCATCAGACCCACCATTTTCATCAATGATGCTGTCCAGATATGTAGAGGTTTTTACATCTTCCAAATCTTCTCCGTCAGTTGTGATTAGATTGGTGCATGCTGTGTTGTATCGGAGAATCTTGCTTTACTCATTGTGTATATTGAGAACAACTGCTGCTGAGGCTGCTGCTACACTGTTCGTCTTCTCCTGCATTTGTTGTTGCGTTTGGGATAGAAGGGCCAGATCATCTGCGAAGTCCAGATCGTCCAACTGCATCTTAGTTGTCCATTGTATCCCATGTTTCCCTTCAGATGTTGATGTTTTCATGATCCAGTCGATCACCAGGAGAAAGCGAAAGGGTGTGAGTAAGCAACCTTG
The DNA here is from genome assembly GCA_944470405.2 of Schistosoma mattheei. NCBI lineage: Eukaryota > Metazoa > Platyhelminthes > Trematoda > Strigeidida > Schistosomatidae > Schistosoma > Schistosoma mattheei. Next base: position 37,280,261 of record OX103944.1, read on the forward strand.
CCTGACACCGGTCTTTACTCCGAACACAATGAATCTGATCTAACTTTATTATGATTGATTAGTAAACTTATTAATTAGATTATCGTTTATTAAAAATATTATTTTTGTATTGACGTTAACAATAAGATGATTCCATTATGTATTTTTTTCTTCAAATGATGCATGCAGATAACAACAATGATAATAATTTCGTCATATTCTGAAGTTGTCACATTTATGTTAATCGTGCTACGATTGTAACGCTTGAAGCATCATTCCGCGACTAGTCTCTTTGTAATATTTAGTTAATCTAACGATGATATGTGGTGAAATGTGCTGATAATTTTGTCCGGCTTAAAGAACATATTTGTCAGTAAAAAAAAGGTACATGAAAGAATGCCAGGTACGTAAACTACGATATTTAATGTGCAGATTAACAATGACTCATTGTAATGTGTGTGTGTGTGTGTGTAAACATCAGCATGTTTCACAACCAAACTATGTAAAATCAACAAATCATGTACCACATAAGCGATGAAGAATAACATAACAATTTAGGATAATTTGTGGTTGAAAATTTCTCTCAGTTAAATGTCATTTAGCTTTACCAAAACTATTGCCTCTGTTCAAATTCATCTCAATCAATGTTTTCTGAATAAAATCAGTAAAGAGATTTTAATAAAAGGAATATAATTTTCATTAAAAACAAAGACTTCAACAAAAGCTTAGTTACATTAATGACAGGCATTGTTATCCTGAATATTTATTATCTGTAAGAAGAGTTTGACATTTTATTGTTGTATTTTTCAATCGATATTTCAGACAGCCACCTATTAACAAAAGATACTATGATTAGCTTTGAAAATTGGAGTCAAGTGATAACAAAGAATACAGAAATAAAGGGAAGGAAATGATTCATTTGAATGAAAATGTATGTTGCGTAGACTATGTGAAAAGCTGTCAGAATTCGAACTATTCAATTATGTAACTGATAGAGGAAGACCAAAGAACAAATTACGCCGGGAAATGGAGACAGACATGAGAAAAATGAATAAGAATTGGATAGAACTAGAAAAGAAGGCCCAGGACAGATTGGAATAGAGAATGCTGGTCGGTGGCCTATGCTCCATTAAGAGTAACAGGCGTACGTAAGCAAGTAAGAACGTTTTGACACCTTCATTCATGTACAGTGAGAGTAAAACTTATAAGTATTGTCAATATAAGAACGATTAAGAATGAAATCCGTATATTTAAACATATGGTTTGGAGTAACGTAATTTTTTTATATAAAGTTACTTAAGATTTATTGTTTACGGATCTCCTACGTTATTCGTTTAAGAGTGCTTGTAGAAACAATTTCAATACGCAAGTAGTTTATCACATTATAAACAAGTCTAAGAGCAGTTTTGTTAAGAAGCAAAGTATCTACCTGATACTTAGTTTCAACCACTGCGTTGTTTTTAATACGAAACTAATATTAATGAATTTGCAAAAGAGGCTTTTACATCACTTACGTTTCTAAATATGACGCGATCTCATTACCAGTATTACTGCATTAATAAATAGGTGTACCTATTGTAGGTTACTAGATTAATCTTCGTTGATAACTATACTCCTATCCAAGTAAGAGAATGTATTATACAATCTCTCAAATTAATGCAGCCCTAAGTAGTACAATGACTTCTAATAATTATTCAAAAGAAGAGTGATGTGACAAATCGAACTCATCAGTCTGATTCATCAATCATTGCGGAGATGTTGTATTTATCACTCTTAAAAGGTAAATGATATTGAAATTGTGCCATCATAATCGCTTATCTCACATATAAACTTATAATTCTTAATGAGGAACGAAACAAATATTTTATTTTCGTAACCTGTACGAACGTATTTATATGAAATAATCAATGTGAAAACAAGTGCTCATGAAAACCGGGTAGAATATGCAGGAGCTTAAATTTCCTGGCTGATGATTTTATGTATCCTCATGTACATGTATCCCGAGAAAATTGTCTCAACAGTGGCTATTGTGACTAAATCGAAGATTCCCAATTCGACATGTACATATACTAATAAATATACGCAATACAGTTTTTAATGTCGATAACGCGAGTCCGTGAATTATTGAGTAATGCGTTAGGGTTTTTAAGCAACGAGTACTTAGTCAGAGTCTCAATGTGAATACCAACATTTGGATGCAAGTACTCAGTTGACGAGTCTGAAGTATGATGATACGCGCGCCGTGAATATATATATTTAATACATTAATCGGTGAAAAAAGTGACTAAATAATAAATACATCATCAGATAGACTAGAAATCAAAGAAAAAACGTAATCCGTATTCCACATTGTTTGTAAGATGAAATCTAATCAATCAAAAAGTTCACGCACACATCCTTGTAAGTTGGAATCGTTAGATATACACAATTAAGCCTAATTCGATACATCACTTTGTAAATTTTAACTCTCATTCTTTAATCACAATTACTCTATAATACGCAAAGGTCATAACCAGATTAATTGAAGGGCATATACTAAGCCTTAACCATACAAAAATTCAACACCCATTTGTATATTCACAAACAGATTGTTCTCACCTTAAACCTACCCTGATAATGTTAATCTGTTATCTAAAGTGATGAGTTTTCACATAGTTTTTCATATTATTTACCATATTGTCTTTGTATTCTCTTACCTTCCATTTCTAGTCTAGTTGACTTTTGATTGTTATGTATAACTGCTCTTAACAAGTATTAGGCTGATAAGATTATTCGAAATATATTGTGTTAATATAGCACATGGTTCTAATAATCTCCATTTTCTTAATAAACTATCCAAATGTATCAAATGGGCTAATTGCTTTAAATTGAAAAATAACCAGAATTCCTGAATACCATACCCTTATTTGACATGAAAACAATGAGAATAACTCTAGTACCATGTCACATTATCTTAGTATAAATTTTATATATATACAAATATATTCCAGCAGCATTGACTCTAATCATTCATTCAGGTACTTGTTTTTTTTAAGTCATCAATTGATCAATAATGACCCTCATTTATATTGACCTTCATTTGATCTACTTAAAACATATCAACAAAATCTCTCATCTTCTAGTTGAATCCTTAACTTTTAATCCATAATAATAATATCAAAAGACTTTTAACTAATTTGATGATTCAACTACGAACTACATTCTATAATTTCTACTCATTATACACATTCATATACTAACTTACATAAACTGTTCATTACATTAATTATCTCATCTACATATATATGTAACTTAGTGAAACATTAAAATAAAATGTAACCGATGAAAAGAGAATTTGATTTCCCAAGAGATTTATTGTATTTGATTTATTATATTGAATTATATTGTTTAATAATATAAACTTTATATTTACATGATTTATTATCATTTACTATATGTACATTTGGTTTGTTACCACAAACATTCAGTTAAAACCATCATACATTATGAACACTAAGTATCCATTAAAGTATCTAGCTCGATTATTCATTTAGAGGTAATGAAACATATTTACAACAGTATAAAGAATATAAAATGAAGTAGTGGTTTAGCAACAACAACAACAACAACACCACCGCCAACAACAAACAAACAAACAACATTGTAACTTGTCCATTCATACATGTCACTAACTAATTAACTAACTAACTAAATCTTAGTGATTAGAATATTACTTTTTTTCAATAAATAAATCAACTATATATATTACATAACTAGTAAGCAAAACATGATTTGCTATCTAAATGAAATAGAAACTTCATTTTCTCTGGGGTATTTATTTTAAGCTATGTAAATTGCTTTAATTCCTTTTTTTTTTACAAAAGTTTAGCATATTTATTAATAAAATGATCAGTTCTGAATTCATTTGATGTCGTTTACTTGTATCTTTCCATGGTTGTTTAGGACTGTAATTGATCAGTCTGTTATAGACATATGTTCATCCTGTGTGGACTGCCTCCATATTGTCTTAATTCACAAGCATTATATTGAGAGATAGAAAGTGGCTAACAGTGGAATCCAGGACACTTAGTTCATCGTACTTGGGACTCGTCTGCTGGATGTACCTGCATCAAGCTAGTGAACTTCGAAGCTAAGTGGATAACGCGATAGAGTTTGAAACGAACGGTACTGGGTTTGAGTCCCAATGTGAACATCAACTGTGAGATGCGGGTATATCCAGCTGACGAGTCCCAAATAAGACGAAACATGCATCCTGAATTCCAATGTTAGCCATTTTTGATCTTTGCTTATAAATCAGCCATGAGTTTGTTAGACCACATGTCAGTGAGGTTAAATTAATATTCAGAAGCGTTAAATGAAGTGTAAATTTACCTAAGTTTTGATTTAGGACTTCGAAAGAAGAATCTTGAGAATTTTACCCGAAATAAAGGAACTGCGAAAATTCAATTGAAATTATGATTCAATGAATTACTAATGGAAATTTTACTATGCAATACTGATTTTGACATTGTGGTAAAATTATTCGGTCTTCACTTAGTGGACTGTAGGTTCGAATTCTGTCTAACATATCAGAATTTGTACAGATAAATTGTGTTATTTACCTAAACATTAAGTATGTTGTTCGAAGCGGAGAAAATAAACATATGGTTAGTATATAAATTTATGAAAAGAAGTTCAGTTATTCGGAAATTGAAATTATGCAGTGAAATTTAACAATGAGTAGAAAAATTAGATTTTCTAACGTTTCGTAACCTAGTTTAAGCCACTTCTTCAGAGTACAGATAGCAAAATCAAGATTAATCCAAGTTTGGGATATTATAAATATATTACTTATTTATAAAAATCTAAACAATGCTCAATTGATTCGAAATTATCAAGTCAAACCTTGGTAATGATACGTACAAACTGGTGATTGTTTTTAGCTACTGGAAAGCACTTAAATTAGTTATATACAAACTAATTATCAATGAGAATGATTATGTGCTGCAATTATACTTTTCCATTGTACTTTAATCTAGTAAAAGGCTTTGTATACTGTATTTTGTATAATACGACAATGTCATTATGAATATTTTTGACAACTAGACTCAATACTAGACTCATGAGACACAGTTTTCGAAGTCTTTCTTAATGAGGTCATCAAGAAAGTAAGTCAATTTCTGGATAATAAAGTTGAATATAGATTTTCTAAATATTTACTTAATTAAGTGAATCAGTTCCACATAACAAACTGAATTTTCCGAAATTAAAAAAAATTTAGGAGACATTATATAACAGCAATGATAACTAATCACAAAACTATGATGGCTAACAATCTTACATTCATATTAAATTGATGATATACGGTTCACACTTGTTTTTGGATTATGCAATTGTTGACCAACTATTGAAAGATGTACAATTTCGATTTGTTTCTATGCCATCTTTATTATTGACATTTAACTAACTACTTATTTTTTTTAGAAGATCCTTATGAGTTGAAAATGCAATTGTGGTTAGTTTGTTTATATAGTTTTTCCAATAGTTGAGGTCATGAATCAATTGAAGATAGACCACCATAGAAAACTTGGAAGCACTGGACAACCATTTCGTCCTGTTATGGGACTCTTCAGCAGTGCGCATCCACAAGACTGTTACTTAACATTGCAAAGATGATCTAAGTAATTATAACATACAAAAAAATGATCAAACTTTGTTTTAAGTCATTTTTCTTTCATGGATTTCTATCACCGAAAGAAGTTGAATCCTCAGGAATGTATTTTATTATCAGGTAAATATGAAGTTATAACATCAAAAGACATGGAATTCCATTGAATTCGATGTGATATAACGAAGTTCTTTAGTTTTTTGCTAAGATTTATGTTGATAACATAAGATATGATATTTTTCGTCCTTTCGCAGTTTGATATTTCTCTACTTTAAAGAAACAATAAATTTATCTGGACAGGCAACAGATTTTTTTCTCTGAATAAACAATACATTTCGTTCTTTTTTAATATCCTTGAATAGTTTTGTTTACAAAGCTTCATTTAGACATTTCTATTCACTATTTAAAATGAACATTCTATTCTGTCAACTGAAATATCTATTCCAAATTATCTGTATCTATATTCATAATGAGAATCATTGAGTAGTAGTTACTGAGTAACGATCAATACCATCTTTACCTAGTCCGAGTGTTAATCGAATTCGGTTGATCAATTTACAGTTTGATCACTTGTTCAACGAGTTTTCATCAGCTAGAAACTAATATTTTGTGTTTCTAGTCTATTGCTGCCAACCAAACAGTGCACACAATGTCTAGACACTTGTACTATTGATCATATTGGAATTTGATTTTATCAGCACTAGACGAGTCTAACAATGCTTACCATTAAATAATTAATCAGTTTTACAGATGATGAGTTTTTGACTACATCCAACTATCAAAATCTACTTCAACTGACTGGTTATATTTTTAAAAAATGAACGTCAAGAAGTCAAGCTAACAGTTAACTAAAATAATTACCGAACAATCAATATTTCATATCAGAAAGAGTTTTGTGGATATTATAGTAATCTCAATAGTTGAGATTATGAGTCATTTGAAGCTAGACAACCATGGAAAACCTGTAAACACTTGACAGCCGTCCCGTCCTATGATGGGACTCCTTAGTAGTGCACATTTACGATCCCGCCTCTTGAACCCTGGACCTTGCGAGCGATCGCTTAACTACTAAACCACTGAGCTGGTCGGCACCCAACAGTGTTAATGTCTAATCCAATCTCTGTTTTTGCTGACTTTCTTAGTGTCAAGCTTTATTTTTCAAATATTGTACTAAGATCATCTGGATACCAAGATTTAATCAATCTTTCTAATAAAAAAAAAACATAATGATGAATAAATGATATTACACAATAGTATTATATTACTTACTTGTGTAAATGCATATCCTTTTGGTTCCTTATAAGATAAAAAAATTTTAGTTCTATTTAAATTTGTTGAATTTGGAAAAATAAAACGTGGTGAATTATCATTTTGATCTAAGATTTGTATATGTATTTGAATAGTTTCAGATAATTTTGGTATCCCTTTATCTTGTGCATGTACAATCAATATAATCATTGGTGTTAACATAGAATAATTTGTTTTATTAGTTAATTGTGATAATCTATTATAATTATGATTGACATATTCAAATGTTTCATAAATGGATAAAGCTTTAGATATATAATTAGTACTTTTTGTAATAAGATTTTCACGATCTATTACAGATTCTATATATAATTTAACTTCATATGATGTTTCATTTGTTGTCAAAGCATTATAATAATTTCTATGTAATGGATATGAATTCAATCTAAATTTTGTATGGATTCAATGTATTTCGTTTGTCGTAGACCAGATGAAAGTAAAAGACCTCTTGAATTAAATCTTAACTGTTCAATATCATTAAGTATATTCAAATTATTATTTAGAGATGTTAAATACATATTAGGTCGTTCAATATTCTCTTCAATATAAATGTCTAATTCAGCATTTTTACCTAAATCTTTATCTGTAACATAAAATTTACCAATTAATTGTCCAATTGCATTATTTTCTTTAATATTAAATTGTAAATAAGGTTGAGAATAAACAGGTGAATTATCATTATAATCTAAAACTTTTACATGAATTAAAATTTTAATAGTTCTTATTGGTTCACCATAATCGGAACAGATAATAGTTACGGTGAATTCATTTAATTTTTCACGATCTAAATTTCCTAACGTACTTACAGTACCTGAATTTGAATCAATTGTGACAATGTTTAAAAGAAAAGTTGGAGTTTCATGGTCAAGACTAAAACGTAATTTAGCATTTTGACCTTCATCTTTATCACTGGCATGAATAGTTATAATTTCAAAGTTTGATTTACTTCTTTCTGGATCGGAATCTTCAATAATTTCAACATTGTAAACATTCTGTTCACAAATTGGATCATGATCATTGATATCAATAATTTTTATACGTTGTGTAAGGGTGGTTGTTAGCGAAGGAATTCCACCATCATGACACAAAATAGTAAACTCTATGACATCATTTTCTTCTCTGTCTATTCGCTTTTCCATTGTTATTTTATATTTATGATTAGAGCTTGTTAAACCTAGGTGAACACCTTCAGTGTTGATAGGAATTAGACGTAGCACACCTGACATAGTTTGATTAATTATTTTACAATTAACAAAAGCATTAGTTCCTGTATCTCCATCTGAAACTTCCACAATCCCTATATCTTGCCCAGGTGGTGATTCTTCGATTATTTCCAAATCTTTTGAACCAGTAGGAGATAGGACTCGAACACGAGGAAAATGATCATTTACATCTATTACATTTACAATAATCTGTGTTACCGATAATTCTGAAATAATCTGAGAAGATTTTAAATGTCCTAATGTAGTATTTTCAGGATTTTTGGCAAATACTTTCAAAACATGTTGCGGTTTTTGTCGATAATCTAGACGATTACGTAATCTAATTTCACCGGTATCCGAATCAATATAGAAAAATTTCTCCTCATCCATATCATCTGTGTATGAACTGAAACTATAAATAATCCTGCCATTTTCATGTTCATCCTCATCAATGGCATTCAATTTTAAAATTATTTGATCTATTGGTGTATCTTCACTTACATTTACAATATACATAGATTGTTCAAATATTGGCATATGATCATTACAATCTTCTACAAGTATAGTTACATTAAGATAACATTGATGATCATTTGATGAAATACCATCATCGGCTACAATTTGAAATGAATAACTTCGTTGTTTTTCATAATCTAACTTTTGAATTAATTCTAATTCTAAATATATATTAGATATTGTAATATTATTCGATAATGTAAGACTATGTAATTTAAAGTAATTTAATATATTTTGATTATTATTTATTATATTCGAATCATTATTGATCCAAATACGATCTAGTTTCACAGAATTCCCACTGATCATATCATCTGGATCATATGGTATATTCATGTAAAACGTGTATCATTAATTAATGAATCTTCACGGATTTTAATGATTTGTTGATTGGATGGAATAAATTGACAACCATTATCATTGATATCTTTCAATTCAATAATGACATCAAATATAGTTATTAATTTATTACTAACAGGCGGTTTATATTTTATATGATTTGATATATTTAATAATGGTGTTGTATTTAAACAATTCACACTAAAATATAATTCACATTTAGTTAATATCGGATAATTGATTATTGATTGTTTCATTGATTGTTCATAGAATTTTTGTTCTTTATTTAATTGATTATTTATAAAACATAATTTTTCTCTATCTAATCTATATAGATTACTTATATCACCAGTATATTCATCAACATGAAATAATTTAGAAGAATCATCATGATTAGATAGTTTAACAAAACGTAAATTATTTAAACTACCATTTACATGATTCAATAAATTTCCAATAAAGGTATTAATTTTTAATTCTTCATGAATATGAAAACGTATAATCCGTGTATCATTCAATGTTATACAACATATAATTAATATAAATTGTAATTGTTGATGAATTATATATACCAATTCCATTCAAAGAACCAAATATTTAACATAACGTATATTACAATACAATATAAACTATACAAATCAGATTAGATAAGATATTCTATGTAATTAAAATTCATTATTCAATGGATATGGAAGAATTTAATAATGAAAAAAAAATTGATAACCAACTTTTAATGAAAACTAATTTGTTTCGTTTTTTTTTTGTAAAATTTTTTATTCTACTTCATCAATGATGTGATCGTGAAGAATTTCTGATGATTGTCATTTATTTAGTTAAAATGAATTTGATTGGTTCATTTATTTTTATCCAATCATTTCCCTTTAAATTTGTTGTGGCTTATTCACTTAGAAACAGTCAGTATAACCATAATTTCTTTTATTATGTTATTTAAAATAATAAAAAGGATTAAATTCTATTTATTAAGAAAGAGATAAATTTGAAATGTTTTTTTATTCCGGGTTAATTGATTTGAATTCTCTATAGTTTTCTATGAATTAATATTAGTATTCTATTAAAATAAGTTTTGGAATATGAATTCATTATATAGATCATTAAACTGAAGTAGTGACAAAACAAAAGGGCTCTAAGTTTTGATTGATGTTAGCTTTCAAAAAAATAATAATGATAATAAATTTGTCCACTCAAATGTCTTGTTTTATTGCATTGATGAAAGTATGTAAAGTTTATCTACTGTTGAAACTTATCTTCGAAATTGAATTTGAGATCAAGGTTTTTAATAAAATTAAGAATTATGTATGAATGAATGAGCTATTCGGTTAGTCTGTTGTTGAGATGAAATATAAGAGTACATGAATGAAAAATTAATACAGAATCTGGTCTGTGTTGAGAGGCTGAACGTTGATACTTCGAAGTTGAAAGGAGAAAGTTATAAATAGACTGATATTCCGGGTCACTTTTAAATAATAAGGTATCGAGTAATGAATTCTTTTTAACATAACAACATTGTTTGAAGCGTATAAAAATGGCAGAGAAAACAAACATATATTTGTATTCATGATTAGTGCAATAACGAGTGTTGTGGATGCGCAGGAATAGACCAATAATTATCATGTTAAGTCCAATGGTGTCCTTGGACTTTAAATGGACATTCCCTATTGGTCGATATCTGTTCACTTGTTGAATATTGTACAAAATGTTGTTTTCTATTTTATGGTACGATGTGGTATGCTTGATTGGTATATAAACAAAGTATGTTTGAAATATAGTGATTCATATCTCCGAGGCTGTGACTTGTGTTCTGGACTCAACTGACTGGGCTAGACAGGGAAGTGAGACCAATCGAGACTCTAGGCCGTCCGTACGTGTTTATGTGTCATTGAACCGATCGATAAGTACGCTGCTCTCTAATTTTCCAGTCAAGGACACAACAATTAGCACAGGGTAAAAGTCGACCACAACTTAAATTCATAACAACGAGTTTCACCCACAAAAGTAAAACATTATTAAGAAACTACTACTTGAGCTATAAAGATTTGTTACTGAAGATTCTAGCTGATTAATAATCTTGTATTCTACTGCTGACAACTGTCTAACAATTACTAAAATTTGTCATTAAATAACGCAATCCAAATACTCTGCTCAGGATGCACAATTTATACAAGGTATGGTCTTCTGCAGTCATTAAATTGAACAGCAGACGTCTAATTGAACAGACTTAATCAAAAACATGTCACCTTATAAGAGATATGTTGATATCTCAGTTGTCTGTTAAACAAAGGAGGATATGAACGGTTTATTGCACAAACGTAACACTCTCCAAAACCACATTAGTCTTTCATACGAAGAGGAGAATAACGGCCAGTTTCCCTTCCTATACATACTTTTTTAAGTAGACGAGAAGATGGTTCAATCAAACGATCCATTTATAGAGAACTAACGTGGACAAGCCAATACTTTGATGATTATAGTTATTGCCCTGTGCAATACAAACGTGGTTTGATAAGTTGTCTGTTTAACAGGCTTGATCGTATTTGCAAAAATAACGCTATTGATGGTGATGTTAGGTTTTTGAACGAACATTAATAGAAAATGTCTAGTCCCTAAATTCATAAATTGATGCAAAGATCATGGTACAGGGAGACCTACTATAGCCTTGGTAGAAAAAAAGCCTGTCTATATCATCTTACCATTTAGAGGTGATTCAAACAGCTTTTTATTGAAACAAAGGCTTAAAGCAGTCATTAATTAGACGTATTACACAGTAAAGGTTATTATTATTATTATTATTAATAGCTTTATTCAATATTATATTATTGGTACAATATAGAATTCTCAGCACAAAGTATTTCAACAAGTTTCCGTTTCTTTCTTCTTGGTCGGTCCTCGCGATAAATACTGAGTGGTCGCCAGCTAGATGTTATCAGTCCAGTAAATGAACATGGGAATGATGTACATTCTTTTCGTTGTACATTGCCAGCAACCATATTCTCTCTTTTTGAGCTTTTTGTAACTTTAATAACGAAAGGTTTTACATTTTTCAGAAACGCAGCAGTATAGGTTGTGCGATTAATAGACATAATGATATATTAAAACAAACAAAGATAGATAACTTGTTGAAATATCTAGATGGCAGGAACAGGTAGCCCAGATGCTCAAGCAGGCCGCCGATCGAGGAAAGAATAAGATCCATGCTTCATTAAGAACCTAGATGTCATGAAAACGATTGGGCCACATCTTACTGTGTTTATCAATTTCAAAGTGTGTGGCTACACAACGTGATCTCAAAATTAGGGTGTGCGAACATGTAATTAAATGGTTGCAGAAACATAAACTCAGACGACCCAAAAGAGTAGAGTATAAGTATCCATCATCCTTTATTGTCAAACACATAGTGCAAACAGATCATAAGATGGATCTTAACCCGGCTTATGTGGTGGTGTACAAAAGCGTAAAAGAGCGTATTCTAAGGTTTATTGAAGCCTTGATCATATGAAAATTCAAACCCTCCTTGTGTATTCAAAAACAGTTTGCTTTTACCTTAAACCTACACTGATAATATTAGCTTATTATCCAGAGTAATGAGGTTCCAAATTGTTTTCACATTATTACCTTATTATCCTTGTCTCCTCTAACCATCCATTTCTAGTCTAGTTGACCTATTATTTTTATGTATGAATGTTCTTAACAAGTGTCTGTGTGATCAGATTGTTCGAAATGTATTACACTAATATATCAAATAGTTTTGATAATCATCGTCTTCATCTTACACTATCGAAATTTCACAAATAAAATAAAAACTTATACTCGTAAACTAAGTGATCTCATTAGCTTAGCGAATAAGGCGTAGGATGTTTGTAGAGGTGAGCAGATGGATAAGTGGACCACACATGGTTTATTTTATTCAATATTGACTGTATGACACAAATCGTTTAATTGATTTGAGTCCAATAGACGTTTTCTGAAGAGATTGTAAATTTCGCTCTGTACGAATTATTGGAATGTTTTAAACATATACCTTATATGTTGTTTTTCATTTAGTTAGCACACACATTTTTTCCTTAATTTGGTCAAACACGAAATGTCCATTATGTTAATTTCAATAGTGTTTTCAAATTTTTTACCTAAATTTATGAAAAACTAAGTGGCAAAGTTTTAAATAATTGGAGTGTAATTGTTTTTCCTTAAACAGTATTTTGGAAACGCTATGTTAGAGACTTGAAAGTTGCCATTTGACAAATAACAATCAAATTAGCCCTTCAGTCATATAGTTAAGTCATCTCAACAATTCATGTCTAAATATCTTCAAGTCTGTTGATTTTCTTATTCACAAAGCTCACAGTAGGCAATGTTGTCTATTTATGACACGTTTACAAACATTAACACAAATTGGTTCTAATCTATAATCTGTCTAATAATACGTTTTAGTCTTCTAGGTCATTGTTTGACGTTTACACACTTATGATGTACTAAAACATGTCTTTTGTTGGGATAAACTAAATCAGGACAAGGTCACTTTACGAATGAGGTTAATGTTGTTAATCGTGATGCCAATATTTAGCCTTTTCATAAGACATTACGATATAAATAGCCATTAGTTGAGTAAGATTTGATTAAATTTTACGGGTTATTAGGTGATTTTGGTCTATGAGTTGTGGAAGAATCAATCAGTTGAAAATATATCTGTGTACAGATGAAGAAACGATTTTAATGAGAGGAATACTGATAAACACGAAGCTGTGGTCGAATAGTTTCACAGTATTTGTGCACCGAGTTGATATGAACATTAAAGGGGTAGAATGTATTTGTAAAATCTCAGCGAATGAATTTGAAGTAATTCCTTTGAAAAAAAACTTGGACCAGATTATCAGGCAAAACGTTGGATTTACTTCGAATTCATTCACTGAGATTTTATAAATAGGTAGTATCGAATTATTTAAAAAGGAGACAAAACAACATTATTTTCTGATTATTCATTTAAGTTTTACATAAATGAATTGATGTGTAGATGAGAATGATAATGATTGATCGTTTGCTTGATCCGACTTGTAGATAGTCTGACAAGTGTTAGATGAGTTATTTATCCCCTATCCTTATAATTATTAACTCCGCCTGGAGCCACTCCGGAGGCTACTGCCGGTCCCAAGTTCAGGTAAAGGAGGAGGGTTGGACATGGTGTTAGCGAGCCCATTTCGTAGAAAATTAACTCACTAAAGACACACTAACCAAAATAATAACTCAAACCATTTGAACTCTACCCTGGAAGTTAGTTCTTTATTTAAAAAAGTTATAACTCCTCATGGTGAAAACCGAGTTCCTTAGGAAGTCACGAGGCTGATGCCCCAGAGCAACCATTAATTTAGTAAATGGAATGCTCGTACAATGTGAGACCGGGAGATTTTTCCAAATGGCTACGGAATTGTTTATTACTATTGATTGTTGATGGTTGTTGGATTGTGTCGGCCTGTTGTTGGTTTTTGGTGTGGGAATATATTTACATTCTAATCAGGCTAATCACGTGTCGTTGATCTGGGTCCTGTAGAATGAACACTGGGAAGGATTCGAGTGTAGATATTCATCTAAGGTAAATTAACGTCCATTCATATATACAAAAAAACCGAGCATTATAACATGAATAAAGTTCACTTTAATATTTAGTAACGATACAGTAATAGATAATGTTTATCACTGAAATTAAATTACTGTCCATAAGTCAACTGAAACTGTAATATATACGTATATCTATATTCTGTTGAATAAATTTGATTACTCAGCTTTAATAACAAACAAGTAAATACAACATATTATAAACCATTATAAATTTCATATTTGTTATTTAGACATTTAATGAGAAACCTATAACAGTTTGATCATAGAAAATCCTATAACAAGGTGAAATTAATTCAATTTGATCTGAAGTAAGTTTATTAAATAATAAATAAATAAACTTTTCTGGTGACATTAAATGTGACAGAAATCATTAGTGAAAATTTAATTGATGGTGGCTCAATTTCATGGATTGGTTGAAGTTAGACATTAAAACCGTTGGATGCTGACCGGCTCAGTGGTCTAGTAGTTAAGCGTTCGCGCGCGAGACCGATAGATCCTGGGTTAGAATCCTGTGTGGCTGAATCGTGGATGCACACAACTGAGGAGTTTCATACTAGGATGAAACGGTTATCCAGTGCTTAAAGGATTTCCATGGTGATCTAGCTTCAATTGACTCATGAATTCAACTATTAATTTATTATAATATCTATAAAAATCCCTTCTGATAAAAATCATCACGATTTATTTCATACATTTCAACATTTAACAAATGTTTATTAAACATTTTATCATTGTATTTTTACTTTGTAAAACTACTGAAAAAGGTCAGCCATACTGGTGCTTTATATCTGTACATAAATGCTGATTAGATATTGTGTACAAAGAATTTGTAAAGGCTAACATTTCTTAATTACTTACTTAAGCATATTACTCCCAATGGAGCAAAGGCCGCTGACCAGAATTCTCCAATGCACTCTATCCTGATCCTTCCTTTCTAGCTCTATGAAATTATTATTCATTGTTCTCATGTCTGTCTCCGTTTCCTAGCGTAATGTGTTCTTTAGTCTTCCTCTTCTCCTTGAGGACCTTCAGGATCCCAAGTGAAAGCTTGCTTGTGACGCAGTTGTGCGATTTCATCAATGTGTATCCTATCCACTTCCATCGCTTCTTCCTGATTTCTTCCGCCACTGGAATCTAGTTTGTTCTCTCCCATAGTAGGTTGTTGCTGATAGTATCTGGTCAACGGATCCGAAGTATTTTGCGTAGACAACTGTTAATAAACACTTATATCTTCTGGATGATGGCTTTCGTAGTTCTTCAAGTTTCCGCCACCTACAGTAGAACTGTTTTGACATTCGTACTGAAAATTCTGACTTTGGTGTTAGTTGACAGACAGTTGTTTTTAGTTCCATATATTCTTCAATTGTAGATATGCTCCTCTTGCTTTGCCGATCTGTGCCCCCACATCTGCATCAAATTCACCGTGTTCATCAATGATGCTGCCTAGATATGTAAGGCTTTTTACATACTCAAAAGCCTTTTCCGTCATCATTGCTAGATCATTCACATATTTACTTTTGTTGGTTCTGATGCTCCTCTTCACTCGCTTGTTAACTTCTGTGTATTCAGCTTGTCCCTTGGCTTCCTCTGCTATTGTTCGGCTGATATTAATTGCTGTCTTATTGTTCCTCATTGCTAGAAAATTATGCTGTGTATCAACAGCGATTGTGTATTTTGTGGAAGGCTAACATATGCACATTTAAAAATATAGGATTCACAGTTCGCTTATTCTGTTCTAATTTTTGTTACTTTATAAAATAATGAGAAACTAAATTTTTAAGAAAAATATTACAGAGACGTTGGTTAATATTTGTGAAACACAACAAATACATCGGAAAATTCGAGAATGAATAACTTTTATCATTTTCAGTTTATACAGACGTTTTTATTATGTTAATCTGATGCCAATAATAAATACAAAGAAACGGAGGAAGCCTAATTCATTCACATGTATAACTGGACACCTGAATAGAATTGGCACTATTATTTATTGAAAAAGCGCTTATCCAGTTTGCTCTGATGAAGTTGCATACGGTTTGTGATCTTAAAGTTTTTATTAATGTTAATATGTTTTCAATTTCCCGTTGACAATTATTTTGATTGACAACTCACAGTGAATGAATGAGCGAGATCACGGACTGATCATAATTAGTTGTATACCGGCTCAAGAGTCTAGATGTAAAGCCTTCGCGCTCTAGACAGCAGGTCCTGGGTTTGGATGGCACGTGCATGATCGCGAATGTGCACTGCTGGGGAGCCCCATAATAAGACGAAACAGCCGTACAGATCTTCCAGCTTTTCAACGGCGGTCTAGCTTAGATTGATTTATGAAGTAAACTTTGAAAAAATTACTGTTACTGATTAAACTTTCATAAATGAAAGTAATGAATTTCGTGAAAACAGATAGTCAGAAATATAGCGCTCAAAACGAACTAATGTATTTTGTACAGAATAACCATAAGGCTAATATCTTCCTAGGTTATGTAATGTTGCTACCTGGAAAAACAATAGGTGCTACTACCGAATCTGTTCAGCTCAGGAAACGCCGTACCCTCAAAATCACATACTTCACCGTATTCAGAGATTGATTATTTTGGTGGTAGTAATAATGATATATAAATGTTATTTTTTTTTCGACTCATACAAATCACACTCAGTTGCCTGTAAAACTGATGTGAAAACATATTCAACCGGTTATTGTTTAAACAGATGATTCAAAATCAAAATTAAAACCGTGTATGTGGAGGAGAGAGATGACCAGGGTAGAGAAAATAAACATAAAAGATCTTATGTATCCAAATTTCTGTAAGACTCTCAATATATATTGTTAATTGTGTTTATATATTTCATCTGATCTATTCATAAATCTTAACGTTAACACAATACAGCATTCGGAAAACACGTTAGGCTATCTTATAGTATTCTAAATACACTCGCAATCATGCGACCACTAATTAATTAATTCCACTTATATTCGAATGTTTTAATAGGTAATCGAAACTGGTCAAATTCACTTATAGTAAATTTGGGACATTTATTATGAACATAAAATTATGATGGTAGTGAATTAATCAGGTGATTAATTTAAGATGATACAATAATACGATTATACCAAGTTATCAGTTTATTCTTTCATGAAAATCGATAATATGTATTTTGAAAAAAAATCAATTACTGATCAGATTTTCCTTCTACATGATTTTTTTTTCAAAGTTGAAGTCAATCATTCTTGATATCCTTTTTGGATATTAGTTAGTTGTCTTCTGATTAGCGTTTTTTTGGCGAATTAGTTTTCTATGGGATGGGGTCGCTAACCTAATGTCCAACCCTCCTCCTTTATCTGGGCTTGGGACCGGCAGTAACCCCCAGAGTGACTACAGGCGGCTTCAAATAATTCAAATTTATAGTCTATTTACAATATTTACAAATGTATGTGCAAAATAGTATTTACGTTTGTAAATATATTACAATTAAGTTCTTGTCATTTTAATTAGTTTCTGAGGGTATGTGTGAGAGAGAGATGGAGTTGACACTATAGTTGTCAAGACAGCTATCTGTTGTTAATTAACTGAGAATGTTTATATTTCTTGTTTATATTTCTTGACAAGTTAAAGATGATTTTACAGTCGAAAAAGTGAATTATATATTGACAGTGGGAATAACAGAAATACAGAGTAAGCTACAAATTGTTATTATTTGTAGAATAAACATCATATCTGAAATAATAATAATATACCTTGAATAAAATCAGTACTTAGTTCTGTCAAAAATATGAACATGTTATGCTTGAACTATTTCTTGATATAGGTTGCTTTCATAAAAGTACTTTATAAGACAGATGTTTTCTCACTGAATCACCGGTTAGGTAATTTATAAATTAATAAAATGAAACGGCTGTTAATTGATTTCAGATTTTCCATGGTGGTCTAGCTTCAATTGACTCATCAATTCAACTAGTAAAATACTGAACAACAGAAGATAACTGGATTGTAAATGTTTTGGCAAATAATTTCGTAATACAGATTCAATACAAATCAAATCAAGTAGGATGAATTTCCCAAGTTTGATATCATACGTTACTTTCACAGGAACTCGTACTGCGTGTATCATTTAAAATGTTTAGATAATTTGGTAAGTTAAGGGATATGCTGATGAATCAATAGGATTATACATTTATGTTTGTAATTATTTGTCAGTTAGATCTAAAACTTCACTAAATCTTGTGTTATAAGCAGAGATGGATGGTGACTAATATTGGTGTCGAAGACGCGGAATTTGTTCGGACGGATGTACCAGCATCCCACAGTGGGCATTCATCCTAATAATCGAACCTAGTACCGTTCAGAAG
Source organism: Schistosoma mattheei (assembly GCA_944470405.2). Lineage (NCBI taxonomy): Eukaryota > Metazoa > Platyhelminthes > Trematoda > Strigeidida > Schistosomatidae > Schistosoma > Schistosoma mattheei. The sequence goes on from OX103944.1 coordinate 37,299,228, forward strand.
GCCACTAGCTAGTGCAGTGTAGTGGAGTTGTAATTCACCTTGGTATTGGTTGTTTTGATCTTTTCATTGATGTTTAGGACTGTAATTATTCAGTCTCTTATTGATATATGTGTATTCTGTTCGGATTTCCTCGATATAACTTTATGCCACTGGTATTATAAGTAGAGTTGTATGCTGATTGGCAGCGGAATTCAGTTAGGGTGTTTCGTCCTTTTTGGGACTCTTCAGTTGAATGTCAATATATAGGCAATCCGCACAGAATGCACATATACCATTAAGAGGCTAATCAGTTGCAGTCCTCAATATCAATGGAAGATTCAAACAACTAATACAAGAATGAAATTCATTAATCTAATGTCAATATTGCGATCAAGTATGTTTAATTTATTTATGAACAATTTTATTCACATTATTTACCATGATCATCCGATTTTATATGGAATTTTAATTTCATGATGTAATTTTATCTTGCATGCTTAATTAAATTACTTATCTTCATCATTCAAATTAGAGAATCATGGTAATCACGGTCATCAAATGACATAAACATTTATTTAAAATTTAAAAAAATTAAGAAGAAAACAAACTTCATTAAAAGGCTTTAAAATAAATATGTTTCAGTAATTGAGATCATGAGTCAATTGAAGCTAGATCATCATGGAAAACCTGGAAGCATTGGATGACCGTTTCGTCCTACTGTGAAAATCTTCAACAGTGCACATCCACGAGATTCGAACCCAGGACTTATCGGTCACGCACGCGAAGGCCTAACATTTAGACCACTGAGCTGATCGATATCCAACGATTTTAATGTTTAAATTCGACCAATTCACGAAATTAAGTGACACATCCACCGTTGTGGATGTTTGTTGAATTTAAATAAATTGAAATAATTATAAACCTTCTATAAAATCCGAAATGTTACATAGTGTTAGTTTACTAGAACATGGTTAAAGGACCAATGAATTGATTGTGACGTGATGATAACTAATTTCATGTTACGTTAAATAAATACATGTGATGATAAAAAGTTTATAAAAAAATAGTCTACATCGGTATGTCGAAAACATACTATAAGTGATTAGTGGACACTTACAAAATAGATGTAAATGATTTATGAAATTTTATCATTCTATACATTTATATAAACAGGCCATAGTATAGCTTTCAAGCATATGGAAAATCTGTATGTATATACTGGGTAGGAAAGTAATCGGTAATATCTCAATTTTGATGTACACAAATGGTTATCATGACTTTGGAATTTGTTGAATTATCAAGCCTTTAAAGAAGTATTATTTCAGTATATTGGCGTGTAAAGTTCAGGAGATAAATAAGGAACAAGATGAAATGTGATATCTGGATTTCACTGCTAACTATTTCCGTATTCTTGGTTCAATCATGTCATCTTAGCTTATTCTAAAAACGGTGAAGTATGAAACAACATACATTATTCAGCAAACAGTCAGTATATATTGCATTTCAAAAGTATGTATTTATCAAGATAATACTTAACCTGTAATGGAAACCTTAAATCAGGTAAAGCAAATAACAAAATAATGATGATATTAAGAATTTATTTGACCTTTGAATTAAGTTAAACTGATGGTTGAATATAATACGTTTCATATGGATGATTTATAGTCAGATCTGTAGAATTGAATATCAATTATTAAATAACCTACTTTGAATTTTTACAATCACTGATAATAAGAGTATTCACAGAAATAAACGGCTTGCGGCATAGTTATTACATTGATTCAAAAGTGATCAAATTTTTCTAATCGATTTATAAAGCCATTTAAAGCATAATATATTAAAGGTCTATTCATTCATAAATTAACTCCGCTTGGAGTCCCTCCGGGGGCTACTGCCGCTCCAAACCCGGATAAAGGAGGACGGTTGGGCATGGGGTTAGCGACCCCATATCGTAGAAAACTAACTTGCCAAAAAAACGCTAACCAGAAAAAAATTCATAAATTACAATCAAAGAATCACATCAAAAGTTAAGATCTTAGTTTGTAAATTCATGTTCTTACTATGGCAAATATATACTACGGTAAACACAAAGTGTAGAAGTTAGCACAGTAGGTTCCACCTAAACATTGTAAACTATTTCTGTTGTATTATAAATAACAAAATATGATCTTATATTAGTCTTTTTCACACTTAAGTATAATAATAATATCTTCGGTTTTGTTTAATACAAGAATGATTGTAAATCTAAAAAATCAATTTAAGTCTAAATAACGATTTCAACTACTGAATAGTTTCAAGTTATTCAATGTTCATGTTACACTTTTAACTTACTGGCGTTTTACTTTCACTAGTTTATTACAGAATGTTAATATTTATTCTCTTTTCATTGTAATGATTTCAGTCGTCTGTATGATGTTACAATGATGTTGCTAATCTTTAAAACTATTCATACAGTATGTGTCTGAAAGTAAATACAACTACATGAAGATTTGGAACTAGAAAAGTGAACTTAATCTATTCAGTTTTATTTATTAGTTTATTGGTACATAATCTAATAGAGTGATTTGTCATAGTAACTAGCTATGTACTAACCAGCTATATATAGATTAACAAACCAAATAAACAACTTACTAATTAAACTTAACTAATTCTTCTATGATTGAGTATTGTCATTTTACCAAAGCTTGAGTAGATTATTGACATAAGTCAATTTAATTATAATCTATCCATGTTAATTATTTATTGCATTTGAATAAACATTTATTTTTCTATATTGTATATACGTTTCAGTAATATCAATCTTATATGGAGTTATATCATGTTTTAACTTATTACAATCATTCAATTAGGCGTCTATGATCTTATTCGTCTGAAAGATTTAAACGGTATTGTTTAGAGAAATAGTGTTGTTTTATTTTTCTTTAAATCTGATCAATTATGTATGATAAACACGTCCGTTATCATCATCATTGTTATTAGCATTAGTATTTATAAAGAGATAAACTTAGTAAAATTTGGCACCAAAATGTTATCAATCACAATATAATGACAGTATTGAGAAGAACAAATAAATGAATTAACCACAAAATGAAAAATAAATAAACAAAAGAAATATTTAGACTGTTACGTAATAAGCAGTACAATATGAGTACAAATGTTGTGAATTAATACGACTTTTAATACAGGTAGACTGATCTGAATTATCATCTTATTATAAACACAACAAAACTATCCAGATACATAAAATTACCGATTATTTCTGTCAACGTAATACGTAGAGTTAATGTGAATACTAGCCCATCATTAGTCTACTTTAACTGCATTACATTCTCAATATATAAAATTGAACCAAATAATCCAAAGAATACAACACTATCAAAAACATTTACTTAAGTAACAAATTCAATGATTCAGATCTTGAGTCACTTGAAGTCAGACAACCATGGAAAAAGTGGAAGCATTAGATGGCCGTTTCGTCCTATTGTGGGACTCCTCAGCAGTGCACATTCACGATCCCGTCAACTGAGATTTGAACCCAGGATATATCAGTTTCGCGCACGAACGTTTAACCACTAGACCACTGAGCCGGTCAGCATCCCATAGTGTTAATGTCTAACTTCAACCAATCCACAAAATTAAACGACACATCCACCATCGTCTTCAATAAAATATTCTTAAGTAACACACGATAGTATGTATTTTATACACTGAATTGAAAATGTGTCATTTTTCTTCCAAACTAAAATGTACAATTCTCTATACCTTTATATTGTCAATTCATTTACTATTAATTTATGGGAAATTTTATAATTATTTTGTAACCCATTGTCAACAAATAAAAATCTTAATTTAATGTCATATAGAAAGTATTGAACAAAGGGAGAGATATATATGAAGTGTTACAATAAGTTTACGATTGTGAAGAATAATGGTGAATGCACTTTTACATTTGAATTTCAGTGGAAATGACCATCGGTAATCAATAAGTTATGCATTAAGTTATCGTGAAATATAAAGAGTGACAAATGGCATTATTATTATATGAAGTTTCGTTAAATGAAATATATTTTCGTGTAAACGAATTCGTCGTTCTATACTTCTTTAATCATAATCATAGGTTTGAGAAAAATGTTTCTAAATATAGATGTATATCAGCGGAATTTAAGACATACATTTTGATCTATTTTTGGAATTATCAGCCGGATGCACATATCCCTCTAGACCTCTAAACCACTGAGCCGGCATCTAATGGTGTTAATGTCTGACTTCAACCAATTCACGAAATTGAGTGATACATCCACCATTCATCTACCAACAAATTCACTCCATAGCTTCACATGAATCTCTTCAGTTATTTAAAATCAACCTTTATTCACTTATAATAAAATGATATTTGATAAATAAGATAACTGAAGATTGTAATCAAATATCATTATTCTTCATAATTGATCCAAATGACCAGAAATAGGTATTATATATATATATATATATATATATATATAGTATATTGGCAATTGACAACATTCTATTGTAATTACGATTTCCTTTTACTTTTGGCTTTTCTAGTTAGTGTTTTTTTAGCGAGTTAGTTTTCTACGGGATGGGGTCGCTTACCCCATGCCCAACCTTCCTCCTTTACCCGGGCTTGGGACCGTCAGTAACTCTAGAAGTTCTACAGGCGGAGTTACTTTTGGCATTACTGTACAGTTATATCTTGAAAACTAATATAGTTTTAGACCATAAACGATTATCTTCATATTTATAATTTCGTCATTTCGTTTGATAGATTTAAATAATAATCAATTTATCATCATTAATCAATTTTTTTCTTCTTTGCTAGTTTTATCCTGTAGATCAGGTGGATTATTGAGATATCGGTTATTGTTATTAAGAAGTGATTTATGTAAATGGATGAATATAATTAATTACAAGACGTTTATTTGATTTATGCCTTGAATTGACCAGGACTAACATAATTTATTATTACATATCGATTGTCTATTGAAGGTGACAGTATCCTTAATTTCTTGAGGTTTTAGTTAACAAAACTTAGAGATCAAGATATCTTTCTTGTATAAACGAATATAGACCGTCGCCTGGTAGGTTCAAATATGATATTTTTTTATTAGTCGGTACATTTGTAGATTATGATGTATACTTTGAATAGATTCAGTGATTTGGTTGGTTTCAAATATCGTCAATTTTGTATTCATGTGTTTATAGTTGTATTTGCATAGGATAGTATTGAATAGGAGGCAATCGTGAATTGAAAAAAATGTTTCTTTTGAAAGTGTAGATGATCGTAAACAGTTTGTCGGTCAATCAATACAGCATATATATAGTTGTAAACTACGGGTGACTACAGAGCTGTATCGTTCTGTTATGAGACATTTTTGTAATGAGCACTCACTTATGGTATTCTAAAATATTCGCATAAAGACCAAGTATTCGTCGACTAGTACATTGGATACAAATCTTTAGATTAACATTATGAAGCTGTAACAGTTAAATTTTAATCAAAATGTGAATAAGACAGGTATCACTAATAACGATGTTTTGACGACGCACGATAAACATATGAATCATTGAATAGAAAATCAGTAACATAAAGGTAATACACATAACATGTGTCTTGAATGTGTTTAATCTCAACTTCTATTTGGCCGTAGGTGAGCATGGTTTATTCGTCTCATATTAAGATGATCCATCTATGAAGTTCTACCTGGTTTCCATTAGTTTTCTAAGTAAATCAAGTAAATGGAGTATAATAATAAACTGAAAAGCTTTAACAAACTTTTTATATTAAAAATTAATGTTTTTAATGAGAACTATTTCGCTCATTTAAAAATATTTAAAACAAGCATTGCAAAAAACCTTGATTAATTGAGTATTTTTCTTGAAAAAACAACCCCATTAGAACATGAATTCTCAATTTACTGTATCAGTAAAAACATGTACTGAACTTGTAAAGAAATTTGTAGATTTCTCATATTATTTACGTGATGGTTTAAAATTTAAATTCTTTATTTTTTTACAGCTAAATAATCCAGTCAATCTAAGCTAAATCATCATGAAAAATCCGGAACACTGAACAGCCATGGGCTTTCTCAGTAGTGCGCATCCACGACCCCACACATGGGAATCGAACCCAGGGCCTTCGGTTTCGTGCTCAAACTCTTAATCTCTAGATCACTGAGCTGGCATTCAACGGTGTTATTATCTAACTTCCATCGATCCATGAATGGCTGAACAACCATTCATTCATTATCCGAGGTAGATACCAATCTTTTTCACGTGGACTGGAACCAAGGACCTTCGGTTTCGCTCATGAATGCTTAACATCATGACCACTGAAATGAAACCCAAATTTAGTGTCTGTATGAAAACCAAATAAACATTTAGGAAAGAAATCATTATCGAACTTTTTACGCTTTTTAGTTGTTGTAGAAAGTCATGTCCTGTTTTCACAAGGTAAAATATCTGTTGCTGTTATTATAAAAGTTTCATATGAAACTTTACGAATTGTATTGACTTTAGTTATACAATAATATGGGAAAACTAAAGAATATTTGTGATCTTTATCTGTCACTGAGTATACAAACTAATTTACTCCGATAATATTGATGTGTGCAAAAGTGCCTACTGAAATTTAGATGAAACCGATGATGACATGTTTCTAGCTGAATGTTTTCCACCGAATAACAATATAAACGTAACACTCTACTGTTTCTTCTATGTGTTTCGTAAGAACGCATTGTAAAACTGAGATATTTTATTTCTACATTGACAGTTATCGGTTTTCAAATAATCAAAATCCATAATACATAAGTGATAATTTTTATATCACTGAATTGATCTATTGTAATATATGTACTGCAGTGATGTGTGGGCGAGAATGACAATGATTGGTTGTCTACTTAGATATGTAGATAGTCTGACAGGTGTCAGATGAGTTATATATTCCCTTATCCCTATTATTATTACGACTCACTTATTATTGATTGTTCATTGTTGTTGGATTGTGTCAAGTTTTGGTGTGGAAATATATTTACGTTGTGGTCAGCCAAATCATGTGTTCTTGATCTGAGTTGTGTTGAAGTCCTGTAGAATAGACACTGAGAGGTAATCTAGTGTAGATATTCGTTTAAGGTAAATTAACGTCCCATACGTGTAAATGTAGAAGCCCAACCGTTATATCATTAGACGAAGTAAAACCGAGCATTATTAACATACAGTTTATTATATTTTGAAACAGTCTCGCATGAATAAAGTGTATTTCAGTTCGATATTTTTGTTGTTGATAAATTCAACGTAATTCCAACTTTAAAGAAACTTCAATCATAAAAAAACTTAAGTTTCAGAATTGGTTTTATGGAGATTTTAGTAATTTCAATAGTTGAAGTTAGACCACCATGGAAAACCTGGAAGCACTAGACGGCCGTTTCTTCCGAGTATGAGTTCTCTCAGCTTCAATTGACTCATGATTTCAACTACTGAAATTACTGTTTCATTGAAATCTAAACAACATGAGATTAACTGAATCAAATATCAACAACTAGACGATCTTATTTATTTTATTCGATGATCCTTCTACATCATTGAAAAAGATGAAAGTTTCAATTCTAGATCTACATAATTGATGTTTTCAAGAAAAAAAAACAAAAAAAGAAAGAAAATGCTTTGAATGTTCTGACATTTATAATATTTGGAAAAATAAAATAAAACATTAATTCATTTATCAATTTACGCTTAAGTGGATACTCCCTTATAAGTAGTATGTTTTTGTCTTTAGCAAAAAAAAACAAAAAAATATATTTTATGTTCATAAGTGTTAATTTTGTATTATTACATGCTGTGATAAAAGCTACATCTTATTTAACATAAATACAATCCACATTATCATTTATATTGAGCTAATACAGTTTGTTTTCGTTTAACTACAGTCAATGGTATGTTTTGATTTCAATCAACTAGCTTGTTCCTTAGTTTTCTTTTCTTTTCTCCTTTTTTCTTTTCTTTTTCTTCTTACATCTACATAGAACAACACAAATTAACACTTTTATAGTTGAATAGAAAGAAAACATAAAGAAGACTGCTGAGATAATATTGATTGAATAAACTACTTTGTTTCCAGTAATTTATATTATATTTGTGTAAGTTTCTGTGAATGTATGTTTATTAGGTTATTACAATTTCAGAGTTCATGTATCTATACAAAACATGTTTCGTTAAAGTAAATTTCCCATTTGATTTAGGTTCACAACTAAATTTAAGTTAATTCATGTTTATTATTTACGTGAGAATTACAATTATCAGTGGATTGATTGATGTTAAACACTAAAACTGTTGGATACCGGCTCAATGGTCCAGTAGATTAAGCGTTCGTGCGTGAGACTAAACGCACTGGGTTTGAATCCCGCAGGCGGGATCGTACATGCACACTGCTGAGGAGTCCCACAATAGGACGGAACGGTCGTCCAGTGTTTTCAGGTTTTCAATGGTGGTCTTACATCAATCTGTTCATGATGTGAATAAGAATTATAATTGTTTTTTGATTTATTTTTAAAATAAACATTTGAGGAATATCACAATTATTCAACAATGAATAAATGTTATATGTTGTTGATTATATATACATGGTTGAATTTATGTTTTCTATCGTATTGTTATGAAGATATTTAAATTGAATATGTTGAAATATATTGTGATGGTCGATATTCAATATAATCCCTAAACTTTATATACAGTTCGTCCTGATAACTGTCGTTAGATAAAGATCCCAATAGTGTATTAATCAGAAGGCGAATACGAAGTGGTGATGAAGTTTATTGTTGCAGGTGCTCTAAGCAAACATGAAGGAGTTGTGCTGAAAAGCAAGCGGAAAAGCAATTGGACGTGCTAGTCAATAAACAGGATTAAAATGTACATACATAGTCATAGTGAAATGAATGAATCATCGAATCAATTAAGCAACTAATAGTAAGGCTAGTAGAATGAATTTATGTGTATACAGTAAGTAATGCTTAAGCATACATATTCTCACAAGTGTAACAATAATAAAGGTACAATCCTATATGATAAGTAGTTATTGTACGAATGACTCTGTCTGTTAAATAAGTTAACAAAAGGGCTTTACCAAATTAAATGTGAACAAACTCAAATGCATATTAGCTGCTATAATATCTTAAAATTTCTGAACTTTTCCAAAAACTTTGGAAAAGATTGAAATTTCTAAATAGAAGGCTTGTAAATAGATTATTAAAAATACTAATTTCAGCATTATGTTTTTATTGTTCCTGGCATATTAAGGTCGCATGTAGTTCTTTGTTTTTTCCTTTGGTAAAAATATGTCTTCAAATTACGGATCATTTTTTTTGTTTTTAACATTTTTCTGTAATGGTTTCGAGCAACTGAGAACGCCTACTTCAAGAGTGTGGTTAAGTAATTACAACCAAAAACGTTCTGCTTATTGTGCATAAAGAAACGCCATTATGTTAGATGTTTCTAGCCATTCTGAAAGATTTTTTGTTGTAATGGAGATAATATTTATAACAGTAACACTCACTGTCATAAAAGCACATATATTTACTGCAAGGCTAAGACGTTTACATGCAGACAACTGTTGTTATATAATTCGAAATTCCATAGTGCTTTATAACTTCGTCACAACTATCTAACCTCAAAAAAGATGCACTACAATATCACCATACCATAACATCGTCAACATAAATCAATCATCGCCGAGAACCGCTAAATAATCACTCTTTAATAGCGTTTGAGTCGAACAGCACTAGGTTCCAGTCCCGGTGTAAAAATCTACTCTGTTCTTCAGGTACATCCAACTGACGAATCCTAAATAGGGTGAATCGCGCGTTCTGGATTCATTTGCTAGCTATCATCTATTTCTTTTTATGAAGTTTTAGTATATTTACAATTGAATGATAATCTGATTGTGGTCGATGTGAGCACCAAACTTATAATACCATAAGACGATATTTAAACCGTTTTTGAAAAAAATATTGTTGTGTTAGTTTGGTATAAATAATATGTTAACGCTTCATTTCACATAATTTTAGATGATGGGGGAGATTCCTAGCCCTGGCAGTTTCTGTTGGCGATTTTCTGTTCATTAAATTAGTTGGTTTATTTGGAAAGCTTTAATTGTCATTCAGAACACCATAAGCTCTTGATAATGCATGAAAAGTTATATTACTTATTTAGACCTCTTCATTGTGTATTTTCATTGGGTAGTCAAAAAACATGAACGGGAGGAACGAGTTTTCCATCACACGAGGCTCATTTCATTTACAGTGTTTTGGATTAGGTCAAGTTTCCGATTGACAGAATGCGTTAGTTAGTCATGTTTTAGACTGGTTGAGTGTAAGTAACTAATAGAATTTTTCAAAGTATGATTTATTGTTGTTCAAGAGTGTATCATCGAATCCAGCTAGTGTGAATGTGACATATAAATACAACATGGTAATATAACGTCCAACGTTTCTACGGTGACTTCGGCTTTTATAAAGAAAGCTCCTAAGAAAGTTATGTTTCACAAGTATAACCAATGTATACTTTAAACAAACATACTTGAATTACTCTTATCATTAAACATGTTACAGTTGAACGTGAACAAATAACAAATTAACACCGCGCACCCTTTAAAATTACCCAACAGAATCAGTTGACCATTTTGAGCTCATTTATTTTTGACATGTTCATAAAAAGCCAAAGTATATGACAGATTCTTTTACACATTTATCTTGAGTAATAATGAATTCACAAAAATCCTTTGTTTAAAATTGCTTCCGATAACCATACAAATGTATTCAGCACAAATACTTAAATGGTGAAAGAATCTTTTAGAAAATAATAAGACCTGAGGAAACTAAAGCTATTTCACTATGATACAGATAGGCTAAACTACAAAGAATACGTTTAATGAGAATATTATACATTTGCAAAATATACCTCAGTGATCAAAAATAAAACAACTTCAACTTTTCACCGAACTTTCTCAAAGAAGTAAACAAACGATGAAAGTTATTCAATATAAAAATCTTTACAAAATATCTTTGTGATGAATTACTGTATCAATTATATAGTGAAATGAACGTAGACTCGATGAGGATAACCAGTTATTGTTTATTATAAAATTACAGAGTTCTTTGGTAAAATGTGACAACCATACATTAAATAATTCATTTACAAAACTTCCATCAGTTGCCGTAATTTCCTTCATAATTCTTCCAATTCTCAATTCCTTTCTGTCATCATTGGGTCAATCTTCTTAATTTTATTTTGACATGTGTTTCACTCCTGATTGATGTTACATACTACTTAAGTCTACAGACTTGAGTAACATACACTACTGAAACTCAAAAGAAAATACCTAACAAATCGTTGAAGTTATTTATTTATTTATTTCAAACGCTGATATATTTTTTGTAAGTATATAATTCTGTAATATGTTCTATTCATTAAATGCCCATCTATTGTAAGATTATTCACTCAAATATGGACGAAAGTTCCTAAAAAGAGCCCTGTTTTTCAACTTTATTAAATAACTTACAAGTGACATTTTTATTTCAGAAAGAAAATGGAAACTACATGTAAAGTGAAATATTGAATAGAACATCATGTAATGTTTGGTTATTTAACAGTTGTATTTCATTTCATAAGTGGGAACAATCGAATGTATACGAATAAAAAATTACAGAATCTCTTAGTCAAATCTGAGACCTATACACTAAATAATTCATTTGTAAAATATCAATCAATAGTCTCAGACTTCATTGTTCTTTCGTTTCCACACCAATCATTCTTTGCTCACGTTCTCTTTTCTTTGATTTTCTTAACTTTCTACCTTCAAGCATTTCATTTTCGATTGATGATACATACTACTTATATCTGTCTATATCAGTAGCACACACCACAAATATGAAAATATCCATAACGAAAGTTTCCTAGATAACACAGTGAATTACTAACTAAAACTGTTGTCTATTGAATACATCAGTTTATTCTACTTAACAATTATTCACATCAAAATGAGCTATAAGTTGTATAAAACTGGATAAAATTGCTTAATCTTCTGAAAGCATTTCTTCAGTAGGCAGATTAATCGGTTGAATCATTCATGTGATAATAAAAAATTTATTTTAATTTTCATTCATCAATTAGTAAATGTGATTAAGGATGCTAAACCAGACTTTATTACAAATCTATGAAAAATACATCCTGGTATATATATATATATATATATATATATATATATATATATATAGTTTAGTCGTGGAGCTTTCACCGCTCTTCTGAATGACATCATGAGCACAAACTTTGGATAGAAGTGAAGCGTTTCAATTTCTCTACACGTAGACAATGTTGGACAATGGCTCAGTTTCATGGATATTCACATAAACTTTCCTTTAATAAAGAGCAATTTACATTTTAGTAAAAAAAGTAAATTATTTTTTTCATCATGATGTTATAAACTTCCATGCTACTGAAATAAATAAAAAAAATTTTCGATAATGCAATGAGAAGACGAGGGTTATCAGAATTATGTGATATATTTGCGCAATACATTTCGAATAATCTGACCACACATATACATGTTAAGACATTGTAATATGAAAATTAAAAGGTCAACTCGATAGGTTAAAGGTAAGCCGTAACAAGGAAAAATAAAGTACAAAAACAATGTGATTACCATTCTGGATAATAAATCAATATTACCGGGGTAGCTTAAGTGTAAGGCCAAATTATTTTTGAATGCATAAACGGTGGTTTCGATTTCCGTCTAGCCAAGGCTTCAATAAACCTTAGTATATGTACTTGAAGGCTTTTGTATAACACTACAAATGCTGATTTGATGTCAACCTTATGACTAGTCTCAATCAAATGTTTCACAATGGAGCATGATGTCTGTCTATCCTGTGATCTTATTCGATCATTTGCTTCTGCAGTCATTTTAGTATGTGTTCACCCACCCTTAATTGCAAATTACGATTGCTCCTCCCTATGTACGTGTTTTTGCACATACATATAAACTGATGTAATTCTTTTTAAAATCTAGTCCCAGCGACAGTTAATAACAAATGCGAAATAAGTTTACTTTTAATACAGTGTAGAATTGTACATGGTGATTACTGCTTTTAATTACATCAAATGATCATATTGTCAATTATTCAGTTTTTTTTATGGTAAATTATTTCTTTGTAGGATTATTTCAATACAGTAGAGTCTTATTTTCATTCAGAAGATTGATCTTTACGTTTCGACGTGTAACAGTGAATACAATACATTTAATAATCGTTAAAGAATACCTTGCTAGGATTGCAGTGGATAGTTTTTTAAACGAGATTAGTCTGCCTGTATTAATAAAACATAACAAATAACTATACGGTTTTAGAATATTAGACTTTTCGCATAAGGACTAATATTAAAACAATTATATCAAAAAATGGTGAAGTAGATCCACTTCATTACTGTCAGCAACAATCACAAAACTATCTTATTGTTTAAATATGTGAGTGTTCATTTATTTATATATGACATGTTAGTTTGAATTGTCATGTATTTGAAGCTAGCTGTATTTTTGCATATTACAAATACATTCATCATAACAGATTTGAAGTAGTTCCTATGTTAACATGAAATTTATGATCACATTCATTGTTTCAAAATGATCATTGAAAAAACGTGAGTCCAAGTTGTATAAAGATAAGCAACTTTATAGATCATTACTCATTGAATTACTATTTATGCAAACAGTTTGACCTCATTTGAAGTGTTCAACTTTGACGATCTTTATTGAATGATCAGGCTTTCTGAATCTCTGTTTAGTTGCTAGAAACGATAATCTTGCAAATTCAAATATATTCAACTAAAATTACTTGTGGGACTCCTCAGCATTGAGTATCCACCAGCCGGCCTTCACGAGATTCGAACACAGGATTAATCAGTCTCGCGCGTGGACGCTTAATCTCTAGACCACTGAGCCAGTCGGCATCCAACGGTGTTAATGTTTAACTTCAACCAATCCACGAAATTGAGCGACATGTCTACCATTGTCTTCAGTGAGTTATTATCTCCACTGGTCACTGCTTCTCATTAGAACTCCAGGAAACACCTCTTGAAGCCGGTCACTCGTGAGCATATATTGATTAGCATCAGAAGGGATTTTGTGGATATCATACTAATTTTAATGGTTGAGATCACAAACCAGTTGAAGCTAGATCATCATGGAAAACGTGGAAGCAGTAGACTGTTGAGGATTCTCACAATAGAACGAAACGGCCGTCCAGTGCTTCCAGGTTTTCGAATGTAGTCTAGCTTCAACTGATTCATCATCACAACTATATCCACAAAACTACTTTTGATACTAAAAATATTTGTTTAAAAGCAGCATTTAACCAACCGGTGTGTTACAATGAAATGGATCAAAACAATGAATAAACTCTGTTACCTTAAAATCAACGGAGTATAATGAAATCCACTATTTAAAAAAAAACACGAGATATTTAAGTTCTATGTTCATTGCACAAAACTTAGCTACTTTTTACATAGTCTTTATTGAACATATATTCACCTCCCAAATATTTTTTTCATTAATTTAAGCTACTTTATGTTACTGATGCAAAACATTCAATGGACATAAAGTATAAAAATTCAAATGAATGAGAGAAAAGTTTGTTCTTGTCGTTGTGGTTGTGGTTGTTGTAATCTCATTTATGAATGTCTCCTTTATATTCAGAGACAATGGAATAATGTTTCACGTCATAAAGTTAAACCAAACTATTTGTATACATTTAGACTGTGTGTGTGTGTTTGTTTGTTTGTTTTATAATTTTTCACACATGATTAAATCGTTTCATTATAATAAATGTTGTCAAGTGTTTTTCCTAATATCGTTTATTTAAAAAATGTCAAATTATTTATCATTTCAGTAAATTTTTCAATAAATGTTACGCAGTATTATCGGTGTAACACTAAACATTTGTTCATTCATGTGAATAAAAGGGAAAAGGGTTTTTGGGGGTTTTTTTTTGTTGAAAATGAAACTATTCATATTAGTTTATTGTATTATGTTAGACTGAATTACTTCTTATTGCCACTAGTTAATAATAAAAACCGCTGATTAATGAGGACTATTGAATAAATATGATTACAAGTGATTATAAGCAAAGATGGATAGTGGCTAGCAGTGCAATCCAGGACGTGCGTTTCGTCTTGTTTGGGACTCGTCAGATGGATGTACCCGCATCTGAGTTGATGTTCACTCTGGGACTCGAACCCAGTACCGTTCGCTTCAAACGCCATCGCGTTATCCACTTAGCTACTGAGTCCTGATAGCCACTTGCTTGTGCAGTTGGGTGAAGTTTAATTCACTTGATATTGTTTTACTTGAATCTTCCCATTGATGTTTTTGGACTGAAATTGATCAGTCTCTTATTGGCATATGCGTCCTGGATCCCACTGCTAGCCACTATCCATCTTTACTTATAATGCTTGTAAATTAAGGCAATATCGAGGCATACGCACAGTATGCACATATGCCAATAAGAGACTGATCAATTTCAGTCCAAAAACATCAATGGGAAGATTCAAGTAAAACAATATCAAGTGAATGATTACAAGTGATTGATAATGCATGAATTGAAAAGATGGAAAACAATTATTATAAGCAAAGATAGATAATGTCTAGCAGTGGAATCTAAGACATGTTTTGTTCTACCGGGTCCCAGGCATAAAGTGAATATTAACTCTAAGATGCAGGTACATCCAACCGATGAGTCCCAAATGGGACGAAACGCGCGTCCTGTATTCCACTGCTAACCACTATCCATCATTGATTACAAAAAAATTATGTGAAACACTTCGTTTTAACGGAAATATGGACAGGAGAAAAAATTGCAAGTCAGATCAGATCAAGTCATTCTAGTTTTACTTACCTAGGTGATGAATTAATAGAACCAACAGAAGTGATTATATTTAAATAATTGACTAACTCATCCTTAATGTATCAGGTCATTTGAAACATGGCTGAGAATAAAATGTTCAACATCCTATCTATCAATCCATTAAGTTAGTATTTTAGAATTTCTGTAGCTATACTCTATGATTGTTTTATTTTATAATTATGGGTTCCGGTAGTTTATTTTTATGATGAGACATCTGTTTAGGGGTATTGTTTTAGGAATCATATCTGATTACTGAAATACTAAACGGAATTTCAAATTAAATATTCTGTTTAATTCTCACGAATTTTTAATCTCTAGACCATTTAACTGGAATCCAATAGTGTTAATGTCTTACTACAATCAATCCATGTTTTTTATTATCCAACACCAACAATATGCAAAAAAAAAGCGATAGAAAAATATGGAATTTTTCGGTTTTACATATTCTTCCTGGTATACGTAAAGTTCCAATAATTTTGTCAACTTTATTATTGAGTTTGAGCGTGAATATGAGATCTATCAGAAGGGGTTTGTGAAGATTTTAGAAATCACACAGATTGAAATCATGAGTCAATTGAAGCTAGACTGTTGTGAGATATCAGCTCACTGAAGACAATGGTATACGGTGGCGCAACTTCGTGGATTGGTTGAAGTTAGACATTAACACTGTTGGATGCCGCCTCAGTGGCCTAGTTAGTTAAGCGCCTGGCACGATACTGATAGGTCCTGGATTCGAATCTCGCGGGGTGTGGGATCGTGGGTGCGCACTGCTGGAGAGTCCCATACTAGGATGAAATGGCCTTCCAGTGCTTCCAGATTTCCCATGGTGGCCTAGCTTCAATTGACTCATGATTTCAATCTGTGGAATATGATATCTTTAAATTATTGAACTCTAGTCAGATCTCATGCCAAAAAGAAAAAGAAAACAAATTCTTGATCGAAAAACGACTTCCAAGGTATATCTGTCAACTTATTCTAATATTAATAACTTATAATTATACAAATTTTAAGGGAAAAATAGAAAAAAATGTATATACTACTTACAAGTTATCATGGCTAAATCAAATTTTGCTTGAAGCAATGATGGAATAAAGAGAAAAAAATTATTATCAGTCGTTTGTTTTTTTTATCTCTCTTAGCAAAGTGAATAATTGTAAGGAAAAAATTGCATATTTTTTTTACTATACAACAATCTTCTTGGTTTAGTTTAATGACTTTTACATTCAAAATAATTATGAAACGAATAGAACAAAATACAATCTCCTTTTTTTTTCGTTTAAGGATTAAACACTATTCTATTTTAAACAAAATTATTTTGTGTATAATCATAGGGGAATTTTTGAAAGCATTATCAATAAACAAGGAAGATCGGATGAGGATGTAAAAGTGAGGATTGGCAAAGCAAAGTCTACATTCCTACAATTGTAAGATAGCTCAGATCCGTTGGCCGAATACCATCAGCAACAGTATACTGTGCAGAGGACAAGCCAGCTTCCACCTGATGAGGAAGTTAGGAAAAGACGATGGAAATGGATAGAACATACATTACGCAAATCATCAAACTGCATCATGAGACAAGCCCTAACTTGGAATCGTGAAGGGAAGCGGAAAATAGGAAGGCCAATGAACACATTTCGTCAGGAAATAGACGCAGATATGAAAATGATGAATATCAACTGTAGACAACTGGAAAGGATTGCTCAGGACAGAGTTGGATAGAAAGTGCTGGTGTTTGACCTATGCTCCTCCTCGAGGGGTAACAGGCGTAAGTAAGTAAGTAATATATTCAGAGACATTATTTTATAGAAATCTGAATATTATTATTTATATGCACCCAAAACTGTGTTCAAGCATGACGACATACTTTATTGAAATCAATGGCACACATTCACCAGGGAGTTATTCAGAAAACATTATTTTACTGTTAGTCAGAATACTATAACATGTCAAGAAGAAAATATATGTAAAGTGCACCCCTATTATAATTAATAAACTAGTGAATAATGTTAAGCTGCAAGTCAGACCTGATACCCGTTTTATTGACAAAAGAATCTAGATTACTCTAAACTAGTTATTATAACATTCATTCCTAATCAGTATTCTTTCTTGAGAAATAAGACCTAAATAAAGCAGACTGATATCACATTTGGTTCGTTTGGCTGATTGGAATAAAGTGCGAACAGTAAAATTTATAGGACTATATTGATCCATTTCACCAGCTATAAACAGTCCGAAAAGTACATGGAGTATTATGGCTTGAAACAGTTGTCTGATATACTGAAGTTAATGAATACGAAATTGTTGTTGAAACAGAAGTGATAACCATAATAAGAGGGAAATAACAATATATATATATATATATACGTTAATAAACAATTAGGCAAACATAGTAATGGTGGTGTCATAGTTAGTATTAATAATAATATAAATAATGATAGCAAATCAAGTTCTAATAATTAATATAAACAAATGATTTTATTAATGATCAATGAAATCAGTACCCAACTGAAACCCATGTATCCAATTCTTGTTCATTCTTGACAAATTTGTCTTCATTTCTCAGAGTAATGTGTTCTTTGGATTCCCTATTCTCCTTTGACCTCGAGAATTCCAGGTGAGGACTTGCCTTGTAACGGAGTTGAGTGCCTTCCTCATTGTACGTCATATTCACTTCCAACACTTCTTTCTGATTGCTTCTGCCGCCAAAATCTGGTTCGTTCTCTCCCATAGTAGGTTGTGGCTGATAGTGTCTGGTCAACGGATTCGAAGTATTCTGCGTAGACAACTATTAATAAACACTTATATCTTCTGGATGATGGCTTTCGTAGTTCTTCAAGTTTCCGCCACCTACAGTAGAACTGTTTTGACATTCGTACTGAAAATTCTGACTTTGGTGTTAGTTGACAGACAGTTGTTTTGAGTTCCGTATATTCTTCAATTGTAGATATGCTTCTCTTGCTTTGCCGATCCACGCCTTCATATCTGCATCAGAGCCACCATGTTCATCAATGATGCTGCTCAGGCATGAAAAGGTTTTTACATCATCCAAAGCTTCTCCATCACGTGTGATTTGATTGCCGCATGTATTGTTCTATCGAAAAACTTTTCTTTTCCCTTTGTGTATGTGGAAAGGATATACATATACATAAATTGTTTAACAAACATTTGTTATTTAATTAAGTCAATTAAGTCGTAGTGAAGCTTTATATCACTTTGGCTTTAGTATCAGTTTTTTTAGTAATCACTTCGCCCTTGAATTTTAGGTGAATGAAGTAGAGCTTCTTAATAACATAATCATCAGGTCATTTCTTTTCATTTTTTATATAAATTTTTTCGGATAACCCTTTTTTATACAAACTCTTTTTTAGTATTATCGTTTGAATATAGAACTTTAGCTCTGTAAAATTCTACTCTCATTAAATAATGTTCGTAACTTTCAAGACACAAGCTGTTATCTCTCTCCCTCTCTTTTTCTCTCTCTCCTAATTCCCATGATTATATATGATAATTCGCCATAGTTTAATCACATCTTCTCCTTACTCTAAGGAATAAAAAAAGAGAGAATCGATATATGTTCATATGTGTTTTGTTGATAAGGTATAACTTCTAATTTCCACGATTCATATAATCACTAATTCCTTCACTATTTTAACATTGATTATATATTTATACATAACAATCTGATATTGAAATTTGTTACACAATGTTACATAATATTATTGATAAACAATTCATTACATAATTCATATCATATACAATTAGACCTTATTTCAGGTTAATCTGAATATAAAATTATTCTAAAAATAATAATTAATAATAATAATTAAGCAAAGATGAATAGTAACTAGCAGTGGAATTCAGGACCCGCGTTTCGTCCTGGATGTACCTGCATCCCAGATTTGATGTTCACTCCGGGACTCGAACCCAGTACCGTTCGCTTCAAATGCCATCATGTAGCTACTGAGTCCTGATAGCCACTTGCTTGTGCAATGGAGTGAAGTTTAAATTCATTTGGTGTTGTTTTACTTGTATCTTCCCATTGTTATTTATGACTGCACAGGATGCAAATATGCCAACATGAGACTGATCAATTGTGGTCCTAAATAACAATGAGGAGATACAAGTAAAACAACATCAAGTGAATTTAAATAATAATAATTATTATTATTATTTTCACATCCAGTATTTGTTTTTAACTTTTCGCATCTTTCCGTTTGTATTCTTTACTATCAAATTATTTACTCACTTCTTATTATGTAATGGATTTAATGTTTTGTGACTATTCTAAGTCTATTTACCCACGTTTGACCTATTATTTCCAGTGTTTAACTATTAAATATCAGAAGGGGTTTTATGAAGTTTTTAGTAGTCTTAATAGTTGAGCGCTCGCGCGCGAAACTGATAGGTCCTGGGTTCGGATCTCGAGAGGGCTGGATCGTGGATGCGCACTGCTGAGGCGTGCTATACTAAGTCGAAATGACCTTCCAGTGCTTCCAGATTTTCCATGGTGGTCTACCTCATGATTTCAACTATTTAAGTAACTATTGATAAGACTTTTGTTGTCGTATTTTATTATTCTTACTACTATCAGTACACCTGTCTTCACTATAGGGATCTTAACATTAACACAAACTTTTATGAATCAACTTTTAGTAAAGATGGATAGTAACTAACAATAAAATTAAGATTAAATCTTTCAATCTACTAAGAATTCATCAACTAGTTGTACTTACACTAAAGTGTTGGTTCTCACTTCCAATAGGGATTGAGGAATTTTCGGTTCAAACGCGTTATCTACTAAATTGCTGAGTTTAAATACTCAGATACTCTATATTAACAGAGATGATTTCATCAGGTCATAATGTACTATTGTAGTGTTAGTCATTAGTTTTAGCCCATAATATATCTTATTCTAGTTTTCGGACAAACCAATCTATTCATTCTACTCGAGCCATACTTTGACCTTGTTAATTATTCGCTTATTATCCTTGACTATTTTCATATGAGCGTATATGTGTGTACACTTCATGTCCCATGACTCATCACATGTCTGTAGTTTATTTTGTCTGCCTATAAATATTGAGTAATACCCAGCTTGAAATGGAGTTGGCTTCCCAGCCATCCTCCCTGTGCGTCATTTTGCTTGGCTCTGTTTCATTCGCTTCATGTACAAAATATATGTATTCACAAACCAATTCTCGTTATTCGACTTATTTAATTCCGTTATTGGCTAATGCGATTAAGTCGACGATGATATACGAGAATAGGCGATAACAAACATTCGTACGCTCTGAATGGAGTCAGATCCATGGGCCACCACACTATGATAAATTTCTATTTATGAAGTATTTTCTATTGTTCACATGGAAAAATGTTTTCATTTTGGTAATTTTAGATGATTTTTGCATTGAAAGATGAACTTATCGCAAGTTTAGAGATAAACACTCGTTTAATGAAGTGTATAAATGATGTAATGAATTGGTAGCAATTATGAAACAATTTATTAAAATGGAAAAAAAGTTAATTATATGATTATTATCAGAAGGGGTTTTGTGAAGAGTCTAGTAATTTCAATAGTTGAGATCATGAGTCAATTGGAGCTAGACCACCACGGAAAACCTGGAAGCACTGAACGGTCAAGTCGTCCTATTGTGGAACTCTTCCAGGAGTACTCACCCACGACCCCACCTTACGAGATTCGAACCCAGGACGTACCAGTCTGACGCGCGAGCACTTAACCACTAGACCACTGAGCCAGCTATCACCCATTGGTGTTAAGATCTAACTTCAACTAACCCATGAGATTGACTATTGTTTCATGTATTGTATTTGGTTAAACAACAACAACAAAAATTATTGCTATCATTTATCTTATTCAGTTCACTTATACACAATAGAAAATGGAATTGAGGAAATTTTTTCCAGTTGATCAAATGAATCAATCACATGGTTATACAAGCGTCAATTTACTATAAGCAAACTTTGAATTATGAAAAGTTTATGTTTGATCATTTTGTAGTTTAAACATTTAATGCAATTTACAAGTAAGCGACAATGCACAATGCTGGAAAGAGATTCAGGTTTATTTATTTGTGCTACTAAATTAAGGTATAAAAATAACAATATTGAATGCTTATTATTAAAACTGCAAACAAATATAAGTTAACACGATCGATGAAATCTTGAAAGCACTACACCACCGTTTCTTCATTGTACGGGTCTCTTCAGCAATGTACAACCACGACTAGGTTTGCGAAATTCCGGGATTCTAGTCAGAAGCCGTGACCAGTGCAGTTAAACCATGTTGAATGTCAGGAAGATACTAAACAAAGACAGTGAAGGATTTTCGTTTTATATATTGGTTTAAATAACGATAGAATTGTAAATCATCGGATTTTAGATCTAAAGGGTTTGATTCTCAGATGTTGAACCGTGCATGTGTACTTTTCAGGAGTCACATATCAGTACATAACACGTATTCAGTGTTTTCACATTTTCAGTGGTTATCCAGATTATATCAGTCAGTGATTTCAGTAAGATTCAACAGTCTTCACAACCCCATCCTACTAGTCCAATGTTTCGTTTTTTTAAAATGAACATCTTGTGGTTACAGATATCATCGCAATTATCTCGTTATCATTTTGATCACTGATCAATCACAGAGAAATATGAAAAGTCTTTTTTGATTGAGATCATGAACCGATTGATGTTAGACCACCGTTGGAAACCTGAAAGCACTAGACGGCCGTTTCACCCTTTTGTGAGACTCCTCATTAATACTGTTACAACGCTTTTAATCTAGTATTTATGTTGTTACTGTCCTAACCGGCTCGCCGTCATAACTGTTAGCATGTTTAGTAGTTGAAGGTGGTTTGAATAACAGCTGGGACTAAGGCTTCTTGTAGTTTGCATGTATCAGCAAGTTTTATCCAAGATAAATGAAGAAAATTTTTGAATAATTAATAATACATTGTGAATATTCTAACAAACTTAACATCAAATGTTCACAAACATTTAGAGTGTTCTTTATTAAGGAATGCATTTTACTACAGGTTATTATTATTAGGCGTTTGTAAATGAAATAGTCATCGTCTAAGACGACTTTCCAGAAAGTACATGGCTGATACAGTAACGTAAGAAAAAATATCTATTTCCTGGTGGTTAGTGAAGTTAGTTAACGTTTCTTGTTGTTCGCTTTCTACTCATTCGAGGTTAAAACAGAACACACATAAATGACACTTTAACAAAAGTAATCTACAGTAACATTCAACTCATGAAAATTGGCGACTAGAAAAATTGATCATGTGAATCATAGTGTTTAGGAGTAATTTTAATTCATGTTTTCGAGAGTTTAGTAGGTGAAACTTTGCTGTAATTCCTAATTTTTCTTCGATATTTTATGGTTAATAATATTGACATGTCAACTATTCGCTCGGATTGATAGCCGGTTAATAACCAATGTCATAAATGTCCAGTCCTTAGTGAGTATTGAATACTGTCAACCTGTCTGAAAAGTGAACAATAATTTAAATTACTCAAAGTAGTGTTAACTATGATATGATACTAGGTGCCTGGAGGTACGATTTTATAGATATTGTTCTGACCTCTTGATAGCAGTAAGACACTAAGTACTAAGTGACTTAGAGAAGATACCAATTCTAATACGAAAAAAACCTACGATTTACATGTATGACCTTTATCTCGATAATTTAGTTTAGTTGCCCGACCGTTGTTGCTACCTTGATGTGGTGGTCGAGCATGCCTATCGTGATGAAGCAACCGAGCTATACTGGCTGGAACAACCGTTCCTCAAGGTCCTACCACGTCAGACAGGTCGGTTGAAGAGCGGTAAGACTAAAAGCAACAAACCCAAGGTCCGAAGGCGAAGTCGTACTGCTGACTGTACAGAGGTGTGACAACAGTAAGGTGTTTCCTTCAGACAACCAGCATGACAGTGATGCTGTCTTCCCACAAAGAGGAATGGGGTTAGAAAAGGTCGACCCTAAAAACGCACACCTCGCCTTATCCCACGGATATCCGTCTCCGGCGGTAAGGTCTCAACAAGTACTGAGCTCACACAAAAATTACTCATTAAAAGGTCGTGTGTGACCAACCGCAAGCAGTTGTCCCTTGGGCACTGCGGTCACGCTCTCAGGTCACTAAGACCACCTCTAATCCAATTTCCCTTTCAGGTACCTCCAGAACAACCCTTCCACGGTGTGGGCAGCCGGGAAGTGATAACCGCCCTCACACTTCTAACAGCACTCAAGACCACTGTATTCATAATCAACCTCCCTATTATTCCTCCTAAGTCAACTTTCAACACCAAACTTCCTCTCTTGGCTCCCTCCTCAAGTATAACCTTGGCCAACGATTCTAGTGCGCAAAACACTGTCCCAGGTCTAGTGAAACTTTTCCCCAAACTACACATTTGGGGCTTCAACGTTCGCACCCTATGTCAAATCGGCGTCCTTGGCTGATACTCTAGGACCTCGTACGATTGATGTATACTGTGTCTCCGAAACACTCATACAGGATCCTAGTGTGGTCATTCACTTGACCTCACGTCGGCAAAACAGAGAGACAACGAGATACACCCTTCGTGTATCTGGCGACCCGATGGCTAGTTCTCGTGAACTGGCAGGTTAAGCAAAAGTCTAAGAAACGACCGCGAGCAGTGGTGGGGAACGAAAGCAAGCTCTATTTAAATTCATAAAGCGAACCGATTGCATGAAAGCAAAAGAGACGGAAAAGGCAGCGGCTATAGGGAACACAAGACAGCTCTACAGACTAATAAAAGAAACTGGAATTAATAAGTCAAGTGTAAGTCAGACTATTTCGGAAAAAGACAACACTCATCTGCTCCCAGTCCAGACGTGTAGAACGATGGGCGGGACATTTTGGAGAACAGTTCATCTGCTCTACAACTACCCTCCATTCCAAGACAGTGTGAATGGAACATTGAAGTAGGTCCCCCGACTCTAGCTGAAGTTCAAAAGGCTATAGTTAATCTGAAACGAGGAAGGGCAGTTGGTCCAGATGGATTGGCTCCAGAAGTCTTTAAGTATGGTGATCCAGTTCTAGCGATTAGGTTGACTAATATTTTAGCTAAAATCTGGGAGTTGGACGTTGTCCCATCTGACTGGTCACAATCACTTATCGTCCCAATATATAAGAGAGGGTCAGAGTCATCCTGTGACAACCATAGAGGGATTAGTTTAACTGATATAGTATCTGAAATACTAGCCTCGATAATTATCGGACGCCTAACTAAGACTCGTGAACTGCAAACATGAGAGAATCAAGCTGGCTTCAGACCTGGTAGTGGCTGCATCGACCACATACTCACCATTCATCAGGTTCTAGAACATAGGCATACTTATCGGCGTCCGACAATGGTGGTCTTTCTTGACTTAAAAGCAGCATTTGACTCCGTAGACCGCGAGATTCTGTAGCAGTGTCTGTCATTGAAAGGTGTACCTCAGAAGTGCATAAACCTTATGAAGGCTCTTTACTCGAACGCTACTAGTCGAGTCAGAGCTTATGGTAAACTGTCATCTACCTTTGCAACCTCAAGTGGTGTCCATCAAGGCTGTCCACTTTCTCCATTTTTGTTTAACTTCATCATAGACCTACTGATAGAAATAACGATCTCGTCGACTGAATTCTCGGGCATTATTCTCCTTCCAGGAGGTCCACTTATCGACTTAGAATACGCAGATGACATAGTCCTGTTTGGTGAAGACGCTGATAAAATGCAGTCTTTTGTTAACACTAAGCAACAATGCCAGAATGTTTGGGATGCGCTTCTCTCCCTCTAAATGCAAGTTGTTGCTTCAGGACTGGTCTGCGTCAACACCTGAACTAAGGATAGGGAGTGAAGTAGTCGAACGTGTTGACAACTTCACTTATCTTGGAAGTCTGATCAGCCCTGATGGGCTGGTATCGGACGAAATCTCAGCACGGATTCGAAAAGCTCGCTTGGCTTTTGCCAACTTACGTCACCTGTGGCGAAGGCGAGATATCCGTCTATCAATAAAAGGACGAGTATACTGCACGGCAGTTTGTTCTGTTTTACTTTGCGGATACGAAACCTGGCCATTAAAGGAAGATACTTGTAAGCTACTAATATTTGACCACAGATGCCTTAGAAATATTGCTGGCGTCTGCTGGGATCACCGGTAAGTAATAGTGAGGTTAGACACAAGGTATTAGGGAATGATGGTAAATCAGTTGATGAGGTTGTGAATCTTCACCGATTGAGATGGTTGGGCCACGCGTTGCGTATGCCTGAACACCGATTACCACGACGCCCAATGCCAACTGATGTTGGGTATGGTTGGAAGAAAGTTAGAGGCGGCCAAATCAAAACGTGGCATCAGTGCTTGAAGTCACTAACTTCTGGTCCGAGTCATGTAGTTAGATGCAGACTACTTGGTTGGGGTTCATGTGACTATCGTAACCAATGGTTGGAGACTGTTTGTCATATGGCTCAGAATCGGTCACCATGGTGTAGGTGTAATACACTCTTTGTCGTCCTTTAACCTATAAGATTAAAATCGCTCTCTTTACATATCAACCAATTCTTTCTTCCCGTACTATATCCTTATATGCAATGTTTCTTTTATACATTACGACCTCTGAATTAACTACTCTTATGAATTCGGTGTTCATCTTTCTGTGCTAATGAGGTATGGCAACTTGGACCGATGCATATATGTGACTCGTCCTACGTTGTAGCTGACTGATTGACTGACATCTTTTCAAAGTATACATTTAATTGCTGTAATCTACAATATATTACTATTTTTTTGAAAGTAGTTTGTTGAGAAAATTAAATATGTTCTCATTCGGCCATGATAATGTCGTTATTAGTTTACTGACAATCTCTAATTCATAGTGTATATTATACTACTGCGAAATCTGTACTCAGTTTTCAAGAAACTAATAATCTTTATGAAGCGTAGTTGAAGCTGGTTTTATTAACATTCGGAGCTTCAAATTATATATAAACTTTATTTTTAATAACTTCTACAGTTAGGACAGAAGTGTCGGGTAACTGAGGATGTGCTAAGCTTCACTGTATCATAACTGTTTCAATGAATGTTTTATTACTGTAAAGAAATAGGCACATAGTACATAGTTCATTTTCCCGGTTAGTTTTATGATGATCTATGATAGCAGTGGGAATCGTCAGCTAGATATATTTACATCTCAAATTTGACGTTCTCTCTGGAACTCAAACGCAATACCATTCGCTTCAAATGACATTGTCTTATCCACTTAGCTACTACGTCCTACAATCCGCTGATAGCCTCAATTCTTATTTAATTATAATTAGAATACAATACCAAGAAATAATATGATACTGTCATCAAATTATTATTTACTTATATCAATTATGTCATTAATAGTAATTTCAATATAATTTTACATATATATATCATATACTACTTATAAATGAAATTATTCTATATTAGTTAATTACATATCTAATGAATTCAATTATTGTTGATCAATAACATTGATAAATATTATTCTTGAGTACATGATTTTTTTGATTCATCTAAAAATGGTTTTTTTAAATTACTATAATATCCACAAAATCCCTTCTGATACTAATCAATATATGCTCACGAGTGACCGGCTTCAAGAGGTATATCCTGGAGTTCTAATGAGAAGCAGTGATCAGTGGAGATAGTAACTCACTAGAGACAATGATGGATGTGTCGCTCAATTTCGTAGATTAGTTGAAGTTAAACAATAACATCGTTGGATGCCGACTGGCTCAGTGGTCTAGAGATTAAGCGTCCACGCGCGAGACTGATTAAGCCTGTGTTCGAATCTCGTGAAGGCCGGCTGGTGGATACTCACTGCTGAGGAGTCCCACAAGTAATTTTAGTTGAATATATTTGAATTTGCAAGATTATCATTTCTAGCAACTAAACAGAGATTCAGAAATCTTGATCATTCAAGTAAGATCGTCAAAGTTGAACACTTCAAATGAGGTTAAACTGTTTGCATAAATAGTAATTCAATGAGTAATGATCTATAAAGTTGCTTATCTTTATACAACTTGGACTCACGTTTTTTCAATGATCATTTTGAAACAATGAATGTGATCATAAATTTCATGTTAACATAGGAACTACTTCAAATCTGTTATGATGAATGTATTTGTAATATGTAAAAATACAGCTAGATTCAAATATATGACAATCTAAACTAACATGTCATATATAAATAAATGAACACTCATATATTTAAACAATAAGATAGTTTTGTGATTGTTGCTGACACAAATGAAGTGGATCTATTTCACCATTTTTTGACATAATTGTTTCAATATTAGTCCTTATGCGAAAAGTCTAATATTCTAAAACCGTATAGTTATTTGTTATGTTTCATTATTACAGGCAGATATAGCAAGGCAGGATCGTGAATCCTCACTGATGAAGTACTCCCACAATAGAACGAAACAGCCATCTAATACTTCCAGGTTTTTCAATAGTGATCTATGCATCAATTGACTCATCATCTCAACTATTTTAATGAATGAATTGAATGATAAGTGAATAAAATAAACTTAAAGGGTAATCATTAAAAAGAAATCTTAATGCTTTTAACTCAAATATTATAATTACATTATATTATCTACAAATCATTAGATTTTACATTGAATTCTATTAAATGTAATTTGCTAATTGAAGTATTTAAGTATATTTCAGTAGTAATGGTAAATTATATCTATTAATTGTTTTGTTTTGTTTCAAGTTAATATAATCAAAGATCTAGAGAATGAAGCAATAGTTTAATGAAATAAATAAGTAAACAATAACATGTTTCAATGGAACATTCAATTCAACTTCATTTGATAAAGATATACTCAAATGGTATTCTTGTTAATATCTACTTTATTAAGCTATATGTTTATAATGAGGTATGTTCAATATGTTTATCTTATTAGTGTATAGTGTATATTTGCCAAGTTGACTTCTCTATTAACTTACTGTATATAAATATATGTATGTAAATTCAATGCAATTGCCAAATTATAATTCTAAGTATTTGTAAATAACTGTTTATTGTATATTAAGTACAATGTTTCCATATAAACCTAATGTATCGCCCAAAGTAATAATGGTTATGTTTACGTTAATGTAATCATAGAATTTGTCATTTTATAATGTATTTATTTTTAATTGAATGACTAGAACATACTGTGAATTTATTCTTTGGTTGTAATTTTTATTCGCCATGTCCGACTACGTTACACTGTATGCTGGTTGCATGCTGGGATAATATCCCAAGTCATAGTAAGTTTAATCACATCGTTGATATTTAAAAAACAATACTTTTAACAAATTGGATTAACAATTTATAGTATAGGACTAGCGAGCTTACTTGAAGAAATACATTGACTTGAGTAGCAGCAGCAAAAACCCAGAAAACAAGACTGAACCAAAGAAAATTCGCACCAACATTCTGCGATCACTATTGTTTCAGAAGGTATTGACTGATGAGCCTTTGGGGACGTTTTTAATAGAAGCTGAAAGAATACTGAACAATCGACAACCCATAAAGCTAGTTAGTGACTGTGATAATGTGTATGTACTTACGCCAAATAAGTTATCGTTAGTTTACAGAGATGTATCATTCGACGAAGCACAGATGAGAATGACGTGCTTATATAACCTATTCTGGAACAGTTGGTTACGGGTGTACCTACCAACCCTTCAGGCGAGATCCAAGCAGTTGGACATGAGAAGGAACCTACAATCGGGAGACTTAGTGTTAGTAAACAATATTGGCTCACCGGGAAATCTATGGCCTAAAGCCATTGTCGAACAGGTAAGCTATGGCCCTGATGGACGAGTTCGTACAGCAGAGTTGAGAACTGCAAACGAAGAAGTCGTTCGGGACGTACGAAACCTATGCCTACTGGAAGAAGCCGGCTGTCTGACGGCGACGACGACCCAGGACAATGGACGTGGTGCGCGTTTCGGGGTAGTGTAAAGTGTGATCGATGAACGGACTTATCAATGATACACCACATTAACTTTCCTTGACCTTGTATGACTGTGTCTTGTTTATTCACCAATCACAATTTCATATTCATTATAAAACAATATTTGCCTCGTTGACTCATTTTCCCTATCATCTAGTTACCGTTCGGTATGTTATTTATGTCTCTGTTTTTACTTGTGTTGATAGACTGTACTGTTTATTTTGTCTACTAACGGTGTTAATTTATGTATTAGAAACAGATAAAGTTTATCAAGCCAAATAAACAAAAAAAACTAACTGCGGCATTTTAGCATACTGTAACATTAAATTATGTAGCTACACAAAAGAAATAGCTGAGAAAACATAGAACAAAGAAAGCTGACCACCATTGCTTACAAAGACGGTGGATATAATAGTTCCCGCTTCATTCTGATTGGTCGCTAAGTAGACCGCCACGTATACGAAATTGAGTTGTGTTTAATTGCACATATTTTAAGTCATCTTATGAATTTGCATCACTCTTATTCTAAAGAAAATTATTTATTGTATAAACATCAGAAAAGGGTTTTGTAAATATTATAGTAATTTTAATAGTTGAAATCATGAAGCTAGACCACTATGGAAAACTTGGAGACACTGAACGGCCGTTTCGTTCTATTGTGAGACTCTTCAGCCAAGTGTTTTCTAATAACTAAAGTAAGTGCAAACATTTTCTAGTGAGGGTAAATAACTTTGGTATGTTTATTATCGACAATCAGACTTTTTTATACTTACACTATTTGTTTTCTAAGTAAACCCTTAGTGATTATTTGAAAGATGAATGAGAAAATTCAGTACACATTTCATGGAATCAGACATATAGATGATTTATGCAAATGTGATCTGTCATATAGTCAAAATTCAAAATAATTTTCTGTTTGTCCTTAGAAATATATTATTGTGTTTTATAGACAACAAGCAAAGATGCCTTAAGTTGTGAGTTCACTGAACCACCATGTACTTCATTGGTATTCTAGCTAGCCTATTTGTCTTAATCATATACAAACCGATGTTTCCTTGGAGGATGTAATTTAACAACTACTAATTCTGTGACAGATTTGCAGAGATTTGTATTTGGATATTAAAAATAACACATAAAATGTCATTCCACGTTCAATTTAGATACATGCTTTTTCACTTGTGAACACTCAACTATTATCGTATAACTATTAATAAATCTTCAGTCACAGTTTACATTTATCAGTGAACAGTGGAGTTCATTGAGGTGCCGACCGACTCAGTGGTTTAGAGGTTAAGCGTTTGTGCATAAAATTGATAAGTCCTGGTTTCCAATCTCATGAGGTTGGATTGTGGATGCGTACTGCTGAGGAGTCCCACAACAGGGCGTAACGGCCTTTTAATGCTTCCAGGTGTTCTAACTTCAAATAACTGATGATCTCAACTATGATATCCACAAAACCCCGTCTTTAATATTTTATATTTTCACTTGGTCTTATAGGATATCATAATTAGAAATTTCTAAATTTAATGTAAACGGATTATTTTCGCCAAAAAGTATTGTAATTAATTATTATTTTTCATTCTTATTATAAGCACATATACAAACTCATTGACCAGAAAATTACTCGTTTTTTTTGTATTTTTTTCTCTCTCAATGAAACTAATCACCTATCTCATCTATTGATTAACACGAATAAATAAATTAACAAATAATTAGGTTCTATATAGTAATAATATTAGTTCATTTGTTGTTCTATTTCCCTGTTACCAATTACATTCCCTTTGTAATCATTAATTTGGTTGTAAGAATGAGTAAAAAACAACTTGGCTATAAATGTTACTGATTGTATATTTTTTTGTTAAATTACATAAGACATGCACTGAGTTTTACATTAAAGTACATCTAAGCCAATAATAAAGAGTATTTATACTGATAATGTCATTCTTTTGAAAACTAATTATTTCATTTTTCAGTAGTTGAAATCATGAGTCAATTGAAGCTAGACTACTATGGAAAACCTGGGAGCACTGGACGACCGTTTCATCATAGTATGGGATTCGTCAGCAGTGCACATCCAGAACCTATCAGTCTCGCGCGCGAGCGCTTAACCATTAGACCATTGATCCGGCATCCGTTTTTATTTAATTAGCAAAAATGTTATATAACAAATATTCTTTCCTAGATTTAGTTTCTATTAATATGATTTATGTGGGTGATAAACGGAGAGATGAAGATAAAGTCTCAATTTCTCTAAATTGATGTAACGTTTTATGATATAAGTTCTATGAAACGTGTAAATGTTTTTGACATTTGCACATTCGTTGGTACGATGATGGTTTTATATTTTTCAGTGTGATAATACTTGAGATCAAAATGTTTGTATCAAATGAGTGTACATTTTGTTCTGTATGAGAGATGTAAACTTCCGCCTTGTGTGACAATAATATTCTTTGTATTATTCTGTTCTCAGTAGGAAAAAAAGAAATAGCGGGGTATATAATAATCAGTTAGCTTATATGGCTTGCTAATAAATATCCGTTTTGGATTCCTAATATCTAGAGTTTATTAGAGAATGATATAAACGATTCCAACCAGAATATATCACTTACTGATATACTTACGCCTGTAGTGAACACGAACACCAGTGGGGACAATCGAATGTATTTAACACAAAATTACAGAACTTGTTAATAAAATCATAAAGTAAATGCTTAATTTGCAAACTGTCCACCAATTGTCTCAAAATGACACGTCTATTATCACTCGTGGAGGGGCAAAAGCCACCCATAAGCATTTTCGATCGAACTCTGTCCTGAGCAATTATTTCATTTTGTTACCAACTGCTATTATTTTGATGTCTGCCTCCAACCCCCGAAGCAATTTGTTCTTTGGTTTTCTTCTTTTCCGTTTCCACTCAGGATCTCAACTTAGCGCTTGCCTTGTGTTGCAGTCTGATGGTTTCCAAAATGTATATATATCCAATTTGAACATCTTTTTCTAATTTACTGTTCAGGTGGAATCCGGATTATTCTCTTTCATTGTAGGCTGTTGCATATGGAATCTGGCCAACGGAAATTCAGTATCATGTGTAGAAAATTGTTGGTAAATACTTGTACTTTTTGATGATGATTGCCGCAGTTCCTCAAGTTTCAGCTCCATACAACATATTTGTCACGACATTCGTTTGCAGACAGTTGCTTCAAGTTCAATATGTTCTTCAACTGTAGGAATGCTGTCCTTACTTCTCCAATCTTTGCCTTTATATTTACATCAGACCTTATTTGTGCATCCATGATGCTGTCCAGATACGTTAAAGTTTCCACCTTATCCAGAGCCTCAGATGCGGGGGTTGTATAATCTGGTCAACAACCAGAATAAAGTGAAAGGTTACAGTAAGTAGCTTCGTCTGTGACCGATCCTCGCTTGGAGTGCAAAGGTCAGCTGTCATCCATGCACCATAATGCAGCGAAGTTCGTCTTATGAATTTCGTTTGATAGTGACGATTTTCCCGGGTACACCATAGTGTGGAAGAAAGTCCCATGAAGTTCTTCCATCCAGGCTGCTCATAGTCAAGATAGTTGATGTATAGTGAAAAATCCCGTTCAATTGATTGATCAACAATGATCAATAGTGTCACTATTTGGTCTGTGCACGATCGATCCTTATGGAATCCGGACTGTTGATTCGAAGTCGAACATCTATCAGTTCTCAGGTCTTCCAATGACCTTCTGAATTTCTCACTGCAAATATGATCAATCCGCTTCTCTGTAGTGTGGTATGGTGAGACGTATATAGTTTTATGTATAAATTTGTCTGAGAACATGTTTCCATTCATAAAGATTTTTTTTGAATGCAGATATACTTGCGAATATGTCACTATTCTCGTTCCTTTTCCCCAGTCTATGTCGCCCTATGATATCTTCGTATCCAGTGGTGTCCATCCCAACCTTTGTGCTTAGGCATCACATCAGGATGGCCAGGTCCTTTCCTAGAAACTTCTCTACGACCGACTGCAGCCTCTTGTGAATTTGATATTTGTTGTCTTCGTTGCCATCACGGGTGCGTGCATAGCAACTGATAACACTCATTGCAATCCCCTCTTTCTTTGTTTTGATTCATGATTTCATGATTCTGGATTCATCGCTTTCAAATGCCCTGGTACGTTGGGAAGAGTCCACTTTCCCTCTCTAAATATCCTCACATTTTCAGGCGTATACAACCACTATCAGGGAAGTCCTACCTTCTTGCAGTGGAGTTGTTGTTCATGAAATTGAAAGGATAAAAAGTGATTTTTCACCCAAGTTTTAGAATCTTGATTACAAACCATTGGTGCACGTGGGCTCCAGGATCCTTAGGAAACAAACGGCTAAAAATGACCGTACCCTCTGCTGTCGAGGAGTATCATAAGATAATATTTCACTGTTTAGATAACAAAATATGTAGACACACGGTAAGGTTTTCAGTAAGATCCTTTTGAAACTGTGTATATAATATGTCTATATCACAAAACACTGAATACAACAATATGTATTTCAACGATGACATGAATGGCAAGCAGAACTACTAATGAAATTCAAAAAATACTGTGACGTTATGATATTAATATTAAAGTTAGCATTTAAACAACAAACATCTCGAAATTCAAACAACTTTAGAGTTTGAAATTGACATACACATATAAAATAATCAAAGGAAAATAAATACATCCTACTTTGTTGTCTTAATGTTCATAGTAGTGTACAGAATATTACCATATTCAAACTAATTGTCGGGAATCAGTATGATAACTTTGAACAATAGTAAACTCTAAATCGGTTGTTTTTTTGTTTACATGGATTTCAAACCAGAAAACACAACTATTATTTTTTCAAAAATGTTTGAATACCTTGGCAGCATATACTTTCCAGCAATAACATCTTGATATATGACTTGTCTTGATCGATCCCAGTCACTTGACATCCAATAAAAAAAACACCATGATGCTGATTATTCCAGATTTATGGAAATAAAGAATGTCAATCTATAGAAATACACTAACTATGGAAAACCTGCGAGCACAGGAAGCAATGATATAACTTAGTGACATTAAGTGAGTCATATACACCAATAGGATATGAATAGTTCCACTTTGTTACATTTCACCTCTTTCATCAAACATCATACAATCAACCAGGCATAATGACAATGTATCTTAATTCCAACATATAATTTATTTCAATCATAATCAGTCATCGCTTGATAATTCATGCAATACAAATGTATGAAATAAATAACTGATCATTGTGAAATACAATATTAATAGTATCCTTTTTATTATAATATTAGTTTCGGTTGAATAGTTTGCAAGCCAAGTAACAACAAAAAAATCAAATTTATCAATTCATTATTGAAGTAAAAATTAATTTTCATTTCTTTGAGGGTGTAGGGAGATTTCACCAACGTAGATATTTAATATGTAGGTAGATTTTTTAGTTGATGATGTTGTTCAGAATAAAGATGAAAGTTTCACGAGTAAACCATTCAGCTCGTAAAACAAAACTTCATCAAAATGTCCCATGTCATTCATCAGCAAGGTTTATTTGTAACATAAAAAGGGACTTGTGCTTCTTGGTAGATATGACTCAGTTTCACTTAGATTTAAAGCCTGGGATGTCTCATCATAGCTTTTCGGGCCTCTACTACCACCCTATAGGACTAAGATATTTATGATTGAATAATCATCGAATAATGACCAATATCATGTTTATCTTATCCTTTTTACCGATCCTGAGCAAATTTTGGTTAATATCACCATATTTTCAAATTACTTATATTATAATTAGTTATTCGCAGTAGACAAACGGGAGAATAATAAAATAATGAATTCTAGTCAGCAGTTCAAAATATGGGGTATGTCAAACTTGGAGAAAGTGACTTTGAAGTATTAGTCACAAAATATTACTGAACTCAAATAATAAAAATCTCAGAAAAGATGTCGTGGATATTATAGTAATTTTAATAGTTTAGATCATGAGTCAATTGAAGCTAGACTACCATGGAAAACCTGGAAGCACTGGACGGTCACTTCGTCCTATTGTGGGGCTCTTCAGCACTGCTGAGAATGACCAGTGAATTTCAGCCGTGTCTGTTATGAGATAGTAACTCACTGAAGACAATGATAGATGTGTCACTCAATTTCGTGGATTGGTTGAAGTTAGACACTAACACCATTTGATGCCGACCGGCTCAGTGGTCTAGAGGTTAGCTGTTCGTGCGCGAGACCGATAGGTATTGTGTTCGAATCTCACAAGTCAGGGTCGTGGATGCGCCCTACCAAGGAGTCCTACAGTAGGACGAAATGGCCATCCAATGCTTCCAGGTTTTCCCTGGTGATCTAGCTTCAATTAACTCATGATTAAAATTAATAATAGTTTGTCAATGATAAAAGATTGAAGAATATGATCGGAAGAAGTGAAAGTAACAAACAAGTAAGGTATGTGAAAAAGTTAAAAGAATCACTTATCATATTATATCACTGGTTTTTTTTTAAACACATTAAATAAGGTTATGGGTGCTCTATATCTTCTGTTTCTTTGAGGAGCTTCTCATTCACCTTTTCTACAAACCAAAGGAAGAAAAGCCAAACGTCATCTACAAAATGAATTGTTCCAACTGCCAAAAACTTTGTCGGACAAACCAGACTACCTAATCATCTTTGCCTGCATCAATATCAACTAGCGGTCAAACGCCATGACATATCCTCACTTATATCAATGCATGTGGACACACATTCGACTGGAAAATCGTTGAGTTCTTTGATTGAGGCAATTCTAAAAACATCAGACAATTTTTAGAAGCTTAGCATTCAGGTCAATCAGCAGTTAACAAGCACCTCAAAATCTATCTAATCTATCAATCAATCAGAAAAATCATGGAAAAATACTGGAGCGAGAATCAACTCAAAGGAAGATACAATTAAAATAAAGAAGAAAGCAATGACAGGTTAAACGACAACAATAGCCAATCAAGATCGGTGTTCTCAAGACAAGCTTTGAGTCATATATGGAGACATCCGAACACTTCACTTCTACCTAAAGTTTGTGCTGGTGATGTCGTTCAGAATAAAGATGAAAGATCCACGACTAAACCATTCAGCCCAGAAAACAAAACCCCACCAGTCGTCCATCCAAGCTACCAGTTTTCTCCACCATCTCATTACTATGACTTCATTCTTTCTGGGAAACGATCCCGATATTTTTGAATTGAAGTCATGGGAACGTTTAATTACATTATGTAAGTTATGTTGAAGTGACTTTGATATGCAGTTCAGATATTTCGACAACGCATAAGTAGTGGTGTTAGTGAAGTTCAGCATAGGTGTTAGTGGGATTTCTAGCTTATGAAATTTAGGCAAACCATAAGGGCGTGTTGTAGTTCATGATTTGGGATGTAAAGCAAACCACTTATGGTTTTAGTTTTCTCTAGTTTGACTTCATTCTTAATCATCTGAAGATTTTTCGTATTGATTTTGTGTTACGATTCTGTGGGAAGATGCCTAAAAGCTCCAGCATCATAATCCTTTTTATTTCTGACAACTGTTGTATTGTTTGTCAGCTACTGTGATCTCAATAAATCTGCTTTTTGAAGTGAATATAAAGCTCATGGGTTTTTGTTTGATCAAAATATGAAAAAAATTCGACGTAGTGAATGAGACTTTTGGGGTATGCTATGAAATCTTTTATGTGTAAATCCTCTTAAAAAATATGATGAAACGAAGAATAAAATCATCCAGTCACTGAATATATTCAAGGCTTTCTATCCATTGAATTTATATCTCAATTCAGTTGAAACTGTGTCCTGCTAATTACACAAGTACCTGGCATTTACTGTCTCTTTGTCAAGTCTGAATAAGATTATTTTAAGTGGTCTATTTTAGCATTACATTTTTAAAAATTCATTATTAATATCCACCTGTTGTTTTAGTGATAATACTAATCTAAGCATTCACCTATTTGAGGTGTATCAGTACAAATGAAAACCCAAATATTCAAAGTAACCATGGTGATATTAATTCCTGATTACATTTTCAAATTGTTAGAGAAACACTTGAGGAATCTTTTACAACTAAATGTATGAATGAATTTTCTAAGTAATTAAAAATTATTGAATTATGCCTGGCTACTTTGTTATAAGTTATAACACATCTTAGTTTAAAACGCTGCATACCGAATAAGGCAATACCTATGCTTAAATATGGTGACTTAAGAATACCATTGTTTGAAATAAACGAACAGAAAATTGATTTTTTTCATAATCATTGAATTCATGAGTCAATTAGAGCTAAACCATTATTGGAAACATGGAAACACTGGACAGCCCTTTCGTCTTAGTATGGGACATCAAAACACCGTGCATCCACGATCCCGCTCATGGGATTTGAACTCAGGACCTATTGATACTTTAATTTAGTCTATTATGATAGTCAAATGTGGTTTGAAAGGCAAATTTATACTCTGAAAGTTTATTTAATTGCACAATGGTGAATCTTTTATTTCACCTCACTTAAGATATTTGTAGTATATTATTTTGAAATGCTGTAATTTACTTTACATAATTATCTCTAATGATCTGTTAGATAAAGTCATAATTTTAGAAGACATATCAAAAGAAAGTGCAAACTACATATATTTTAACGAAACTAATAAAAAACTGCACTGTGGTATTCTTGTCCAAACTGTTTGGAACACAAATTGTGGTCTGTTTGGTCAATGTAGTAAGTGTTCCTTCAACGTGTTAAGAAGACTGACGAAGATTTCTAGGACACCGTATTAGTCAGGCTCAACAGAAGAATAAAATTTATAGCAAGTATCCTACAACCAATTTCGATTACGGTTAATTTTGGTTGGTCTCTTTTATTAACTTACCAGACAATGTTATTTGAACAGTAACAATCGGTCTATTTTTTTGTACAGTTATAATCACATGGTCACATGGCAGACTCTAGCTAAAATGTTGATAGTTTAAATATCGCTCGATGATTCATTCTCCTTCCAGTGTATATATGTGCTCAAATCATACTATTACCTTTTACTTTACCTTGCTGTACCCTTATGCGATTTGACTTTAAATTCGCATCTGTATTCGCTCACATACATATATTCATCTCTACTTCAAATTCACTCGATGCGTTTATAGCTTCGTGATCTGCGCTATCCGCTAATAAACGGTAGTTGCCACTTCTTACTGTCTTCTGGTTTCAAACACCGTTGAGGTTTATGTACTAACGGTTATAAGGGTGATAGATTAACGAAGCAAACCATTACAATTATCTTTGTTGAGCACTGAAATAAATTACTTGTACTTGACAGATATATGTCTATTATTTTCTAAATTATTTCTTCCTCACATAATAAATGCTACTAGCAGTCTATTATGTATTAAATAAGTGTCCGTCACTGTTTCTTTACCACTGCATTGCAAACTAGTCTTTACATGACTTCATAGATAAAAATTTAAGAAAAGTTTTGGCAGATATTTTTAATTCGAAAACGTGTATTAGTATAGTCAACAGTGAAGTCGTTTATGCTCCACATAAACATTAGGATGACATGCATTTTTGTTACAATTTACAATGACATTAATGTAATGATAATGAAATTTCAGTGAGACGCTAAAGTGATCTTGAGAGTGTCTACCTACTTACTAGGGCTAAATGGGGGTTATAAGGCAGTTTGAAAAATAAGCATTATGACTTACAGTTGATGATTAGGGTTAAGAATTAGATTTAAATCAGCTAAAATGCCAAGACGCTATTTAGCCAAATGGACGAGTGAATTTCGCGCCAAAATCCAAGACCTGTTATATGCTAAATTGATTGGTTCGTCGCTAAATCATAGTCTCGCCGAAATTTCTTCTACTTTTACGTCTTAAATAATCACCTTATTGTTAAATTATTCATTGAAAAGAATTTTAATATAATAGAATCTATTTGAA
The DNA here is from genome assembly GCA_944470405.2 of Schistosoma mattheei. Lineage (NCBI taxonomy): Eukaryota > Metazoa > Platyhelminthes > Trematoda > Strigeidida > Schistosomatidae > Schistosoma > Schistosoma mattheei. The sequence goes on from OX103944.1 coordinate 37,339,149, forward strand.
ATGATTACGATATTTGTGGATATCCATTAATACATAATTAATGCTTGTTTATTTTTCTAATGGAACAGTCATAAGACAATCACTTTCCAAACGTTCTCATCAATATAAACTTTGTACCCACTGAAGAAAGTAAAGAAAAAGGAAGAAAAAACAGGTCCATTTCAAAAACGGACAGCAATTTGTTTTAACTCTTCAGATATTTCACTGTACATCACTTCGTTACTCTTTTCTTTTTTCTTCATATACTTCAATGTGTTGTTGTTGAATGTAACATTTTAAAATTATAGCAATCATAATCACAATAGAAACAATACATTAAGAAAACTAGGACATTATAATTCATATTACTAAACCTAACAACAACAAAAAACGTGTACAAATAAAGTGTAGACAAATTATCAGTGTTCTTATTCTATTATCTTACGGCTTTGTAATGAATAGTTATGATTGCTATGTTGAGTAGTGAATAAAATGTAAAATAAACCAATATACGTAATACATTTATATTGCGAATATATATATGTCAGAAGGAGTTTTATGGAGATTGTAGCCTAATGACACATATATTTCGATGGAAAAATTAAAAGACGGAATTGATCTGAAAAATTGTGATTTATTTGCGTTATACATGTCGAACAATCTGGTCACACATACAATTGTCAGGGCAATATATATGAAAATTAATAAAGGCAAATTAGTGTTGTAAATCACCAACATAGATTATCTATGTCGAATGATTTTGGGCTTATTAGAGTTAGACGAGAATGGTGTGACGAACCAGCTAACGTCGAAGCCACACCTCAGGGTCAGCATCTTATGTGGATTGCTTCATCGACGTATCAAGATACTACTACTACTACTACTACTACTAATAGTAATAATAATAATAATAATGGCTGAAGAATAGTGTAAAACAGTAATTGACTTGTTAGTTGGAAATTTTATTTCATTATTATGTAACATTAACTAATCTTCTTAGAGGAGAAAATTTATTCGAAAATTGAAATGTTATCTGTAACACCGACAAAGATTTGTCAATTTAATCATCTTGGTCTATGAGGATGTCATATGAATTTAATTACATCCCAGATTTGATGTTCACTTCGAGATGAAACAATTCAATATATTTAAAGTTGAACTAGAATTCATACTTGTGACTATCTAGACTCACTAGCTGATTAAATAAATCTGTGGTATTTTAGTTGGATGGTTCAGGATTTAAATGAATATTTTATATAAACGTATCCATTGAAAGAGACAGTCCATCTGTTTTATACTAATTTGTGTCATAATTAACTAAATCGCAGCACAAGATCAACTTATGCAGACTGAGACTGATCAACATTATCAACATTAGAATAAGCCAATTCACTTCAAACTGAAATGAATCATATCATGTAATTGAGGATGTGAAAGATTATCCAAATTTTAGAAATAGTAAAGAATAAATAATGCTATATATCATATATTCTTTAACCATGAATTGGGCTTTTCTAGATTTTAAACACGTTATGCGAAATAAACAACTACTCTTCAAATACTTACTTACTGACGCCTGTTACTCCTAATGGAGCATTGGCCGCCTGGAGCCGCTCTGGAGCTACTTTCGTTCCCAAGCTCGGATAAAGGAAGAGGGTTGGGTATAGGGTTAGCGACCCCATCCCGTGGAAAGCTAACTCGCTAAAAACACCAACCAGAAAAATTATTCCTCAAATATCATGCAGATTAAATTGACCAATAAGTATTATGTAATAACTGAAATGTTTGAGAAAGATTTTATCACAAAATCATCTCCCCACTAAAGTATGTTAAAAGCCAACACCTTATATAATAATATAAAACACTATACATCTCACTATTGTAGTGCATTATTTCAAATGGAAATGTATTGCACACATAAGTTTAAATTGTAAGAAACAAATCCTTGACAAAATGAACCCATTTACTTCGGGTTAAGTTTAATTACATGAGTCGGTGTCTATTTTATAAATATTATGGCAAATTTACTTTTAACTGAAAGTAGTCATGTTTTTTTTAAGTAGTAAATTATACCGATACTCTAGTGTCAAAATGTATTCTTTATGCTTAAAGTAAACAAATGAAAATGAAACAGTGAAAATAAACTGGTTTCATTCAAATATCTAAGGTTTATCTCCCATGAGACAATTTGAAACGGATCATCAATACAAGTAGTTTATTAAAATAAAAAGAGAAGTCATTAACATTTATTAGTTTGTATATTCAACATTTTGACCGTTCTATTATATATATATATATATATATATATATATATATATATATATTCCTTTATCATAAAAGAAGGATATCGTAAAAAAAGAGAAAACAGAAAAAAGAAAACAAAAAGAAAAGAAAGTAGCCCAAATTACGCCGATTTTAATAATAAGTTGATTTCGGATGTCAAATCAACTTAGATCTCATAGAAACCGTCAAAATGGATTTGTTTTTTCATAAAATAAAGAGAAAAAAACTAAAAAAAAATTTTTAAATTTGAAATGGAACATTATCTTACATTTTGGATTTTTTTTTGGTATTTTTCTGAAAATGTTTCTCCGTATATACGTATCATGAGTTTGTTAACTTATGTTATTTCTTTTTTCTTCTACCTGTAATTTGCCTTTACAATCATATTCTAACGGATTTACAAAACTTAATCAATATTAGTTACATATATTGAATTACATGTAAGTAGATTAATTAATTATCAAAGCAAATTTACATGATATAATAATGTTTAATGTATTAGTTGATGTTCTTAAAACTAAAGAACATCTGGAACCCAAAACAACTTTCTGTCAACTAATATCAAAGTCAGAATTTTCAATACAAATGTCAAAATAGTTCTACTGTATGGGGAGGAAACTTGGAGAACTACGAAAGCCATCATCCAGAAGATAGAAGTGTTTATTAACAGTTGTGTAGGCAAAATATTTTGGATCGGTTTACCAGACACTATCAGCAACAACGTACTGTGGGAAAGAACAAACCAGATTCCAGCGGAAAAAGAAATCTGGAGGAAGAGCTGGAGTTGATAAGGCCCATTGAGGAAAGAACCGAACTATGTCACAAGACAAGTTCTCACATGGAAATCTCAAGACTAAAGGAAAAAGGAAGACCAAAGAACAAAAAATGGAGACAGACATGAGAAGAATGAACAACAATTGGATAGAACTGGAAAGGAATTCCCAGGACAGAGTGGGTTGGAGAATGCTGGTCGGTGGCTTTTGCTCCATTTGGAATAAATGGCGTAAGTAATTAAGTTGTTAAAAGTGTTAAACCGAATATACTGTGATACCCATCATAATAAATCGACTTCCTTCTTTGGCTCAATTAAGATAAACACTGAAAGCCAAGAAGATACAGTGTTTAGTGTCGGTTGACATGCTAAGCTCATATATCTTAATCTCGCTTTTCGACAGGCCAATCTATTCATTCTAGTTGAGTTACATTTTGACCTTGTTAATTATTCGCTGACCAATCTTCACTTTTTATGTGAGCGCATGTGTGTGTACATTTCTCATCCCATTACTCATCACATGTCTGTAGCCTATATTTGTGTGACCATAAATATTGATTAACGCTTGACTAAAGGGAGTTGGCTTATCCGTCATCTCCACTGCACGTCGTTTCGTTTCGATCTATTCCATTCGCTTCATATACTAAATATATGTATTCAGAAGTCCATTCTCGTTATTTGATTTATTTAATTCCGTTACTGACTAACGCGATCAAAGTCGATGATTATATACGAGGATAGGCGACATATATATTTCAACAACAATCATCATTACAATCTCCTTGAATTCAGATCACAGGCCACTAAAATACAATTCCATTTTATTCAATATTTGGTTATTTTTTCAGTTTCTATTTGATTTCTTTAAACTTAGCTAAATATGGTTTAGATAATCAGAAAGAAATATTGAATAATAAATAATAAAGTTTTTGTGACCTTATATCTGACTCCAACTAGATTGCATAAATGTTATGGAAGCACACATGTTGCCTATCCGCCTTAGTGAATAACGGAATTAAATAAGTCAAATACGAGAATGTATATTTCGAATATTGATATTTTGTACAATCGTCGATCAGAATGGATAATCAGAGAGACGGAGCAAATCAAGCGAAGAGGATGGAGAGAAGCGAAACGAAAAAGCTTACAGTGGAGTAGGCACGTAAGCCAACTCAACAAGAATTGATTTTTCGAATACATATATTTTGCATGATCTTTGATCGGAACAAACAATCAGAAAGACGAAGTGAAGGAAGCGAAGAAGAGAGCGAAACGACGAGCATTGGAGAAGGCATGTGATCCAATTCAATTTAATTAAGCATGAATCAATAGTTAGTCACACAAAAATAAGTTACAGACATGTGATGAATGGGATAAGAAGTGCACTCACATACGCTTATATAAAAGCAGTCAAGGTTGATAAGTGAATAATTAACGAGGTCAAAACATAACTCAATAAGAATGGATAAATTGGCCTGTCTAGAAGCTAGCATAAGTTATATGGGTTTAACATAGTAATTGACACTTCAAGGGCATTTTAAAACTTATCGAATCCTATCAATCTCTGAAATTTCTTGCAAACAAGATCTAAATGTATGCATCGATGGTACAGTCTTCCAATTCAATCAGATCATAGGAATTCAGAAGAAATAATAATAAGTTTTAAAAGTTTTTCATATATTGATGTTGATGACAGAAATGAGCTTCATCTAGTGGATAGACAATTATCTATCATTTCATGCTTATCAAAGAAAGTTTTTTTATTTTATTTTCAGACTGTTGTAAACTAATACGAAATCGTACAGAGTAGTTTCATATCTGAATTTGTTTTCATAATAACCGAAACGGATATGACGAGACAATAATCGATCTCATGGAAATTTAATAATATCCTGATTGTTCAAAATTTTAGACGTATTCGCTGTTTGAATTAAACAATATCTTGTTTGATGTGTAAAATAAATCACGAATAAAGCAAAAGATATACATGTGCACTTAAGAATGCTTGATATTTTTCACCGATCAGGGTCCGTTTTTCTTGTTTCATCGGAAAATTTAACAAATATCTCGTATATCCTGTCAGCTGTTTTCACGATAATATCTAGATCAGCATTACTATCTCGAACTGCTAGAGCTTATTGTACATTCAACGAAAGTCGGCTGGGCTACAGTTGGCAAAATAGGTTACTGTCTATGTTCCTGTCCACTAGTAGATGTTTTAGTTGAGAAGAAGTTCTATCCACGATTTGCACGTATTAAGAAGCTTATTATTAGCTCATTAGTTGGTCAAAGAGATGGATTTAAATGTGACTTGCTTTAAAACATCATATGATCTTTCGTGACCCGGTCTAGCTAGAATCTCTCATGTGGTACCTGCACTTTCGTCCGAAAAGATTGTGCTTGCATAGCCGAGCTTATCTCGTTGTAAATTAACACAAATAGCCAGAGAATAATTTTCAAGTCTGATGAACTAAAGTTGTTGGTTGGCGAACTTAATAGGCGTAATAGAAAGGTTAAGAGACCTCACGGACGGCGTTTGGGGAAGATCTAACGTAGGGTACTGTGAAGACATGTTTATAAAATATAATTAATGCACGAATAAAACAATATATGTAAAGAAGAGATATTAACCGAAAAGAATAATGATGATGATAAGTGACAGAATGTTTAAGTACAGAACAGACTTAATCGCACAAGTATATCAGTTTTATATGAAAAGTCGTTACTTAAATTATATTGGACAACGTGTATGGGATAACGCATGTGTAACGAAAACAACGGTAATCCATAAAAATAACCCGAATTGAGACGAAGTATTTTGATTTCCAAATTTACGTCGTACCGCAGAAACCTGAGTCACATTTCCACAGCTAGGACAGAGTTGGGTGGAAAATTCTGGGGGCGGCCTATGCTCCTCCATGAGTGATCGCAGGTGTAAGTAAGTAAAGTATAAAATACATTATCATAAAGAAACTTAACACAATGCCTGTCACATTGGGTTTGTTGCATATTCCACTTCCATGAAAATTCCAATCACAGAATGTGATATCATTGTCGAATAACTTTAATACTTCAGTCTTCTTGTATACAAGATGCTATTTAACAATAAACATAACAATTAATTAGCCTAAACCAACATGAATTCGTTTAATGTTTACTTATATGTAATTATCAACTGAGAAACTTTAGCCAAAGCTGGGATACTTCACTTTTTTAATAAACACTGTTAAACAATTCGATTTCAGTGACATTTACTTTGAAGTGGCTGGTCCTATGTCAAGTCGATATAGTTTATTCTACCTTCTAGACAAACCAACTTATTCATTCTCCTCAAGTTAAATCTTGACCTTGTTAATTACACGCTTATCAACCTTGAATGATTTTGTGTGAGCGTATGTGTGTACATTTCTTATCTTACTCACCACATGCCTGTAACTATTTTTGTTCGGCTATCAATATCGATTCACGCTTGACTAAATTGAGTTGGCTTACGTGCCATCTCCACTGCAAGCCTTTTCGTCTCGCTTCGCTCTCTCTTCTTCGTCTCTCTGATTGTCTCTTCCGATCAATGACTGTACAAAATATACGTATTCGAAATCCATTGTCGTATTTGACTTATTTAATTCCGTTGTTCACTAACACGATTTAATTTGGTAATTATATACGACAACTAACGATATGTATATTATCAATAATAAACCCTCAAGATCCCTCAAAGTACACCTTACTGAAGAGTTCCATGTAGCACGAAACCTAGGTCTAGGGTTTCCTGTTGACTATCTCTAACCACCGTCTTATCTCAACACAGTACATGCAATATCGAGTCACCTAAACTGGTGGTCACATTGCAACATGGTCGATAGCATTTGATCTTTCCTAAGAAGGACCCGACATATATGACACTGATCACCACTCAGTGATCAATCAACTGTAAATACATCTCAGTCGTACAGAAGTTCAGTTGCAGTCCGGCTATCTCAGTGGTAACGTCTCTAATTGTGAAGCTGTGTGACACGGGATTGAATCCGTTAGTAAGCACTAGTTTCCTCAAGATTACTGGTACACCTTGAAGACGAGTGTCAAGTAGCATGAACCCTAGGTCTATGGTTTCCTGTTGAATATCTCTAACCACCATCTAACCATACCGATCATTCGTATGATCTAACTGAAGTAAGATATAAGGCCATTAAATCTTTCCTAACAGTTTAATCATTATTTATTTTATAAATTTATTTAGTAGAATATATTAAATACAGTTACATTTCACACTTATTAACATTTTACCAAACTGTTGACATTTACAATAAGGTGGATGTTGCTCTATTGATAATTAGTAATTTCTTTTTTTTTCTTTAGAACCCACAATATATCATATTACTTTAGTTAAATTATTTATCATAATTGTTTACATCATTTCACATTTGAATACATCCAACTATGTTTACATTTAACAGTTCTTAGTTATTTAAATAGTTGAGATCATGAGTCCATTGAAGTTAGACCATCATCGAAAACCTGAAAGCACTAGACGACCGTTTTGTCCTACCGTAAGGCTCCTCAACTCTGCGCTTCCACGACTCCACCTCGCGAAATTAGAATCCACTACCTATCAGTCTTGATTAAACAGTTCTTATTTAAACAAACAATTTTACTGATAGTCGAGATTTACAACTGTTGATTTAAATGTGATTGACTAATAGACTAGTGAAATATTCAATTATCATGATGTGTTAATGACATTTATCCGTAGTTTTCTGTGAAATAGAATAAATGTTAATATAAATAAAATTATCTGCGTTTTGTTGTGTGCACAATTGAAGACGAAGCGTGCACTTTACACACAAAAAAACGCATAATTTTGAACAAAACAAAAACAGATTGATGATGTGAAATTTTAAATTTTCTTTCTTTACGTTGAAATGAATCATTATGAAATCACATGGAAAGTGACATTTTCAAAGTGTAAATAATAAGAAATGTATTAGTGGCCCTGTATCTGACTCTAATTTGATCGTATGATTATTGTTATCAACGTATACATATCGTCAATCCTCGTATATGATTATCGACTTAACTGGGGTTAGTGAATAATGGAATTAAATAAGTCGAATAGGAGAATGCAGTTTTGGATACGTATATTATGTACAACTTTTGATCAGAATAGACAGTCCGAAATGCCAAGCGAAGGAAGCATAATAAATTGAAGAAAGCATGCTAGCCAACGAATCGAGGCGAAGCGTTGTATGGAGAAAGGTTAGGCGGGGCGAAGCGAATAATTAACAAGGTCAATATAAGACTCAAGAAGAATGAATAAATTGGTCTGTTCAGCAATTAGAACGATCTATTTGGGCTCTACTAGGGACAGCCTTATCCCTAAATGGCAATTCGAAAAACATTTCAATATTCAATCATCATATATTTTGATGCTGTTCAACTTCAATCTATTAATCACAATAGGATTGTTCATAGTACAAACGTTTCTTCTTAAATTTCACTAAATATGTTTACAACAATGATCAACTGTTAAGTCAATCAGGTTTTTTTCTTCTTAAATTCAGCGATTTATAACCTGTTTTTATACAAATCTCCATATTAATATATTAAGTTAGAGACTATCCATTTGTCAACTCCTGTACAAATCAACTGAAAATTAGCCTTAATAAACAGTTATAGTAAAATATGATGTTTTAAAAGCAAGTCATTTATGAAGCATTACTATGAATTCATAATTGTATAAAATCTAAAAACAGTATATGTAAATTATTGTAAGCATAACGAATGAAATGTACAATTCCAGATATCTTATTCCTGCAGAACCTTCGTCTTCAAACATATATTTGTTTCTAATATCAACAATAGTGAAGTATACACAATTTCATTCCTAGTTTTGTAGTGAACAAGAACATCAGTGGGGACAATCGAACGTATTTAACACGAAATTACAGGAGTTGTTAATAAAATCTAACAATCATAAAGTAAATGCTTAATCTTCAAAATGTCCACCAATTGTCTTAAAATGACTCGGACTCCTTTGTTCTTGCATTTTCATACAAATTGCATTCTGTTTCCATTCGACCCTCTTATCTCTCTGCTGCCAGACATTCTGTTCACCATTAACATCATCTACTACTGATGTCAATATAAGTAACACACACCACAGTTTCATATGATTAAATTAATTTTATTGATAACTAAAAACGTTGTTTGTTTTAAAAAAGCCAGTTCTATTACTTTTATCGTCTTCAGTGAGAGTTTTACAAATATGACATAATAGATTTATTAAGTTTTCTATCTACTTTCTTTCAACCAAAAACAAACAAACAAGCAACAACAACAACAAAACAATCAAGATTTTCACTTGAAACGATACTTTCAACGAAACGACCCAAATATTCAGTTAACTGAATAATGTTGATCAGTAAAATTTACATTTGGAAACATTTCAGAAATCAATATTTATTCTTACGTTGTTCTTTATTCTTTTTTGAAAAAAAGAAGAATATTGATTTAACAGAAGATAGAATTGTAACTTCTTAACACCGATTATTTAACCAGTAATAGTAGGTTGTTTATTTTACAGTCAATTAGCAAAGTTATATAGGATTACTGATTCTTTGTTGTAGGAAAAAAATGTCTGGAGAACGAAATATTTTTAAGGAATCTTTTTTAAGAAGATCATTTACAGAACTATATCAATACCATGAATTATAGGCTCCATATTTCTGTTCCCTCGAGTCTCATTAGTTTTCTTGTGAAACTACATGATGTAATTTTGATAAATAAAGAAATGTTTTTGGTTTATAAAACTTGAGAAATGTTGTCATGAATAGAGTAACTATTAGTGTCGTTAGCTTGAAATATTGATGGAAACGTTGTGCAAGTTACAAATCACAATTATTGATAGTGGATGCTGGTTACTTATATCCGTATCAGTACTATATAACGGTGGTTAGGCACAGAATGTATTTCAGCAGAAGATTGATAAGGAAAAAACCGAAACAAGACGCAATTGGTACGAAAATGCATGGACAATGAAATATAAGATAATGGACTGATATTTGTAAAAGGAACAGTGAAGTTTGGGACGATGGATTGATATTTTGCAAATTAACTATTTTTGTTGAGATACTCTGTAAGTTCGTGTCAAATACTTTCGATTGTCCCCACTCGTGTTCTTTGTTCACTACATTAGAAAGAACAAATATAATATATATATATATATATATATATATATATAATATAGTATATATTAATGCAGAAGTGAAATAATGTAGAAGAAAACATCTCGTAAATGTATCATTAAATTATGAAAGAGGGATGAATAAATCTATAGGCTAAAAGTAGAACTATGTGCATAGTAAAAAGCGATTTAATAAATTTTTGTACACAAATTTTGGATTTCAGAATATGGATGACTAAAGCTTGTGTGGTGTGAAGTCGACTCACATGTTTGCATGTCAGAAAATTCGGTAAAAATTTCTTTATTTGCTTACTTATGAGATGCTACCGCTCATGGAGGCGCATAGGGTTTCTACCAGATTCATTCATCGAGTTCTTGAGCAATCCTTCCCAGCTTTTTCTAATTGTTATTCATTCTTTTCATGTCTGCTACCGATTCCCAAAACAGTGTGTCCTTTGTCTTTGTCTTTTTCCCTTTCCCTTCAGGATTCCAAGTTAGTGTTTGCTTGTAGCTCTTCTAGGGTTACTGCCGGTCTCAAGCCTGGGTAAATGAGAAGGGATAGGCACGGTGTCGGCAATTGATCAATCAGACAATATCGAGGCATTCGCAAAGTATGCACATATGCCAATAACAGACTGATCAATTGTAGTATAAACCTCAATGGGAAGATACAAGCAAAACAATATCAAGTGAATTTAAACTTCACCCCATTGCACAAGCAGGTGGCTATCAGGACTCAGTAGCTGAGTGGATAACGCGATGACGGTACTGGGTTCGTGTCCCAGAACGAACATCAAATCTGAAACGCAGGTACATCCATCTGACGAGTCACAAATAGGACGAAACGCGCGTCCTAGATTCCACTGCTAACCACTGTCCATCTTTGGTTAGTTGAAATTATACTAAGAATTGAATGTATCAATGACGCATTTATAATAATTATAATGTATATATACACGCACACACAGTTTAATGATGCATTTATTATATTATCTAAAGAAAGCTAATTCAACACACTAAAATAATATAAGAAATTGTATCTTTATTATTCGTATTATTTTCTTTTTATTATTGAAAACATTGTGAAGAGTAATTCAGGTCATTGAATTTATTATGGATGAAGTATACAGAAATATTTATATTCATTCATATAACTTATCTCCCATTATATATATTCTTATAGATAAACTGTTAAGACATAGGTCAATGATGTTATGTGATAAACTCTTTGTTGTTGTTATTGTTGTAAAGAATATCAACGAAAAAGATAGTAGAACAAATCAAATCAATATACATCCTAAGTGAAGCATAAAATTGGAATAGAATCATATATGTATATATATAGTAATACTCAAGTGTTTTTGACTACTTATCGTTTAGTCAATAAGGATTTTAGTTATCTCTATGAAATATTATTAGAAGTTGTTAAACAATTTACTTAGAGAGTTGTGCTTTTCAATAGTTTTATGAAGGATATTCATTTTGACTAATCGGTTGAAGTGTATAGATTGTACTGTTTTCATGTCAATTTTAGATAAGTGATACAACAGTAATGAAATATTATATAATCTCTTTATAATTCTGATATTATTGATATATATTACAGAACTATATTTATAAAATCTCATAAGAAGATGAAATGGCCATCTAGTACTTTCAAGTTTTTCATGATAGTCTATCTTCAATTGATGAATGAACTTAACTATTAAATTACTATAATATCCAGAAAACCTTTTTCTGATAAAAAAAATGGTACAAAGTTCAAGTATTTCCTCACTTTATGAGAGAAAAAATAAAATTCACTTATGATCATATTCATATGAACAATTTTGAGATAACATTTAAATATTATATACATAGAATATGGTTTGAATTATTCACAATTGATTGATCACTGGGTGGTGATCAATGTCAGGTGTGTCAAGTCCTTATTTAGTGCAGATCGAATGCTATCGATTATGTTGCAATGTGACCCGGGTCCAGGGTTTCCTGTCGACTACCTCTAACCACCATCAAATCTCAATATATAGTGCACGCATTGTCAAGTCACCTAGACTGGTGGCCACATTACAACATGGTCAATAGCATTCGATCTGCACTAAATAAGGACTTGACACACATGATATTGATCACCAACCAGTGATCAATCAATTGTGATTACTTCTCAGTCCTACAGGAGGTCAGTCGCGGTCCTGATAGCTCAGTGGTAACGTCTCTAATTGTGAAGCTGGGTAACACGGGATCGAATCTGTCAGGTAGCACCAGTTCCCTCAAGATTACAGGTACACCTTGCAGATAAGTGCTAAGTAGCACGAAACCCAGGTACAGGGTTTCCTGTTGAATATCTCTAACCACCATCTAACCATACCGATCGTTCGTATGATCTAACTGAAGTAAGATATAAGTCCATTAAAACTTCCCTAACAGTTTAATCATTATTTATTTATAAATTTATTTATTAGAATTTATTAAATACAGTTACATTTCACACTTATTAACATTTTACCAAACTGTTGACATTTACAATAAGGTGATGATCTAAGAAATTTCCATCAACAGGTGGTTATTCAAAATGTCAGCTGATCAAGATATCAGTGACTTCCCATTTTCCATTTCAAAAAAAATTTCTTCATGTCCAGCCAATGATCGAACATACATTAAAAGTCATTGAACTCCTGAACCATTGAAAGTCTGGAAGTACTGTACGGTCGCTTTATCCTACTATTTGACTCGTCAGCAGTCTGTATCCGAGTCCAATCACAGATTAGAACCAAGGACCACCGATCTCGCTCTCAAATCCCTAACCTCCAGGCTACTGAATTGGCACCCAACGGTTTGGTTGCCCAACCAATCCATGATTTGACGTGTTCATCTCCCACTGTTTTTGAGGGGTAACTGCTTCACACTCAAGATAGACTTGCACTCAAATATAATGAGATTTATTCTTGAATGCATCTGTAAATAGTGTGCTTTACTAATCGGTAAATCCAGTATAACTTCATGAATTCATATATAAAGGATAACTTGTTTTCACGCATACAACAGCATGACAAGAATTCAGATAGCTCTGCTTACCAACCACCTTATAAACAGATCAATATAACAAGAATCTTTTATCCTAAGGATTTGTTGTTGATAAAGAATACGAAAGTAAAGGAATCAGCTTTGCATATCTCCACCAACTAAAAAGAATTACTATGGAGAAGCATCGAGGTGTATGAATACAGCATTTCAAAATCTTGCTTAATTTTTGATAAAACTATATAACACACAACTAATTATAATAATCTATGATATCAAAAATAACCAAATCAGTTAACAGCTTGAATACTCAATATCATGGCGCTGTATTAAATTTAGACAATAGTTTGTTCTACATATCATACGCTTAAGTAACTAGGTTTTTCTTATGAATTAGTCCCACCAACGTGAAACTCTTTGTTCAAGTTTAAACGAAGATTCTTACATAATAATAGTATCAATCACAGTAATCGACACTTCTGATAAACTACTATACCAATTTACGAACAATATTTTAAAACGTTTATCTCAGAACCAATGGAATTAGTATAATTATTTATTTAAATACATAAAGATTGGTACAAGTAGGCACCAAATAGAGATATTCCACATAAATCATTAAATTTGTGTGAGGACCGGGATTTTGTTCGGGTGGTCAAGCCTAAACAAGTGGTTTTGGCAGGGGGCCACAACCGGAGCGTTTGATTAAAGGTATAATCCACATGGCAGTAAAGTAACGTCAGATGATGCAGTCACATGGTACCCGGCGACCGTTGATCGGTTTAAACGCCATTTGTTCCTTCAAGATACTGGAGCACATGCACACCATTAGTTTGAAATCAATCCGATTAAAGCATCGGACATTCGCTTTTTGTCTTCTCAATAACATTCCCACAGCGAGAAATTAGTGAATAAGACTTCCCTGGCAGTAGTTATATGCACGTGAACATATGAAAGCATTTCGCAAGGGAGAGCTGATTCTCCCCACTCTTGGTCGTACCAGAACATTCAGAGGCATAGAATTAGTATGATTCAGAATAATTAATACGTTCAAATAAATCACTGTAAATTAAACTATGAATGATTTTTTGTAGATGAAGGTCTATAATGAATAAGTAGTCTAATTGAAAAACCTACTCAACAAAAATTATTGTTAATTTACTTCATAATTGTTTTTGGAAAATATATTAAAATCTAATGAAAACTCTTCATTGGTATTTAATCTTGCATGCGTATAGAATCAAATACTTGATTACGTTGAAGTATATGTATATGTATGTATCTATACAAATATCAATAATACGCTTTACTGAATAAATTTGCATGCGAAAGTATGCAATGACAGAAAGAAGAAAAACCAAAGAAACACGATAAGAGAAAAATAAAAAAAATTTTTCGAATGAGTTCTGTTATCGTTTTATTTGCTAATTTTTTGTTTTTCGTCATTTCAAAATATGTCTATCAAAGGAGAAAAAGAAAAGAGGAAAACTATGAAGAAGAAGAAGAAGAACAAGAAAAAGAAAAAGAAAAGAAAGAATGCATAAAGAAGATTTCAAGATTAAGAATAGTTTGAATTTTATGATTTTCTTTTTGATTCAACTTTTTTTTATTTATTTCTTTTCCACCAAAAAAAAATAAAAAACAAAAAAATAAAGAAAAATTTTAAAAAATAGAAGAATAATTGGAGGCATATAAATATTTACAGTAAAAACAAACAAACAAACTGTAATCATGATTTTATTAATCGTAATTAGATTTTATTGTATTTATTTAACTAAAAAATATGAATAAATAAGTAGTGGGGGGGAATAGATGGACTATAATACATAATGAATTACGTATATATATATATATATATATATATATATATATATATATATATATATATATATATATGATGGATATAATTTAAGGTACTATACAGATTAAATTAACGTACTCAATTGGTCGTTGAAGCTTTAACAATTGAAGTATACTGAATATGGTTTTTGATAATTATTGTTCATTACTTTCTCTTATAATGATGTAACATTTAAACAAAACGTTTTACGTTATGATTAATGAAATATGAACAATAGAAATTGAATAGAAAAAATGAAAATCATTTTGTAAATTGTTGAAAAAATGATTGTTTTTTTATATTGTCAAGTATATCTAATGGATAATTAATAAAATCTGAAAGTTCTGAAAGCTTTTTTTTTAAATATGGATTCATGAATCAACTGAAGCTAAGACAAACATGAAAAATCTGGAAGCAAAGGATGGCCGTTTCATCCTAGTATGGGACTTCTCAGAAGTACGCATCGACAATTCCACCTCGTGAGATTCGAACACAGACCTGTCAGTCTCGCACGCGAACGCTTAACGTCTATACCACTGAACAGGCATCCAACAGTGTTAATGTCTAACTTCAGCTACACCACGAAATTGAGCGACACATCCACCTATGTCTTCAGTGAGTTACTATTTCACAACCAACCGAGTTGAACTCCAGTGGTCACCGTTTTTCACTAGAACTCCAGGATATATATCTTGAAGCCAGTCACTAGTGAGCATATGTTGATTAATATCAGAAGGGGTTTTGTGGAGATTGTAGTAATTTAATACTTGAACTGAAGGTAGAGCAATTTCGTTGATTGGTTGAAGTTAGACACTAACAACATTGGATGCCGGCTTAGTGATCTAAATTTTAAGCGTTTGCGCTCGAGACTGATAGGTACTGGGTTCGAATCTCGCGAGGCGAGATCGTAGATATGCGTTACCGATGAGTCACATACCAGGGTGGAACAGCCGTCCTTCGCTTGAAGGTTTTCCATGTCAGTCTAGCTTCAATTGACACATGAATTTAATTATTAAATTACTACACTCTCTCATCAATTCATAGTCTTGAATTAGATGAATCAGTATATTGTAACCAACCACGATGTCATAACTATGAAATTGTAATTACTTGTAAATTATTAAAATGTTGCCTAAAAGTTGTGTGAAAATTACGCAAAAATTTCAAAATCCTTTGACTATTTATTTAGTAAAATAATGGTTTCACTAAAACTAGAAAATGTAGATCAATAAAAGTTATACATTACAGCTCATGTTGAGTGGTATGTAGCATTGGTACGGGGTACCATAGAATTTTATTGCTTTTGTTCATGCAGTAGTTTGCCAGTTACAATTAACTTTTCATGAAAATCTATATTCTCTAAGTAAATAATAAATCGTTCAAGCAAAATAGTTTTATTGTGTGACGAAATCACTTTCAATGTATGTAAATAAATTGCCATGCTAAGTAACTGACACGTATAACTGGCTGACTGTGCAAATCACCGATTTGTACATCTAATAGCAACCTCGGAAATGAACTTCTTAAAAAATATTTAACACTTAATCATATAGATTTTACTCATAAAAGTTATGAAAATTCTTAACAATGATCGATTTTTTTCCTAATAAACACTGCGTTTTCACAATTTAAACGAAAACTGATGTTCTAAATGAGAATCGAATACATATCACTATAATGTGGAGTACCAGATACAGTAGGATGCAAGCTCAGGGGTTCTGGTTATTGACTTTAAGTCACTCAGGGTCAGACAAATTGAACCAAGAGTTTCTTATAACTAGACTGTTTTTGTATTATATGTTGACGTTATTGCTCAGAAGGCTAACGGTAGCTTCACAGCTAAGCCATCCTATTCCGAGAACATAACAACTTCAGGAACTTAAACCGCACAATAATATGATAGAATTCGTTCAATATTTTGCACTGAGCATTATCTTATCTAATACAACAAATTGATCAATTACTATACTGTTCGTTTTTCAGAGCTCCTCGTGAAACGGTTTAGCAGATGCATATTACCCCTGTTCAACACCACAAGAAATGTGATGTATGTCGAACTTTAGTCAATCAGTAATCATTTGTTAATTTACAGCTTGACAACATTAGTGAGTATGTAGTTTAATATCATAAAGAGTTTCTTAGAATATTCGCTGAGTTTATTACATTTGTCCGAATAAGCAAGAAACTATGAAGTTGATACTTAGAAGAACCCTCAGTTTAAACTAGATGAATTATTCACTTATTGAAAGCTAATAAGATATGATTGTATAGAAAAATAAAAAAGCAACATTTTTTCACCAAATAATTATCATTGTTATGACGATGAAATGCTGTCGTGCCCCTAGACTCTGTGTTTATTCAATAAAATAAATACGCGATGAAAATCAGGACCGAACGAAAAATGATTAACATTTGGCTAATACTACTGAGCATGTATTGAGTCAGATCTATCTACAAAAAATTTCGATTGATCCCATACTGTTCAACTGAATTTTAGCTGATTGAATGACGTTTATCTTCAAACTATTCAACCAGTGAATTAGTATAAATACATTCAGATATTACTCCAAAGACAAACAGAAGTAATTAAGAAAATGCCTTGGTACAACAGGGGATAGTAGTGAAAATATATGAGAATTTGAGGCTGAAATCTTATTACTGAAAAAACATTTCATTTCAAGCTGTGTCTCGATCCGACGACATTCCTTGACTGAATAAAAACCGTCAGTAGACACTGTCTGTTTCACATCAATTTTCCCTATTTAAAACGTAGCTTTAGCTGAATAAATATATTTTAGATATCTGAATTTCTACTCAAATTATTACATTTTTCACTGGTTGAAATATGTATCAATTGAAGCTAGACTACCATGGAAAACGTGGAAGCACCGGACGGCCGTTTCGTCCTGGTATGGGACTCCTCAGCAGTGCGCATCAAAGAACCCGCCCCTCGCGAGATTCGAACACAGGACCTGTCAGTCTCGCACGCGAACGCTTAACGTCTAGACCACTGAACCGGCATCCAACAGTGTTAATGTCTAACTCCAACCAATCCACGAAGTTGCGCCACCGTAAACCATTCAGTGAGTTCCTATCTCATAACAGACCCGGCTGAAATTCACTAGTGACGGCTTCTCACCAGAACTCCAGGAGTATCTCCTGAAGTCAGTCATTAGTGAGCAGGTGATTATTATCAGAATGGGTTTTGTGGAGATTTTAGAAATTTCGCTGGTTGAAATCATGAGTCAATTGGAGCTTCAATGTTCAGTGAAAGCTTCCCAGTACTTCCAGGTTGTCCATGGTGGTCTACCTTCAATAGACTCATGATTTCAACCAGTGAAATTATTAAAATCTCCACAAAACCTATTGTGATATTATATTTTTCTCCACAAATTGAATTATATTCATATATTTTGGGTACAACATAAATTGCTGTCGATGATATTTACTGAACGTCATCATCATGGGACTTCATTTTTGAAACATTTCACCTCAATATTCATCTTAATACTTATTTTTTTGGTCATTGTTTTACCTTAGTCTTTCTTTAAGTACCGCCTGATATGTCAGATAAAGTTTCAACTACACTAAATAACTAGAAAAAAAGTATTATGTTTTATACTAAGTAAAATCACTTAAAAATGTCAATTTGGATTGTATTGTATAAATAAGAATTTACTTCCTTCTCTACCACTTAGACAACAGAATTTTAAAACAAAAAAAAAAACGAAATGAGAACTTCTATGACGTATTTATATCTAATAGACAGAAGTGGTATTCATCACATGCTCTTTAAAATTGAACTTAAACAGGTAAAATACAAGTGGCATTTCAATTTATTTTCATGGATAAAATTTTCATGGTTTCCGTTCAAACATGTGGGTTAAGTAGGAAGTACCCTCTCTCTCTTACTTAATAGTTTTTCAAAGCTTTTTCCAGATGGAACACTCAGTAGATTGCTTTGAATGTAATGTGAAATCGATAGATTTCAGTGTCTAGTACACAAGTTAGATAAACTGATAAAAAGACAAGTTTTGCTTTTTAAAATATATAATGATGTAATACTTCTCTATATCTTCACTTTGAAATTTGTTGTCCTGAAAACGGCAAAGAACAACTGTAGATCAACAAACTTATTCGATGAAGGAAATACTAAATCGATCCTTTTAAAGTTCTTACATAAAACGATCTAATAATTTTGATACTTTTTTTAACTTAACAAATTCAGTATTAGGAAATAAATTAATAATAATAAGTGATTTGAATCATATCTTTGTTGATATTATTGACCAGTCTTGGTTGGCACGAGTAAATCCTGTGCGGATTGCCGTCATGAAACAGGCTGATATAGATTAGACTGCTATTGTAAATAACAAGAATGTTATTTGATACACTTTTGACTTTAAAAATAATAAACACTATATTCATGATTTGTAAAAATTAACTCCGTTGTATAATACTACGAAAAGCAATCAATTGAAGATAGCGAACAAAAGAAATATGAGACGAAGTTTATCGTTAAATACCTCTTTTAATGTACTTGCTGTAAAACTGCATAGTGATATATATTAGTGGCTACTATTTTTAATTCAGTATGCACTTAGGAGAGTATACTGATAGAAAAATGAGGTCTTAATAAGCATGAAATCAAATGAAAATTGACAGTATCATTGAGATTTCCTGTATTATGTGTTTAGATCACGTATCGGAATCTTTTCTAAACGGAATGTATGTTATAAGTAGAATTATATGAAAAAAACATGTATTTAAATGTCACACTTACTTAATGAGCTGCTATGAGAATATCTATGTTTAGGTTATGAGCTCTTAATTTACAGAATGCCCAAATGCCTTGGTATGGCTGAGAGTGGGGAAAGTCAGCTCTCCTTCGCGAAATGCTCTCACATAGCCACATGCATACAACCACTGCCAGGAAGTTTCACACACTACCTTCTCGTTGTGGGAATGTTCGGGCTTCAATCGGGTTGGTGAACACGGACAGTCCATATAAGGGAGTTGGATAATCTTGATTCCAAACCAATGGTTTACATGTGCTCCAGTATCTTGAAGGAACAAATGGCGTATAAACTAATCATGGTCACTGGGTACCATGTGACTGCATCATCTGACGTTGCTTCACTGCCTTGTGGATTAGACTATATTCCAGTCCTCACACAAATTGAATGATTTATGTGGCTTATAAATAAACTATTAAAACAACGTTTCTATTATTAAAACAAATATACTATTTATCATATATAAAGATCTTATTAACAATCAATTACTTTATCAGAATACAAATTGATTTAAGATTTATATTAATGATAATGTGTTCATTTTAAGGCAACTATTTTCTGTTTTGTTATGATTTATTGATAAAGAAACAATTTTTAAACCATGTTTGTCTCTCTCTCTGGATAATGATCAGAATCTGTGGTATTCTCTAAAACGAATTCAGAATTGACTTAATAGTTCAAAGCAAAAATATATATGTAATTCAGTACATAAATATAATCGATAGATTGTTGTCATTGAATCAACTCTTAGTTATAATCAATTAAATTGAAACTATGCGACGAAATAGTCGTCTAGTGATTCCAGGTTAACTATGGTGATCTAGCTTCAATTAAATCATGATCTCAACTTTTATATTGGAATAAATGAATCTTTTTTGGCTTGCAATTTGATTAAGACTCTCTTTTTAAGACTGGTCAGATGGATGCAATTACATCTCAGTAATGATATTTATACTAAGATTTGACTTTAAAAGTTTCTCCCTTATACGTTCAATGCATTATCTACTTACAAAGCGTAACTTAAGTTCAGTTAACATTAACGAAAGTGAGATAATTGAAATCCTTTCCAATAATAAATAGTATATTCAGTATAAAGGATTAATTAACATCAGTTTTGTCGTGTCGGTGAATATGTTAAGCTCATATAACTTATTCTAGTTTCTGGACAGGACAATTTATCCATTGTTTTTGAGTCACCTTTTGACCTTGTTAAGTATTTACTTATCAACCTTGACTGTTTTCATCTGAGCGTATGTGTGTACACTTCTTATCCTATTCATTACATGTCTGTAGATTATTTTTATGTAACTATAAATATTGATTCACGCTTAATTAAATTGAGTTGCCTTATGTGCCTACACCACTGCACACCTTTTCGTTTCTCTTCTCTCTATCCTATTCACTTCCTTCTCTTCGCATTTCTGATTGTCTATTCTGATCAACGGCTGGGCAAAATATACGTATTCGAAACTTCATTCTCGTATTTGACCTATGTAATTCCGTTGTTCACTAACGCGATTTAAGTCGATAATTGTATACGAGGATAGGTGATATATATATTTCATTAGCAATCATTCGATAATGATCATCTGTCCGATCTAACTAGAGTCAGATCCCGGGCAACTAAAATGGTTAGCCCATCAACAACATCGTCCGATCAAAACGATGGGGCCCACTAAAGCCTGTTAGTGTATTACACATGTTAATCATATGAACTAATTTTTAGTTTAAAATCTTTAAACACAATGAATTGAGTGTTACATTCATTTCAGTTGATAGACGTAAATCAAATCTTCTAATTAGTCACTGTTGTTGGAAATGAAAAAAAGTAGAAAAACGTTACGTTAATTTATCTTGACTAATTAACTTCATTATCTTTGTAATTGTATTCTTTTGAAATAGTGAATTGATTATTATAGATTGTATTCATTTTCATTGACTAATTGATATATTACTGAAATTATTCTAATTTTCCGCTTTCATATATTTTCATTTTAGATAATTTATTTTAATGGAAAAGATATTAGGGTTATGAATGTAGTAGTTCAACCCGAATACAGTTGGTGCCCATCGAAATTGATCATTATCAATGTTATGATAATCAATACTGTTGAATGAGAAGATGATAATTATCAGAACTATGTAATGATACATTAGCGCAATACATTTCGAACAAACTGATCACACACAATATACTTGTTAAGAACATTTTTATATATATAGAAAACCAACGTGGACAGGTCAATATCTTAGTTATTATAGTTATTGCCCTGTGCAATACAAACGTGGTTTGATAAGGTGTCTTTTCAACAGACTCGACCGTATTTGTACCAATGACGCCATTGATGATGATGTTAAGTTGTTAAATAAAACGTTAATAGAAAATGGCTATCCTCTGAAATTCATAAATAGATGGAAAGTCCATGGTTCAGCGAGACCTACTGTAGCCTTGGTAGAGAAAAAGCCTGTCTACATCACCTTACCATTCAGAGGTGATTCAAATAGCCTTTTACTCAAACAACGACTTAAATCAGTCATCAATAAAACCTATTGCGCAGCAAAGGTCATCATCAAAGAAAGAACAAGGTGCATGCTTCATTCAAAACCTAAAGTACATGGAAACGATTGCGTCACATCCCACTGTGTTTACCAATTTAAATGTGTGTGTGGTCACACATACATAGGGAGGAGTAATCGTGATCTCAACATTAGGGTGAGTGAACATGTACCCAAATGGCTTCAGAATCAAATACAATCAAGTGACCCAATAAGAGCAGAGGATAAACATCCATCATCCTCTATTGCTAAACATATAATTGAAACAGGTCACAAGATTGATCTAAATTCAGCTTTTGTAGTGCTGTATAAAAGTGTAAAAGGGCGTATACTAAGGTTCATTGAAGCCTTAGCCATACGAAAATTCAAACCCCCTTTATGTGTTCAAAAACAGTTTGTTCTTACCTTAAACCTACCCTGGTAATATTGACTTATTATCCAGAGTGATTAGGTTTCAAATTGTGTTCACATTATTATTATTATTACTCTTATCATTATCCTTATCTCCTCTTACCCCGTTTCCTGTCTAGTTGACCTTTTATTTTTATATATAAATGCTCTTAACAAGTATATGTGTGACCAGATTGTTCGAAATGTATTGCGCTAATATATCACATAGTTCTAATAATCTTCGTCTTCTAATATCATTATCGAAATTTATCAAAGGGACTAATTGTTTTAAAAATAAAAAGTCAACTAGACTAGGAATCAAAGGTAAGAGGAGAAAAGGATAATAAAGAAAATAATGTGAAAACATTTTGAAACCTCATCACTTTGAATAATAAGCTAATATTTCCAGAGTACGTTTAAGCTGAGAAAAAACTGTTTTTGAATACATAGAGGGGGTTGAAATTTTTGTATGGCTAAGGCTTCAGTAAACCTTAGTATACACCGTTTTACACTTTTGTACAACACCACCTCTTACTCTCCATTTCTAGTCTAGTTGACCTTTAATTTTTATATAGAAATTTTTTTAACAAGTATATTGTATGTGATCAAATTGTTCGAAATGTATTGTGCTAATATATCACATAGTTATGATGATCTTCATCTTCTTATTACACTATCGAAATTAATCAAAAGGGCTAATTGCTTTAAATACTGTTTAACAAAAGTCCAGATATTAAACACTACCGTAAATTTCAACAGCATAATATGTAGTACTAAATGAACGTGTATAGATGTATATTCATTTACGGATTCACTAAAAAACAATTGAGTTGATTAATAACCAATATTGGTATTTAGTAATTTGTTGTGTACATATAAAACATTGTAGATTGAATTATTTGAAATATTTAAGAAAACTAATTGTAGAAATGATAACAATTCATATTCATGGAAACACGTTCAAATAAGAACCGAACTATGAAATAACATTTTTTGAACTATGTAGATATGTAGTGAACAAGAACTTAGGTGTGGAAAATCAATTTAGTGTTAATTGCACACATTCTATCAATTGTCTATCACAAGCTTAATCATTCCTTCATGTTCGGTGGCCTGCTTGAATATCTGGGCTACTTGTTCTTTCCATTTAAATATTTCAGTGAGTTATATGTTTCCTTGTTTGTTTGAACACATCATTATGTAAATTAATTGCATAACCTATTTAGCGGCGTTTGTGAGAAGTTTATGACATTTCACCGTACATGTTTCAAAAATGTACAATCGCAAATATTGTGGTGGTTGACAATATACATTGAGAAGAATGAATATTATTCAGATGTTGACTTCTGAAGTGCTAATTTCTAACTGGCGATCACTCAATATTTATCCTCTACATCAATTAGGAATTAAGGAACTGAAACTCACTGAAATACTTTGTGCTGAGAATTTGATATTTTACCAAAAAATTTAATTTCGACTAAAGCTAATAATAATAATAATAATTCCTGTTAATATTACAATTACTCTCTGTTTACATTTTATTTTTCTTCTATTTGATCTTTTTTGTCTTCGGTTGCCAGGCATTCCACTTCTATTTGGTTTGCATACTATTTATATCTGTTGACTTAAGTAGCATGCACCACATATAGTGAATGATGAAAATGATTTGGATATCCGAATGAAGTCAACCTAATATTTTACGTATTAACGTATTGGATTGATTGAAGTTAGACATTAACACTATTGGATTCCGGCTTAGTGCTCTAGATGATAGGCGTGCGCGTGCAAGACTGGTGGGTCCTGGGTTCGAGCCCCATGGGCTGGATCATGGATGCACATTGATGAGGAGTCTCATACTAGGTCGAAATGGCCGTACAGTGCTTTCAGATTTTTCATGGGGTTCTAGCTTCAATTGGCTCATGAATTCAACCATAAATTAAATATCAACTAAGAATATTTCTATCTGTGTTCACTCTTTGACTTCACTTGTATTCAAGGTCAAATAACATAAATAAAACACCCAAGTTAATATGTTTATAGGTAGAAAAACTAAGTGTTAGTTCAGAAACTATCTCGTTTGTGTATTAGAAACAGTGTTCATGTATGTTATCAACTAATTAACAACAGAGTATTAGAATGAGATAGAAAAACTGATATAATATATTAATTTTAAATGGGATTTAACATTAGTCCAATGTATTTTTTATTCTGAATGAAATTCATTCGCATTAAACCTCTGTGAATAACATTCAGTTGGATTATTTCTTTGACTATTAATCTCCAAATTATATCGGGAAATAGTTTTGTGTTCTCATATTCAATTTGATTCTTCGAGTTTCATGATCCTCGCTAGGTTGGTACCTTTGAGTGTTCAAAGCTAGGAGAGAAGAAACTGTTGTTTTTTTTGTTTTGTTACGGTAGCCGTAGTATTGTAGACTACAGCAAAATAATAACAGGTATTCACTCGAATCTTTGATTGGTAGTTACAATGGCTCTTTCATGCAAACCAGGACACACAGTTGACAAGGAAATGGTATTTAATTATAGAAAGAGAATTGAAAAAATATATTGATTGAAATCAGAATGAAGTCACTCATTGATACATAACTCAATATGACATCCTAGACATCCCACTAAGAAAATAATAATTTCTAATTAGTACATCATATTAATACAAATTCCTGTGATAAATAATCTTTTATCACAGCTTATAAACTATCTCTTACAAACAATTTACATCTATATCTACATTCGTTCCGCATTGCTGACCATTTCTGTAAACCGGGATGTCAGAAGATTATTGATCTATTGATTGATTAACTGGTGTTAAGTTTTAATACTGATTTATGATAAAATCGTCTAATAATTCTAGAACTAATTAAGTAATGAAGTACTTTTGGAATTTCATTTTATGTTAGTCTGAATTAAAACGATACTTTTATATGGGTGTGTTTTACAACTGTCAGTTATTTCTTAAAAGATTTATTTTTAACTAATCCAACTGATGAAAATTTATTGTAAAGATGAATATAAATTAAATTAATTAAATGATACAAAGTTGCAGAAAAATTAACTATGATCAGAGAAACAATAAACCTACTTAGGAAGTTTTGTGACTTTAAGTAGGGATTTTGTTATCAGCAAAAAATGGTCATTGTAACACGGAACAAAGACTTGAGATCAAAAAATCAATAAACTAGCTATTCTATTGCATTCCAGCCCAGGTAACTAGAGAGAGAAGTCAAAATCCGGACGGAGAAGTCTATTCCTCAAAATGTCAGAAGCCCGAGTGATAACAACAGACATAAATCAAAACGTATATATCCAAGCCAAAACCATCCTTGGGATGTGTTAAAAAATAGTATATTAAAAGACACGACGGACCAATAGCGTTTAAGATTCTCCCAAGTGGAAAATACGACATGAATATGAAAAGAGCGCTTTCGGCGTGGAAACAAAGAAATTCAAATTTTCAAAATAAAATTACAAAGTTAGGAACTTTTTCCAAGTGAGTTCTAGGGATTTAACGTCCCCAACAAGATTATAACATTTCTATTATTTATTCAATATATATATATATATATATATATATATATATATATATGTTGTAGTGGCTTAGCCTCATCAATCTCTCACCTTGATCACCGGCAATAAGAAACGGCTACTATAGTTTATTAGCAGATAGCACGGATCACGAAGTCATAAGCACGTCGAGAGAATTCGAAGCAGAGAACCGAATATTTGTATATGCGAGCAAATAATCAGATCGAATCATAGCGCAACTAGGCAAGGCAAAAGCCAATAATAGGATTCGAGTACATATATACATGAGGAAGAGAATAAATCATCTGTAGATATTTAAGCTATCAACATTTGAGCTAGAGACTATCATGTGATCAAACTATACTTTTATACAGACAAGATAGTGATCATAATAGTACTAAGAAATAGACTATTTGTTGCAGCTTGAATAATATTGTCTATTAAGTAAGTTAACAATAACATTAAACGAAAATTATTCATAATCGAATTTGACTGTAAGAGAGTTGCTATAATATTAGATGTGGCATTCATTATCATATTCCTACTTCAAATTGTTGAATGTACGGTAATTAAAGGTTTATTCATGTCTAGCCAGTTGTGTGTATTCCTGAGCAACTAATACATATTTGTATTAGAAGGGGTTTTAAGGATATTATACTAATTTTAATAGTGGAGACCATGGGTCAATTAAAACTAGAGCGCCATAGAAAACCTGGTAGCACCAGACAACCGTTTCGTTCTATTGTGGGACTCCTAAGCAATGCGCATCTACGATTCCGCCTTGCGAGATTCGAATCGAGGACCTAATTGTCTTGATTGATTCATGATCTCAACAATTAAAATTACTACGATATCCACAAAATCCCTTCTGGTACAAATCAATTTATGCTCACATGTGACTGGTTTCATGTGGTATATCCTGGAGTTCTAGTGAAAAGCAGTAACCAGTGGAGTTCAACGAATTTTGTTTTGAGATAGTAACTCACTGATGACAACGGTGGATGTGTCGTTCAATTTCCTGGATACGTTGAAGTTAGACATTAACACCGTTGAATGCCGACCAGCTCAGTCGTCTAGTGTTTAACCGTTCGTACGCTAGACCAATGAGTCCTGTGTTCGAATCTAGCAAGGTTTGATCGTAGATGCGCACAGATTAAGAGTTACATACTAAGAAGTAAAACGGCCATCCTTTACTTCCAGATTTTCCACGGTTTTCTAGCTACAACTGATACATAATCTCAACTATTATTAATGCATATTACTCAAGTAATAAAATTTGTCTGATTGAGGTTACGAATACATGAATTATTAATTAATTCTTAATCCATTTTGTGCATATCATTTAATATCAAATTGAATATTCAACAAAATACTCTTTAATGTACAATTTGTTGACTCATAAACTTGTATCTAATTTTGTTTAGTTTACTCATAGAATATACAGTTTTATGCTCATTTTATATTAGTTTTGTATAATTATGATATTAATGAATGATAAATCACAATGTCTGAATGAATATTTAGACATTGAAAAAAAATTTTTTTTTACAAAATGAAAATGCAATTTATTTTTGTGGAACAAAAGAATCAATGGAAAATTAGACAAATCTATGATAGAGAAAAGAACATTTAATTATAGCTTTAATTAGTTTATTATACATCAATGAATTCCACAATAGTCAACTCATTCGTGAATATATACAGGGTATATATATATAAAACTCTTCCTGGAGCCCTTCTGTTGCTACTGCCGGTCCCAAGTCCAGATAAGGGAGGAGGGTTGTACATGGGGTTAGCGAACCTCTCCCGTAGAAAACTAACTCGCTAGAAACAATGCTAACCGGAAAAAATTACTCAAACCATTTAAAGTCTGACCTGGAAGTGAAAAAATTTTCATTTAGAAGAGTTATAATGCCTCATGATGAAAGCCGAGTTCTTCGTATGTCACGAGGCTGATGCCCCTTCTGATAACCAAAGCAACCACTAATTTAGACACATGGATTGCTCGTAAAATGTGGGGGACCGGGAGAGTCATTCAAATTGCAGCAGAAATGAAAAGATACAACCTGGAATTGCTTGGAATCTGTGAAACACATTGAATGAAGGTTGGACAACAAAGACTAGCTTCAAGGGAGCTGCTGTTATACTCCGGTCATGAAGAAGAAAATACTCCACATACACAACGAGTTGCACTGATGCTAAATAGTTAACATAATGGTGGAATTAGCACTTATTTGAGTTAGTTTGTATTTCTGTGAAAGATGATTGATAATGTTTGACAAGTTGCTCTATAATTGAGAAAATATAGAAATTGCGGCAGTCTTAAGTTTATGTTTCGAAAGAGGTGCTAAGAGATATTAATGAGGAATCTACTAACCTGTTCTTAGCCGGAAGAGATAGCTCATTCAATGAAAGGTACTGGGTTAATCTGAAATCAGTAGTTAAACGGATAATGTATTGAACGTTTGAAACCAAAGACATTGTGTTCGAGTCCCAGAGATATAATCAACAGTGAAATTAAGATACACCCATCAAACGACTCCCAAATAAAACGAAGAGCTCCTGAATTTCATTTCTAGTCACTATCCAACCTTGTTAAAAATACCTCTAGGTGATAGCGATATTAAACTAATCTGCTGTGGGTGTCATATTGCTAAAAAAGGCTGTTCAATTTTAGACCTTATCGCCAAGAACGGGAAGAATAAAACCCTTACAGCCTAATTAGTTTTTCGTTAAGTTACCTCAAGTTGATTCTTTTGTTGTTTAAATATTTAGAAGCAGCTTAGATGTTCAGTATTATTATTATAAGACGAGTGTAATACAATAAATGAATTGCGAAAAACAATAATTGTATTTCTTACAATTTGAGACCCATTAGCTGAATTTATGTCGTATCTGATAACCGAAACAAATTCTGTGTTTTTGTAAAGACATATACATTTTCTTACTTTTGACAAGATTTTTTAGTTTAGTTTTCTAGATGTTACTGACACAAATGGATCAATAGTTAAGTCGTAATTTATTGTTTTACTATTCACAACTAATACGTTACTTTTCACAATCTTATATTTCTGTGAATGTGGTAGAAAATTTTAATACCTGATACTCTAATTAATGCTGGATTCCGTAAGGATTGATCGTGTACAGACCGAATCGCAACACTACGCATTATTGTGGAACAAGCAATTGAATGGAATTCATCACTCTCATTAACTTTATTGACTTCGGGAAAGCATTTGATAGAGTAAACAAGACAACACTGTGGAGGGTTCTTCGACAATACGGCGTGCGTGAGGAAATAGTTAACATCATACGGAACTCTTATGATGGATTAAACTGCAAAATCATGCATGGAGGAGAGCTCACAAACTCGTACGGAGTAAGGACAGGTGTCAGGCAAGGTAACTTACTCTCAACATTTCTCTTTCTTTTGGTGATCGACTGGATCATGGAGACTTTAACATCTGGTGGGGGGAAAGCACGGGATGCAGTGGAGGGCCAGAATGCAGCTGAATGATCTAGACTTCGCAGATGATCTGCTTCTTCTATCGCACACGCAACAACAAATGCAGGAGAAGACGATTAGTGTAGTAGCAGCCTCAGAAGAAGTAGGTCTCAACACACACAAAGAGAAAAGTACGATTCTCGGATACGACACAACAATCAACAATCGAATCGCACTTCATGGAGAAGCTTTAGAAGATGAATGTCAAGACAGTTCTACTGTGTGTTGTGGAAACATGGAGAACTACGAAAGCTATCATCTAGAAGATACAGGTGTTTATTAACAGTTGTCTACGCAAAATACTTCTTATCCGATGGCCGGACACTATTAGCAACAACCAACTGTGGGAAAGAATAATCCAGATTTCAGCGTAGGAAGAAATCAGGAAGAAGCGTTGGAAGTGGATGCTACATACAATGAGGAAGGCACCCAACTGCGTTACAAGGCAAGCTCTCACTTGGAATTCTCAAGGTCGAAGGGGAAAAAGAAGTCAAGAGAACACATTACGTCGAGAAATGAAGACAGATTTGTGAAGAATGAAAAAAAATTGGATAGAACTGTAAAGGAAGTCCCAGGACAGAGTAGGTTTGAAAATGCTGTTGCGCGGCCTATGCCCCATTGGGAGTAACAGGGTAAGTAAGTAAATAAGTAACAGGTATTAGTAGGTAACAGTGTCTTGTTAACCAGATTAATTACAACAATTTTTCTTAAAAATTACATATGGAGGATAAATTCATACTTTCTTCAATACAATTGTACTGAATTGATATATGTATTGATGAGTCATTAAACAATTCGATGTCTCTAAAATGTCATAATTTCAACATAAACCATTTTTAACCACTTCTTAAATGAGAAGGAAGATTAATTTAATTTGAATGCACTGACAGACGTGTAGTGCGTTTGTGGCAGGCTCATCTTATTTACCAACAGCATACAACTACTCAAACGTTAATTTACAATGCAGGTTTTTGTAAGTATGTGAGAGTGATTATCCGTGCAATATTCAAATTTTAGTTCGTTCTCCAACCGACTCTGTTCTGAACCTTAATTTACAGTTCTATCTAATTGTTGATCATTCTTCACAAATCTGTCTTCATTTCTCGTCGTAATGTGTTCTTTTGTCTCCCTCTTCTCCTTTGACCTTGAGGATTCCAAGTGAAGGCTTGCTATATGATGCACTTCGGGGCTTTCATCAATCTGTGTCCTATCCACTTCCAACGCTTCTTCCTGATTTCTTCCTTCACTGGAATCTGGTTGTTCTCTCCCACTGTTGGTTGTTGCTGATAGTTTCTGTTCAACGGACCTAAAGTATTTTGCGTAGACAGTTGCTATTGAACACTTGTATCTTCTGAATGATAACTTTCGTAGTAACACTTACATTCACATAATCCAAATATAAATGAATTACCCTACAATCTTATGGTTTCATGACACACTATATGGAACCTTTAATAAACGACAACACCTTTTACTTATCATTATCTGATAACATGATTCTATCATTGAATCTCATGTAAAAAAAAATAGAAAGAGAACTTTGAGAAAACACTATTCATTAAAAGATAAAAAATATTGAAAGCAAATCATTTGTACAGTCAAATGTTGATTAGTAACCAAAACAATGTTGTTGTTGTTGTTGTTGTTGTTGGTTTCTTTCTTCCTTTCATAATCTCAATAATTACAAGAGGAAAATAGAAATAATAAATATAGTTATTACATAATTATGCATTACCTATGAATACTCTTCTTTTAATGATTAAAGAAAAATGAAGTTGAATAGAATATATAGTTTTATAATCAGATTGAATAGGTATAATGTAATGGAATGATAAATAATATCACTGATTGAATGATTATAAATGATTATGAAACTCTTTAAATGAACGATCGCTTTGTATCGATTTAATTGAAGTGATAAATCATAGTGTTAGTGATGAAATGGTTCATTAATTTAGAAACAAGAAGAGAAATAAACGAAAAAAAAGAGGGACGAATAAAGTTAATTTTGAAATCATGTAATGAACGCATAAATTTTGGATAAATTCATGAATAGAAATACTGACAGAAAAGAAATATCATCTTCATCAATAGATGAATGGATATTCCATTGAATCATTAAAACATATACAGCTAATATTAACACTATATATATATAATAAGAAAAATTCGTTTTCATATCGAAAAATGTATAATTTATTACAATAATTCATCAATGTTATTACATAGAATATAAGTAATACTGAATGTAATTCGTTCATATATACTATAATATAATTGAACTTTTCTGGGCTGCCTATCGTTTAAATGTTTATGTTCTTCCAACAAAATAAACTTTAGTTGATAAATTTGGTTGAATTTCTACACTATCACCATTACCTGAATCACAATCAGTTGATATAATGATATTAGATGTAAAATCGGTTGTTGATAATTTTGGCCAATTATCCATTGTAGACATTAAAATATGTGGCTACAAAGTAATTTCAATGGAAATAATGGTAATCAATAATGTAATCAACAATGAAAAATAAAAGATAATCAATGTGTTTTGTATAGTTATTTCACAACAATTAATCAAATGATGGTAAGAAAACTACAGACAGTGATGAGGAGACTTCCATGATGAAATATGGGTAGATATTATTACTGTGAGGTTATATGGAAATTGTTGAATTTTGTACTTAACAATGGGAGTTAACTTACGTTTGACATGTAAATCATTGAATCCAGGTTAAGTAGTCATTAGGTTAGGTCCATGAGTTTATGTTTTGAGCAAACACTAAAGAACCTAACCATTTAAGAGAATGGACTTGAAACGCAAATGGGTTGAATTTTTATTGGATCATTTAAATATAGAATGGATCTGCCTTATATCCAGAATTTGATACGTCAAGGTTTCTAATTAAGTTTTCAGTTTCATTGAGGATTCAATAATAATTAGATGAAGAGGTTTAACAGATGAAGCTAATATCTCATTAGACATCTGTGTAGAAAAGATATTTCCACTGGAAAATTTGACAATGATTGAATAATGCATCAAAGAATTCAATAATCAAAAATTGTACCATTCTTTGTTGATTAGTGTCATGAACATGTTTTCGATAAAAAAAGATTAGGCTATGGATTTTTAGTGTTTTGTGTTTATACTATGTTCCCTTCCTTCATAAACGTATGGATCACTTCTATTCAATCGGTCACACTATAATGAGTTCTTTACGAATATTACTCCTTGAGAAAACAACTGCTGATATATAGCACAAAATTCTTAACTTGCTCACTAATATTATGGTAACTTTCTTAGTCATACAGATTATCAAAAGGAAACTCATTCCATCTTATTTTATCTAGTATTCTCAAAGTCATATCGTTCGAATCTATTCAATATACCTTTTCTTTATATACATCAGTAACATATCGTATCTCTATAAAATTTTGATAAATAATAACGTAAACATACACACACATATATACTCATTCATTTCTTTTGATTTTGATTGCTACTTTGAAGAATCTCAGATAGACTTACTAAAAGAAATGATAGAATTATTTATATTTTAATCATTTTTAATATAATTATGTCTATATACCAGGTACCCGATTTTTGTTAAACTATTCATTCATTCGCCTACCAGCATTCACCATCCAAACCTGTTCTGGGCAATGTTTTCCAGTTGTTAGTTATCCTTTTCATGTCTAATTCTATTTCCCGACGTAATGTGTTCTTTGGCCTCCTTCTTTTCCGCTTCCCTTCACGATTGCAAGTTAGGGCTTGCCTCGTGGTGCAGTTTGATTATTTGAAAAATGTATATCCCATCCATTTCCATCGTCTTTTCCTAATTTCCCCTTCAGCTGGAAGCTGGTTTGTTCTCTCCCACAGTAGGCTGTTGCTGATGGTATCCTGCCAATGGATGTTGAGTATCTTGCGTAGACAACCATTTATAAATACTTGTACCTTCTTGATGGTGGTTGTATTAGTTCTCCAAGTTTCAGCTTCGTACAGTAGAACTGTCTTGACGTTCGTATTGCAGATTCTCACTTTGATATTGGTTGAAAGTTGTTTTGAGTTCCATATGTTCTTCAATTGTAGGGATGCTGTCCTTGCCTTTTCAATCCTCGTCTTTACGTCTGCATTTGAACCTCCTTGTTCATCGATGATGCTTCCCAGGTTTGTGAAGGAATCTCCATTTTCTAGAGTTCTCTCATCAAGTGTGATTGGTTTGGTGTTCTCGTGTTGTATTTGAGGACCTTGGTTTTCCCCTTGTGTATGTTGAGACCTAGTGATGCAGAGACTGCTGCTACACTGGCTGTCTTCATCTGCATTTGTTCGTTTGTATGTGATAGGAGGGCTGGGTCATCTACGAATTCCAAATCGTCCAATTGGTTCTGAGCTGTCTATTGTATGCCGTGTATTCCCTCAGATATCAAGGTCTTCATAATCTAGTCGACCACCAGAAGAAAGAGGAAGGGATAGAGTAGACAGCCTTGTCTGATTCCAGTCCTTACTTGGACTGCATCTCACAGCTGTCCTCCATGAACGACTTTGCACTGTAGCCCGTCGTACGGGTTCCGGATAATGCTGACAATCTTCTGAGGAACTCCATTGTGTCGAAGAAGTTTCCATAACATTCTCCTATCAACACTGTCAAATGCCTTTACATAATCAACGATGTTGATGTATACTGACGACTTCCATATTCATTTATATAGGGATTTGTGATAAGAAAAGTTTAGAAAAGATTGCAAATTTGTTTGTGATTTTCTTAATGAATGTATAGTTCCAACAGTAATCTATTCTATCACAATTCCAAGAAATGCATGTATGGAACACTTTCTATTTTTTAAATGTAACGTGATTTGATCATACAAACAAGAATATATTATTCATTGTGAAAGTATAGAAGGTGAAGTAAAGAGACCATGAATTCTTGCATGCTAAACTTCTTTAGTCAGAGATAAATGATTTCTAAATGCTATATAGCTTACAAACACAGTTCCTAAGAATTCGTATTCTCATCGTTTTGTGTGTGTAAGTGTGTGTGTGTATTTTCAACGTATCATCAATTGCTCCGAAAACATAATAAAAAAAAAGAAAGCATCTTCTTTGACTTGTATATGTATGAATTTCTCTATTCTGTTTGAAATAAAGAATCTAAGTGATGAAAGGCAATCAACATGATAGTCTTGGATCTTACATAGTTATCAAAAGTAAACGCTTAAAGTAAAAGCAATTTAATCTATTTTATTCAATATTCTAACCATAAAAATCATTTTACTTTTGAACTTATAGCAACTCACGTGCAATTGATTTTGTTTAACTCAGTTAAGCCCTTTTGTTAACTTATTTAGCGGATAGAGTTTTCCGTACTAATAACAACTTCCTGTATCCTTATCATTGTTGTGCTTGTATGAAATATACATGCTTGAACATTCCTTACCGCCTACGCATATATTCACTCTGCTAGCTTTATTATTAGCTGCTTAATTGATTCGACGATCCATTCATTTCCCTATATATATATATATATATATATATATATATATATATATATATATATATATATATATATATATATATATATATATATATATATATATATATATATACTTGTACATTTAACACTCTACACTCTCGGTTCACTGACTCACTCATTTGCCTCTCGGCTTTGTGGTTTGAGTTACTCAGCTAATAAAACTGTAGTCACTGCTTCTCTTCGCCTTCTGATTTAAAACACCGTTGAGGATTATATGGTAACGGTTACGAGGGTGGTTGGTCAACGAAGCACAGCCATTACAAATTACTTCATTCAACATAATATTACTTAATATAATTTCATTAAATTTATGATCTTGATCTAAGTCTATCAATTAAATTATAATGAGATTATTGATAAAAGTCACATATAACTGATAATATATCATACAAGATCTGAGTTAATTTATTTGTCTATATTAACGTTAATCATTATTCTTAGAAATTATTCCCAACGTTTATTCACTAAACCCAAGAAAAAAGCTTATCTTACTATATTCATTTCAGTTACTTGACAGATATAATTTCATTTGAATGTTATCAATCATATAACAATGAATGGAGTATTCTTAGAAGAAAAAAAAGCAAACTGTTATAATGGCGATTATATAATAATTGACATTTAGAAAACTTCTGTTTCATTCATCTACAAAGTTGAACGTAGACTGAGTTTGTTTGTTTGTTTTGTTTTCTAATACGAAATGGATTTGAGAAGATAATTCTAAAATCTTTCTATAATACATATTGAGAAATGGATGAATGAAACGTAGTCAAGTTGATTCTATAATATTTAATATACTAGCAATATACAACTACATAAAGTATATGTTTGAATGGTTAGTTTGTATATAAAAGGAATAACATACATTTGAGGGGTCATTATAGTTTATTCTGGAGTACCTATTCGTTTTTTTAAAGTGGGACGAAATGACTCATAAAAAATAAAGATATTAAAACGATGAAGTTCCCGTATCCGAGTTGAAAGCGAGCTCTGGTTACGGCTAATGTACGTCGCTTCACAAGAGCAGGTGAACTGGTTGATGTACATGGAGGCGATCAGATGGGAAAGCTTATCTTTTATGGATATAGAAAACAGTTTCCTACTAGTGAACGGTATTGGCAGTTTTACCGCACAGAATGTCCTTTTTATCACTTTTGTTAAATGATTTTTGATTACATCAGATGTTTGATCATCTTTAAGTCCCAAACATATATAAACGTTTTTTTTCTTTCGAACGGAACAACCAGATTCCCTATCACAAATACTTCTTTTCATATTCTTATCTATGAAATCGTCTAGATAGGCATTTTTCGTCTTGGTCTTCCAGAGGAATATGAGTTTTTCGTCAATCCATTCTGTACTACATATCCGATTTATTTGGTAACATAATGAGTGAATAAGATTTCTCTTTCTGCTTAAAGGAGCCCATTTATAGAAGTTTGTCAGCTGGCCATTGCATGTTTGTGTACAAAGTGAATGTTATGAATACTTTTATTACACTCATTTCTAACAGTCGTCCATATATATTAATCCATAATTTATTATATGTGAAATGAAATGCTCAAGTGTAGGATTTGAATAATTTTACTTGATAACTGTCCAACTGTGTTAATCTAAATATTTATCATCATAAACATAAATTGCATTTAAGAAGCAAATATTTCTTGATCGGATATACTCGTCGAACACTCAGACTAGGCTTTATCTTCATCATAACTAAAGAATGGGCTAAAAGAATTAGTGACATAACTTTGAACAGTAATTGTGATCATTAATTAATTAATGCCATACCGACACACATTGCTACTCCAGTTATTTCAAATGGATGAGCAGGAGCTAAATTATGATCGCGGTTACTGAATTTTTTTTTATTAAAAGGTACAGTTCAAAACAAATTTAGTTGGTATTATGACAAATTCTTTACTGATCATGGTTATAACAGTACTATTATAGTAAGTTGTAATAATAAACTAAGAATAAATTCTCTGTAAACTTACATGTTTTGATATATCAGTCAGTTCATGACAGGCCTCAGGTATACTAAAAGGTATTGAACATTGGCCATTCAATATTGTTTGACAAACATCTTGATAACCAGTGATATCTATTTTATCCCCATTGTGATAATTTGTATAATCATTATATAAATTGTTCATGTTATATGATGAAACAGTCAGATTTATCTTGTTTTCATTAGTTTCCATGTTGACAATATTATTATCATTAATTATGTTACTATTAGTGGACCAATAAGTACCGGGAATTTTATTAAATGAATTTTGACCGTAATTATAATCTGTCTCAACAGGTAACAGAAACAAACTCCCATTTGGATGATTAATTAATTCCAAATTATTATTTCCATCTTCGTAACTGGGTAATTGTTGAGAGCAATTAGGAAATGGATGAACTATTAAAATAAATAACAAAATAACAAAATCAATCGAAACATGAGATTGAAGCAATTAAATCAATACTATTTATTGAAATTGCAAACCGACCTTTGTTCAATGATCGGCGAAAACCACAAAGTACTGTATAATTGTTTTTTTTCGTTCTAGTATGGGACTCATCAACAGTGCCAAGACGCGAGGTAACAAAGATTTTAAACCATGACCAGTTCAATGATCTAAATTTTAATCTCTAGCAGCAAAGGATAAAAGCCATTACTTTAATATCCGGCGAAGTAGTGGACGAGGATTAATTAATAGTTCCATACTAGTACAAAATGTTGTTTATCGTTTCCTGGTCTTCCGTGGATGTTGTCATCAAAAACTATACTGATAAACACTGTTTAATCCGTTGATCATAAACATTTGTTCCATTTTTATATTGTGTTGCGTCATACATTGAAGAATTATGTGAAAACTTTAAAAACTAGGGAATGTCAATGGCTTTTTCTTCTGGTCTTTAGTTCTTTCTTTATTTACTATAATAAATGCTTCATGTTTATGAGCTATCATCATTTGGCAGTCATAGTGAAAACAAAATAGAAAATCCAATATTTAGATAAGCGATTTCGAAATAAAGTAATCCTGGAGAGTCATGAACTAGGACAGAGTATCGTGTCTGCTATTTTATGTTACTAGGTAATGAATGTTGTCTTTGCAGAAATCTTATTCAAAACAATGCAAATTACAGCAGACATACGCGATAAATGGACAAAACCAGAGTACTTTCTAGATGACTTACGCTACCAAATAAGATATAAACACAAATTTATTTTTGGAACTTATAAAGAGTTGCATGAGTAAACCAGCAAAAGCAAATACTTCTTTTGTCACAACGCATCAAACCGCTTATTATCCAACACGACCATAGGAATTTTTTGATTAAGGAGTATATTTGGAAACTGAAAAGTTTCAGAACATTTCTTGTAATTAGCATCTATGAATACAACCACTAAACAAAATCATAATATTTAGCGTACAATAATCAGTGAATTATCATGAGATCAAAATACATCTATAAACATCAAAGCATATCTCATAGCATAGACTCTAAGTTACTCATTTTCAGATCAAAGACACAGATAACATTTTAACACATTTTGACGTCTTCGAATGTGATTGGTTGGGACTTAATTAATCTTTGATAATTTCGATTCTGAAGACTTCATTGAAAAAGTACAAATTAGAGTAACTGGTGAAACACTAGATTTAATAATAACTCCAACAATAATATTTTCGAGAACTGTTGATTTTTTTAAAACTAACTAGGACTCATAGTATCAAATCCATCTAAGGTTAAATTGAAATAGCCTCATTATGAACCATATACATTTATGTTAGCGTCAACTATGTTTATGAATTAACATGTACCTGCCAGAGCAGCTACGTTGGTCGAACGGAAATGAGAGTATATCTTAGATTTTATGAACATATTACAAAAAGCCTAAGAACGATAGAAAGAACTGCTTTAAACAGCACAATTACTAAACATTTTGGATACAGGACATCAGATAGATACCTTTCAATCTTTTAAGGTGATTTATAAACAATTAGGTTCCAGTCTTGCAAAGTTTGCTGAAGCCGTTGTTATCACGCGTCAAGAACCTAATTTATATGTTCATAAGTCATTGGCTGCTGATCTTTTTTTATATCTTGATGATAAATATTCCTTGACTATGTCATAAAAGTTTATTCAACTCCTTCTTTCAATTAATTACATAGTTACGTTTCTTTTTATTTAGACTGTTCTAGATTCGTAATCTTATTTTAACCAATTGAGTTTCACTCATCTTATTCCTACTTAATATCAGTGTTTATTCAATGCGAAACCATTTGTTTATAGCTCTCTGGACTTTTGTTACTATCAATGCCATAGAATATTTTCACATAAGTTATACATTTACAATATTTTATTTAGCTTATTAAATATTTTTACACCGTTGCTATTCTCCACTGGTGTTTGATCATAGCAACTTCCAACTAAACTCTACCATTATTGTTTGCATTGGTTGTTTGAATCTTCCCATCGATGTTTAAGACTACAAATGATCAATCTCTTATTAGCATGTGTGTGAATTGTCTGTATATTACCTTATGTCACTAGTATTATGAGCAGAGATGGATGGTGGCTAACAATGGAATCTAAAACGCGAGTTTCATCCTATTTGGGACTCTGAAGATGAATGTTAATGTCGAAGTAATCCTTACATATTGTGCCTGTGAATTTAGGCTATATAGAGGCAATCTGAACAGGATGAACATATGCGAGTAAAAGACTGATCAATTGCAGTCCTAAAATCGGTGCAAAGATTGAAACAACCATTACACAAATGAGTCAAACTTCATATCATTGTAGAATCTATTGGCTATTTGAACTCAGTAGATAATTAGAAAACGTAATGTCGTTTGAAGTGAACGGTTATGGGTTCGACTCTCGAAGTGAATATCAACTAAGGGATGCAAGTACATCCATCTGACGAGTACCAAATAAGATGAAACCACGTCCTCGATTCCACTTTTAACCATCTTCCATCTATACTTATAAGCTCTTCCATGTAAGTAATTTGATTGCATTTTGTAAGTTATACAAGTTGTAAGTTGCCGACAAGAACCAGACGTAATAAAATAAGATCATGTTATTCTATAAAAGTCATTGTTCTTGCTTTCTTTTTTACTTCAACTAGTTATCTGCAGATTGTTTAAATAAATATTATATAAGATATTTTATGATTATTCTCAAAATGTATCACATATTAATAAACTGTGACATGTTACTTAGATATGTTCTGAGTAACTTACAACTTAACAAAATAACTGAATGGTCTAATTTGTAACAATTTAAACCAGTAGAAAACCATCACAAGGTTCAAACCGTGAACTAAGATTAAGTAATACATATTGAAACAAATGATGTATACATTAAAATGATACACTAGTGAAATCCAAGTGCAAATTAGATTACGTTACATATCGGGAAAATATGTTTTGTCTAATAGAATATTAATAAAATAAATAAGACTTAAAATGATACTACTGATTAAATCAATTGAATATATGAAACCTGATTAGCAGATCATTTCTCTGACTATTAGTTTCCATGATATCAAATATATGTGGATGTAAGTAATTGTTAGATAGCGAGTTAGTTTTCTACGGGATGAACAAGAATTGGATGGAACTAGAAAAGAAAGCCCAGGACAGAGTGGGTTGGAGAATGCTGATCGGCGGCATATGCTCCATTAGGAGTAACAGACGTAAGCAAGTAAGTAAGTAATTGTTTGATAAGATTATGTATGCGAAACATATTCACATATCTTTTCACTGTTTAGTAAACTTACAATATCTTAAATACCTTAATACATTTATTTATCTATTGACCATAATAAGGATCACTGGGCGTGAATAAATCCTGTATTTGTTTTATTCTTAGTTTTAATGAAATATATTTATACATATGATATTTGTTTATTGCAGATAGTCGACTTGAAACTGTGAATCTAAATTTCTTCACTGTTGCCATTCATCAACAATATTTATTTACAACCTTCAGAAACATTAGAGCTCACTGTCTAATTCGGACTTGCACAAACTAATTATTTATATCACAACTAACCTTTAGTAAACAAGCAATGAGTTATTATCCAATTCATATCTGTCGATTTAGCTTATTACCACTTTTCGAAAGTCCGAAGGGGTTTTGTGGAGATTTCAGTAATTTCAATAGTTGAAATCACAAGTCAATTGAAGATAGACCACGATGAAAAACCTGGAAGCACTGGACGGCCAACTCGTCCCATTGTGGGACTCCTCAGCAGTGAGATTCTAACCCAGGCCCTATCAGTCTCGCGCGCGAGTGCTTAATCATTGAACCACCGAACCGGCATCCAATGGTGTTAATGTCTAACTTCAACCAAACTTTTCGAAAATGATAAAGATTTTCAGGAAGATGTTACAATATCATACCTTCTTCTTTTGTTATTTAAACAAGATATGAAAGTTTTATTTATATGGTATAAATTAGTAACTAAAATCATTATAAAATTGATTGATTTATCTCTTACCTCCATAATCTGAAAATTTATTCATGTTCTGATTTTGTGATTGATTTGTTATGGAATAGTTTGTTTGTAATTCTTTCATATTTATATCATGATACTTTCTTATTGAATTTTCTGATAAATCAGTTCTATCATGACGATTACGTTTTGTACGTTGTAAAAATATAAACACTAAAAATAACAATATAGTTGATATAACACAAGCTGCTGCAATAATTGCAATGATAATATATAAATTTAATGTATTATCACTAGCACCATATTGCATAATTCTATCAGAATTATGTAATTGATATATATTTGTTGTAAGATATGCTTTAGATGGTGATTGATCAATTTCAATAATTAATTCTGTTATTGTAAAACGATATGGTTTACCACAATCTCTTGCTTCTAATTTAAGAATATATTCACCTATTGCATTATATGGAATTTGTTTATGAATACTTAATATTCCATTATATGAATCTAATTGAAAATAATTATTATCATTACCAGAATGAATAAAATAGTGAATTGTACCATTTTCACCTGCATCAATATCTATAGCCAAAACCTTTGAAAACAAAAAGAAAAAGACAAAAAAAGAGAAAAATTATTTAAAAAAGAAAAATAGTGGCGGGACTCTAATGTATGGAGGACATTTGAACGAATCTTAAGTAAACTTGAGAAATATTAGCCAATCAGCAAACAGTCAGTATGTTCTACAAAACCAAGGGAATAAAGTGAATACACTTCTTATACGTGGTTGAAAAACTTGTCAAGGTTAGAAAGAGGTTCAGAGGTTCTAAAATCGTAATGCATGCAGTAGAGGAAATCATCCATACGGCTGCAGAATAGTGGGCAGCTGAAGACATGATAAAGTCTCAAATACTCTTTCAGCTTCAACCACATAGTTTCAATATCGTTTATGTGCACTCCGGTTGTTGAGTGCACAAAATGCTACT
Organism: Schistosoma mattheei; assembly: GCA_944470405.2. NCBI lineage: Eukaryota > Metazoa > Platyhelminthes > Trematoda > Strigeidida > Schistosomatidae > Schistosoma > Schistosoma mattheei. The sequence continues at coordinate 37,382,003 of OX103944.1, forward strand.
TGAGGAGAACGACACGATGAACATAACCAAGCTTACGTAGGAGTCTGTGAGCTCTCAAATCATCCGTATATATTGTAGTACCTGGCTGCAGCCAGTGTTACTGGTGCTTTTATTATTCATCAACAAATTATAGTCCCGCCGTTTTATTTGTTATAGTCGCTCAATTATCACGTTTTGTACAAAATTCCCTGTGAACCAATAGTACGTTGGCATTAAGCCCTGAAGTTGGCGCCTTAACCTTGAAATCTCTAAAAAGCTTCTGATCGGCTTGTCCATAAATTAGAGTCTCGCCAAAAAAATTAATATCATAATAATGTTATACGTATGTTCGTCAAGATTAGAACGAATAGTTCGACAGAAATGGGGCTCCGAGTATGTATAGAAGTCATTATATGTACAAAATTATATTTGAAATAATTTAAGTGATTGAAATTTAAATCATTTAAATGTTTCGTTCACTAAAATTATCTGGAATTCTTCAGCGTAATGATCAAAATTGTTATATTTCTTTGATGATTTTGATTATTACCCTGACGAAGTCTAGACACGTTAGCTGGACAAAACGTTGGAACTATTTAAATTTCAATCGCTGAGACTACTTCATATATAATTCTCACATATAATGACTTCATGATAATTTATCTATACATTTGATAGTTTAACTGATGAGACTATAATTTATGGACGAATCAATCAGGTATAAGTTAATAGGTCTAGGACATTGGCGCGAAATTCATTCATCCATTTGGATAAATAGGGTTTTGGCATCATAGCTGACGTCAGTTCGTGGTGAAATTCCTAAATGTAATTTTTAACTGTAAATCATAATTTTAATTCCTCGCACTTATTTATAACACCCATTTGATCCTAGTTATTAGGTGGAGACTCTCAAGGTCAGTTTATCGTTACTTAAAGGTCGTGCATAAATTATAGTCTCACCAGAACTTTTATCAAAATACAAAGAGCAAATGGTTTATTTTGATATGAAGCTTACAATATTGTTAATTCAATTTGTATAGGTTTGAACTTCCCAGTGTAGATAATATTGACTAAGCTTTGATTAGTCTTTTATCACGGATTTTATAGGACAGGTGATTTGTTACTAATATTAAAATTGGGGATACGCGTTTCATCTCATTTAAGACTTGAAAAGTGTATGTACCTGGATCACAGTGTAGGCAGACAAATTCAGCACAACTCGTAACAAGCATAGAACAATTTACCTGATCATGTGAAGCTAGGTATATAGGTTGTTCAATGAGTACTTTATCTAAAAGAATTCAAGAACATTATCCGGCGTGGCTAAGAAGAGCAGGAAACGGCTCAATAAGAAGTTCAATAATTGAACACCTTGTGAACACAGGTCATTCAATCAAGACAGACTCTGTGTTCAAAGTCATCTACAAGGTAAGTATAAGTCTTCCAAAGAAATTATATTGCATCTTTTTAGGATTGCCGAAGCAATAACCATACATCTAGGAAAACCAGAATTGTGTTCCCAAAAGAATATGGTACGACTTCTTCTTCTACCATGAACTTAATATTTTATAATTTGTTTTCATGCTCTCCTTCCTTTATAGCCATCTTCTTCCCTTTCCATCTTTTCCTTTGATCGTCTACCCCCATCTGGTTTATTTCTGTTTCTGCGATCCTGCTGATTACATTTAACCTCAACTTCAACATTTTATCTTATCATGCTGAGCCATCCTTCGCCAGTGATAAGTTCCCTTTCTATCTTTTAATAACAATCTAAGCCATTAACAATCAAACGATTATTGGTTTCCCTGTCTCTAAAAATTTTTTTAAGAACTTTGTTTATTCTATTTGACTGTCACCTTGTCTAACAAAGGTTTGTTACCATTATTCTAGTAATTATTAGCATCCTGATGAAAAATAAGTATATATATATATATATATTTGCGACTGTACAGCTTTTAAAATGAATTCGCCTAAATAAAAACTCTTCGCTGAACTAATCTTTCTTATTTAATGTCTTAATGGGTGTATTCCGTTTACTGAATATAGAACACACTAACCAACAGCTACGAGGTCTGGATATGAACGATTACTAGGCACAGTCCATTTATTATTCTAAAATTCAATTAATCACAGTTTCCGAGTGCATAAATAATAATTTCAGAAATTTACAGCATCCAAGAAATACTGTTTATTTGATTACCATCTCTTCAAGTTATTACAATTTCCAAGAATATTTTATCCTCAAATATTAGATAAAATGTTGATAAATAAACTAATTATATCGTTTATGATATGGGTGGAAAATTGGAAACTACGAAAGCCATCATCCAGAAGATACAGGTGTTTATTAACAGTTTTCTACGTAAAATATTTCGGATACGTTGACCAGACACTATCAGCAACAACATACTATGGGAGAGAACAAACCAGATTTCAGTGGAGGAAGAAATCAAGAAGAAGGGTTGGAAGTGGATAGGACACAGATTGATGAAAGCACCGAACTGCGTCACAAGGCAAGCCTCCACCTGGAATCCTCAAGGTCAAATGAGAAGAAGGAGGAGATCGAAGACCACAATACGCAGAGAAATGGAGAAGAAGAATGAATAACAATTGGACACAACAGAGTTGGTTTGAGAATGCTGGTTAGCGACCTATGCTCCATTCGGAGTGATAGGCGTAAGTATGTATGTATAACATACATTAATTTATTATGAAGAATATCATCAAGAAAGAAAATCATGCCGAAAGTGGAACTAATCTGAAAATAAAAACGTATATCATTCTAAGCGGTTACCACAATGAATAAGAGTCCACACTTGTCATATTGAACAAGGTTCACACTGAACTGATACAAGTAAACATTGATCTTCTAATCTCAGATTAAACAATGTTTACACACGTCATGCTGAAAGAAATTCATAATGAACAAGAAATATCAACCTATATGATATGATATTCTTATGCTCTCCTATCAGATAATTACATATTAGACATATCTATTCACTGAAAATCATAGAAACATTAATACTAATATGTAAATCAAAATGTACTAAAAGATAATTTGATTTTATTGTATTCAATGAGTTTTGAAGATTGTTAAGTATTGTTGAGATCATGAACCAACATTACTTGACTGATTAATATTCTTATTATAAAGTCAACGTGAATCAAATCAAAATTCCAGTTCGCTTAATTAACAAGTGATTTTATAATGTTTTGTGAATTAATTCATCAAAATAAACAAACATTCTAAGTAAAAATGGATGATGACTAGCAGTGGAAACCGGGACTCGCGTTTTCTTCACTATCTATCTCTACTTATAATGCTTGTGAATTGAGGTAATATCTAGGCAATATGCACAGTATGCACATATACCAATAAGAGACTGATCAATTACAGTTCTAAACATCAATGGGAAGATTCAAGTAAACAATATCAAGTGAATTCAAAACAAAGTTTGAAAATACTTGATACATCATCATGATTTGCTTTCAATTATTCTTCCAAATATTTAATTTTATGAAAATGGTGAACATAAGTACATTTATTATGTTATATTGATGAAAAAGTAATTTGATTATTTCACCGGTTGAAATCATGAGTCAGTTGAAGCTAGACCACCATGGAAAACCTGGAAGGCCTAGATGGCTCCTTCTGATAATTTGATTATTGTTAACTCTTAATCATTCACTTGTAAAACGTTGTAGCGAAGCAACAACAAAAAAAATTGTCATGTTTTTTCTGAAAATAAATGTCTTACAAATGTAAACCAAGAAAAAATCAATAAATTATTATTATCAGAAGGGGTTTTGTGGAGATTTTTAGAAATTTAACTTATTGAAGTCATGATTCAATTGAAGCTAGACTACCGTGTAAAACCAGGAAGCACTGGACGGCCGTTTCGTCCTAGTATGGGACTCCTCAGAAGTGCGTATCCCCGATCCCGCACCCCGCGAGATTCAAACCCAGGACCTATGAGTCTCGCGCACGAGCACTTAATTATTGAACCGCCGAGGCGGCATCCAATGCTGTTAATATCTAACTTCAACCAATCCACGAAGTTGCGCCACCGTACACCATTGTCTTCAGTGAGTTCCTATCTCACAACAGACCTAGTTGAACTCCTCTGGTAACGACTTCTCACTAGAACTCCAGGAGTGTCTCCTGAAGTCAGTCACTAGTAGGCAGGTGATTATTATCAGAATGGGTTTTGTGGAGATTTTAGAAATTTCACTGGTTGAAATCATGAGTCAATTGGAGCTTCAATGTTCAGTGAAAGCTTCCCAGTACTTCCAGGTTTTCCATGGTGGTCTAGCTTCAATTGACTCATGATTTCAACCAGTGAAATTAATAAAATCTCCACAACACCCATTCGAAAACATTATTGATCACTCAAAAAGTTAAAACGAAGTTTTTATTTAAAGAAGTAATTCTTTAAGATTGTGGAATGATACTGTCACTTCAGTCGGGAGAATAGCACTGTATATCATGTATCAGTCCAACCCCTGCTAATCTTGACAAATAACCCAAATATAATGTGAATATACATTAATGAATTTAACTAGGTAGCCGTTGAATAATTAAATAATTAAACAATATTGTTAAAGTGCTCATCAGTGAACAACACATGATAGTACATATGATTGAATCTAGGTACATCAGTACTGAGATTAAATGGTGTTTGGATGTATTCGACAGGAAACCCTGGACCTAGGTTTCGTGCTACTTGGCACTCGTCATCAAGGTGTACCTGTAATCTTGAGGGAGCTGGTGTTCCTTGGCGGATTCGATCCCGTGTCACCCAGGTCGAGGGTTTCCTGTTGACTACCTCCAACCACCATCTAATCTCACGCATTGTCGAGTCACCTAGACTGGTGTCCACACTGCAACATGGTCAATAGCATTCGATCTGTACTATAGAAGAACTTGACACACATGACATTGATCACCACCCAGTGATCAATCAATTGTGATTACATCAGTGATTACATCGGCGGCCTGCTTGAATATCTGGGCTACCTGTTTCTGCCATCTGATTATTTCAACAAGTTATCTGTTTTTTCATTTGTTTTAATTTATAATTATGTCCATTAATCGCATAACCTATTCAGGCGCTTTTATGAAAAGCCTACGACCTTCCGCTGCACAAGTTACGAAAAAGTACTATAAAAGGCATCGTGGTGGTTGGCAATATGCGTTAAAGAGAATGAACATTAATCATATGTCAATCCCCGAGCTACTAAATTCTAACTGCCGATCACTAATCAACAAAGTGGACTATCTGCAATTCTTACTTAGTCAAAATACGTATCGTAATTGTGGTGTCATCACAGTTCAAGAATCTTGGTTGAATGATTTACAGGATGACTGCCTTGTATCACTACGTGATTTCAAAATTTATCGTCAGGATCGATCGAACAATAAAAAGAGGTGTGGTGGCGGTGTAGCTACGTTTGTAAACATAAACTGGTGTCCATCTTCGTTTGTGTGTTTTAAGTTTTCAAATGATTTAATCGACTGTCTAACTCTAAGATGTCGTCCAAAACATCTGAATAAATACAAATATGTTTACGTGACCAATATCTACGTGACTCCAGATTGCACATCATCTGCACTATCTGTTTTTGCTGATGAATTCACTGAGTTCGCTGTTACTGCCTTCAGTGATTCACTTTCAGTTGTATGTGGTGATTTCAATTCATGTGACTGTAGCTTCCTTACGTCACTAGGTCACCAAAATGCAGTAGATTTTCCTACCCGTCTGGATGCTCATCTAGACTTCGTCTTCATTAATGATGTGGGTATATATGCGACTCGTAAACGTGCTCCATTGTCTAGCTCAGATCACTGTATAATTCGTGTTCTACCTAAAGTATATGGAAAGCATGGGAAGAGTACACTCCTACGTAAAACCAGAAAAGTCAAATATAGGAATTACACAGAAGAAAATATCCTAAATCTGAAAAACATGTTTCATACGACTAACTGGGAATTATTTACAGATGACTCACTCGAAAACACTACTGATGTTATCACTTGTTACCTTAAATTCTGTTTTGATATTTGTTGTCCCACCGAAACCATTTTTGTAAGTTTTGATCGACTTACATCTTCACAACTAAAACGACTACGAAGGATGAAAGAAAGCATGTACAAGGAGAAGAACTCAAATGAAGTTCGTAAACTAAATGGTCTGATAAACCTAGAGATTAGACGTCTCAACTGTATGTTTACTCAAAAGCTCTTATCTTGCAAAAACTCTCCAAGTATGTGGAAATTCTTTAAAGAACTTACAGGTGACAGAAAGTTTAGAATTGATAACCAGCTGAATGTTAGTGACTTAAATAAGTCTTTTGTACGTCAGTCATCTGATGTGATGCTCCCTCTATCCACGGGTTTAAAAACTAGCTGTGTTCCTACTTTCACTGAAACTGATGTACGAGGATGTCTCCAGTCGCTTAATTCATCTCGATGTTTGGGACCTGATGGTATCCCAAACATCCTTTTTAAAAAATGTGCTGACGTTCTGTGTCATCCGTTCACAATTATATTTAACAGATCCTTCTCATCTAATCTCATACCGAAAGTGTGGAGAAAGATGAAGATAATTCCTGTACCCAAGAAAGCATTTGGTGATAAGAATGTAAAATTTAGACCTATTGCAATAACTTCACCCTTCCTCAAAACCATGGAAAAATTATTAATTCTTCCACTTCAGCCTGCGATAAAAGAGCATACTGACCCATACCAGTTTGCATACAGGCGCAAAAGAAGCACTTTAGATGCTGTTGCAGTTCTGCATCACAACATAGTGTTCAACTTAGAAAAGGGTAAGAAGTATGTTCGATGTACTTTTCTGGACTATACTTCAGCTTTTGACTCTATACCAAGACAACGATTACTTAACAAGTTAATCAGCGTCAACACTGACAGCTGGATAACCAACTGGCTATGTTCCTACCTCTCTGGAAGGGAACAATACACTGTGTTTGGAGGAAAGAGTTCAGAGTCTCTACTGTCTCATGAAGGTGTACCACAAGGAGCTGTTCTTTCACCTCTTCTATTCTCTTTTTTTCTGCATGATCTGCCATCTTCCACAGAAAACACTTTTGTGAAGTATGCGGATGACCTCACTGTATGTATGCCTATATCTTCCTCTTTACATCCCATAGAAATGAATGAGTTTTTGTCTCGTATTGATTGTTGGTCTGTTGGTAATGGTCTCATACTTAATCCGTCTAAATGTCAAGCTGTTAACTTTAGCATGAGACATAAACGGAATATAAACACTATTTTGAGATCCCATAGTGCTTGTACCATCGGAGACTCTTTGATAAACTCAGTGTCGAAGGTCAATTATCTTGGTGTCACCTTTTCCTCTGATCTGTCTTGGTCTTCCCACGTTTTATCGTTATCGAAGAAGGTTTTCCGTCTGACCTATTACATAAAGAGATTGCATGCTCTTGGAATTACTCGTCATTTACTCTTACAATTTGTCAATTCTTGCATACTACCTATTATTCTTTACTGTTCTCCATTATTCTTTCCCGGGCTTTTGAGAAAAGACTTTGCTGTATTGCGAAGAGTGCTGAAGGCAGTTAGCAAGGTGTGTGGTGTATCTTTCGAGGTCATAATTAATATGGTTGTGGATAGACATTTAAAATCATGCAAACTCCTGGCAGGTGTCATTTTATCAGATACTAGCCATCCCCTTCACTCTTATCTTTCTCCTTGTATATCTTCTGGTAGAACGAGACGTAATTACATTAAAATCCATGCACGCAAGCAAAAGTACAAATGTTCTATAATACCTTATCTAGCAAATATACTCTGTGACGAACAGGTTGTTAGAGTTAACCTAGCCAATAACCTGCATTCTTAACATGACTTTAATTTCAAATGTTGTACTGTTTTTCAGATTTTTTTTTTAAACTTTATTTTTTTGTCTTTGTTACTATTTTTGTTTGCATAAGTAACTTGTTGAAATACCCTGTGCTGAGAATTCTATATTGTACCAAAATATAATATTGAATAAAGCCATTAATAATAATAATAATAATAATAATAATAATAATAATAGTAATACTAGCTGTTGTTATCCTATATTTTTAAATTATGATATTAGTATCCACGGATTCACATAGATATTATCAATCGTTTTTTTTGGTGATAACTTTAACTAAGCAATTGATGTTCTCTGGTTTTCGATGACATCTTAAATAAGTCAATAATACAAACGATCTTCAGAAAAAAATTTACTTTCACTAATCTAAGCGTTATATTTAGCTCTTGGATATTATAATGAAACGTTTTCTTTTCAAGCTATTGTCAATGAAATATATCTTAGACAATAGATTCATTGTGCATGAATAAATACATAGATTTATATTATTTTATCTCATGAAGTTTATCTACCTGTCAGTATATGAGATGGAAAATTACAGACGAATTAATTATTTTTTTCTTTTTGTAAAAAATTGAAAAAAAAATTATGAATATGAATATTTATTACATAATTATAAGACATGCATAGGATTTCAACTCTTCTTCTCTTATAAAATAAACATAATAAGACTGAAGAAATACTTTTACAATGTTGAAATGTTTCTGCCTTTGTTTTATCTTAGTCCATATTCATAGAATCCTATCAGTGGGTTGTGTTTATATAAAGAAATCAATATATTCAATTGTTAATAATGAAACTAAGTTTCGTAGTGTGCCTCTTCAAGCATAACATGTTTGAATTAAAATAGGAACGAAAGATACAGATAAATAAGTGTGAATCTCATTCACAAATAACTGAAGTACTCATTTCAACAGAATATATTAAATGATACTGCAGTAGTGTGGTGTTTGCTACTTATATTGATATAGGTAGTATATGACACGGGTTAAAAACGTAATGTCTGGGAGCAGATGTCGGAATATCAAGGAAGGAAGAGCGGGAACCCAATGCAATTTGTAAGAAAACGCATGAACCATGAAATGTGAGACAATGGATTGATGACTGCAACACCAACAGTCCGGTTTGATATGGTGGAATGATATTTTGCAAATTAACGACTTGCTATTTTATCGGGTAACTCTGTAATCGTGTGCCGAATACATTCGATTGTCCCCACCTGTGTTCTGTTCACTACAGTAGCAGCAGTAGTAGTAGTGTAGTGAAGGAGAACACAGGTGAGGGCAACCGAATTATATTTAGCACAAAATTACAGAGTTACTTGGTAAAATAGAAAAACCATACTATAATACTTAATTTGCAAACTTTTCAATAACTGTATCGAATTCCGTTGTTCTTGCATTTCCATACTAATTGCTTTGTATTACCACTCTTCCTTTCTTGATCTTCCCCATCTTCTGCCGCCAGACATTACATTCCTGACTCGCGTCATATACTACTTATATCAATATAAGTAGCGCACACCCCAGTGGTAGTAGTAGTAGTAGTAGTAGTAGTAATAGTAGTAGCAGTAAAACTTGTGTTATACATAACTACTGATAAACTCAAGTTAAAAAGATTGGGGACATTTTTCCAATATTGGTCATTTTATTTCGTTACTTATTAAGAAAATATATTTTATAAATTAAGCTTGTAATACAAGGCTGAAATTCTTGACCTTAAGTTTAATCTTTATAGTTGATCTGTTAATCTTTCAATATTTTTGACCTATATTTAATCAAGTATCACTAGTTAGCATAGAAGTTTAAATGTTTATCTACTTTGTTTATCATACTGACTATTATAGGTATTAGATAAACAAACAAAAAATCTTTCTTGTTGACAGATGTAAAGATGTAAAACCTTATCATCATGCTAATTAATATCACTAAAGTGATTGTTATAAGATAGACTTGTTTGTATAAACAAGTTTCCTGTAGATACTCTAACATAGTTTATCCCATTCCATAGTTAAAGATACCATCAGTATTCAATGACTGAAATTTTGAGACACTGAATTGTTCACATTTGTTAAACTTAATATAACATATTACTTATTTTAATCTGTTACTTTCAAAGTGGACACAATTTCCAAGATAATTTTAGAAAAAGTAGGAATACATCAGATGTTTAGGACTGAAATTGATCAGTCTGCCATTGGCATATGTGCATCTTGTTCAAATTGCCTCGATATTGCTTGATGTCATGAAATGCGCGTCCTGGATTCCATTACTGGCCATCATCCATATTTGTTTATAAAAATGATTTGTTTAACATCGCATATGTATGATCGTAATTGGTATGGTCTGTATCGACTGAGTTTTAATTTGAAATTTTATTTGTTCTTGTTGTTAAATATAATGAATACCTAAACAAACTTGTTATATATAGTACCTTGAAATACTGTTGTTTCATTAGCTATCAGTGAAAATTCATGTTACTTAATTTATTAAATACTGGTTTATGAACTCAGTTTATAGTTACACCGCATAATAAGTTGTGGTACTAATTCTTTCTCTAGATCTATACACAGATAGCTATATTAAAACCTCCAACTTCTTGATCGTAAGCCAGAAGCATTGAAAACTTTGACTGTTCTCGTTCGTTATTATGTAATTATTTTTAATACTAGTTCAAGTCTATGTCGATAACCATCAAAAACAGGCAATGGAAAATAAAATTATTTGGTCAAATTAAGTTTCTCTATATTTCATAATCGTCAGAAAGATTGAAATTTTTTGGCTGATTTGAAAACTACTGTAGTTTTCTTTTTTATTTCTAACGATACATTTTGTGGGTGTAATCATGAATACTGAAAAGAAAAATAATTTAGTTATATTCAATATGTCTAAGTGTACACTTTTTCTTGTTCGAATATATAAAGATTTATAACATTCTGTGGAACAATCAATCTCTGATGGTAATTGCAGTCAAGACTTGTAATAGTTTCATTAATAGAAGTCGTTGTTAATTAATAAGCAAGCACTGCGTAAATAATTAACTTTCATATATATATATATCGTACAACAATATTAACAGATTCTATCAATTATTTATTTTATTGGAGTTATTAACAGAATCGAGTGGTTTATTTAAGGCGTACAAAAGGGTAAAGATGTGAAAAATGGCGTCAATGAGGACTCAATGGATGTGAATAGTATATTTGAACCATAGTTGTTTTATGGTTACTATTATCATCATCATTACTATCATTATTATTTTTTTTATTTCAACACATAAATATTGGTACAAAAGGGTACCAAATATATATGCGCCACACCATATTTGTGTGTGGGCTGTGATACCGCACGAGTGCCCAGACTGAAACAGGTGGTTTTCTTAGGGGGCAAAACCCCGAGCCTTTGACCTAAAGGTTTGATCCACAAGGCAGTGGAGCATCGTGAGGAGATGCAGTCCCATGGAAGCCGGTGACCAACGATTGGTTCATACGCCATTTGTTCCCGCAGGATACTGAAGCCCATGTGCACCATTGGTTTGGAATCCGGTTAAAGCGCCGGTCATTGGCTTTTCGTCCTCTCAATTTCTTAGTCAACACCCCCGCCACGAGAAGGCAGTGAGTAGGACTTCCCTGGCAGTGGCTGTATACGCGTAGCCGTGGGAGAGCACTTCGAGAGGGAGAGCAGGCCCACCCCACTCTCGGCCATACCAGGGTATTTGGGGGCATGTCTTTATTATTATTAGTAGTAGTAATAGTGTAGTGAACAAGAAAACGAGTGCGGGACAATTGAATGTAATTGGCACAAAATTACAGGACTTGTTAATAAAATCTAACAATCATATAGTAAATGCTTAATTTACAAAATGTCCATCAATTGTCTCAAAATGACTAAGACTTCATTGTTCTTGCATTATCATATAAATTGCATTCTGTTTCCATTCTTTACAGTTCTATCCTCTTATCTCTTTGCTGTCAGACATTCTGTTCACAACTAACATCATATACTACTTATGTCAATACAAGTAGCACACCCCACAGGAGTAATAGTAGTAGTAGTATTTACAATATTCTTTCTACAGTGCAATTAAGAAAAAGAGAAACCATATTTCTATATACAACATAATGAAGTTATAAACTATTACTATTCAGTCAGTTAATTAGTTTTTCATTTTAATAAAATATTTAAATGACTGTCATTGGATAATGTAAATTTTATTCTGTTTTATTAAATTGTTCTTTTTATCCGTGAAAATATCAATGAAAATGTCTAGTTGTTTATTTACTTGTGAAAATTAAACAAAACTATTAGAGACAGAAGTGTACAGAGAAAATATGTCTGAATAATTATAAATTTACCATTGAAACATAGAGATATGAACACATAATGATGAAGGGACTTAATTTGTGATTAGTTGTGAAGAAATGTATTCACTTGTAGCGAATGTTCATGAAGGAATTTTATGAACATATGATGTAGTATATGTATATTATTAGTTGAATTCATTAAAACTGGATCATCATTGAAAACGTGGAAGCCATTTGATCCTAGTATGGAACTGCCACACCAGTGCAAATCCACCATCCCGCATGTGGGATTCGAACCCTGGACCTTCGGTCTCGCGTGTGAAAGCGGACGTCTAGTGCTCCTAAGTTTTCAATGCCGGTCTAGAGTATATTGACTTATGAATTCAACTATTAAAATCACTACAATCTCCACAAATCCCGATCATATATATATATATATAGTATTGCCCTCTTTCTTTCTATTGAAAGAAGCTTCGATTATCCTGGGTCCATAATATTCTCAACATATCAGTGTCTTTTGTGCTTGTTTAGATAGCATCAGTGCAATTCATTGTGTATGTGGAGCGTATTCTTCTGCATGATCAGAGTGTATCAGCACCTTCACTGAAGCTAGTCTTCGTTGTCCAACATGCGTCCAATGTGCTTCACTAAATCTAAACACCTACAGGTCGTATCAGTTCATTTCTGCAGCAATTTGAATGACTCTCTCGGTCTCCCACAAATTACGAGCATTCCATTTACCAAAATTAATGGTTGCTCTGGTTTTCAGAAGGAGCATTAGCTTCGTGACTTACGAAGGAACTCGGCTTTCATCATGAGGCATTATAACTCTTTTAAATGAAGAAATTTTAACTCCCAGGGCAAAGTTTAAGTGATTTGGATTATTTTTTTCTGTTTAGCGTTTTTTATTTAATTAGTTCTCTACGGGATGGGGTCGCTAATTTCATGTCCAACCCTCCTCCTTTATCCGCGCTTGGAACCGGCAGTAGCCTCAGAGGGTGTCCGGGCGGGTGGGGCACACACCGAGGAAAGCACCCAACTGTCTCACAAGGCAAGCCTTCACATGAACCCGAAGGAGAAGAGGATCACTAAATAATACATCACGCCGAGAAATGGAGACAGATATGCGAAGAATGAAGAAAAATTGGATAGAACTAGAAAGGAAAGATGAGAACAGAGTGAACTGAATAATGCTGGTCGGCGTCTTATGCTTCACTGGGAGTAACAGGCGTATGTAATATATAGTTGGATAGTTGGGTATCTAAAGTTAGAATTTTAACAAATGTAAAAAACTCTTGCAAACGTTAATAGTTATCACGGACACTGAATAAGCTCATTGTTATATTGTCTTCTGTAGACTAGTAGGTAAAATGACGTTAATTAAAGCGATGAAATATAGCTTCTAGCATTAATGTGAACGTTATTACTGAAATACAGGCATATCCAATTGACAACACTTAAATAGCTCTACACACAGGATTATATAACGAATGGAACGAGAATAAAACGAATTCAAAATTATACATCTACTCATCTATGATAATTTCTACATCAATGTTGTTCTTTAGTTCATTAACAAAACAAAAAACATACAGAGTTACATTCTCACACAACTCCATTGTAACATCCAATACAGTATATACATGTATATGTATAACAAATAACTTAGCATACAACTAAAACATTGAATAGTAAAAAAATATTAAAGTGTCAACAACTATGCTTTCATATAGATATGTAGTTACTAAGTATGTTTTTTTAATACTCTCCTCATACAAAGAAAATTTTTTTAGAATTTTACAAAATTTCTAATTTCAATTAATCAATCAATTATGTAATAAAATGATACCCAATGTCATAATAGCTGATATCATTCGTAATTAATATCTCTAGTTTTGACAGATTTCTGTGTAGATCAGTATAGGTGTATTGTAATACTACTTTAATACTACTTATATATATATACGAGAGAAATGTTAACTAGAAGTATTTTATAATGAATTTGAATTATATTACTAAATGAATCCTAAATCATATGGAATGAATTGACGTTTGACAATGACATTGACAAAATGTATAGTATAGTGATCTTTATGATCTATATTGTTTGTTCACGTATAATAAAACTAAAGTTAGGTTGAAAATTAAAAACATTTATTAGCTACAACAACTGTTTAACTTTTACATTGTCAAATATGTACGTTAGTTATTTTTGTAGTTTGTTTTAAAAAAAGGTAAAACAAATATAAATTTTCGTTTAGAAAAACGATGGAAACTCCACGACTAAACCATCCAGCTGAGAGAACAAAATTCCATCGAAATCCTCCATCTGAACTACAAATCTTCTCCACCATTTCCGTCAATGTATTTTATACAAACTGTTAATATCGTGGAGAACGTTCTAAGCACTACCATATATGTATACATATTGTTTAAGTTTTTAAAGAGACATCAATAATACAGTCTTTCTTGTAAATGATTGATGATTTATACTCTTTATTGATAAATTCAAGATAACACACAGGTAGATGTCAGTAAGCGCCTGGCGCGATACTGATAGGTCCTGGGTTCAAAACTCGAGAGGGGAGGGATCGTGGATGCGCACTGCTGAGCAGTCAATTACTTGGACGAAACGGCCGTCCAGTGCTTCCATGTTTTCCATGGTGGTCTAGCTTCAATTGACTCACGATTTCAACCAGTGAAAAATAAACAACTTATAATCAGAGTATTCTAAATTACTCATATATATGAAAGTTGAATTCATGAGTCAATTCAATCAAGACCACCATAGAAAACCTGGATGGCCATTTCATCCTAGTATGGGACTTGTAGGCAATGCGCATCCCATACTAGGATGAAAGTGCCATAAAGTACTTTCAGGTTTTTCATGGTGGTCTAAATTCAATTATTAAATTACAACAATCTCTACAAAACTTCACTTTGATATATCTAAAAGTTGAAAGTCGAAAAAAATATGTCTAATTTCCTGAATCAATACAAAACAGTTATTTGTACTGTCTTATTCGTTTGTCATAATCATAAATATTTTGAGATGGTGGTGAAGATTTATATCTCAGGTGGATGATTTTGTTCTTTGAGCTAGATGGTTTACTCGTGAAACTTTCATCTTTCTTCTAAATAACATCATCAGCACAAACTTCAAGTATGAAATGTATTATTCCCTGAGAAAATATTCAACATTCATATAAACAGCTAACAAAATTTGAACAAACATTCCTATTGAAATTCACTATCAAGTATATACACTATATGAGATGGAGAAATAATATTTGAAATAAGCTAACCTAATGAAATTTTAAATAATATCAACATTTCACCGGGAAAACTGGATAGAGATACTTCAAAGAATTAATAGAAATCAATACTAACAAAGATAAATGACGTTTATAATAAATCTACACTAATTGCTTGTTTAATCATGTTCAAATGTTGATATTGTGTATGATAAGGAGTCATTTAAAAGAAACTAAGGGCTAAAATGGGATGTGTACATGTGTGTACATTTGTATACTATAGATATTTAACTCCTACTATCATAGGCTACAACTAAGGAAATGTCAATCATTTTCATTTATCATAAAGCTAAAAATATACATGAGTAAATTAAGCTTTCCAAGTATACAATGACTAAGATTATCTTGATGGAGTTTTGTTCTCTGAGGTGGACCAAACCATCCAGCTCAGAGAACAAAACTTCATCAAAATCATCCACTTGAGGTACAATCAAATAGTTTAACGCATAAAGATTTGCTTTGAGCTCTAATTTTCATTGACTATGTTGATTTTTCAATTGTTTCATGAAAGAAGATCTTACCAATATACTAATCAAAACGTTTAAAATTCCAATTGTTGAAATTTATACATCTAATATTGTGAATTGTTTTGATTAAGAGATGATGAAGTGGTTAATTCTACTCATAGCTTATTGTGATATAAGTTGAAGTACCATTGAAAATTGGGGGAAACTGAAGAATCACCTGGTTCAAGTATATGATTCTTATGATTGCATAGAGAATAAATGAATCATAAAAAAAACCGTTTTTCAGTGCTTGGCTGCTATAAGATATGTTCCTGACGTTTTACTGGCAAATTATTTCTGATAGAGTTCAACAGTGAGGCAATCAATATTACAAATTAATTAATCGTGTAAGTATATATATATATATATATATATATATATATATATATATATATATATATATATCACTGAATACGAACTCTTTTTCTGAAAGTTAAACTCTTACCTAAAGATTCCAGATTAGTCTCGTTATAAAATAGTAAATACGCTGTAGTGTCGGTTATTATGTTAGGCCCATATACCTTATTCTAGCTTTCAGACAACCCATTCTATTCATAATACTTAAGTCACATTCTGACCTTTTTATTTATTACCTTATCAGTCTTGACTGTTTTTATATGAGCGCATAGGTGTGTGTACATTTCTTATCCCATTACTCATCATCACATGTCTGTAACTTACTTTTGTGTATTTATAAATATTGATTAACGCTTGGTTAAATGAGGAGGTGGCTTACCAGCCACCTCCACTCTTCGTTGTTTCTCTTCTCTCTATTCCATTCGCTTTATATACAAAATATATGTATTCACAAGTCCATACTTGTTTTTCGACTTATTTAATTCCATTATTGACTAACGCGATTTAAGTCGATGATTATACTCGAGGATAGGCAATAAAAAATATTCATACGATCTAATTGAAGTCAGATCCACGGGCCACTAAAGTGGAGAGCCCGTCAACAAACATCGTCCGATCTAAATGACGATTAAATAACGGGCCTCCACAATACCCTGCTACAAAATCTTACATCAGAACAAAACAATTGTTTAACACTCCTTTATCTTCAATGACTCACCTAAACATTTCAATCCGTAATTACAATCATGTATCAACCTGGTATATTTGCTTACTGTGAAAGATTATTACATGTTATTTCCATGAAAAAAAACTATTTCCTAAGTACAAGAAAAATCTATCAATCAATAGTTTTTCTTTTTCTTAGTTTGATTTTTCTTTTTTTTTTTTACACGACAGTTGTTCATTGTTAATTTTTTTCATCTCTTAAGTAAATTAATGTGCAATTTAGCATAATCAACTAATTTTCATTGATAAAAACTAATTGAAATATGTTATATAATATTGAATTGAATATCAAGAAAAATTATTATTCATTATACTACTTGTATACTACTTATTACTATTGAAATTACTAAAATCTTCACAAAACCCCTTCTGATATTAATCAACATATCCTCACTAGTGAGTGGCTTCAAGATGTATATCCTAGAGTTCTAGTGAGAAGCAGTGACTAGTGAAGTTTATCCGGGTCAGTTGTGACGTAAATCTCATTGATGACAATGGTTTATGTGTAGCTCAATTTTGTGGATTAGTTGGAGTTAGACAGTAACACCACTGGATGCCGATCAGCTTAGTGGTCTAGTGGTTAAGTGCTCGTGCGTGAGACCAGTAGATCCTGGGTTTGAATCTCTCGAGTAGGGGTCTTGGATGCGTACTGATGATGAGTCCCACAATAGAACAAGTTGCTTATCATGTGCTTCCAGGTTTTCCATGATGGTCTAGCTTCAATCGACTCATGATCTCAAATATTGAAATTACTAAATTCTCCACAAAACCCATTCTGATATGAATATAAATTATTATTGATATTTAATATGTCTAAATTGAATACTTTAATGATAGTTATGTGTAATAATCAACAGTTTGAGAAGTTGATGTGAAATTTGAATTAAAAAGGTAATATGGTAATTTTTTAATTTTTTTAAGAATATAGAAATCATACTTTATGAATATGATACGACCTGAGAAAACTTTAGTGGGGCCCTTTATTTTGTCGTCACTTATATCGTATGATGTTGTCGACGGGCTTTCCACTTTAGTGGCTCGGGATTTGACTCCAATTAGATCGTATGAATGATTGATGTTGGAATGATTGCTGTCGAAATGTATATGACGCCTATACTCGTATATAGTCATCGACTTAAATCGCGTTAGTCAATAACGGAATTAACTAAGTCAAATACGAGAGTGAACTTCGAATACGTATATTTCATAGAATCTTCGATCCAGACAAAGTATCGGCAAAGCGAAAAGAAAAGAGCGAAGCAAAATGACGCACAGTGGAGAAGGCATATGAGCCAACTACATTTAGTCAAGCATTAATCAGTATTTATAGTCACACAAAAATAGGCTACAGACATTTGATGAATGATGGGATGAGAAATGTACACACATATACGCTCATATGAAAACTGTCAAAATTGATAAGTGAATAGTTAACAAGGTCAAAATGTGACCCAACTAAAATGAATAGGTTGGTATATGGGCTCAACATAATAACCGACACTACAAAACTATTCATCAATCTGGTTCATCATATTCATTCCTGATCTTACTGAATAATAATAATAAGGTATGTTTTAGAAGTAAGCTGCTGAAACTCTTTACTCAATATGATCTTGCATACTAACCTTACACATCTTAATATCCACGTGGATGCACACTGCTAAACAGTCTCATACTAGGACGAAACGGCTATCCAATGCTTCCAGGTTTTCCATGGTGGTCTAGCTTTAATCGAATCATGAATTCAACTATTAAATTACTACAATCTACACAAAACCTCCTTTCTGACAAAATTAACTCTTTATAAGTAATCATTTCATATAAACATTCATTAGTATGGCCAGACATATACATGATAGACATTAATGATATTAAAACATGAACGAAGAATATATACTTTTTAATAAATCCTCTTCAAGTTCTGAATTTATATATCCAAATGAATAATCCGTAAAGTGGCCAGGTTCAAATCAAATTCATCTTTTAAAAAATAGAGTATGTTAGTATACGATTATTTGTAAAATAAACACCGAAATTGTAACTAGTTCGAGTTCCAGAGTGAACATCAACTCTGAGATTCAGGTACATTCATCTGACGAGTCCTAAATAGGATGAAACGTGCGTCCTGGATTCCACTGCTAGCCACCATCCATCTTTGCTTAGAATTCAAGTGAATTAAGGCAATATCGAGGCAATACACACAATATGCACATATGCCGATAACAGACTGATCAATTTCAATCCTAAACATCAATGGGAAGATTCAAGTAAACAAAACTAAGTGAATTTAAACACCAAAATTGTTCACAAAGCGATAACCAATATGAAAACTTAACTTTAATAAGTTTATATGTTGAGCTGAATTGTAAGATCAATGATCAGAATATGTATGGATAACATAAGGTGTGAGAGATCCTGTTATTACACATCAACATACATATTAGTGATATTCTCCATAATTATAATGAAAGCGTGCTAATAAAGCTATTGAGTTCAAGATGTTTGACATTTAAATATATGTCAAAACGTACAAAGGAGTTTAAACAACTCAGACAATGGAAAACTGTAATAAATATTTTAGAAATACTTAAGAAAAATACATATCAGAATGGGTTTTTTGTGGACATAATAGTAATTTCAATAATTGAATTCATGAGTCAACTAAAGCTAGAGCGCCATAGGAAACATGGAAGCACTGGACGGCCAAAATCGATAGGACCTGGGTTCGAATCTTGCGGGGGGCGGGATCGTGGATGTGCATTGCTGAGGAGTTCTAAGATAGGACAAAACGGCAGTCCAGTGCTTCCAGGTTTTCCATGGTGTTCTAGCTTCAATTGATTTAATGATCTCAACTATGGAAAAATATATAACTCATTGAAAATATATGAAGTAATATGAAGTTATTACTCTGAACACAACTAATTCTTTGGAACTCTGATGATCGAATTTTGATTCTCATGATATTCCAAGGATTTATTTTTATCAATGTAATTCAATTTAGGCTAACAAAGTAACCATAAGTAATATGTTTTTGTTAAAAGCTGAACACATAAAAATTATTTTATAAAATTGGAAGATGGGATGTACATTCAGATGTCTGACAAACTAATTGACGTTCATTTTATCTAATTCATAAAGGAATCAAAGTCTCCGATAAACTAATTATCCATGATAAAGAAACAATCATTTTTAAGCAGAGATAGATAGTGGCTAAATATAGAATCCAGAATATTCGTTTCATTTCATTCAGTAATTGTCAGCTGAATGTACTTGCATCCCAGTCTTAATGTTCACTTCCAGACCGGAATCTTACACTTCAGACGACATCAGAGTTAAGATAATCACTGGCAAATGCAACCCTTACAAATTGAAACAATTATTTTATTTTCAAACAAAGCGTTAAATAAAGAAACTGTCTTTCGATTAATGATGCTTCCTATTTGTTACTAACAAAACATATTTATCAAGCTATTTATTCTACCTATAAAGAGCAAGACGAAAATACTGTGTATTTCACAATTATTAGTTATTTCAATTCATTCTGGTCATTCGTTTAATAAGCCGCACTGGAAACCTACAGAAAAAGCTTCAGGATTATTGTAGTACTTGCGGTGACACTAGCCAACGGCCAATGAACAATAAAGTGTCACATAGTCACTGGGCATTTCAAAAGTTATTATCACAAAGGCTGATAGGATAACTAACAATTCTAAAATTAAAAGCTATCACAGTATTATTTTTATGTAAGATGATTGTTTAAAAAATGAATAACTGTATAAAACTGTGGTTTAGTTAAATAGCATCAAGCGATTGTCGTCACTATACTGAGAATGTTGAAACATTCTAATTGTTAATAAACTATATTTGAAGAGGAAAAAAACATGTCACCAAAATAACCAGTTTCCTTGTTGCTATATAACTTTTGGGAAACTATCAATTCTTTTTATTTTAAATCTTTTTTCTTAAGGGTTTGTTGGAATGTATGTGACAGTATCAATAACATACGATACTGTACACTTTCCTCTAAAAAAAATGAAAAATGGATGCAGTCGCTAATCATTGGGATAATTTTATTATCCGCTACTCAAAGGTGAAATTTTTACTTGCGTACGCATGAGTAAACCCTTACATTTTTTAGCGTAACTGATAATTTCGTCTGAATTATCTGAAGTAGTGAGAAAAGACCAAACAAGACACTTAGTATATTTGGAATTGACAATAGTTCTATTTTTATAAATTCAGTGGGTTGATAAAAACCTATTTAGATCTCACTATGTATGAATGAAATAATGTGAAATCTTTAAGAGACTTATCGTATCTAATGTTAATGTCTTCCTACTATCAACATGAATTTTACCTATTATGTGTGGTGTTTTATTCTATTTCATTGTGATTATTGACCGAAATTGCCTTGATTGGTTTAACATTTTCGCACAAATATCCATGTATATCAGAGTAAAGCCTGATGACGATCTAACTGAGAACAGTTGTTCGCTTATATGTGTTGTTCTAATGTTAAATAATTGACTCGATAGTACTTGGAAGATTTCTACTACCATTGCCTTACGTTTCTGACCATTGAGGCAAAATGTGCTATATCTGATCATCTAATGATCAGTGATTTTGAATAAACCTATGGTATCTATTGTTAGTCAATACTCCATAGCTTAGATTAACGTAGTTACAACTAATAAAAAAGTTCTACTAAGTAATCTTTATTTCAGTCCATAACGAGGATATTTATTTGGAGAGAGAGATGGTGATTGCTAATATTTTTTTCAGTCAAGGGAATGACAACATAAACAAATGGATTAACAGAAACAAATATTTACCAAACTTCTATCAATGTTTTAAAATTAACTGCCCTTTACTACTGCTAGGTAAATTTAATACACGATTGTAAACCAGCATTTTGGTTACTGTATTTAAACATACAAAAAAATACCAATTTACCGAACATTTTTCTTTGTTTCGTTTCAAACAATATGATGATCTTTATCCATTACTCAATTTATTTGAAACTAACATGTCCAACCATGGCATTGATACATATAATATAACGATTGATTCCATTCGATGAATATAAAGTTATTCATAATTGTTGCACTAATTTTGCTCCACTTGATGTTGAATAATCAACAAATGATACCTATATTTTTATGGCATACGAAACCCTGGAGCTAGGTTTATTTGTGACTGGTAAACGTTACGAAGGCGTTTCTGATTATATGGGACTCTGGTGGTGAAATTGGTTAAAGTGGATTATTTGAGACATGAGAAAAAATCGAATGTTCAACTCTAAATGTGGATATAAATGAATGTTATATCACTACAGATTCTGTCAAATAATCAAACTGTTATTGTGACTGACAAGCTAATACAACGAATATAAACAAAAGTTTCATTAATATTTCCGATTTTCGGGTAAATATAATTTTATCAGAAGGGGTTTTGTGGAGATTTTAGAAATTTCAATATTTGGAATCATGAGTCATCTAGAGCTAGACCACCATGGAAAACCTGGAAGCATTGGAAGCCGTTTCGTCCAAGTACGGATTCTTCAGCAGTATGCAGCCATGATACCGCCCCGCCGCGAGATCGGAACCCAGGACCTATCAATATCGCGCTCGAGCGCTTAACCATTAAACCACTGAGCCGGTTGACATCCAACGGTTTTAATATCTAACTTCAACCAATACACGAAATCGCCTGACTTCCTAGGAAGAGTTAACCCTTAAGTGCGACGGTGTTTGTCGTATGAACAACTCAATAAAGATTTAAAGGATGATGATAGTCATATTAGAATATGACACTTGTTCGTGAAGTCAGTGATTGAACAGTTAGTCGTAGGTTGTTCAGACGTCTTGGTTATAATCCACAATATGATAGTAGGTCTTTTTATTTTTAGACCTCAGGTTTTTATACTTAATAGCAGCCGAAGTTTGATCATTGTATAGATTTAAGAAATAAATAAAACAGCATACAAAATTATAGGATATATATATTCTGATGAACAAATGAAATGGAGAAGTGTTCTAGCGTATAATCAACTGATTATAAGATGTCCCAACAAACAGAAAGAGAAATTGGGTTGTTTACCCTGACCCTACCAATCTGAAATTCTAAAGTTATAGAAAAGTTGTTAACTATTCTCAGAAAAACACAGAACGGAGATCTGTCGATAATAAAAAAAAATTAATCCTCCAAAGACCATGATCTATATGAATATCAACTTAAAATGCGGTATAATAACAGACATTTTGATGGGAAGGATTTCAAATTACTTCAGAAACGATTCTTCCCAGTAACTTTAGAATTGGTATTCACAAGTTTACCTATCTTTAATGACAATATTAAAAACGATTTCTCGCATTCAACCTCTTCAATATATAATGCAAATTCACTTGTTCTCATGGAGACATGCATTAGTTATTTTATGAGAATTCGTTTGCTAAATAGTCCAGAAAGACTTTTCATCATGAGCAAGAAAGGGGTGAACTAATCGGTGAAAAGTCATACCGTAGAACAGTTTTTCAGTATCAACGATTCGATTAGTTTATAAGTTACTAAAAACAGTATGCTTGTGTTTCTTCTACTTTACATTTGTCATAAACAACGAAACGCTACATAGAAAGGGAAATTTTTTTAATCTCAGTGTAGATCTAATCCATACGGTTGTTTTCAATTATTAATTTAGTTTCATTTGAATCACTCTTGTTTCTTCACTCTCCCTGAATATGTTTCATTTCCAATCCCAATCCATTTCCATAATTATTATTTTCAGTTCAATTTTTATGATATTCCTGATACGTTCGTCATTCATAACCTCAATATTTCATCCGTTCTTCTTGAACCACAATAGCTATTGTTATGAATCTTCTTTCAGCTTGTTCTCTTCTTGATTTGCTAATATCTCTCTTCCATATTAAGGTAAAGTGTGACAGCCTAGATAAATATACGTTTCTGATGGGATTTATTTTAATTTCGATGAAATAGCTGTCCTCATATTTTGTTTGACGATAGTTCAAAAGTATAAAATTATATAAAACTCTTGTATTCAGTTGTATGAAAAATAGTCGTCTGATATTAACTGACGAGTTTTGTTTATCATTTTAAAAATATCATTATATTTAGTCACAACTAAATCACGCCAATAAACCGATAGTTAAAAGCGAATCCTAAGAGTTCTCAAACTGGTTCATCTACGAGGAGAATGATTGATCAGTTTTTCTAATATAGTTACTTTCAGGAATCATGTTTATATGGATAAAATTAGACTATTAAATTATGATGCAATTTCCAGATGTTTCTTTGTATATCTAGAAAGCTTTCATTCTACTTTCAAATACTTTTCACTTTCTATTCAGAATATATCTCTTTAGTAAATTATGTGAATACCAAAATCCTTATTGAAATCAAGCTACATCTTATAACAAACTAACATATTTAAGACGAATTAAATCATGTGGAGTTATATCAATCGATTTATGTTGCCCACTAGAAAACTAAACGAATTTGGAGATGATTTAATACTTATATTGCCTGATAGTTACTGGGATAATTGATAACCTAAATGATGCATCATTAAATTAAATTATTGAAGTTCAATGTCATCATACATTTCACAACACTGTTAATTAACAGTTGGCAAATTAATTGAAACGATGAATACTTGAATTTTCTACTTAATGTATAGATAGAAGAATACAGCTTAATCCCGCTAGAAAAACTATCATTCCCATTGATTATAGTCTAGGGAAAGTTTATTGTAACAAATCACTACACTGAAAAATTCAGTCTTGGGGATAAATATACTAGCATGTACTCTTTATATCATCGTGTGTGTTATCTTCAGAATTTTCACGCATATTTAGATAATTACTAGTAGTGGGATACAAAATGTAGGTTTCGTTCCATTCTAGGCAATTCAGATTGATGCGCCTCGATGCCAGTGTAGATATTCACTACAAGATTCAAATCAAACTTATATCCTTTAAAATGAACCATTGACTCATGAATTTATAGTGAAGTTTATTGAATTGTTTGTGCTCAAATCTTCCCGTTATTGATCTTAAGGAATTATAACTTCATAACAACATTAAGGTGAACATATTGTATAGCTGGCTGTTCATTTACAGTCAAAAACATCAATAATGAGAATAATCCATATTTTATGAATTATTCAATAAATAGAACATTTCAAACGGTAATTATAGAGGTAAATCCTCACATTGTATTCACTCTTCTAAATTAGTTCACAATAAATATTCAAATATGCATCACCTTTTCATAGATCTTCAGCTACTGTATTGTAAGTTTTCTTCAATTATAAGAAATGATGTCTCATTTAATGCCTTCGTGTATTCTATTAGTAGAAATCCAATTAAAATAATCTTCATTTGAAATGGAATTAAGAGTGAAAATTTAAAGTAATATGTCTTTTATAAAGCAGGAATTATTAGACAGCCTTTTCATTCTATTAATAGATTACTGAGCAATGCATGATCGTGATCCATACAATAGTCAGCAAACAATCATGTCAGTAATCAATAAGTCATCAAAGAAACATTACAAAATCTGTTACAACTTCTATAACCTTTCTGAATAGTAACATGGATTTTCTAAATAATCATCACTACATTACTTGACTAAGAAAGTAAAAAAAATACATTCTGATAAGTGTAACAAGGTTTTGTAAATATTGTACTTTTAATATTTCTTCAATGGTTATTTTATATAACTTATATAATTTAAATGACCATTTAAATGTGTAAAGCTACTTAGTAAAATAAGGTTAATTTATAAATCAAGATGAATGGTGGCTAGTAGTGGAATCTAGTACGTTCTATTTTGATAATTGTCAGCTGAATGTATCAACATTATAAGGTTGATATTCACTATGGGATTCAAATCCAGTACCGTTCAATTCAAACGTCATCACGTTATACATTTAACTATGGAGTCTATGATAGACACTGGCTTGTACAATGAGGTGAAGTTTGATTTGTTTATGTATTGTCTGTTTGAATCTTTCTACTGATATTTAGGACTAAAATGGAACACAAGCTAATAAGCTAACTAGTATCAGAAGGGGTTTTGTGGAGATTTTAGTAATTTCAACAGTTGAGATCATGACCCAATTGAAGCTAGACCACCATGGAAAACCTGGAAGCACTGGACGGCTGTTTCGTCTTATTGTGTGACTCCTCAGCAGCCACATCCACGACCCCACCTCGTAGGATTCGAACCCAGGACCTATCAGTTTCGCACCAGGCGCTTAACCAACTAGACCACTGAGCCGGCATCCAACGGTGTTAATGTCTAACTTCAACTAATAAGCTAACATTTTCTAAGATCACTTTGGAATTTATAAAGTTCAGATCACGAACTGATCCTTGTTACACCAATATTAAAAACTTGAATACATTAGATTCTATTATGGGACACTTCGGCACTATTCGTGCATGACAGCTTTAGGGAAAATAAAACTTATTGACTCAAAATTCTCTCATCTAATTAGAAAGACTTTAAGGTACAGTATCTACAGCTCTAATCAGATCACAGTATTTTCAGTATTCTCATTTCTTTTGATCTAGGTCAAGTCGTTCAATATTTAAGTGTAAGTTATAAGTTATACAATATTAATACATATTATCTGAACGCTAATTAATTTGTACACCAATACGCATTCTTACTTGTGTAAATGCATATCCTGATGGTTCTTTATATGATACAAAAGTTTTTGTTTTATTTACATCTGTTGGATCAGGATAAATAAAACGAGGTGAATTATCATTCTCATCTAATACATGAATACGTATTGATACATGTTCAGATAATTTTGGAATGCCTTTATCATGTGTATTGATTAATAACAATATAATTGGTGTTATTATGGAATAGTTTGTTTTACTTGAGAGTTCAGTTATTTTATTATCATAATACAAATTATTGATATGTTCAAGTAATCCATAATGTGGAATCGTGTCAGAAACTATATCTTTATATTTCATGATTAATCCTTCACGATCAATAACAGAGTCTATATACAATTTGACATCGTAATGTGTTGATTCACTGTTAGAATAAGAAATATTTTTCTGGGCAACTTTTGTGAGTGTAATTTAAAATGTGGAATGTATTCAACATGTCTTGTTTCTTGTAAATTGGAAGAAATCAGTAGATCTTTTGAATGTAGTTTCAATTGTTCAATATCAGAATGTATTCCTAAACTATTACCGAAATATGCAAGATAAACATGTGCCTGTTCAGTGTTCTCTTCAATTTGAACAATTAATTCTGCATTTTTATCAAAGTCGTCATCAGTAATTTGAAAATTACCAACTAGCTGACCTACATGATTATTTTCTGTTATAGTAAATTCAAAATATGGTTGAGAGTATGTAGGTGAGTTGTCATTGTAATCCAGTACATTAACATGTATCTTCACCTTAGTCATTCGTTTTGGTTCACCATGATCTGAACAAATTAATGTCACATCGAATGTAGTCAACTTCTCGCGATCTAAATTTCCCATAGTACTAAGTGTCCCAGTAGTTGCATTGACCGAGATTAGATTCATTATATACGTTGGAGTTTCTTGATCTAAACTAAAATGAAGTTTCGCATTACGACCCTCATCTTTATCAGTAGCATGAATGGTGAGAAATTCAAAGTTATTTTTTATTCTTTCCGGACTTGAATCTTCCATGACATCAACTGTGTAATTATCTTGATCACAGACTGGATCATGATCATTTATATCGAATACTTTGATTTTGTATGTCAGATTACTTGATAAAGATGGCGTTCCACCATCCCAACAAACTACATTAAACTCAATGATTGGGAATTCTTCTCTATCAATAAGTTTTTGCAGCGTTAATTTATACTTTTGGTTAGAATTTGACATTTCTTTACCCATTATTTCACTATCAACTGAAATTAAGCGTAAAACATTTGGAATACTTTGATTAGTTAATTTACAGTTCACTTTTGCATTTTTTCCAGTATCTCCATCGAACACATCTACAATACCAATATCTTGTCCAGGTGGTGTTTCTTCAATTAATTCTAAGGTTTTAGAACCAGTAGGTGATATAATACGAATACGAGGAAAGTGATCATTTACATCAATAACATTTACTATAACCTGAGTAGTTGATAATTTAGAGGTATGAAATGATTTTATTTGTCCTGATGTAGTGTTTTCCGGATTTTTAGCTAATACTTTTAAAGAATGACTAGATTTTAAACGATAATTTAATCGTCTTTGTAGTTTTATTTCACCGGTTTCTGAATGAATATAGAAATAATTATTATCATCACTATCATCTGAATATGATGCAAAACTATAAATTATCTTTCCATTTTCATCAGTATCTTCATCATTGGCTTTAATCTGTGTAATAAAATGACCTATAGGTGTATCTTCACTTACATTTACAATATACATAGATTGTTCAAATATTGGCATATGATCATTACAATCTTCTACAAGTATAGTTACATTAAGATAACATTGATGATCATTTGATGAAATACCATCATCGGCTACAATTTGAAATGAATAACTTCGTTGTTTTTCATAATCTAACTTTTGAATTAATTCTAATTCTAAATATATATTAGATATTGTAATATTATTCGATAATGTAAGACTATGTAATTTAAAGTAATTTAATATATTTTGATTATTATTTATTATATTCGAATCATTATTGATCCAAATACGATCTAGTTTCACAGAATTCCCACTGATCATATCATCTGGATCATATGGTATATTCAATGTAAAACGTGTATCATTAATTAATGAATCTTCACGGATTTTAATGATTTGTTGATTGGATGGAATAAATTGACAACCATTATCATTGATATCTTTCAATTCAATAATAACATCAAATATAGTTATTAATTTATTACTTATAGGTAATCTGTTTCTATGACGATTTGAATATAATGTGGTATTTAAACAATTCACACTAAAATATAATTCACATATTGTAGAATAAGTAAAATTTGGTAACCATTCTTTAATCATTTTACCATATTTCTTTAATTGATTATATTGATTATTAATATTATTACATAATAATTCTCTATCTAATCTATGCTTAACAATAATATCACCTGTAATAGGATCAACATGAAATAATTTCGATGCATCATTTGTATTATTAATTTTAATAAAATATAAATTATTTAATCCACCTTGTTGTTGTATATATTTTAATAAATTACCTATATGTGTATTCAATTGTATCTCTTCATTAATACGTAATCGTATCGTTTTGGATTGAATTAAATTAATATAAAATAATATGATAATGATGAATAATTGATATTGTTGCCGTGTAAAATACCAATTCCATTGTATGAAATAAATTCTAAGCATACCATTGAAAATTAATCATATAGAAACAATAATAATGATAATTATAGAAGGATGTATGTACAGATTGTTTTTGTTTTAGGTATCAATCATGATCGTGGTAATCATTGATAATTCACTGAATAAATAGATTCCATTCATAGAGTTTAATAAATGTAAACAATGTGTGTTGTATTACTGAGTGAGCTTTTCTTTTTCTTTCTTCTCTTTTCTTTTCTCTTTTTTTCTAAATTCTCTATGTACTATTTTGGATACTAAGAAAGTGGTAATATCTATGACATATTATTTTGGGAAACTATTCTGATTGGGTAATTTCGCAAATGAATCAGTAATGTGGGTGGAATTAGGATATACTTAGGAGAGAAAAAAAACATTTTAACCAATAAAATACAAGCAAACCAAAATGATCAGTATATTAAGTTGTGGAGAGTATTAGGTTTTGTTTTTTGTTTTCATTGAGAACTTAAACCGATTGATATTAGATTATCATTGAATAGCTGGAAGCACTGAGTGGCCACGAGCGGGATCGTAGATGTGCACTGTTGAGGAGTCCTACAGTAGGACGAAATGACCATCCACTGTTACTAGTTTTTCAGTGGTAGTCTAACATCAATCGGTTCATGATCTCAATAAATACCTGCCAAAGTATCTACATCGGCTGCACTGAAAGGACAGCATATCTTAGATTTTTTAAACATATTCCAAAAAGTCTTGGAAAAAGGAAAAGAAAGACTCTGAATAGTGCAATCACCAAAGATCTCCTTGATACAGAACATCAGGTAGATACCTTACAATCCTTTAGGGTAATTAGTAAGCAGTCAAACTCCAGTCTTCTGAAGTTTGCTGAAGCTATTGCCATCAGACGTCAAAAACCTGACCTATGTGTTCAAAAGGAGATGGTTGTTAATCTTTCCTTGCCTTGGTGACAAATATTATTTCGCTGCACCTTAAAAATTTTTTTCTCTTTTTCTTTTGTTTTTATTACATCATTGATTTTTTTTCAACTATCAAATTAATAATCTTTTAACTGAGCTCTAATCACTATATTCCTATCAATGTTTATTCATTATGTAATCACTTGTTTCTAACCCACATTTGAACTGTTGCCACAATTAATGTTGTAGAATATTCTTTCACATTAGGTACATATTTACAATATTCAGTCTATTAATTTCATTTACATCCATGATATGCTTTACGAATGTATCTTCAATATAACTTCGAAACAAACCCTATCATGTAAGCAATTTAAACCCATTATGTAATTATGATTTTCAAATATCACAGGTTGTAAACAGCTGATGAGAACCTACGAAATAAAAATGAATTGATGCTGTTCCGTTAGAATCTTTGTTCTTGCTCTTTTCAAAATGATAAAGGGAACTATGTGCATGAAACACATTCACCTTTGGTATTAAAATTATAAAAAAAGGTGTTAAAAGAAGTATTTATTATTTTATTTTTGTAAATGTAATAATGTTACAAAGTTACATTTTATTCTATCAACAATTTATTCATCTGAAATAATAAAATATCCTAAATAATGAAAAACGTACTTTTTAACGATCCTAACTGTCAAACTTATCAATGTAAAACAGTTACATCGACTGTGTTGTGCTAGGGATAAACACTCTTCTTATGTTGCAATATATTTATATCAAATTAATCTGAAATTCATTCTTCTCCTATTTGAATGGCTTTCTTATTTCAGGACATGTATTTATTAAGTGTTTGAATTAAGAATGAATATATATACGTCAGAAATTTGATTTTAAAATACATTAAACTACTGATTTCAATGATTGAGATTATGTTGACATTGATTATGATGATCGCCTATTATATTTCGTTAGATACATTAATTCTTTCAATAGGACTCTATCTACGGAGAATGGTTATAAAATTTTTCGAACTCTAAGAATAGACAAAATTATGATGGACTACAGGATACTTGGTAAATGAGCGTAGAATTTTCTGAGTGTTCTTTCTAGAAATCTTCCTGAAAGTTGAAAGTACAAGACTAAAACAAGTTTTGAGAGGATCTAGAATATCAGTAGGAAATCTCCTACACAAAAAAATGGTTACTCCTAAAATTTAAAATAAATTGCATGCATCATCGGTAGTAAATAAACCTGAATATAAAAAAGTGACATTCAGATATTGTTCAAAAACTAATACAATCCTAAAAAGATAAACCAGTCTTTGCAGTCTCGTAGCATCCCACTTGCTTAATACAAAACATGAAGTGGGATAAAACTATACATGTAATAGAAATATGCCAAATGGCAACGACTTCAGCAAACTTCAGAAGACTGGAGTTTGGCCGCTTTCTCAGGTACATGTAAATTTATAAATACAGTTGTTCAAATCAGCTTCATTGCCCTAACTGAAAGGAGGGCATATTTTAGATTTTTTGAACATGTTCCATTAAGCCACAGGACAAGAGAAAGAAAGACGTTTACTCATTACGTAATCACTTGTCTCTGGCCGTTTGAACCGTTGTCACAATCAATGTTGTAGAATGTTCTTTCACACAAGGTATATATTTATAATATTCAGTCTATTAAATTTATTTACACCTCTACTATACTTTATTACTATATCTTCCATATAACTTCCAATCAAACCCTCTCATGTAAATAGTTCAAACTTATTATGTAATTTTGATTTTAACTATTACAGGTTGTAAGCAGTTGATGAGAACCTTCGAAATAAAATGAATTCATGCTATTCTACTAGAATGTTTGTTCTTTCTTTTTTCAGTCTTCGTCAATCAACATTGATCAAAGGAACTAATTGCTTTTAACTTGTCAGTCTGTGTATAGTTACAAGTGTAAGTAATAAATTACAATAGACTATCCCATATATTCTACATATTATATTCATCAGAAGTCTGAACAAAAAACATAAGTATATGTATATATGTAAAACTGTTGTTATCAATATGAATATATATGGCATATTTTAAATGAAAATAGTCGTATCTCTATACAAATGACATCCAATATACATTAAACTTTATAAAACTAACATAATCATACCAAATCTTGAAGTTTCATGATCAGAATTCAAAATACAATATCCATTGGTTTAGTACTACAAATTTCAGACACTATAAGAATGAATAAAATTGAATTGAAACAATGATATGCTTTTTAACATGCTAGATAAGTTTAGAGACTAGTAGTTTTCTGTCTCTATACTACTTCTACCTCTATGGAATTTGAATTAACAATTTTATCTATTTGATAATATGGTATGGCAACTTGAACTGATCTATGTACGTACGTACGTACGTACGAAGTTCTACGTTGTTACTGACTGACTGACTGATACAGATCATTCTTGTATACATATATATATGCACTTGATAAATCATTTAACTCTATTTCATCATCAGTTAACAATGATTTCAAGTTATGATGAAAATGAATCATGAATTATCTTTTGACAATGTTCCATAATAGAATAAAATGTCATTTTATATTAATATTAATATAAAACCAAACAAAACTTTATTAAATGTTACTATGATATCAAGTGAAATCTATATTAAATCTATTGTTTACTATAAATGATTCATTATTGTTTGTTTTTTCAAAAATCTATGATTGTATTAAACACTGAATAGGAGTCAACATAGAAATAGATCATCATTATACAGTACAGAAATCTACTTTATATATATATAGGAACTGTCAAAGAATGCTACGAATTTTGTAAAATAATCTAGATTATTTGAGGAGTTGACAATATATGTATATATAGATGTATAGACTAAGAAGTAGGGTATTATTGTTATTGTTATCAAATGAGAATTCATTTGATTTACTTGGGAAATAGAAATAAAAATAAACTCATTTGTTATCACAATGTTGTTAATCTTGGCATTATTTATGTTTATATATAAAACTACTTGTCAAGATAACACCATAGAACCTGTGTCAATTCAGTTGATAATATGATAAAATAAAGATAAATTTGGTTAATGGAAAATGGATAAAAAGTTTTTCTTTTAAATAACTAGAGAAATAAAGGTGGGAATATGGATGTGTACTACTGAGGAGTTGCACAATAAGATGAAACAGTTGTTCAGTATTTCTAAGTTTTTCATGATAGTCTAGCTTCAATTGACTCATGATCCTTTACCTCCTTACTTAATTTACTTACTTACTTACTTACTTACTTACGCCTGTCACTCCCAATAGAGTATAGGCCACCGACGAGCATTCTCCAACACACTCTGTCCTGGAATTTCCTTTCCAGTTCTATCCGATTGTTGTTCATCCTTCTCATGTCTGTCTCCATTTCTCGGCGTAATGTGTTCTTTGGTCTTCCTCTTCTCCTCCATTGGTCTTGGGGATTCCATGTGAGGGCTTGCCTTGTGACGCAGTTCGGTGCCTTCCTCAATGTGTGTCCTATCCACTTTCAGCGCTTCTTCCTAATTTCTTCCTCCACTGAAATCTGGTTTGTTCTCTCATACAGTTGGTTGTTGCTGATAGTGACTGGCCAACGGATCCGAAGTATTTTACGTATACAACTATTAATATACACTTATATCTCCTAAATGATAGCTTTTGTAGTTCTTCAGTAGAACTGTCTTGACATTCGTATTGAAAATTCTGACTTTGATGTTGGTTGACAGTTTTTTCGAGTCCCAGATCTTCTTCAGTTGTAAATATGCTGCTCTTGCTTTTCCGACCCGCGCCTTCACATCTGCATCAGATCCACTGTGTTCATCAATGATGCTGCTCAGATATGTAAAGTTTTTTACATCTTCCAAATCTTCTCCATCAAGTGCGATTGAACTGAAGCATGCTGTGTTGTATCGGAGAATCTTGCTTTTCCCTTTTTGTATGTTGAGACCTATTGCTGCTGAGTCTGCTGCTACGCTGGTCGTCTTCTGCTTTATTTGTTGTTCCGTGTGCGATAGAACAGCTGCGAAGTATAGATCGTCCAGTTGCATCCTAGCTGTCCACAGTATCCAATGCTTCCTCTCAAATGTTGACGTCTTCACAATCCAGTCGATCACTGGAAAAATCAAAAAGTGTAAGAGTAAGCAACCTTGCCTGACAGGTTCTCATGATCTCAATTATTAAAATAAAGATATAGTTTGCATATCATTTCCTGTCAGTTAATTTATTCAAAATAAAATATTCTAGTTACCTTTTATTTTTGTGCGTAAAATGAAAGCTTACGTTTAAGAATAACTATCTATGGTTGATTAGACAGTAAGTGGGTTTGCTTTTTGTGAATAAACATCTGCCACTTTGGTAGAGTGAACATATATTTATTGAGGATTTGTATTGTTTGACTAAAGCAAGAACAATGAATTTTTTGAAATAATATAAAGTCCTTTATTTCTTAAGTTCTCTCCAACAACTTACAAACAAACAAGAATGATTTTTTTTGTGTTACTTTGAATTGCGTCTCACAGTTCACATTTACGTGCCAATGCATATTCATTAAATGGACAGAAAAGAATGTTATTGTCCACATCTCCAAGCAAATTACACAGAAGTTTAGATTTAAAGGACACTGTATTCTCAACAGGCCAATTGCTTTCTGTTTGGTGAAAATTAGAATGATATTCATTTCTCAAAACTTTCTAGATAATCAAATACCCAAAAAAACATGTCAAACTTATTACGTTTTATCGAAAAACTCAACATATCAATATTTAAACAAAACTTGTACGTGTGAAAGAATACAGTTGCCAATTTTGCTTCGACACAGTCATCTAAATTCTGAATGTCTATGAGATAAGTTTTTCTCTATGGCGTTAATTACACTTACTTTATTCTCATCCTATCTGTACTCAGCTAGTCAGCTGAATTTTATTATGCATTTCAAAAGGTTCTATTTTCATGCTCTTATTAGTTTTCTCTTCAAGTATATTCATATCTTCTACTTCTATATAGACAGCTGATTAAACAGAATTTTCAATTTATCCACAATAATGAGCTCCATTAGCCTTTAGTTGAATACATAAGAAAAAACATAGACTTTTTACTTCCTCACATAATATTGTACATTGTATCACTTATAAATGATTAATGGTTACAAACAAGAATCTCTCAAATGAAACAACTCATATTTTTCTGCTTAAAGTCTTCTATTTTATCCTAGTTACATGAATTAATAGGGAGAAATCTCATCGAACTTCGATAATTTGTTTATTACATATTTCATTTATCTATATGGCGTTTTGTATCCTATTTAGACGATGACAAAATGATAATTTAAGCTTCGAAATTAAAGCATCAAATTTATAAATACAAAAAAAACAACCTGTCAAATGTGTCCACTAAAAGTACAAATTATATGTATCATTTCAATGCACTAGCCTAATTATTCTAATCCGAAATTGAAATAAAATAGACTGTTTCTCTCTCTCTCTCTCCAAGATTACATCTAACTTCAAAGTCCCTTGAATTATATTCCAGTCATACCTGGATAGGTTATTAGTAGATTTTGGTTGTTGTATGTTTAAATTAATCTACACGGATAGAGTTTTATGTCATTAGATAGTTAACATTGTTTTATAATTATTATGAATTGTAATGCTCTTAATAGAAAGCAATATGTTCTTTAATAGAATAATCTATTTAAAGGAGAAACAATAAACAAACTATGATAGCAGTTTCACATCAATGTAAGTAGTGAACATACATGTCAATAAAGTAACAAATATATTTAGAATAATTAAATAAAACCTATTTCATTTGTAGAAAAATGTCACAATACTGGTTTTTTTTCTCTTCATTATACAATAATGTTGACTGTTACATTATCTATGTCAGTCAGTCAGTCAGCTACAACGTAGGACCAGGCATATATATATATGCATCGGTCCAAGTTGCCATACCTCATTAACACAACAAGATAAACACCGGATTCATCAGAGTAGTTAATTCAGAGGTGGTAATATATAAAAGAAAGATTGCAATAAGGATATAGTACAGGAAGAAAGAATTAGTACGCAGAAAGAAAGATATGAAACGATTTTATTCTCTTAGTTAAGGGAAGACAGGGAGTGTATACACCCACGTCATTGTGATCGATTCTGAGCAATGTCTCCAAGTCTCCAACCATCGGTTACGATGGTCACGCGGACCCCAACCAAGTAGTCTGCATCTACCAACATGGCTCTGACAAGAAGTTAGTGACTTCAAGCACTGATGCCAGGTTTTGGTTTGGTCTTCCCTAACTTTCGTCCAGATATCCCCAACACTATTCAGCATTGCACGTCGTGGTAACCGGTGTTCAGGCATACGTAACACGTGGCCTACCCATCTCAGTCGATGAAGATTCACAACTTCATCAACTGATTTACCATCATTCCCTAATACCTTGTGTCTAACCTCACTATTACTTACTCGCTGATCCCAGCAGACGCCAGCAATATTTCAAAGGCATCTGTGGTCAACTACTAGTAACTTACGAGTGTCTTCTACTCTTAATCGCCATGTTTCG
This sequence comes from Schistosoma mattheei, assembly GCA_944470405.2. Taxonomy (NCBI): domain Eukaryota; kingdom Metazoa; phylum Platyhelminthes; class Trematoda; order Strigeidida; family Schistosomatidae; genus Schistosoma; species Schistosoma mattheei. Next base: position 37,418,965 of record OX103944.1, read on the forward strand.
CTGCCGTAAATTAAAACAGAACGGACTACCGCGCAGTATACATCATCTAAGTAAGTTAATATTAAAATTAGATAACTATATTTTTCAGTATAAGGGTTGTGGAGATTATTCAGTTTTTGATTGAGATCATGAACCGATTGATGTCAGGTCACTGTTGGAAACCTGTCGGTTCGTGATAACAATCAATAACTGTATTTTTATTTGAGATGATTAGGAAGAAATAAATAATATTGTGGTATGTGCTACTGATGTCGATAGATATAAGTAGTATGTATCATTAATCGGGAGTGAAATACTTAGCGGCAGGTTAAGAAGATAAAAAAGAAGAAAACGAAAATAAAGAATGATTGATGTGGAAATGAAAGAAGTCAATCAAAACTAGTCATATTTTTCTGCACCTATTAATTTAATTTCTCTTGCCGATCAAGTTATATTGACAAACATTCTAGGACTTAGTATTTTCAAGTTCATGAGCACATCCTACACTGGCTGAATAAAAGTATAGCTAAAAGTGTGATTTAAACAATTGTCTACGTAAGGTACTTAATGTCCATTGGTCGGATATCATCAGCAACAGCCTGTTATAGAACAGAAAAAATCAGATTTCAATTGAGAGGGGAATTAGAAAAAAAAAACATTGGAAGTAAATAGGACATGCATTAATGGGATCATCAAACTGCATTACGAGGCAAGCGCTAACTTAAAATTTGAAGGGAAATAAAAAAAGGAAGACCATTGAACACATTGCGTCAATAATAATTAAAAACACACATAGAAAGAATGAATCTTAACTGGAAAGAATTGTTCAGGACAGAGTTGAATGAAGAATATCGGTAGTTGACCTATGCTGCTCGACGAGCTGTAAAAGGTGTAAGTAAGTAGAAATGTGATTATTAGTTATAACAACACAAGAATGTGTAACTGATTTAGAATTTTAAAAAAAAGCTTTTATTAGATTATGTGTATTCATGAAACTAAGCCACAATATACAATAAATTGTAAAGTTTAACATAAACCTATTTTCATAGCATATCTAAGTTGTACGTTTTCTATAATCTCCTGATCATAGGACTAAAGTTACCAGTGTTCATTTGGTTTAGACAAATAGTAACATACATATACATACACATTTGAAAATCATTTGATCTTAAATTACATTGTAAATTACTTTCTACATTTTAATCATAATTTAATGATTATCGGTTAGATACTAATTTTTCTATTTTATTATTTTTTTTTCTTTGATACTACTCATTTAATTTTTCTGGAAAATTCCAAAATTAAATAAATCAATAAAAAGAGTCAATTTTTGTATTTTTTGGAGGGAGGGCTAAAGTCTTACATGTTTTCAAAATATGAAATTCCCAATAGATTTGAAATTGATTTTGCTTATCAACAATTAGTGTTAGTTATTAATATATTTGATCGTCTCAATTGTTATATCTGTTTGTCGGTGATTGTTGTGCTGGAAAAACTCTGATCACTCATACTCGGAACAAGGGACCTCTGCTATTCTCACGATGCGAAAGTAAGAATACAAAGACTGGTATAAGTGAATATTTATTAGCCCCAAAATACTATGACGACGACGATGTTGATAATAATAATAATGAATAACAATAGTCTAAAATACACTTGTTTATATATTGATTGTACTCCCATTTTGATTAATAATTAGGATTAAATCATATACTCAGTTATAATAAATCACATAATGAGCATAGTTCATGCCAAGAGAATACAAGAATATCGTATATTATACAGAAGAAAATATCATAGTGGGAAAACAAATCAAATACTACACTAAATGATCCTCACGTTGAATCAAAGCGGACGTCAATGTTGAATAAAACTCCTAATGAGTAATTCAATCGAAAATCGACTTTTCTTTCCATCATATCAGTTATGCATAATTTAATTAACTTCCTTATTATAAATCAGTATATCTTTAACTGAAACTATATGTTTTATGTATACGAGAATTCGTAAAGATTAGAATGAATAGTTTAACAAATTATGATCTCTGAGTATAGAGAAGTCATTATCAGTGTAAAATTATATTTGAAATAATCACAGCGATTGAAATCTTAAAAAAAAGATAATTTCGACGTTTCGTCGTTAATTTATTTGGGCTTCTTCAGGAATCATCAAGGCAATATATGTGAGTATATTGATTCTAGGTGTTCATGATTTCACTTTCATTAATTTGTAACAAAAATATTTTATTAATCTTATTTCATTTACATGATGATTCATTGCTAACTTATTAATTTTACAAGACTTTCTATTTGTACATGAACAATCTTTTATTATTGTTATTATGTTTATATTATGTATAATAGTAATATAATCTTTCTATTACATTATCATGTTTATTCCTTGTTTATATATCTTCAAGGAACTAGTACTTCAACAAATATGTTTCATATATTTACATTTAATTGTACAGCTTAATAATATAATCGTTGAATAGAGATTCATTTGTTGAACTTCATGTTTTTAATGTGTAATACATTCAGTTGTTTGAACGATAATTTAAATGTGTCAACAGACACCAAGGTCAGAATTTTCAATACGAAGGTCGAGACAGTTCTACTGTATGAGACGAAAACTTGAAGAACTACAAAAGCTATCATTTAGAAGATATAAATGTATATTAATAGTTGTCTACGCGAAATACTTCGGATACGTTGGCCAGTCACTATCAGCAACAACTTACTGTGTGAGAGAACAAACCAGATTTCAGTGGAGCAAGAAATTAGGAAGAATAGTTGGAAGTGGATAGGACACACATTGAGGAAAGCACCGAACTGCGTCACAAGAAAAGCCGTCACATGTAATCCTGAAAGCCAAATGAGAAGAGGAAGACCAAAGAACATATAACGCCGAGAAATGGAGATAGACATGAGAAGAATGAACAACAATTGGATAGAATTAGGAAAGAAGGTCCAGGACAGAGTGGGCTGGAGAATGCTGGCTCGCGGCCTATGCACTATTGGGATTAAGAATCGAATGTAAGTAAGTAATAATTTGAATTTATGCAAATAAGTCAACCAATTTGTTATTTATAATTACGAGTTATTATTAAGCTATCCAAGTAACTATTATTGAATAAATAATTTGCGTTACAACATATTTTCTTTAAAAACTTTCATGTATTAACAGTAAACTTTATTTAAACAAAACACTTTCATTAATGATTGATCAAGTTCTTCTCTTCATCATTGAAAAACTTAACATGTATAGTTTACAGAAACATTAATTTTTTCACACTATAACATAAACATCCAATGTAAGTGGATGAATCGTTTGTTAACTTAATGCAGCAGTAAACAATAATATCAGTACTATAAATCCCAATAGATTCTGTTTAAACATCATCGTTAAACAACTTACATGTTCTCTTGAAATTCGTGTCTAAATTTAGTTCATGTTCTGTTAAAAAAGTTACAATTAATTTGATGATAAACTTAAGAGAATAAAATTTATTTACTTACTTACACCTGTTACACATCATCGAGTAGCATGGGTTGCTCATCGTCGTTCTCCATTCTACTCTGTATTAGGCAATCCTTTCCAGCTGTTTCCGATTGTGATTAATCTTTTTCATGTCTGCTCCCAACTCTCGACGCAATTTGTTCTTTGATTGTCCACTTTTATGTTTCCATTCACAATTCCAAATTAGTGCTTGCCTCGTAATCCAGTTTGATTATTTCATCAATGTATGTCCTATTTAATGCCATCGTCATTTCGTAACTTCCTCTTCAGTTAGAATCTAGTTTGTTCTATTCCCTAATAGGCTGTTACTGTTGTGGTATACGACCAACAGACATTCAGTATCTTACGTAAACAACTGTTTATAAATACTTGTACCAATTCCATGATGGTTGTGTTGGTTCTCAAAGTCTCAGCTCCATACAGCAGAACTGTCTTGAAGTTCGTATTAAAATTCTGACTCTGAGGTCGTCTTTCAGACAGTTGTTTTGAGTGCCATATGTTCTTCAACAGTAGGAATGCTGCTCTTGCTTTGCCAATCCTCGCCTCACGTCTGCATCGTATCCTCTTTGTTCTTGATGATGCTACAGAGATAAGTGAAACTTTACACATCACTTAAAGTTTCTCCATCAAGTGGGATAGAAGGGTCAGGTCATCTACGGAGTGCAAATCTTTTATTTGATTCAGAGCTGTCTATTGTATTCCATTCTCTCCCTCAGATATCGTGTTTTTTATCATAATCCAGTGAACCACCAGAATAATTAGAAAGGGTGAGAGTCGGCAGTATTTACTGACTACTCTCCTTATGGGAATGCATCTGTCAACTGTCCACCGTACAACACTTCACCCTGTAGTCCGTCATATGAATTCTGGATGATATTGAAGATATTCTCAGACACAATATGGTGTCGGAGAAGTTTCCATAATGTCCTCCTATCCACACTGTCAAACGCCTTCTCCTAATCAGGGAAGTTCATGTATAGTGACGTGTTTCATTCAAGTGATTGCTCAACGATGATCCGTAATGTGGTGATTTGGTGTATGCACGACCGATCTTTACGGAATCCGACCTGTTGATCTCGAAGTTGTGCATCTACTGAATCTTCCATTCTGTTGAGCAACACTCTGTTCAAAACCTTTCATGGTACTAACAGTGATGTGATTCCTATGTAGTTCTCACATTTTCTCAAATCTCTTTCTCTGACATCTTGATGAGTTGTCCTTCTTTCTAGTCCGTCTTCACTTGTTCTTCCTCCCAAATGTTCATCACTATGGTTTGGAGAATGTTTGCAGTTACTTCCCTGTGTGACTTTGTTTCTTCGACTCGTATATTGTGAGGCCCTGGTTCTTTCCCACTCTTCATTTTTTTGGGTGACAATTCCGACTTCTTCAGACGTTGGTGTATTGGTAGCTATAGGATGGTCTGTGTGTTCTGCTTCGATGTTCGGTGGTTTCAGTGGAGCTTGTCTATTCAAGAGTTCCTTAAAGTATTCTACCCATCCATCCTTAAGGTTTGGTGATTGGCTTGCCTTCTTTGTCCTTGACTGGTCTCCTTGGTTTACTATGTTTGCCTACCAGTTTCTTAGTCGTGTCAAATAGTTGTTTCATATTTCCTTCCTCTGCAGCTTTTTCCATTGCTAACCCTTTCACGTATTTCTGCTTTTCAAATCTAATTTTCTCCTTCTCCTGTTTGTTTGCTTCTGTGTATTCAGCTTGTGCCCTGACTTTTTTTGTTCTTCTTTGACTGTTGTTAATTTATGTCTTATTGTTCTTCGTCCCTGGAATCCTGTTTAGGGTTTCAGTAGAGATCCACTGTTATTTATGATGCTTCTTGCGGTCCAGAACCTACTGACACGTTGAGGTCAGTGCTTCTTTGATCCTTTTTCAGTTGTCATCCACAGTAATCTTTTCTTTCAGTAAATCTTGTAGGGCTTGTAATCCGTTGTTGAGAGATATACTGAATTCGTTGAGTTTGTCAGCATGTCAAAAGAAAGCTGTATTGAGCCTTTTTAATGCTGTTCATCCAGTTGTCCAATGCTTCTTTAGCTTCGATTTTATCTTGACCACAACCAGGTGGTGATCTGAAATTATGTCAGCTCGCCTCGTTGTTCTCACGTATTCCATTGTCCTTAGGATTTTTTTCTTTGATACAAATATGTTCTGTCAGGTTCTCTGTGGAAATATTGTGCCACCTAAATCCAATTCGTTGAATGCATATAGATTTGCCAATCTCTCGCCATTCTCGTTCCTTTCTCCTAGTCATTACGTGTTTTCCAATGATATTTTCATAACAGTTGTTGTCCATTCCGACTTTGATGTTTAGATCTCCCATCACAATGAAGTTTGCCTTCAATAAAAGCAGATAGAAATATTGTCAGTCACTACTTGATTTTTAGTTGAATTCATGAGTCAATTGAAGCTAGACCACCATGGAAAGCCTGAAAGCATTGGACGGTCGATTCGTCCTAGTATAGAACTTCTCAGTAGAGCGCATCTACGAACCAGCCTCGTGAGATTCGAACCCATGACCTTCGGTCTAGTGCGCGAATGCTTATCTTCTAAATCACTGAAACGGCATCTAACGGTCTCAATGTCTATCTTCAATGAATGCATGAAATTGCACCATCATCTTACATTATCTGAGGTAGATACCTGTCTCTTCCTGACACGGTGTAGTTATTGATAATACCGACAATTTATACTCGAATATAAATGCAAATACCAATGAATAAGTCGATAAAAGATATTTTTTATTGATTAACTCAAGCTTTTAATAGTAAGAATAAATGAGAAGTGTTCGGTTAGACATTAATTCCTTAAAGAATAAGCAATACAATCCTAACTAAAAGATAATCATTTACTTAATTGATTCTTACTACATAAATCACTGTACAGAAAAATACAATCAATTAACTTTGAAAAAAAAGTTTTTTTCTTTAAATATTCAACTGTATGTGAAATAGTATCCTACTTTATGAACCAATTAAGTTTAAATAATTGAATTTCATTGTAACTATGTGTAATTTACGTTTCTAGACAAATAAATTTACATAATTGTTAGAACACGAAAAAAAAGAAGGAATAATGTCTGAAAAATATGTCGATAATATTTTTCCCCCCTCGGAAAATTTGTTACATGTAACACATTTTTCTTCCTATCTGATAAATGAATGAGATACATTTATGCATATCTATCTATCTATCTATACATCACACAACTACGGAAAAATCATATTTATTCAAAAGATGAAACATGTACTATGTTATATATAGATATATATGATTAAAAAAAACTTGAAGATGTTGATTAACTGATTATTTTCAACTAATAATAAAGTTGCTCCAAATACTTTTTTACGGCCGAGAGAGGGGAGAGTCCGCTCTCCCTCTTGAAATGTTCTCACATAGCCACGCATATATAGCCTCTGTTAAAGAAGTCTTACTCATTGCCTTCTCGGGGCGGGGGTGTAGTTTATGGAATTGAGAGAACGAAAAGCGCTTTAATCGGGTTGGTGGACACAGAGAGTTCGTTTAGGGTAGTTGGAAAACCCTGATTCCAAACCAACGGTTCACATGGTCTCCAGTACCCTGAAGGAACAAATGAAGCATGAACCAATCGTTGGTCACAGGCTACCATCTTCTTAGATCCTTCATTGCCTTGTGGACCAGACCTTTAGGTCGAAGGCTCCAGGTGTGGCCTCCTAAGAAAATTATCTGCTTCTGTTTGGGTACCTGAGCAGCATCACAGCCCCTTGTACCACTATTTATGTGTTCAAATAATTAAATAATAGAGTTGATGTAAAAACAAACAAACAAACTATTTACTATTTCACTGATGAAGATTTCAAATTTACATGATGAAATCATGGTGTTTATATCAAAGATAATAGTGACAAACATCGCAAATTTTTTTAGAATTTAAGGAATTAGTCTAAAATAAAAAAAGAGAACACAAGTTTTCATTCATATTAAAAACAAATCAAATTGAATAGATTTTGTGTATGTTCATGAATTATGTAGTAGATTAGATTACAGATTTATTTGTACTCAGTTAAGTCTTTAATTGATATATTCTTCCCTTTAAATTCATTTGATGTTGTTTACTTGTATCGTCCCATTGTTATTGTCATATTGGCATATGTGCATCCTGTGAAGAATACCTCAATACTACCTTAGATCATAAGCTTTATTAGCAAATATGGATAGTAGCTAACAGTGGAATCCAGGACGTGCGTTTCGTCTTATTTGGGATTCGTCAGCTGGATGTAAATACATCTCAGAGTTACTGTTCACTCTAAAACTTGAATCCAGTACCGTTCGCTTCAAGCGCCAACAATTTAATTTAAATCTTCACCCCATTGCAAAAGCAGACGGTTATTAGGACACAGTATCTAAGTGAATAACGTGATGGCATTTGAAGTGAACGGTACTGGACTTGAGTCACAGACTAACCATCAACTCTGAGATGTAGATAAATCCCGGTGACGAATCCTAAATAGCATAAAAATGAACATCTTCAATTCCACTACTAACCACTATTCATATTTGTTATTATTCTCTTTATTTTACTTACATATTTATGCTTTTTTAAAAGTCTAATTTAAATGTTAATATAACATGTAAACTGTAAAGTAGATTATACATATAAATATTACATGCATAGTTCATTTATTACAATTATGGAACGAATCATTGTTACATTGAATTGTTTAACATAAATTCACATCATTAATTAAATGTACAATAATCATTACTTACATTCTATTATATCATACAACAGGAAATACGTATAGAATGTGTATAATGTATAATGAAGATCATGATACTTTATCTATAAAATAACTAATTTATTATAATTTTATAGACACTTACATGTTTAATAATAATATCAATTATTGTTCTGATGAGATTAATTCATATCGTTGATCATAAATGATACCTACTAAATGATACCTGATGGTAATAAAATAATACAGTCTTCTCAAGGTACTTGGTAATATACCTTCTAATCTAATTGAAATGCAGATGTATAAAATGAAAAACAATGACAACAACAACAACAACAGAGACATCCCCCACCCGTTTTTTTTTGTAATTTACCATTTGTTTCTACAATTATATTGTCTTAATTAATATTCTTGTGGGATAATTAAATTTAAGACAAATACATAATTTATAAGCTCTTTTTTTCTAACGAATAAATTGAAGATTCTTGGTGACACAAAGTATGTTATGTTATCTTTAACAACAACAACAACAACAAAAATAGCAAAACGGAGAGGATAGCAACTAAATAACTCATGTGTTCGCAAAATTACTAATAATATGATAATGATAAGTGATAATAACATTTAAATAAGATAGATTTATCGTATAAATATACAAATGCTATGATTGTATTTGCTTTATTATTAATATTGACCTATTAGATTTGAAGCTAGAAAATGTAAAGCGAACGGTTGGAATAATTTATCTATCACATTGGAGATTTGTAGAGATTGTAGTAATTTTAAAATTGAACTCGTGAATTGATCTAAGCTAGACTATCATGTAAAATCTGGAAGTACTGAGAGGCCGTTTCGTCCTAATATGAGACTTCTCAGCGGTACGCGTCCACGGTAAAGCATGTGAGACTCGAACTCGGAACCTTCGGTTTCATGCGAGGGATTGTGGATGTGCACCACTGAAGAGTACTATACTAGTACGAAACAACCTTTCAATGCTTTCAAGTTTCCAGGTTTAGCTTAGGTTGACTCATGAACACAAACTTAAAATATTTTTTTGTTCAATTGAAGCTAGACTATAATGGAAAACCTGAAAGCCCTTTACGGTCGTTTCGTCCTATTATAGGACTCCTCAGTAGTGTGCATCCACTCTATCCATTCTTAATTATCTACCATGTGCCTTTATTGTTTTCAAATGAGTTTCAACATCATCTTCTACATATAGAAGAAGCCTTAAGGTTTTATGCCAACAGCTTCAGACTATATATTACAAATAACTTTATGAAACTCCTATCCCTTCATTAACCTATTAAGATTTATAGACGAATCTACCGAATTTTTGCTATCTTTGTTTTTTCATCAATCCCATGTCACGTTGTTTACTAACTGTTCATTCGAAATAATTGTTGGCACGCATCTAATTATGTATTTTCAAAAAAGTATCATTTTAGTGTTTACTTTTATAGCTTTTAACTTCTATTCTATGTTGAGAAATTCATTAACAGTTTTATTATTCTGATTAGTTCTAGTAAATCTGTCATTTTACAATCAGTTTGTATATATTACTTATAGTGATGTAATCCGTATCATAATTATCATTCACTCATTAATTAATTAGTGTGTAAATTAGTACCATCTATATTAGAGTAAATACTTGTGAATATTTAATTAAACAATATTATTCACCTATACATAGCGACCTGTCTTGAATGTGAAATAATTCAAAATTAAGGCTTATCTTCAAATCATATATGATCATTTCTATGTTGCATTATCCAAAACTACTTAATATAGTGGAGTAAAATCTATAAAATTGATTAAAATTTGAGTTTTCCTTCGAAATGACTGAGATTTTTCAGTTAGACATTAAAGAAATATAGACAATCACAAATTTCTCAATTTTAATGGTTGGGATAGTGAGTTCATTGAAGCCGGACCATCATGCAGAACCTGGAAGCACTGGAAAGACGTTTCGTCATATTGTGAGACTCCTCAGTAGTGCGCATTCACGACCACATCCAACAAGATTCGAACACAGCACCTGTCAGTCTCACGCTCGACGGCCTAATCTCTAGACCACTAAGCCGGTCGGCATCCAACGGTGTTAATGTCTAATTTCAATTAATCAACGAAATGGAGCAGCACATCCACCATTATCTTCTGTGAATTACTATCTCACAGCAGACATGGTTGAACTCCATTGATCACTGCTTCTCACTAGAACTCCAGGATACACCTCTTGAAACCAGTCACTAGTTATCATATTTTGATTAATAAACATAAAAAAGTTTTTTTCTTAGATATTATAGTAATTTCTATAATTGAGATCATGATTTAATGTAATCAACTAATATTATTTGTCGGTGATTGTTAACTTTAATAATTCAGTTAAATTAAATGTCACGTTTTCAATGTTAAAAAATACAAAAAAAATTTTTTTTTGATTTTTTATTTCAACTTTATCAAATCATAATAGTAACATTGACTGGAACCGAATTATAATAATAAAGGTAATGGTAATATATAATTATGACATTTTCCCTATTTCAACTGACTAAAATGTACTCAACCATAGAATATTTCTTTTACAAACTACATTTGTAGTTTATTCTATCTCTCTCTATGAATGTAGTTGTCATGACCAAATAATTACAAACAAAGAGTAAAAAAAAACGAAAAAAATCAAAAAATCAAAAACAAAAAAAAAGATTAGCGAAATTATTCATTATGAAATGCATATGAAAACATAGTTGTGTTATTGTGAAATTGAAATGGGTGTCTGTTGTTCAACATCAAAACAGCGGTTTCAGTTGAATGATTTGTAGTGATAAAGACTAATACTACTCATAATACTACTATACTACTAATAATAATAAAATGTGATAAGGAAAAAACAATATGTTTTACACTTGAAATAATTTAAATAGTTTCTCTATGATACAAAAAAAACAACAAGTGGATTGGTTCACAGCTTTGATGAGACGGTGTATTGTAAGGGTTATCTGATGGCAAACAATATATATATATATGAATAATTATTGTTTTTACTAGTAAATTTGTTTAAGTATGTCATCTATTTGTTTTGTAAAAGTCAGAAACTTCTAAAATTCAACAAACCGTTACAAGTTTGATGTATATATATACATATATTACTCGTTGACAAAAGGCTCAAAATAATCTATGATATACATGAATAAGTAAAATAAGTAAACTTTTATTGAGAACAATATCAATGGTAGTATTATTGTGCGAATGGAGAACACAACGATTAAATGTATTTTAATACATTACAGAATATCTTGATAGAATTTGAGAACTATATAGTAACACGTCATTTGTAAAATGTTCGTTAATTGTTTCAGATTTTTACTGTTTTTTTTTTCATTTCCATACCAGTCACTCTCTGTTCTCATTCTCTTCTTCTTTTTGATTGTCTCATGATTCTGTCACCGAACATTCCACTTTTGATTAGGGATATATGCAATTTATATATGTTGACATCATTAGCACATACCACATTATCGATTTAGAAATTTGTGGTAGTGATCAAATACATTTTCGAGTTTTTGTATCCCATCACTTTGTGTCATTAAACAACAATAAAATAGATTTATTTTAACGTGTCCAGCAATTTAAGTTTACATCTCGCTGCTTTATATGTAACGTTCTCAGTACCAGACTTCATGATTGCAAACTTGTATGGGTTCTGTAATTATTTTCATAGTATATATTATGTATTGTTTATTTCTGTAGAAGTCGCGGTAAGATTTACTTTCACTTTACTTATGTCTGTTACCTCTCATGAAGCAGTAAAAGTCAATCACTAGCAATCTCAATTCAACTCTGTCCTGATCAATTCTTCAAAATTTTTACACTTGTTATTCATTTTTTCATGTATGCTTCCAATCCTCAATGCAATGTATTATTTGGTATTCTTCTTTTTGGCTTCCCTTCACGATTCCAATTTAGGGCTATACTGACTACTCTCCTTATGGGAATGCATCTGTCAACTGTCCACCGTACAACACTTCACCCTGTAGTCCGTCATATGAATTCTGGATGATATTGAAGATATTCTCAGACACAATATGGTGTCGGAGAAGTTTCCATAATGTCCTCCTATCCACACTGTCAAACGCCTTCTCCTAATCAGGGAAGTTCATGTATAGTGACGTGTTTCATTCAAGTGATTGCTCAACGATGATCGTAATGTGGTGATTTGGTGTATGCACGACCGATCTTTACGGAATCCGACCTGTTGATCTCTAAGTTGAAGATCTACTGAATCTTCCATTCTGTTGAGCAACGCTCTGTTGAAAACCTTTCATGTACTTACAGTGGTGTAATTCTCATGTAGTTCTCACATTTGCTCTGGTTTTCCTTCTTTGACATCTTGCTGAGTTGTCCTTCTTTCTAGTCCGTCTTCACTTGTTCTTCCTCCGAAATGTTCCTCACTATAGTGTGGAGCATGTTTGTGACTTTAGTGCTTCAGCTTATATATTGTCAAGTCATGCTGCTCGCCCTCTCTTTGTTTATCAGATGCTTTCGTGGTAAGATAGCAATCTAAACATCTTTTCGATCTTTAAAATTTACAGTGAAATATACTGCATTTATGACCATTATGTGAAAATTGAAATGTTCGTCACTGACCTGCCTACATTATTTCTTTTCATTTTGGCTATAAACTAAAGTTAAAAGAAAATTTGCATTCTTATGGTAGTCATATACTTTTACATTCAAAGAGAAAACAGTACTTATTGCGACTAATTATAAGTAATAATAACTACTTTATTTGAGTTTCTTAGAACTTATTTAGAATATAATGTACACGAATTTATTTGTAATTACCGTAGTAACTATTTTGGCAGGACAGAAAGGAACGTATTCGTCAGATTTTCTAACCAATTTCCAAGGAACCTTTCTTTAAAAACTAAGAAAGTCTTCAAAATTCAAACTTCTTGACACTTAATGTGTAGTTTATATAAAGTGGGTATCAATTATGCATTTAAAAATAATAATTAATCAACCACTGACATCACTCTTGCTTCATTTTGCAGGTAACATTACTATTAAACGTTCCCGAACTATTCTCTACATACAGATGTAATGCCTGAAAAGCCTTTGCTTTGATTATCGTAATCCTAATCAAATTACCCTTTAAAACCTCTCAGTCTTATAAACTTTAATATCTTTCACATGATCTTATTGATAATGATATTGATTTGATTTTGTTTCTAATTTTTTGTTGGGTAGTTACACAATTACTTATTAATTTAATAGAAATTATATAGTCTTTTTTTCTTAAATGTGACTAATAGTAACTGTGACAACAAGCCCTTTACTTCCGTATATTTTAAGACATCTCAATCTTAACCATATTTATTCATAAATATTTTGTTGTGTTCTGATTATGGTATTTGGTTCCATTTCAAATATTCAGGCAAACTTTACTAATTAAATTATGCTGGAACCGTCGTTTGGAATTATGCTAATCATTGTAATTTCAGGCTTTTTGCAATTGATATGAACCCATCAATAGGAATGGATTACTTTTGTTCTATAAACTTATTTGTTCTTGTTCTGTTTAAACTTGTCAAGGGATCTAACAGTAATAAACACAATAAATCAGTCTGGGAGCATCGTGGTTAACACATAATTTTCAACTAGAATAGCTCAATTCGGTTGAACATGATATTCGTTTGAAAAAAAAAACACAAGTTTTCATAATTTTGAGATTTTTTTGAAAGAAAATTCTTCTGCGTATCGTGTTGCTGATAGTTTGGTGATATAATACTATTGAGCCACAGAATTTCAGTAGACTGATTTGTTGGCTAAAAAAAATGTCGAAGTACATTCAAGTGTATACATTTAAGCTACACGTAAACGTTTCTAGGCTAATGACAAAGAAAAGAATATTTTGAATTTGTAAACTACACAAAATAGAGTTACATTTCATTGTGATAAAATATGTCTAATTGTAAATGCAGTTGAAATACAATGAGTGAATTATTTGTTTCGCTTACTTGTTAGAGGTCTATAATATTAAAAGACTAATAATTGAATGAAGAATATTCTTTTTGAGAAATTCTCTTCAGGTTCTACAATTCAGATCTTCAAATTAATAATCTGAAAAATGATCAGGTTAAGGGTAAACTACATCGTTTAAAAATAAAGCAAGTGAATTTAAAATTGTCAAACGAAATAGGATCAAATTGTTAGTGTTGATATGACTCATATAGAATGTTAATTTGAGTCAGTTTATAAGTTAAGTGAGGGTACCTAGCCTGTCGTATGCCCTGATGGTGTTCTCGTAACTTACGGGTTGCCTGATCTGCCAAGGGCGATGGGACAGTGCATGACGCTATTGTTGTGTGCCAGGTTCAAAGAGAATTGTATGCTATATGCATGCAAATCCGCCCCGCTATTGTTCCATATTGTTCCTATATGTTAAGTGAAGATTTAAAATCCATAATCCGAATAAATTTGGGTCAGATAGGATGAGAGAAATAATAGTGCAACTACAATTTGGTGGAATACCATATTGTGTGAAAAATTAATAATTTCAATAGTTGAGATCATTAGTTAATTGAAGCTAGACCATCGTGGAAAACGTGGAAGCACTGAACGACCGAAACCTATAGGTCCTGTGTTCGAATCTCGCGAGGTGAGATTGTGGATGTGCACTGCTGAGGAACTCCACAATAGGACGAAATGGTTGTCTAGTACTTCCAGGTTTTCCATGACAGTCTAGCTTCCATTGGCTCATGATCTGTACTATTGAAATTACTATAATATCCACAAAAACCTCTTCTGATAAAAATTAGTAAGACCTATTAAGGAGGAATGAATGCGAAGTGAATGAATCATGTATTGGGGAGATGAATAATGATGTTTAACGATTAGTAATGATAATAGTAACACAAAGATTTGTAAATAAAGATAGCAGAGAAAATTACATTTGATTACGAAATGTCGTAAATACAATAGTTAAATCATGTCATTGAATAGCTAAGATATCTAACATGGTGGCCTTTTTGAACATCTGGACTACCTGTTCCTGCCATCTAGATATCTCAACAAGTTATCTGATTCTGTGCGTTTCCGGAAAATGTACGATCTTTCGCTGTACAAGTTACAATACGCCGAATCAGAGATATCGTCGTTGCTGGCAATATGCATCGAAAAGAATGTATATTATTTAGATGTCGATTGACTGGACTGCTAACATCTAACTAGCGATCACTCAATATTTATCGTCACGATCGACTAAGAAATAAGAAATGGAAGCTTGTTGGAATATTTTGTGTTGAGAATTCTATGTTGTAAAAAAAATATAGTATTGAATAAAGTCATTAATAGTAATTATCTATATTTTATCATTATCAATGTGTCTTTCTTGTAAATAGAAAAGTCATTAATTCTTCCTAAAGTTTTCCATTCTCAAACATCACTTGTGCTCAGCTCAGTTTTTCAATGAGTAGTTTGATAATCATTAAAAAAAGCTCAAATGTTTTATAACTTTCAGGATGTATATTTATCAATAATGAATAGGATATTACAAACAGAAAAGAGTTACATTTATAAAGTACCCTTCAACTAATAATTTGAGAATTTAATAAAGTACACTAATCCATACTAATACTAATACTACTGAGTGTTACTATGACAAATCTAAATGAATTACCACTTAAATGGAACTTATAACATACGCTGTAGTGATGGTGAACATAGGTGAGGACAGCCAAATAATATTATAGCATGAAGCCATAGAGTTACTTGGTAAAATTGAAAAATCATACTCTAATATTTCATTTGTAAAATGTTTATTAATTGTCTCACACTTCATTGTTCCTGCATTTCTATACTAATAGTTTTCTATTCTAGTTCTTCCGTTCTCAATCATCTGCAGCCAGACATTATATTCCTCACTCGCATTATATACTACTTATGTCGATATAAATAGCACAAACACACACATAAACCACAATACGAATTCTATTATTTTTCTTTCTAAATTTATATTTTCTCTTTTAAATATATCCCCAAAATGGTGGTAATATATTCTAGTCTCTCATTTTTTGTTTTCCTATATCCCCACATAATTCAGATCATTGTTGTTAAATATCTTTATTATTTACAAAATCTTGCATTGATTTCATTCTTATCTTTATTTTAAAAAAAGAAACATGTATACATAAATAGACTTTGATAATCTATGTGTGAGTGTATTGTTTCGCCTTTCTCCTTCCTTTTTCTTCTTTTTTTCGATCATTTATCTAATTTTTTCTTTCTACGTTTAACAACATTTTAATATAGAATAGAAAAGAAAAAAAGTAAATAAAAAAAAGAGAAAATGAACATCAAAAAGAAAAACAAACAAACAAAGAAAAATGAAAGAACAAAACTGTATTTCTGTCAAAGTTAATATTCAATAACAAAGATCTAATTAATTTTTTATCATTCATTAGAGATTAGATAATTAGAGAGAGAAATGAAATTACAGTTCTATTTGAATAAATAATAATTATGCTACATAATGAATTGTATGATTACGATTATATAGATTATCAGTATTATTATGATTATTGTTTGGCAAAATCTACTTCCTTAATGATGTCTAAACATTTATCATTCTATATATATATATATATATATATATATATATATATATATATTAATCCATTTAACTTATTCATGCATAGATTATTCAAAGAATAGATATAATGTTTATTGCTGTTTTACTGAACTACTCACTGAAGAAATACATGTATGTGGTACAAGAGATAACAATATATAGATCATATAGAAACTAATGACTTGAGATTAGATCTTCCTAAAAGTTAATTAACATTTTCTTGAATAATAACACGTTGATTAATTCTAGTGACATTATGATACATACTACTATTTAGGTTTGTATTATAATTAAATTGAATGGATAATGTGCTTTTAGTGTTGTTGTTGTTGTTGTTTTGTATTTTCTTTGATTTTTAAGTATATTTAATGTTTTGAATGTATTATTATAGTGTATAATCTTTTATGAAAGAATCTAGTTATAAGAATACATTATATTGGAGTTAAATATGAAAGTTCATTTCCCGTTTTTTTAATCATTATGAAAGAATGGTGATGATGATGACGATGCTTTGGATGATGATCATGATGATGATAATGATAATGATGATGATGATGATGATGATGATGATGATGATGATGATGATGATGATGATGATGATGATGATGATGATGATGATGATGATGATGATGATGATGATGATGATGATGATGATGATGATGATGATGATGATGATGATGATGATGATGATGATGATGATGATGATGATGATGATGATGATGATGATGATGATGATGATGATGATGATGATGATGATGATGATGATGATGATGATGATGATGATGATGATGATGATGATGATGATGATGATGATGATGATGATGATGATGATGATGATGATGATGATGATGATGATGATGATGATGATGATGATGATGATGATGATGATGATGATGATGATGGGGAGGAGGAGGAGGAGGAGGAGGATTTATTAACTATACATTTAAATACGATTAGTTAATTAATATAAAGTATCTAATGTGTTTGAGATAAAAACCAAACAATTACATTTATCGTTTAACATATTGTAGGTTACAGAGGTTCAATGAACATTAGTCTGAAGTTTCTGTGTTCTTTTCAAATACGATATGAAATTAAAATTATGCATCTTTAATATTTCATTATATCTGACTATTCGTGAATTGATCATAAATTAAACATAAAACTTTACATGTAATAAAAGTAAGCTATAAACTGTTATGTTCGATTCTTTTTCTAGAATACTGGATCATGAATTTGAAGTTAGTTTTCCTAAGTAAATGCAGAAGCAAAGAACAAAATGGACAGCTTGGAATCAATTAGAAGATTTTAACTTGCCAGATAACCTATCACTTATATCCCGTACACATCAACAAATACAGATGAAAACAATCAGCCTAACAGCAGTCCCTGCATCAGTAGGCTTCAACATACACAACAGAAAAATCAAGATCCTCAAATATCACATGGAAAACACCAAACCAACTGCATTCGTTGGAGAAGGGTTGGAAGATGTGGAATCTTTCATGTACCTTGACAGCATCATCGATGAACAAGGAGGACCCGATGCAGACGTAAAATCATGGATTGACAAAGTAAGGGTAGCATATGGAACTCATTACAACTGTTAACTAATATCAAAGTGAGAATCTTCAGTACGAACGTCAAGACAGTTCTGCTGTATGGAGCTGAAACCTAGAGAACTAACACAACCACAATTGATTGATCACCACCCAGTGATCAATCAATTGTGATTACATCTCAGTTCTACAAGAGGTTAGTCACGGCTCGGATAGCTCAGTGGTAACGTCTCTGACGGTGAAGCTGGGTGACACGAGATCGAATCCGTCAGGGAGCACCAGTTCCCTCAAGATTACAGGTACACCTTGCTGACGAGTGCCAAGTAGCACGAAACCCGGGTCCAGGGTTTCCTGTTGACTACCTCCAACTACCATCTAACTAACACAAACATTATCAAAAAAGCACAATTATTTATAAACGGTTGTCTACACAAGATACTGAATGTCCGTCGGTTGAATACCATCATCAACAGCCTACAATGGGAGAGAAACAAACCAGCATCGAGCTGAAGAGTAAATTAGGAAAACACGTTGGAAGTAAATAGGACATACATTACGGAAATCATCAAACCAAATCACGAAGCAAGCACTAGCTTGGAATCATGAATGGAAACAGAAAAGTTGACGACCAAAGAAGAATACTTGAAAGGACGAATAGCGACTGGGAGCAACTGGAATGAATTATCCAGGGCAGAGTTGAATGGAGAATTCTGGTAATAGACCTATACTCCTCCACGTGGTGTCACAGACATAAATAATTAAATAAGAAAAAACACATAATTTACATCTCCATCTTTATGATTGCTAAACGTTTATACTATTCATTTGTGTTTTTGTCCTAAGTTTTAATGCATCATAGCTCTGTGAAATTCAAGTATATTTAAATAAACAAATCCATAAGTGTATTTTTATTAGCTACTACCGTCTAATGAAAATGTAATTGACGTTTTAGTTTACCAAATTTTGCATGAGGATATAATTCAAGTGTAGTTTAATCCGAAAATTGATAAAGATTCATCCAGTAAATATAAACATTGTTTCTATGACTAATTCTTTTGTGTAAACGAAAATAAAACGTTTGATAAATAAATAGAAAATTAAATGAAAATACAACCTGAATCAGAATTTTGCTTGTTTATAAGTAATTTAATTCTATGCTTATTTATGTTTATCTAGTTACGTTACAAAAATACAACATCATTGAAGATTAGCATGGCCCTGCTCAAGGATGACACGCAAAATCGTGAAGCGTTCCGTATATTTTTGCCCATAAATGCCCTGGTACGGCCGAAATGCTCTCACATGGCTACATGTATACAGCCGCTGTCAGGGAAGTCCTACTCACTGTCTTCTGTTGGCGGGGGAGGGTTGTTTACAAAAGTGAGAAGACTAAAAGCGAATGTCCGGAGCTTTAACCGGATTGATGGAAATGGAGGATTCACCTAGAGTAGTTGGAAAACCCTAATTCCAAACCGATAATGCAAATTAGCTTCAGGATCGTGAAGCAACAAATGGTGTGTGAATCAGGTATTCGTGACCGGCTACCATGAGACTGTATCTCCTAACGTTGCTCCACTACCTTGTGGACCAGACCTTAAAGTTAAAGGCTCCGGTGTGATTCCATAAGAAAACCACCTGCTTCTGTTTGGGCACTTAGGCAGTATCATAGCCCACACCTAAATCATGTGACTTATGTGATGCATATGTATTCGGTACCCCTTTGTACCAATATTTATGTGCTCAAATAAATAAATAAATATAAATTTTGTATTGAAATTCCGTTCGATGAAACGAACGTTATTGACACTTATTTAATGGTTTTAGCTTAAATATCATGAACTGTTTTGTTGAGCAAAGTCAACAAAAACTAATTTTTAAAAGGTCAGTATATATAAGCAATGATGGATAGGGGCTAACAGTGGAATCCAGGACGAGTGTTTCGTCCTAGCCACTATCCATCATTGCTTATAAAAAGCTTGTGAATTAAGGCAATATCGAGGCACACGCACAGTATGCACATATGCCAATAACAGACTGATCACTTGCAGTCTTAAACCTCAATGGGAAGATACAAGCTAAACAATACCAAGTGAAGTCAGTATATGTAACAGTAACCATGAAGTTCGCTTGGTGTATATTTATGATCTAAGTTGACCGAAGGAATTACACATAAATAATAAGTTTCAGAGTGTAATGTTACATAAAATTAGATGTTCCATCCTTATTAAAAACTAATAAATGTATTTTGTAGATATTATAGATGATCACAAGTGTATTTATTACGAGATAGGATGCAGTTACAGTTGATGGATCAAACTATTGACATAAATTTTTACTTTAACCATCATGAAAACATCGAATTCAGAATAGAGAAGATTATGTTTTCCATGGCAGCTTTTATGTCTAGTGAAAATACTAAAGAAACTGATTGATTGAAATTACACATGAACACTATTGCACTCTGGTAAGCGCAAGATACTCAACATCCATTGGCCGGATACCGTCAGCAACAGCCTTTTGAGGGAGAGGACAAATCAGCTTCCAGCTGAAGAAGAAATTAGGAACAGACGATGGAAATGGATAGGACATACATTACGCAAATCGTCAAACTGCATCACGAGACAAGCCCTAACTTGGAATCCTGATGAGAAGTGGAACAGATGAAGGCCTAAGAACACATGACGTAGGACAATAGAAGCAGATATGAAAAGGATGAATAACAACTGGAAGGAGCTGGAAAGGATTGCCCAGGACAGGGTTGGATGGAGAATGCTGGTGAGCGGCCTATGCTCCTTCACGAGGAGTAACAGGCGTAAGTAAGTAAGTAAGTAAGTAAGTAAGTAAGTAAGTAAGTAAGTAAGTAAGTAAGTAAGTAAGTAAGTAAGTAAGTAAGTAAGTAAGTAAGTAAGTAAGTAAGTAAGTAAGTAAGTAAGTAAGTAAGTAAGTAAGTAAGTAAGTAAGTAAGTAAGTAAGTAAGTAACCATTGCACTCTGAACAAATGATCAAGAGGTTAAGAGCAAAAAAAGTGATCGAATATCATCGGTTCAATTTACAGTAGGATCATTGAAAGCCACTACTAAGGATTATTGTGCTAGGTACAAAACAAGATTTTGGTGTTTTCTAGTTTTCAATAGTTTTATAACTATAATTAATCCGTAATGAAGATTGTGAGGGATTTAGGCAGTTAAATGGATCATTATGTATTGTCTTACTCCGTAATTCTTTTATTGAGCCACATATATGTTTATCACATTATAAAGAAACGGAATTTTATCTGTCTTATTACATTCCCAATCACACGTTAGCCTTGCAAAATTCATCTCGCCCATACAAACCTACTGAGTGATACTAAATTCAAAAGTGATCATGTAGAAGCGTTGTGCGTGTTTTGAATAAGTAACGCTTTGCCAGAATATAGTATCTGAAAAACCAAACTGGAAGCAATGAAATACCCAAATTCCTACTGAACACATTTAGTGTAAATAAGAAAAAACGTTAATATTGATTTATAACATTTTAGTCGACTCCCTTTAATCGTAATGCAGAAAGGCGTTGCTAAGCACTTCATGCGAATGATTTAAGTTAGACAAGGAAGACAACTGATCACAATCCTATAAAAATATTGAAATCAGATAATCTATGTGATAATTAATGAATTAATCAAGCAGTTGAAATCTTTCTTGGCCACATTTTACCTACTGATTAAATGATCAGTAGTAAAACAAAACAATTACGTTTTTTGGCAATGTCGAACGAATCTGTTTACGAAGGTCCATATTCATATACTGTATTAGTTCATCCTTCTTATTTAAGAACGATAGAAAATTACTATGGCATATTCCGATCAACAATGTTTGATTTTGATTTTGATTAATACACGTTCAGTATATAGTAAGACAAAAAACTATCTCTTCATTAGTTTTGAGACAATTGGGAAATCGCGATATTACCCGAACCAATAACCCCTTTTGACCACTAAGCCGATATAGAACGGTTTAAACGCCCAACTTTGTTGTTTAATCATATTATTCTAAGCAATGCCATTGATTAGTGTTATAACTACGAAAACTGCTGTAATACTTGAAACAAGGAAGTCATTTGGATGTTGAATTACTTATTATCTTGAATAAGGATTTATAGTATATAAATTTGTAGTATATAAATATCAAGACAAAAAAGATTTAACTCATTCTGAAAAAGGCATAAAACCCAACCAAAAGCGACATTGTATATACATTAGTTTGGAGACAATGGTCAAGAATAGAATATCATCAATATCAGTACCTTTAAAGTTGACAATTTTTAAGACCTAGTAAAATGGATCATGAATTTCAGCGTTTGTGAACGCAAAATGACAGGAGGACTTGGAAACTAAATTTATAATGATATTAATTTCAACTGGGTAGTAACTAATGTAAATGGATCAATAACTTATTGTGTGAACACATGATTACAATATCATACAATCAAGCATCTATAATTATGAGATATAACTAACTAACTCAGTCATAATTTCTCCTTATTGAACAGTTGTTATTATCATAATTATCTTGTCTTTTAGTGTTGAGCGAGCTATTTGTCAAGTCGAGTCATTTAGACTAGAAACCACTTACAAATTGATCGATAGAATTCCAGCTGTACTAAAGAGCTAAATGTAAGTAACACTAGCCATCATGTAATGATTAATCATTTGTAAATATTTCAGCCTTATAGGAGATAAATCTCAGCCCACATAGAACATTGTTAACATCTCACAATGTGAGACACAAGTTCAAATTTCTGAAGAGCATCTGTTCTCACAAGACAACGGCTCATTCACTCTGATGAGTTCTCATTAGCATGAATCTTAGCTAAAGGATTTTCAGTCAACTACTTCCAAATACATGATACTCAATTTTCTATGTTCATATTTCATGAAAATGCTCTGTAATTTTAAAATAGGTATTATATGTATTCATTTTATTATTTTGCTCGTCTAAAGTGTTTTTCATACTTAGAAGTAATAACTTGTTTAATAGTTTAGTTTCTATTACAACTCATCTATCTACATACCACTATTCTTGTCTTCATAAAGAAGTAACTATGTAAGAAGTACAGATGTAAGTGAGTACTAATAAATAGTAATAATAAAGATAATAAAAATAATATTGTTAATAATCATAATGATATTAATGATGTTTCAGGATCGTACTTCATTATCATGTTGAATAACATCCTATATTTCCTATATGAATGTATGTGACAATATTAACTATAGTTAGTTAACTATAGTTAACCTATTGTGTTTCTCTACGAATTATCAAATTTAGTTTTAAAAATCAAAGTTTAAATACAAGATGTTGAAATAATATTATCAGTATAGGGTTGTGGAGATTATTAAGCTTTTGATTGAAAACATGAACTGAATGATGTTAGACCACTATTGAAAATCTGGAAGCACCGGATGGCCGTTTCATTCCATTGTTTGACTCTTCAGCAGTGTGTATCCATGATCCCACTCGCGAGATTCGAATCCAGGGTCTTTCGTCTTGTGCACGAACACTTCTAATATCAAATAGACTGGATTTATTATTATTTATGCTTCATATTAAAGAGAATCACATAAAACATATGGAAAAAAAGTTAGTTAATAAAATTGGATGATGGAGAGGTAACTGTATAAGCTAGATTGCTATTCGATAATTGAATTGAACATTGCTGATTCAGAATTCTTATTTTTCATACTAGAGTAATGATTCTTGATCTTTGTCTTCGATCAATACAGTTTACTTTTTTCATTAAATAGATGATATTTAACAAAATATATATACAATAGCTTCTTGTTAAACATTGTAAATCTCTTCGGACACATCGAGAAATGAATAAGAAAAACATAATAAAGAAATAAAATGTTGTGAAACAAATTATCTCTGGTTGTAACCACGTTTGAAATTGAATCTAAACTAGTTATAAATTGATTACTAATGTTCATTATTATAACAAAGTATTCACTGAACAAATTATTGGTCATTATATATGCGAGGTATATCCTGGAGTTCTAGTGAGAAGTAGTGACCAGTGGAGTTCAACCAGGTCTGTTGTGAGATAGTAACTCACTGAAGATAATGATGGATGTGTCGCTCAATTTTGTGGATTAGTTGAAGTTAGACATTAACACCGTTGGATGCCGGCTCAATGGTCTAGTGGTTAAGTACTCGCGCGCGAAACCAGTAGGTCCTGGGTTCGAATCTCGCAGGGGGCGAGGTCGTGGATGCGCACTACCGAGGAGTCCCACAATGGGTTGAAACAGCCGTCCAGTGCTTCCAGGTTTTCCATGGTAGTCTAGCTTCAACTGACTCATGATCTTAACCATTGAAATCACTATAATATCCACAAAACCCATCTGATATTACATATACCCTAAAACAGTCATAACTGATTATAACATGTTCAAAATGATTAATATTATTAAATGAAAAATCTGAAGAGAGGGAACAAAGAGAGCATAAGTGACTATTCATCAAATGGGGATGATAAGTGTGAACAGTGATATTAAACCATGGTTTATTTAAATAGTGCTCTTCGATTCGCTAATTGTTATATGAGATATAATAGTTTTAAGATGGTGGCTAAGATTTATAGCTCTAAAGTTTGCTCTGATGATGTTTACTTGAATGATAGTGAAAGCTTTACGATTAGATCACTAAATTTAAAGAATTCAACTCCACAATAAACGTATAATTATTTACTGTAAGTACGTTGAAGCTACTTGATATATTATGGATGAAGTGCAGGTAATGCTCTGAATCGTGATTATTAGTATAGGGTATGTGTGATCATTGCAAAATTTTCACAGTTTACATCACGGATTAGTCTTAATTAGTTCACTATTGAAAATCTGAAAGCACTAAACGGTTATCTTAATCTAGTAAAGGATTACCTTACATAGAAGATCGATTACCTGGATGCCAACTTAGTAGTCTAGAAGTGTTTGAAATTCTAGTTTTAGGTCTCTGTGGCAGGGTTACAAATGCGTAGTGTTGAGTAGTCCTAGACCAGAATATAACAGACGTCCGGTACTTTCAGTTTTCCAAATGTTTTCTATTTAAGATCAGTTTGTGGCTTGAACTGTGAAAATGTTTGATTATTAAAGATAGGTTTAGTTTGTCATACAGTATATATCATTGTATAACTAGAAAACACATTAACAGATTAATACATTCCAAATTATATAAATGTAAAAGCATACATCTAGTTATCTGATTATGATTACAAGTCACAAAATAAGTAAGTTAACTGAAAACCAACAATGAAGTACTATTTTTGCCGCAGATATAATATTGATAACTTAAAAGACTACTTGACGAGACTATAATTTATGGACGAACCAATCAGATTTAGGATGACAGGTTTCAGATTTTACCGCGAAATTCATTCACCCAATTGTTCAAATAGCGTCCTGGCATTTTAGCTGATGTCAGTTCGTGATCATATTGCTTTATAACCATCATTTAGGTCAAGTAAGTAGGTGGACATTTCCAAGGTCACTTTAATGTCGCTCAAAAGTCGTCTCACCGACAACCTTTTTATAGTTTTGACATTTGCATGTTGGTATAACATTTTGTAAAAAGACAATGATATAACAGTATAACAAGAAGAAAAATTGAATACCAGATCTTAGAAATAAGTTTTATTCTATTGAATGTTAATATAATCACAATAATGTAAATAAGAACTGTACATGATCTAAATTTTGACATAACTTTCATTATAAAATAATCAAATGTCATTGAAGCTGATAAGGTTCAATTATAAATGGTTGTAAATAAGGCTTTATTTCTAAAAAGGATTAAACTGACCTCATTATTGACATGGTGGAAAGTTTAGTTAATATATTATTACTTTTTAATATTATTCGTTTTTATCAATGTTGTGTTGGTCCATATTCTAAAACGTTGTATACAGTTTGTCCTGATAACCGTCACTAGATAACATCCCAACGGTGTATTAATCAGAAGACAAATACGAACTGTTGATTATATTGATTATTATACCATGCACAATTAACCAAAATTACAAGTACGTTAAACAAGCATGAAAGAGTAGTGGTGAAAATCAAGCAGGCAAGCGAGTGAATAAGTGAGCGAATCATTAAACAGGATTAAAATGTACAACAATAAAGGTACAATAGTATAGGAACAATAGGAACAATAACGGGGCGGATTTGCATGCATATAGCATACAATTCTCTTTGAACCTAGAACACAACAGTAGCATCATGCACTGTCCCATCGCCTTTGACAGATCAGGCGACCCCAAAGTTACGAGAACACCATCAGGGCATATGACAGGCTGGGTACCCCGACAATAGTATAGATAAGTTGTTATTGTACGAATAATTCTGTTTGTTAGATAAGTTAACATAAGGTTTAACCAAATTGAATATAAAAAAACTCAGTTACACCTGAGCTGCTATAATATAAGTGTTATTCTCTAAGATTACAGGTTCATGTTTAGATGAACAAAAATTTACATGGATAAGAAAGATTACATTTGATTTGATTAATATACAAAATTACAAAGGTTCATTTAATACAACGGTGTTTTCATTTGATACATACAACCAGATTAATGCCAATAATTTTTAGCGGCCCATTATCTAATACCAATTTGATCGCATGTTAGTTGCTATCGTAATATGCATTTCGGTAATCCTCGTATATAATTATCAATTTGACTCGTATTTGTGAATAATAGAATTAAAATAAGTCAAATATTAGAATGGATGTTTGAATACAATCGTTGATTAGAACAGATAATCATAGAGACGGAGAAAAGGAAGCAAACAGGTGAGAGCGAAGCGAAACGAATGGGAAAATGCATGTCAGCCAACTCGAATTAATCAAGCGTGAATCGATATTTATAGTCAAACGAAAGTAAGTTACAGACACATAATGAATAGGCTAAGTAATTGAAACATATACGATCATATAAAAAACACTCAGGATTAATAACGAATAAATGACAGAGTAAAAATGTAGCTTGAGAAGAGTGAATACTTTGATCTTTCGAGAGTCTAGAATGACCAACCCTCACAAACTAAATCAATAAAGTTTCAAATCCACTAACTATTGAATAAGGCTCATTAAATACTAGTGATAACGTTTTAACACAAATATTAAATTTACTGATTAATTTTAATTTGAGAGATTGATGAAAAATGTTAATTTGGTATATAGCTTACATCGATGGGTAACATTATGAAATACTTATTGAGAAAACAAATGGCAATGCGTAGCCATTTCAATGTCTAATGTGAATGTTCAGAGTTGCGTATAGTTGATCATACCAGAGGAAAAAGCTTATGAATCTCGGACCATATAAAGAACAAGTTAACTTGTGGTCACTGAGTTAAGATCCTATGGTTAACATTATTAATTGTGGTAACAAAGCTTAAAGATTTCGAGTACGCTATAGCGTATACTTTTAGGTCCATACCTCTGGTGAATCCATAAATGAAGAAAATAACTGCCCAGATGTCTCCGGTTTACTATGATTGTTCAGCTCTTTGATTTGTTGATATCATTAATCTTTAAACCTTGTTTTCTGACAGGTAACTCCACCTGTAGCTCCTCTAGAGTTACTGCCGGTCCCAAGCCCGGATAAAGGAGGAGGGTCGAGCATGAGGTTAGCGACCCCATCCGTAGAAAACTAACTCGCTGAAAAAACACTGACCAAAAAAATAATTCAAACCATTTTGACTCTGCCCTGGGAGTTAGAAGGTCTTCATTTAGAAGAATTATGACGCTTCATGGTGAAAGCGAGTTCCTTCGGAAGCACGAGGCCGATGCCCCTTCTAACAACCAGAGCAAAAATTTTTATAGGTACATGGAACGTTCGAACAATGTGGGAGACCGGGAAGACCAGTCAAATAGCAACGGAAATGAGGAGATACAACTTGGCAGTACTGGGAATCAGCGAAACCCACTGGACCCAAGCTGGACAGAAAAGGCTAGCTACGGGAGAGATGCTACTATACTCCGGTCACGAAGAGGAAAATGCTCCACACACTCAGGGAGTCGCTCTAATGCTGTCCAAAGTAGCACGAAATGCACTTGTAGGATGGGAGTCTCACGGATCCAGAATCATCAAAGCATCATTCAAAACAAAAAAGGAGGGGATCATAATGAATATTATCCAATGTTATGCACCCACCAATGATAGCAACGACGACATTAAAGATCAGTTCTACGAGCGGCTGCAGTCAATCATTGAGAAATGCTCAAGAAAGGACCTAACTATTCTGATGGAATGCCAAAGTCGGAATAGACAACATCGGATATGAAGATATTATGGGACGACATGGACTGGGAGAAAGAAACGAAAATGGAGAAAGATTTGCAAATCTATGTGCATTCAACAAATTGGTCATAGGATGGCACAATATTTCCACACAAGCGTATACACAAGGCTACATGGATCTCACCGGACCACACTACAGAGAACCAGATAGATCATATTTGCATCAATAAAAAATCCGAAGGACAATGGAAGATGTGAGAATCAGGAGCGGAGCTGACATAGCTTCAGATCACCACCTGGTTGTGGCCAATTTAAAACTGAAGCTAAAAAAGAACTGGACGACTGGACAATCAGCACTACAAAGGTTCAATACAGCCTTCCTTCGAGATACTGACAAACTCAATGAATTCAAGATAGCTCTCAACAACAGGTTTCAAGCCTTACAGGATCTACTGAAAGAAGAAAAAACTAGTATGGAGGACAACTGGAAAGGCATCAAGGAAGCATTAACTTCAACGTGTCAAGAGGTTCTGGGTCTAACGAAATACCATCATAAGGAATGGATATCTACAGAAACACTGGACAAGATCAAAGAAAGGAAGAACAAGAAGGCAGCAATTAACAACAACCGAACACGAGCAGAGAAAGTTCAAGCACAAGCTGAATACATAGAAGCAAACAAGCAAGTGAAGAGGAGCGTTAGAGCCGACAAGAAGAAATACGTGGAAGAACTAGCAACGACGGCAGAAAAAGCCGCAATGGAAAAAATATGAAACAGCATTACGATATAACGAAGAAACTAGCACGAAAATATAGTAAACTAGAGAGACCGGTCAAGGACAAAGAAGGCAGGCCAATCACTGAAATTCAACAACAGTGGAACAGACGGGTAGAGTACTTCGAGGAACTCCTGAATAGGCTGGATAGGACATACATTACGCAAATCGTCAAACTGCATCACGAGACAAGCCCTAACTTGGAATCGTGAAGGGAAGCGGAAAAGAGAAAGGTCAAAGAACACATTGCGTCGGATTATAGAAGCAGATATGAAAAGGATGAATTACAACTGGACGGAGCTAGAAAGGATTGCCCAGGACAGGGTTGGATGGAGAATGCTGGTGAGCGGCCTATGCTCCTTCACGAGGAGTAACAGGCGTAAGTAAGTAAGTAAGTAAGTAAGTTCTGACTAGTGGTGATCTATTAACTGTGATTGATTTTTCTCAGTAAATTATTAATTAATTTGTCATTATTCAGTTTTAAAGTTGTTTATCACTATATGTAAAACTAGAAAGTGAAAGAATCTACGGTGGCTTGTTCCATATGAAAATTGTTTACTGTATGTTCAAGAGATTAATTAAGCAATACTTCAGCACATGTTCGTGATTAATGATCATTAAAAATTTACTTTTTAAACAGCGGAAATCTACATTGTTTTTGACGTCATTCTCGGGTCGAGTTAAATCAGTGATACAACTTACATTACTTACCAATTATTGTAATGATTTCTTTGAACCTAAGTAATTTTAGGAAGTGGCAGTGACGCCAAACTAACATGAAATATTTCAGATAATGTGATAAACTAGATAAATGACGCTTAATTATTTTATTATCTTTACTTAAAACATAAAAACCCTCTTGCGAAATCCCGTCTTGTAATTCTTTTGAAGTGTCATTCTTTATAATAAAGTTAATGTATCTAGTCACCTTAGATTCAGTATTGTACTAAAATTAACATACTGATCGCTATGTTTTTTGACCCACTGTACACGATTTACCGCTCTTATTAATTAGAACAACATATGTAAGTGAACAATATTGTTTTCGATTAGATCCTCGTCAGGCTTTACACTAATATGCAATAACATCTATATGCATATAAGAAATTAATAAACCAATCAAAGCAGTTTATAAGTCATTGATGACAGTGGAAGAAATTAAATAACTAAACATAATAAGTAAGTAGGTACAAATTGATAGTGTGATGAAAAGTGTACTAGTTGTGTTAAGAATAATAAAGGCTTGAATCAATGTTACATAATGGGAAATAAGTCAATGATTAGAAAATATATAGACACTGAAATAACATTCATCAAGGTTATAAAGTTGCGTAATAGGAAGTGTTCAGATAATTGGTCTGTGAAACGTATATTTGGGAGAAAAAAACAAAATGGTAGGAGGGAGTGAAGACAAATAAACGAAGAAAGATTATGGAAAATAATAATGGATAAAATCATTTGTTGATGCCAAATGTTTTATGAACACAAAGACTTGGATTGTTGTCTCGAATTCCTATAGCTTTTGCTATGTGTAAAAGACGAGATAGGACACTATAAGGAAAACTAGTAGGGATACGTTAAATAAGGTTAAATGACTTATTTCTGTCTACTACATGACCCCTATCGATCAAGTGTGATAGAACTGAGCTGTGTATTGTCTTGACAGTACCTTTTCCTAACCACGAAGGGAGGTGTTCACTAACTCTTTGGTTCAGTTGTCTGGTAGTGCGCCCAATATAACTTTCTCCACAGAAGTAGCTAAATTTGTAGATACACATAGAAGTGGCATAACCGGGCCACTTATCCTTTAGTTGAAGAAGACTCATAAACTACGTTGATTGGTTTAATAATTTCGTATATGCATACAGATATAATGGTTTATTAGAGTAAAACCTGATGAGGATCTAATCGAAAACAAAATTGTTCACTTATATTACTTACGTACGCCTAGTAATCCTTGTGGAGGAGCATAGGCCACCCAACGGAACTCTCCATCCAACCCTGTCCTGGGCAATCCTTTCCAGCTCTTCCCAGTTGTTATTTATTCTCTTCATATAAGTAAGTAGTTCCCATAATGTACACTTCATTTTGTGTACATCTCAAAGTAAACTCTTAATAACATCAACTCTGAGATGCAGGTACATCCAGCTGACAAGTCCCAAATAGGACGAAACGCTCGTCCTGGATTCCACTGCTAGCCACTATCCATCATTGTTTACAAAAAGCTTGTGAATTAAGGCAATATCGAGGCACATGCACAGTATGCACATATGTCAATAACAGACTGACCAATTTAATATCATTTAGAAGAATTTATTTCTGAGGAAGATAGACAGTGTTCTAATTCAGGTAGATTATGTGAAAACTCATTGAAATGAAGACTATCGAAATAGTAAACTACTATTATGTAAAAGAAAAGTAGTATATGATCCTTATAGAAAATCACAGGCTGAATATGTAGTATAGAAGTATAATTTAAAATATCATAGTACTTGAACCATTAGGTAGTGGTTTAAACTGTTGAATTGATTCGAAATTCCAAAGTATTTTAAAACAGTAAGTCAACTGCATAAGTTAAACGTTTGGAATAGTATCTATAGAAACATAGTTCAACAGTTTTGATTAGATTTATTTGTTTCTAAACAAGCTAAAAATAAAACAGTCAAATTAAAATTACTCAAGTCTGAGTGTTTCATTGAGAATACACACTTAATTAGATCTTTTACATGCATATTGCATAGGAAAAATAGACATCAACAAGTATATAAACTTGACGAAATTTTCTTTGATACTGTTATCAATCATGCGTACATAAAAGAATTGTTATCTATTCCCTTTTTCTGTTACAAAGTAATTAAGTGAAATGAAGCGATTAAAAAAAAAGAAATGAGATTATGCATAAGTTTGTTCTTCATTTATGTATGTGTAATCGGCAGTAAAAGACTTTTGTCATTGAATTGTTAATCAATGAATAAACTCGTCTAGAGAAAATGCTATCTTAACTCTAAATCTTATAAACCGTAACAATACAAATGTAGTGTATAAACCCAGGTTTGCCAAGTACACATACATCAAATGCTATTTACTTACTTGCTTAAGCCTGTTACTCCCAATAGAGCATAGACCGCCAACCAGAATTCTCAAACCCACTATGTCCTATGTGTTCGTTTCTACTTCTATCCAATTTTTGTTCATTCTCTTCGTGCTTGTCTCCAATTCTCGGCGTAATGTGTTCTTTGGTCTTCCTCTCCCCATTCGGCATTGGGGATTCCATGTTTAATAATTTATAATCTGAAAATAATAATTACAGAATTCACGCCAGTTTACAGGCATGATCAATTTGATATAAATAGTAACATTAGACGTGCAGAACAAACATGTGATAAAAGAAAGCTTTAAGTATACTAGTTCAGTACTTGTTTAAGTAGTACATATATTACAGCGATCCAATGCATCAGCCGGGAATTTTTATTATTTCTCAAATGGACAACCTGTTGATTTATGAACGGAGTAATTAAGGCCATTTCGTGTGCCAGATCGAATTAATGATAATTATCTACAACTAGAGAAATTAAAACAAAAACAGAGAGCACGGAACAACAAAGCAGTAATTACCAAAATATATCAATCAGGTCTACCTAAATGCGTGTGTAATGTGACTCAGTGATATACTGTTGATGTTATTCAAATTAGTTAAACTTGCTAGGGATGGTGTTAACATATTGACAGCAAGTGGGTGGTTTTACTTAGGGAATGCACTAATAAAGATGGCTAAACATTTAAAGTTCCTAAAATATCACTTGTGGAATGAGATACACTTGCAGGTGCTAGACCATTCAATGCATTTTCAGAGGAGCAGTATGCATCGTTGCAGCGTACGGATAGATTGTGGTATGTTATTCCAGAGTCTAGAAAATTTACAGGTGAAGTAATTCATATAAAGAGATGATTTAGAATGAGTTTGTTTCACTAGTGCCAAGGAATTACGGATGTCATAATGAGAAGTTTCTGCATATTGAATCGCGTGATCGGATGTAAACGATAGTTTATGAAGTAGTTTGAAGAAAAAGATAAGATTTAGTTTGAGTCTCCTCCTCCATAAAGGGTCTAGCCCAAGTTTATTACATCTAGAATTATAAGTTAAGGTACAATCAGCTCCAAGAATACGAAGTGTAAATCGTCTCTGTACTGATTCCAGCCTTAATTTATCCTTTATGCGCGCACTGCTAAGAATAAACGTGCAATATTCTAGAAGAGGTCGAGCACAAACTTTGTACATTAGAATACGTGACTCATTGTTGTAAAGATTTCGAGTTATGTAACCTATTAGACGTTGAGACTTAGAGGTCTGTTTTAATATATGTTCTGTAAACGACAAGTCTTGGGAATATCTAAGTCCTAAGTCTACTACTGTATGTAACCTAGATAACACTTCTCCATTTATGGTAATGTCTAGGTTGAGTGATGTATCGCCGAAGCATATCCATCCACATTTAGCCGTATTAAGCTCCAGTTGCCATTTTAAGCACCACTGTGCTACCTTGTTAAGCTCCATGCTGATGCAATTTTGCATATTTTTCAGCTCATGTGGAGAAAATGAATATACTACTTTAAGATCATCTGCATATAGAAGGGGCTTACCGACACAAAAACTTTCACAAATATCATTGATAAACACTAAAAAGAGCAAAGGACCTAAGACACTACCTTGTATTACACCACTTCTAACAGGGACAGCGTTAGACAATGAAGAGTTAATTTTAACTATTTGATGTCGATTGCTGAGAAAGGAATCAAGCCAAGCAAGCAAAGGATTTTGAACCCCATAAGATGCGAGCTTACCTATAAGAAGTTGGTGGCTAACCATGTCAAAGGCTTTAGAAATGTCCAGATATAGCACTAAGACTAGATACGTAGAGAATAGACTAAATTAAAGAAGTCAAAATGACATGTCATGCAAGAACGATTTTTAAGAAATCCATGTTGAGTATCATTGATAAATTTTCCAGCAAGTAAATAGTTGGAAAGTTCATCACTTATAATTTTTTCCATAATCCTAGAAATAACTGGAGTAATATTTATTGGCCGGTAATTGTTCATGTCAGTCTTATCTCCAGATTTGTAACGTGGTATGATGTACGCGGTTTTCCAACAGTAAGGGTAAGAACCGGTTTCCATAGAGAGAGTAAACAGCTTTAGAAGAAGAAGTGGAATATCTGGACCACCATATTTGTAGAGAAATGATGAAATCCCGTCTACTCCATGACCTTTCGAAAGCTTAAGGGTATTTATAGCCTTATTAATTTTCATGCATGTGAAGGAGATAGATTTTATTGAGTTGCTAGTCACGCACATAACTCTTGAAGCAGAGCCACTTATGTTTCCTACACCATTCGCAAAATACTACTGAAAAGGTCGGCCATGGTTTTAGAGTCGTATATAAAAGTGCTATTATGCTGGATGCACGGTATATCAACATTTCGAGTTGCTTTAGTGCGTTTATTGAAAAGGAGAGTTAAGTTTTGTACTTTCGAGTTAGTATTAATGCTAACAGCTCCTCATTAATGGCTTTTAACCTATGTTTCTCTTTAATTTGATTAAAAATTATTGTTATTTGTGCAACTGCTGTGAAGTCGTTTGACTTAAAATAACGATTCTGTAGGCGTTTTAGTTTATTACGATATTTAGCTGGTATATATAATTCGTAAGGTTTACTAAACCTGTACGTTTTAAGAGGTACACTGGAATCTAAACAAGAGTTAATGATCAGATAGAATTCGTCGATAGCATCCATGAGACTATTACATGAAAAAAAGTTATCCCAGTCTGAAAGTTTAATCAGTGAATGCAGGAGGTCCCAGTCAGCATGCTTATAGTCTCTATATTGACAGGTTTTTTGAATGGGTGGGTTATAAGAGGATAGATAGGGAGAGCGCAAACTACTATCTTATGGTCACTGCTTTCAAATTCATCGTATACTTTTACAGATAGTGGGATAACATCTCTACTAAATATTAGATCGAGTATACTATCGCCTCTAGTTGGGGCACGAACCCACTGTGACCAGCAGTGCATGTTAATGGTTGCCGAGAACTCATCATTACATGACTGACAACTACCGGTACTCCAGTTGATCCCAGGATAATTGAAATCCCCAGTGATAACCTTAGCATTAAAGTTTAGAGAAGATGCATGTATGAATGCATTGATAATAAGATCATTTACATTATTCGAACTATCAGGAGCTCTGTATATACATCCAAGGAGTATACTATGATTCAGGGTGTTGACTGATATCCAGGGCTTGCCTTGTGACACAGTTGAGTGCTTTCCTAAATGTGTGTCCTATCCACTTCCAGCACTTCTTCCTAATTTCCTCCACCGCTGAGATCTGGTTTGTTCTTCCCCATAGTAGGTTGTTGTTGATAGCGTTTGGCCAACGAATCCGAAGTATTTTGCGTAGACAGCTGCTAATAAACACCTGTATCTTCTGGATGATGGCTTTCGTAATTTTCCAAGTTTCCACCACATACAGTAGAAACGGCTTGACATTTGTATTGAAAATTCTGACTTTGATGTTGGTTGACGATTGTTTTGAGTTCCAGATGTTCTTCAGTTGTAAATATACTGCTCTTGCTTTTCCGATCCACGCATTCACATCTGCATCAGACCCACCGTGTTCATCAATGACTCTGACCAGATATGTAAAGGTTTTTACACCATCTAAAGCTTCTCCGTCAGGTGCGATTCGATTGGTGCGTGTTGTGTTGTATCGAAGAATCTTACTTTTCCTTTTGTGTATGTTGAGACCTACTGATTCTGAATCTTCTGCTACACTGGTCATCTTCTCTTGCACTTGTCTTTGCGTGTGCGACAGAAGAGCTAGATCGTCTGCGGAGTGTACATCGTCCAGCTGCATTCTGACTGTTCGCTGTATTCCATGCTTCCACTCAGATGTTTTCGTCTTCATGATCCAGTCTTTCAGCAGGAGAAAGGGTAACAAAAAAAAACTAATTCAAATGGTATATACACAGTTTTCTAATTGGAAATAAGATGTAGAATGTTGACATATACAATATGTAATCAGGGATGGTAAAAAATATGTATATTCGGACATTGAAAGTAATATAGTTAAGTGAGCATTACAAACGGAAGGAATATTTACAAACTAATTAAACATTATGAATGGTTGCTTGAACTCTAGATCGCTATTATATCTAGAGCTTAGATTTTAAATACACCGCGTACAACTTGAACACTCGAACGCTAGAACCCTCTCAAGTCTCAAATAAGAAGACAGAAAACAAGTGAAAGGAATGCTATTCCAAACAGCGTTGTTTATATTACAGAATTATCAGATATCTATAGTTTTTTTAGTAAAAACGAAATCATCATTTTAGTCCTCCAATCAAAATACAGGTGGCTATTAGAACTTGTCCAATAGGGAAGCTACACGTAGGAGTTCCGGGGCTATTCTTCCAAAAAGTTTATTAGAGCTTCCTCGAGTTCACCTGTGGACTGTTTTCACAATCGCCTATTCAAAATAAAAAAATAATATGAGAAAGAAAACTGATGTCAAAATGGTTTATCTATTTGTTAGTTTAAAAAAGGAATATTATAATAAATTCTTGTGTATATACTTGCTCGATTTTCATTGAGTGATATTATGTCAGACCAATTTAGTGATTAATTATTATAAACCTCTAATGTACATCATAATGTAAATCTACAGGAATACATTTGTACCAATTGCAGAACATACAAAAATTCAGCTGACAGTTCTCATATAAAACAGGCTGATTTGATCATCATATAAACTAGAAGATGCCTACTGTGAGATAAGATATATAAGTTGATAAAATTTTAAGAAAAAGAAACACAATCAATAATCTTGTCTTTAACAAAGATTTAATGTTTTCAGTTATATGATTTATTCAATAAAACATAATATCTTATGTTACTAAGCTAATCTCCCTTTCTTACGAAATATGGGGAGAACATATTCATTGATAGTTAGTTACCTTGAGTAATTATTCACTTTCGATGAACTTATTTTAAGAAGAATTTTTATAAAATACTTATCATTTCAAAGGTTTAAACAAATGGAAAATTAGTTGCCAATATTTTGATTGGACTCTCTGAGCTCAGAGAACAAAACCCCATCAAAATCATCCACCTGAGCTACAAATCTTCCCCACCATCTCAAGGTTGTTGGACTCGCGCGCGAACGCTTAAACTCTAAACCATTGAGCCGGCATCCAGCGATGTTAATGTCTAACCTCAACCAATCCACAAAATCGCGCGACCATCTTCCATTGTATGTAAGTACAATTTACCTGTGTCTACCCGACACGGATTAGCTCAACTGGTCACGGCTTCTCAATAGAACTCCGAAAATTCCTTCACAAAGCTAGTCGATAGTAAGCACATGGTAATTATTAGTATAGGGTTGTGGAGATTATTAGGTTTTTGATTGGGATCAGTGAAGTATTACGATAACGTAATGATGAATAAAATAGTGTTTTAACGTATCGAAAAGCCAATTAGACTCAACAACTACATCATAATGAAAAATGAATAACTCTGAGTGGTTTTGGATTTTTCCAGACTTTCAACTATTGATTGCAAATATTTAAACGACCCTAGATGAAGTAATTTACAATTTGAAAACTTGTTAAATCCCCATGATCGACAACCTTATGTACTGACACTTTTTTTGTTCTAACTACAGCTATGCTTTTTTATACATATACTAATACAATCTAGCATAACATATCTAAGGAAGGGGTTGCGTGAGATATCTAACATACATACTTACTACCGCCCACAAAGTCATTTCTTTCAAGTAAGGGTAATAGCATTAGGAAATGCTTTAACGTTAAAGGAATTGTACATACCAAATAAATAAAACTGATACATTTTATTTATTAAAGACTTCTTAAAATCAGTGTATAATCGTCATTTTAATATTGGACGTATATTACACATCAAAGTATCAGTTGGTTATCAAGAATTATAACTCGTACAAACGAACTTCAGTTGTCATAATAAAAGATGGATGATAGGTTATGAATAATCAATGGTGGAATTTTTTCTTCGAGAAAACTTTTTTCCTGGAGATTTGGTATGATTTTATCTGAAATTTACGTATAAGTGGTATATGTATTTAAAAATGCATTTGAATTTTTAGATAAGATTAAAAGTTTTAATGTAAAGACGTGGGACTCGATTTCGTGGATCGGTTGAAGTTAAACATTCAACATCGTTGGATGCCGGCGGGTCAATTGTCTAGAGGTTAAACGTCCGCGCGCGAGACCGATAGATTCGAATCCCGCGGGGGGGTGCAAACGCACTGGTGAGGAGTCCCA
Organism: Schistosoma mattheei; assembly: GCA_944470405.2. Classification (NCBI taxonomy): domain Eukaryota; kingdom Metazoa; phylum Platyhelminthes; class Trematoda; order Strigeidida; family Schistosomatidae; genus Schistosoma; species Schistosoma mattheei. The sequence continues at coordinate 37,457,803 of OX103944.1, forward strand.
CAATAGGATGAAACGGCTTTCCAGTGCTTCCAGGTTTTCCATGATGGTGTAGCTTCAATTGACTCATGGTCTCAACTAATAAAGAGTAAGATGTTTTTTAATTGATTGTAACTTTTTATTTATCTTCCCGTTAGATAGAGAAAATAAAAACTAGAAAACGTTAAGACTAGATAAAATTGTCATATTGTTAGCCCATCTCTTTTGAGTTGATCGGATTAAAATATAACAGAGAGAATTTAACAAAGTTTTGATGACATTAATCCTAAGAGCTGATGGGGAATTTGTATATATCAGCATAAAGGTTTTTAAATGTAATCTTCCTCTTCAAAAAAATAGGCCAAATGTGTGATGCATTTCTTTGGAAAAAACAAACAAACAAGAACGTGACCCTTCAAAATTAATTAACTTTTAATGAATAATACAGTGTAAACTTAATAAAAATTAAAGGTATCTATCCTTAAAAACGTTAAGACCAATAGATATATAGTTCGAATCTGATAAGAAATTCATTACAACTACATACATATCAATATCTTTGAGTCTAATGATGAATAAGTAGATTTAATTCAATGAATGAAATCTGTATAAATTACTGTTATGACCATTAGTCATCTACTTTTATCAGTAGATTTCAGTGATATTTAAACTGAAATATGTCTTGTGGTATTAACAGATTTTAAATGATTGTTTACATACAAAAGTACTAATAATATGATATATGCCATTTGGAATTACAATACAATTAGGTTAAAACTAAAGTAAAGGCATACATTTTATGTATTACCATCTTCTTGACAAAATTTCACGATCAGTTGTTTGTGTTCATTTTCTGATATAACCTGTGTCCTTATTCTCTATTAATATATAAAGTATTGATACCGCCAATTAGAGAACGGTGATTTATCGTCCGGACCGATGACGCGTAAAACCGGACAAGCAGTCTAGAGTCTTCATCGGTCCTTCTTCTTGCCTAACCCTGCCTGTTGAGTGCAAAACACTAATCTCAGCCTCCGCGATATGAATCATGTATTTCAACCAAACTGGGTTTGTATACAAGCCAAACAGACCACATCACACATAAAATAGAAAATAACATTTATATAAGATCTAGCCAAAAGTGGCTGTGAATGTGGAGATTGTAATTAATTGACTGGGTATAACTTAAAAACGGTAAATCGTATAATAATAATATATAGGTCGAAATATAGCTTGTAATAAAAGGAGTATAAGTACACATAATCTAGTTAATGAACAGTTATACAATAATAATTTACGTATAATATTTGTTTATAAATAGATCTCAAAAGTTACCATTCATAATTCTCGTTGGAATATATCATTGTCAATGCATGAAAAAATAGGAAGTGATGAAACGTATTCGAAATAGCATTGAGCTAACTAAACCCTAAAATAGAAAATTTTAATTTAAATAAAAAACAGCTATTAGTTTTTAGTTTACCGAAAAAATAAACGATAACAAAGGATACTCGATAATGTTGTGAACTAATTCAACATTTGAACTTCGGATCTTCAGTTATTTACTTCATGACTGCATAGTACTGTTCTTGTCATGAAGCATGTTAGTATTCAGTTTAATTAATTGTTTGAATATCTGCATACGTAGCTGAAGACCTTGTACTAAAATGTAAATGACGATGACTTACAATTAATGGGATTCTGAATTTTTGGATTACCTATTGCATAAGAGTACATACCAATATTATAATTAACAAATAGTATGGCAGTATCATGGTTAAAACGATATATTCCAGACTTTTTTCTTCAAAAAGTGCTTAAAATTGATTACCAAGACTTGGGTTTTACCCTGATTATATCCTTATAAATAAATTAACGACACTGTTTATGAATGAATAGTCTGTTTATCGATCGTGAATAGAAGCAGTCGCATAATTTGTGATTGTCACCAATTTTTATAATACGTAATATTTAAGAACAAAATTGAAGATTATTTTATTAGCTTATCATTAGCTAATTCGGTTGTCATCATATCGTTAACTCAATTGGTAAATGTTAGTCAAAATACACTTCGTTCGAACTTCTTATTTTCTCCCAAAGACTAGTGCCAGTTCAGAATTATTGAGAAGACTTAATTAAATCGAATGTTATTTCTTTTTACACATAAGTAAACGCGTGAGTATCCACAGAAATTTCATCTTATCCTGGAGAACCATTCATTTATAATACGAATTATATGCAGTGTCTAATTATGCCGTACGCTCACAGTTGAAACGTTTATGATCCAGATCCACACAAAAAAACACATTTTGACTGTTCTGAATCTATTTTTCGCGAAACAACGCATATTTTAGCAATAATGCTCTAAGTAGTTTTGTGGCGAATCAATAACAATTCGTAAAATAGACAAACTTAAAGTATGAGGCGTAACAGGTATATTTTGGTGTTATGAATATATATTTTGTGTGACATATAGAGGTAATAAGAAGGTTAATTGATCGTTAATTTCTATCAGAAGGGTTTTTGTGGATGTTATAGTAATTTCAATAGTTGATATCATGAGTCAATTGAAGTTAGACCACCATGGAAAACCTGGAAGCACTCGACGGCCAAGTCGTCCTATTGTGGGATTAGTTGAATGAATAGTTTGACAGAAATCGGACGCCGAATATAAGATGTAATTCTATGGATAAAAGCTACTATACGTTCAGTTTTATTATGAGATTCGAACTAACTAGATTGAGCTCGTGATTTCGAGCACTCACTATGAAGACTTTCTATTCACTCACAATCGAAATCCAGTTATTCGAAAATTCAAATTTAAATAATCCACACTATACACTAGCATATATTCAGTGTTCTCAATAGGTAGCTAACTCACACCTGGTGGTTTGTTTCTGTTCGAATGTTAGTGATGGTTAAGATAGCTTCTGAATTCAACACTTTTAATTTAAATAAATACCCACATTTATTTTGGCATATAACATTTTGAAATCATTTATCCCAGGTATGGCAACCTAGACCGATGCATATATATGCCTGGTCCTACGTTGTAGCTGACTGACCTCATTTATACGCTTCACAAAATTCTAGCTTCCACTTAAAAGATTCCGACAAAATACTTCAATTTTGTAAATGGTTAATTTTGCACATTATGCACAAAGTCTTATTTTGATAACTCTCTCTAGAAATATGTTCATTATAATTTATAGAGTTATATTAAGTTAGTACAGAACTACATTTTACACCTGTTATCATTATCATTCAGTATGCATTGTAAAGTTACATGGAAATCTACTTACTTCTTATTATGACCATGCATAACCATAAATAATGAAACTTAATTTGAATTAAACTAAAGTAATACAATAACTACAGATGTATAATGAACAATTTGGTGCAAAATCAGTTCCTGTTTACGGTAGAGTTATATTATTTACTGTTTCATTTTGAATCGTTTGGTAATACAAATTGTGATAAGTTTGAATCCTTAAAGAGGAAGAATGTATTTGTAAAATCTCAGCGAAAAAATTTGAAGTAAATCCAACGTTTTGCCAGGTAATCTGCTCCAAGCTTTTTCAAGGAAAATATAATCGAAGAACAAAATTATCGAATATAAATAGGTACATGGTTCTCTGGTTTACTGTATACTGAATAAGTCATCCGATCAACGTGAACAATGTTTAAAGTAGGTATTTACATTAATGTGTAAGAGACACGTGATATGAAACGAAAAGTGTTAAGATAACGGATGTTGTGATGTGAGAAGAAATCTCATTCAACTATATATTGTCTTCGGTCTGTGTATATTGGGAAAAACATATCATTTTATCTATGAAATGAACCAAAAATGTCACAGCATGCATTAAATGAAGATAAGATAAGATAAGTAAACAAGATAAAAGACTGAATTCAAAGAGGAATGTATTTTTAATTGAAAGTTTGTGTTATTTTAATGTTCCAGTCAATTGTTTAACATATTCAGATAAGCTAACTGATTTGAAACCGTTGAATGTATTATCTATTGATAAGTTAATATGATATAGACAGATCAAATGGAATAAAGAGTTCAGGTTTACTCATTAATTATTAGTTGCCACGGGACAACTAGTTGTATTCCATCTCTCCTATTATTACTGTTTGAATTAGCCCATACATGTAGGGCTTCGGCTGTTGGTCTTTCTTTGTAAGAGTTAAAGTCTTTTCGAATGATTATTGCGCTATTGAAATCAACTGTATGACCCGATTCAATTAAGTGTAATGCTATCGCTGATTTGTTCTCAAGTTTTCTTACATCATCTGAGGATTTAGGAATGTGCTTTAAGCACAGTTTGTGTTCCTTCACCCTCACATTCAGTTGCCTTGATGTTTCACCTACATACGTTGCATTACAGTCATTACATTTGACTTCATAAACACAATTCTGTTGTTCATCCTGGTGTATTGGATCTTTGATTCTTACTAGTTTTGATCTTAGAGTATTGTTTGTTCGAAAGAATACTCTTATATTTTGAAGAGTTAGAATTCTTCCTATCTCTTCTGAAATACCTTTACGGTATGGGATCACAACTGTGTTAATCCATTCTTTTTGCTTAACTCTTTTTTTTAATAATATCATTTTGTTCTTCATTCTTAATTATTCTTTTAATAAAACTCTTCGGATAATTATTCATCATTAGAGTGGATATACCTTCTGTTTGCCTGTACAGATCTCCTCGAAAACTGAAAACAGTTGAATGTAAGCAAAGATCCAACGCTCAAATAATGTTTAAGGGCTCTAGAGGACAACGTTGTTTAAGTTCAGTGTCAGAATCTAAGAGTTTATACTCAATATCTAAAGCTTTATTAACAGTAACATTAGTGAACAATGAGCAAACATCAAAACTTACCATTATTTCATCCTCTTCTATGCAGATATTTCTGAAAACGTTTTTGAAATCAATAGAATTTTTTAATTCCATATTTTATTACGCTTTCATATGGTTTAAGAATTTCGGCCAGGTATCTAGCAAGATTATACGTTGGTGAATTTGTGTAATCAACCACAGGTCTTAGTGAATCCTTCGTTAACAATAATATTCAATAAATTAATCCATGAAAAGTTCTATACTAGAATATTATGAGTTTTCATTGTTAATCAGAGTAAATATTTAGAAAGGACTTACCATTTGAAGAGATTTGTTTGAAGAGATTAAAATGAACCAAAATAATGATTTTTATTTTTGTCTAAACTTCAAATGCATTTATTGATTTTACTCAATAAATCGAACGAAAATTAGATGGTATCAACGTGTATTCTGTATGGTATATTAACTTGACTTTTTCTTCCAGTTTAGGCTTATTTACGTTTTTATGAACGTGATTTTCCAGAACACTGTATAGACGAAATAGCAGTCGGAACGTCATAATAGTTTATTTTAGTACAATAGATAATATCTGATGTGAATTATTCAATCAATAAATAATAAGCTAACAACTGTATTGTGGTCTCTAGGAGACTTGTCGATCTTGAATCCGATCCTCGGACATGTCGTAGAAATGCACTTCAGACGAGTCCTATGCTGGGATGAGACGGCCATACTGAGTTTCACCGGCTGCCTCAAAAGAATCGGTAAGTAGTGTAGACCATGAAATAAGCAACAAATAATTCATGTAAACAAAGATGGATAGTGACTAGCAGTGGAATTTAGTATGCGCATTTCGTTCTATATATCGAGGCAATACGCACGGTATGCACATGTGCCCATAAGAAACTGATCGATTGCAGTGCTAGACATCAATGTGAAGATTCACGTAAACGATACCGTATGAATTTTAATAATCCATGTCTTTCACAGTACATAGAAGCTGATCTCAAACGGCTAGTTACTTCGGCCTGTTACCACTCGTGTAGGAACATAGTCCAACCACCAGCATTCTCCATCCAACTCTTTCCTGGACAATCCTTTTCAGTTGCTATTCATCCCTTTTATGTCTGCTTCTGTGTTGGAGTTCCAGAGTTGTGGAGGCCCGTAGTTCTGCCGTCGTTTAGATCGAACGATGTTGTCGAACCGGCTCTCCACTTTAGTGGCCCGTGGATCTGACTCCTATTTAGATCGTATGGATGTTTGCTATCGCCTATTCTCGTATATCATCGTCGACTTTAATCACGTTAGTCAATAACGGAATTTAGATAAGTCGAATAACGAGAATTGACATGTGACTACATATATTTTGTACATGAAGCGAATGAAACATAGCAAAGCAAAATTACACGTATGGAAGATGGCTGGGATGCCAAATCCATTTTAGTCAAGCGTTACTCAATATTTATAGTCAGACAAAACAAAGCTACAGACATGTGATTAATGGAATAAGAAGGGCACACACATATACGCTCATATAAAAACAGTCTAGATTGATAAGTGAATAAATAACAAGTTCAAAGTATGGCTCGAGTAGAATGAATAAAATGGGATCTCCGGAAGCTAGAATAAGGTATATGGGCTTGGCATAATAATTGACACTACAGAGTGAACATCCACTGTGAGATGCATTCACATTCAGTTGATGAGTCCCAGACAAGACAAAACGCGAGTCCTGGATTCCACAGATAGTCATCATCTAACTATGCTTAGAATTTAACAGAAAGTTGTTACAAAATAGACGTATGAACTTTGAAGAATTAAAATTGAGGAGATTAAAACACTAAATTATCGTTTCCCTTTAAAACGTTTTCTAAAAGTGTTTTTGTTCCCTCTTATTATTTGTTTAAAACAAATATGTAAACGAGAACATCAACGGCTTTGAGGTGGATTATAATTTTTATTCGCTTATGCTACAACCTGAGTGTATCATTTTGTTTTGTGTAATCACATAGTATAGTTAACACAAACCTTTTGATTACAATTAAAAACAAATTTGTTCCTTTCAGTTGTAAGTACAAATTACTTAACGAGAAAATCGGAAGTTTCATGCCATTAAGTCATTTTGGTTAGACAACTAATCGAAACAATAAGAAACTGAACTGCCACATCATTCTAGTATAGCGCTATTCAATAATAAACGTTAGCTACTCCATTTTGTATCGATCACAGGTTCTTCATACGTGTTGGCATAGGCTTGACCTTTAAACTCTCAAGTTGAAGTTTATCGATTTACATTTTTAATTTTAGTTATTTCGCGTTCTTGTTTAACTGTTTCATGATATTAGTGCTACATTCGAAATGGCTGTAGTATGTTGTGGAGTATCATAAGATGAAGAAGAAACTTTTAGGTCCTTCTTGATCGTCAATAGCTGTCTAATTAAAGTCAGTCTGTGGTAGGAAATATTAAATTTAACAAAAGCCATAGCACCCATGAACTCATATTTTTGTTTCTTCGGGTTTCATTTAAAAGACTGAAATAATTGTGAGACTAATGATCATCTGTCGCATGTGGTAAAGGCTATACCCTATAGTTTGTCTCTATTTTTTAAACTAAACAAATGCTTCACAACTTAATCATCAAACTATAATTACCTCAGGCAGTCACTGTCTATGTAGGACTTGGAACGGATGTTTATATGCCTAAATTATCACATATCAAACCATAAATAGAAATAGAGTGGATAAACAATTAATTTAATCCACAAGATAAGTACCGTTTAAAAATGAGATTGATGATTGTGAACTTTCTAATATTATTTAGAGAAATATGAGTAATTAGCGTGATCAATCCTGTACTAAGAAATTTAAGGTTTTCAACTAATGGGCTAAAGTATTCCGAAAGTTTCAATTGGTAAGGCTGTCCTCATTGGCATGACTCAAATCACTGGTTGCTTGATTCACAAATAAATTAAATATATTCACATGTTCTGTATTATTATTTTGCCGACCGACTTTTACTTCATCTAGCACTGTGAGTCAGATTTCGCAGAGGTAATGCATTTAGTTGAAGAATCCAATCAGTCAAATCCCTGTATTCTTCAACCAATGGTATTGTTACGAGTAATCAATAATTCAAATACACCTTTGATTCTGTAAATGCTGTCTAAAGCTGCATGATAGTTCCATGTCGCATTTTACCTTCCTAGGGTATTATAAAGTGAATTCATTGAAACCATGGACCGATATGTTATACTACCATTGAAAACCTGGTGTGAAACTCCTCACTAGTGCTCTTTCCCGCTCGCCGGAATTGAACCTAGGACATTCCATCTGGCTCGCGAATGCTTGAGCTCTGGACGACACACTTGGCATCCATTGATGTTAATGTTGCACTTCAATCAATATTCAATAATTGACACATGAATTCAGTGAATTAGATGACATAGCTCAACCTTGCAGGCGTGATCATTCTTGTGTAACTTAGCTCTTTTATTCATACTAAATATACTGTTCTATCTCCAGCCCTAATGTGTTCGCCATCACATATTGGTGATGATTATGATGGGACAAGCCAGCGTAGTCAATGATGTGACGTACATGTAAGATCTTATAGATTGGGTGGCCACGTTATGAAAAATCTACAACTTTGGGATTAGGTTTATTATTAGAGCAGTACTTATGACGAAGCAGACCAGAATTCTACACGATCACTACATGTTTATAATGGCAAATGTTGGTAGTCTAAGATGGTTCACTTCTGTTTCAAAAGCCAACTGAAATAATCTAAGATAATTTTAATAAGTATTTCTAGTATAAAACGTAATTGTTGCAAAACGAAACGTATATATTTCATATGCTGATATTCATACTGTATCAAATTACATTGTCTTTGAACTGATGCTTGTAGATAATGGCATCCAAAGAAAAAGTAACGTAGAAAAAGTCTCTTGATATACTAACTGTGAAATACTGTGATACAATGATGTTGGATAAGTCAAACACATACAGAATTTCGATCACTGATAATTTCATTGTTTTCTTTGAAAACTGAAAATTAATGCTCATAAATCTAAGGTAAAGAACCAAGTTTACAGTTTTTTGTTGTTAATGCTTTCATGCTTTAAATGAATATGTTAACAAATGAGTCCAAAGAATCTATAATGTAATGCTCTATAATAGGAAACTGATTGTCTACGTAAACGTCAACAAGAATCATTCAATCGTCATAAAATAATGTTATTTGATTGAATTAGCAGATATTAAAATGATTGAATTCACGATGGAAATCAGGTATAGATGATGACATAAGTTAGTAAACAGAAATGAAAATCAAAAGTCAACATCTCAACCACTGCTATCACAATTTGTTTACAGTTTTGTTATCATTTGCTCAAATTTCTTTTTTCGCAATGTTCACTGAGTTTTGTATAGGTAGCTGCTAATGTCTATGATACAAGTGTTTTTTAATAGCTGTCTACGCAAAATACTTCGGATTCGTTGGCCAAACGCTATCAACAACAACCTACTATGGGAAAGAACAAACCAGATCCCAGCGGAGGACGAAATCATGAAGAAGTGCTGGAAGTAGATACGACGCACATTGAGGAAAGCACTCAACTGTGTCACAGGGCAAGCACTCACTCCGAATCCTCGAGATCAAAGGAAAAGAGAAAAACCAAAGAACACATTACGCCGGGAAATGGAGACAGACATGAGAAGAATGAACAAAAATTGGATGAAACCAGAAAAGAAGGTCCAGGTGAGAGTGGGTTTGAGAATGCTGGTCGGTGGTCTATGCTCCATTGGGAGTAACAGGCGTTAGTAAGTAAGTAATGTCTATGAAAAGTAATTTGTCATTTTATTTTGAAAATGCGTAGTCTATACGATATGTAGCCTGAGATGATTTTCAACCTGTAATAATTCAATAAGAAAAAAAGATTATCTGTATAAATGAGAATCTAAGAAACTGATCACAACGTACAAATCTATCCGTAAAATAACATACTAGTTGATTGACATAAAGAACAGTTTAAAGAAAATAGTTTCATGGAATTACGTCACTAAAATTTATTGCATTAACATGAGATCTCAGTTATTTCTAATTGTTTTAAAATTTCTTTTCCCTTGAACTAACGACACTTTATTTCGTTCGTCATGATGTCATGTATCAACTTAGCTTATGGCGCTGATCATATTTCAATGTCAGTTTGGAAAAGACAGAAGGCTTGATGGCCTGTGTTAGTCCTGGAAATAGTGGTCTCTCAGTTGATCCAAATTTCTTCTAGAAGTGTCAACCGATGGATCCTCAATCACGTGCTGAGGTAATGAATTCCACTCGTTGATGATTCGATGGGAAAGTCGATAGTCAGCTGACAAGTATTTTGTTCTGGGCTTGCGAACCTTTTAGGAGTGTCCTCGTAAATTCTCTGTTATGAAAGACAAGAAAAATGAGGACATATCAGGTGCAAATTTATCACTCAGCACTTTGAAAGCTGTAATCAAGTCGCCTCTAGTTGTTTGATATGAAAACGGGAATAGATTTAGCTTAGCCAGTCGAGCATCATACGGAGGCTTCGTTATTCCTGGAATCAGCTTATTTGCTGTTCTCTGAACCTTTTCCAGAAGCTCACTGTCTTTTTTTAAGCAAAGGATAGCCGCCTGTATGCAGTTGTCAAGTTTAGGACTCACGAACACTGTATACGTATTCACCACATGGTTCTAAACCTTTGACAGCTATCGCACGACAGAGTGCAGTAGTCTTTAAGTCTTGGCTAACGATGACTCGTAAGTCATTGTGTGTCTGAATAACAGGTAGCTCAGTGTTATTCATCATGTATGTATCTGTACCTTGATGACCAATGGGCGTGACAACACACTTGGAAGTATTTCTCGGCAAGTGCCAGGTTTGAGACAATTCAGATAATTTTTCCAGGTCATACTGGAGTTCTAATCTATCACCTTTACTTGGTATCGCTCTCCATTTCTTGACATCATCAGAAAATAGCATACCGATGATGGTAATAGGTGAGGAGGGTCATTTACATACAAAAGAAATAACACTGGCCTTAAAACTGTATCCTGGGGCACTGCAATGAGCATAGTTTCCCAGCTAGACAACTTTGAATTCATCCTTACTCTTTTTTGGCGCCCAATTAGGAATTCATTTATCCACATCAACAGATTGCCTCCAATTCCGACATTTTATAGCTTATATAACAGCCGGTTTTGCTGAACTTTGTCAAAAGCTTTGCTGAAATCAATGTAGGCTACGTCTACAGGTAACTTTTGGTCCTTAAGAGCGCACCAGCTTTCACGAGCCACTAATAAGTTAGTGAGACAAGAATAACCTATTTGAATCAAATTTATACGAAGGAAAATATATTTCAAAATTACATGCGCAATTTTCAAGATACTTCAATAAATTATTCAAAACAACGAAGGCCCCAATTTAATTATTTTTTTTCGCATTAAAAATAAATATTTCAGGTTCTATTAAAGAATTTTTGAAAATTTGGACAAATTGTAAAATCTATAGGCAAAGATGGATAGTGACAAGTGGTGGAATCCAGAACGCGCGTTTCGTCCTATTTAGGACTCATCAGATTGATGTACATGCATCTTAGAGTTGATTTTCACTCTGAGACCAGAACCCAGTACCATTTGTTCCAAATGCTATCACGTTATCCACTTAGCTACTGAGTCCTGATAGCCACTCGTTTGTGCCATGGGGTGAAGTTTAACTCACTTGGTATTGTTTTACTTGAATCTTCCGATTGATGTTGAGGACTGCAATTGACTAGTCCCTATTAGCATATGTGCATCCTGTGCGGACTGGGTCGATATTGCCTTAGGTTACAAGCTTTATAAGCTTATAAATCTGTAGTTGTAATGTATTACCTGGCTAAACTACATATTATGATGTTATAGTCATTGAAGTAATCCTATAATGTTTTTAATGATTACGTAGGTTAAATAAATAACAGTAAAGTAAATAACAGTTTACTGTTATTAAAAATAATGTTGCATACTTGATAACATTCAAATTAAATTAAATTAATATAACACTAAACATGGAGAACATATTAAACTCTGACATGCAGGCACACCCAGCTGACGAATCCCGAATAGGATGAAACGCGAATCCTGGATTTCACTGCTAGCCACTATCCATCTTTGCTTAGAATAATTGTGAATTAAGACGATTCACAGGATGCACATAAGCCAACAAGAGATTGATCAACTGCAAACTTAAATAACAATGGGAAGATTCAAGTAAACAACATCAATTGAATTTAGTTATTTCTTTTGTTTAAACAAAGCAATAAGTAATTGATTTCCCACTTTAGTGAAGGCATTGAAAGATGTTATATTTTTAATTTTGTTTAAAAATTCTGATGTTATTGAAACATGTTGTTAGTATTCATATATGTTCATTATTGTAGAGTTTTGGCAAGCCAATCGATCTCCATAGATGAAATGACTGATTGGTCTAAGACGATTACTGAAAACCATGATGTTCTGCACAAATGTTTCGTTCTAGTATCCAGGTGAATAATGTGTAAACTATGCTTAACTTTCTAATATAATTATGAATTTTGTTGACGTATAATGAATTGAATTAGCACCCACAAAAGCATACTACGTTTTACTTAATTCGTATCATTTTTCAGTTAAACAACTAGTACAGTTATTAACGTATTTATTATATACGTTTAATGCTCAATAACGGAGTGCTGTTGACAACAGTTATGGTAGAAAAAAATTTCTAAATAGAAAGATTTGAGATCTAATCGGAATGGTAATGGCTTCTTTTCACATAAATTACTCATTCGGAATCATGGATCATAATAGAATTAACTTATGAAAAGTTGTCAGATGTATAGCACCGGTGATATTTACTAAAAAATTCAATTTACCGCTTTTGATCAAACTAAAAAATTGATTCGAACTCAAAGTCTGAATATAGTCAGTTCTCATCAATAGTTTTGATGCCCCTCACTTTCCTACTTTTACAAATATTCAGTACGGGTTTATTAATAATGTCAATAGTTGAGATCATGAGTCAATTGAAACTAGACCACTGTGGAAAACCTGGAAGCACCGTTCCGTTCTATTGTGGGACTCTTCAGAGGATACCGGATCAGCAGTCTAGTAGTTAAGCGTCGGGCGCGAGACTGATAGGTCTTGTATTCGAATTCTGCGAGACGGTGTCGTGGATGCGCATTGTTGAGTAGTCCCACAATAGGACGAAACGGCCGTCCAGTGCTTCCAGGTTTTCCATGGTGGTCTAGCTTCAATTGACTCATGATCCCAGTTATTGAAATTACTGAAATCTCCACAAAACCCCTTCTGACACTAATACTAATGTATTTAGAGATTTTCATTTCCAGACTAGAGCTTGAGATTTTCCGTAATATTGTGAATCCCTGAAGTGTTACTTGATTCATGAATTCACATAAAATAATAACCCAGTAAATGTCAAATATTGGAAGGTATTATCTTTAAAATATACATTAATTTAACATTTTGAAAACGAATTTCAAAACACCCATTTTTCTCCAGCATGAAACTTTTATAAAGAAAAATATTACCAGATGGATTTCAAGCTGTTTCTATTCAGATTTACATTTCATAGTTTTACTAAATTACTGAAACATTTAAATAAATATCATTCACTGTGATGTAAAATCGGTTGGAAGTTCTAGTGTTTTAATCAATAACAACGCGAACTGAAACTGTTTATGAACGTGGAAATGTTACAGTTGAACAGCTTTGATAATGTAAATAGGCATTTACTTCAAGATTACTTGTTCTGATCGATCGTGAATGGTGTTTTTAGTAAATCTGAGTTCTCTGATTTAGGTAGTTTAGTTGCGACACATTATCTGATCACAATACTATCATTTATCCCTTCTTCCAATAGATATGTAAATTATAGTAAGAGATTTCGGTAGAACATTGAGAAGACGAAGGTGATCTGCAAAATGTGATATATTTGTATTATATATTTCGAACAATCTGATCACATATATACTTGTCAAGGCATTTTATAAGGAAATTAATCAAGGTAGATTAATTAAGGTTCAATTAAGTGAAGTAATAACTGTGAATAAAGGAGAGAAAAATTAACACTGCACGGAAAAAATAGGAAATTATTGCATTACCTTAGGCCATTAAATGACTGGAGGATTATCAGAGTAAATTCAAGGTTACAACAAATTTTTTCCTGTACACATTAGGAGGGTTTGAATTTATGAATAGTCAAGACTTCTATAAACCTAAAAATTTTTCTCTTGACGATTCATATACAACGTTCTAAAAGCCGTACTAATGTTAACTCTATGCCCCGTCTCAATTATATGATTAGCTGTCAATGAACATGATTTTCAAGGGTTATGGAACATGAACTTTGATGGCTTCAAAACCAGTTAGTGTGAAACGTGATAAAAGTGAGAAGGAGGTAACCATGTTCTTCGATAGCTAATAATATAATTGAAACGGGGTACAGAGTTGATATCAATACGAATTTGAAAACGTTGTATATAAATCGTCAATGACGAATTTTTAGGTTTATAAAAGCCTTAACTATTCGTAAATTCAAACTTTCCTTATAAGTAAAGAAACAGTTTGTTGATTGACGTTGCCTTTTTTCTAATTATTTTCTTAAAATTTCGTCAAGTTTTTAAATCATCTAGTAACTATGCATGTACTTACTTACTTACTTACGCCTGTTACTCCTCGAGAAGGAGCATAGGCCGCTCACCAGCATTCGCCCTTAAGTCTGCATCTGAACCTCCTTGTTCATCGATTATGCTTCCCAGGTATGTGGAGGATTCTACATCTTCCAGAGTCTCGCCATCAAGAGTGATTGGGTTGCTATTCTCCGTGTTGTATTTGAGGACCTTGATTTTCCCCTTGTGTATGTTGAGGCCTACTGATGCAGAAACTGCTGCTACACTGGCTGTTTTTATCTGCATTTGTTCGTGTGTATGTGATAAGTGGGCTAGGTCATCTGCGACGTCCAAATCGTCTAATTGGTTATGAGCTGTCTATTGTATGTCGTGTTTTTCCTCAGATGTCGAGGTCTTCATAATCCAGTCGACCACCAGAAGAAAGAGGAAGAGAGAGAGTAGACAAAGCTGTCTACTCTCTCCCTATGCATGTGAATATACCTATCTAAATAAACGAAAATTTTCAGCAAACTATTCAAAAACACTATTTATAAGATTTCATGTAGATGTTTTTTCTTTATTAGACTTTACTTATCCTTTGTTAGTTTTAGACAATAATATTTATCCAGGTGTATCTATAAACTGCATTTGAATGTGACTGTTAATAAATTACTGCATAATTATGTGTAAATTATGTTTTGTCTATTGTAAGATGATAAATTCAAAAAGGATTTTAGCTACGGAAGTATAGAAGTATGACACAAATATAAAAAAATAATATACATAAATTTGTTTAAAACTATGTGACCACAGTAAATAAATAAAAATGCCAGGTCTGGAAAGTATGGAATTGAAACAAGTAGAGGTTAAGGATTTACTGAATCTTTTCCATTCAAACAAATATCTAACTTTGTTATTATAAGCGAAAATGGAATTCAAGATGCATGGTTTGTTCTGTTTCAAAATGGTCAGCTGGATGTACATACAGTTTAGAGTTGATATTCACTCTGAATCTAGAACCGAGTAACGTTCATTTCAATTGTCATGACGTTATTCACTTAGCTACTGAGTGCTGATAGCCGTTTGAACACTAATAACTCAGTTTCACTGCACGAGATGTTACTAGTGAGACATTCAGACTGTGGTTTGGTCGATATTAACTCTAACAGTACTGTAAACCATGGCAACGTATCTTTAATCACGAATCGGTGATTAATCAATTGTTACTATCAAGAGTAAGTCATCGGCGGTCCACATTGATCAGTAGTAACGTTTCATATCGTGAAACTGGTTAGTTTGAATTGTAACTCTCCAGGAAGCATAAATTCCCACAAGATTGTAGCCTTATCTTACTGACAATTGACTACTAACACGAAAATTAAATCAAGCAGGGTTTTGTACAAAATATTTCAAACCACTTAACATCATAATACTCACAGGTTTGTCATTTAGTAGTTTAATTACGTTTATCAATCATTTTTAAATTTTTAACTACAAGTTTATCAAGATTGAGTCTATCCATGGCTACAGATAACTACGAGACTACAAATTATTTATTAAATATCTTACACTGCTTTCCTCTAATATGACTAACTGATCAGTTATCAAAATCATAATCTCTTTAACTTTGTGTGACCATTTATTTTGTAGCAAACTATCAGTGGGAGCATTCAAAATATTACTGTTTTAACTATAACATTACTTATATCAGTATGAATCATGAAAGTGTACAAGATTAATAAATATAGAATCGTAACCAGTCTGACATGACTGTAGACGGAAAGTTCTATAGTCACTTCAACGTCTGTTAATGTTACGGTAAATTAGGATGATTTCATTTTCACAATTCATCATATGTCAGAAATCATTGCTTGATAAATATAAAACAGTTTCTCTGCACATTTATCAATGTCTTATTCTTAAAATGACATGAAACCATATGTTTTATATTGTTAAATGTCATAATTCAATGCTGGAAATTCTAGTAGTCTAAAGTGAACACAGAAGTTTTGCAATACATATTGTCATTGTTTTAAAGTGAAATTATGTTCAAAATTTACAATTTTATTCGACAAATTTTGATTTATAATCGTCTTTAACACAGATATATGTTATATAATATACCCTTGTGGGCCAGGGTAAGTTTACATTGGTTTCCAGGAGAACCAGACATCACGTGACAACTCAAACAGTACAGCTCAATTCCGTTTAACTGGAGAGCCAGACACCGCCAATGCTTAAAATTTGTAGCTAAATAGTACGGCTCAATCAGACACCATATAAGCTTTAACGATACAATCTAAATACTACAGCTCAATCCTGTGACGCAACCACACAGGTACCAAGCATCCTGGTGGACCACGTCTTTAACACAATATCAATGGTATTTGCTAAAATTACATTTTAACAATTAAAATATGCATGAAGTATAGATTATGTATTTCAGTAATTACAGTTTTACATTGATGTCAAATTAAACATACCTTTACACAAAGTACTTTGATGTTATTTATTATCTTCTACTGACAAGTAATCATTGCATTCAATATTAGGCATTTATATATATATGATTTAAACATGAAATAAAAGTTTTAGTTCGATTTGAGGAAAATTACACTTTGTTACTGATTAGAAGCAGTCAGAAGGATATCCTAGACCAGGTTTTGATCAGTTGAAACTCTTCAACAAACTGTAACTATAACCTTGAAAGAACTCATGCTCCTTGGTTGATTTAATCCCACGTCAATCAGCTTCACAGTCAAATATGTTACCACCGAGGTATTAAGGCGAAGAAATTCTTTATAACTTGTTAACTAATCAATTATAAAACTACTGGCAATAACATGATCTTATATAATATCACTTATAAATAATTTTAACGAACAAAGATAAGTTGTGAAAATAGTATACTAGAAAATAAAAAGTCTACCAGGAAAGAAACTCGACCAACTATACAGATTCAATGAAACTGTACAAAATTATTCACAGTGTCATGGAAAAGAGAAACTATGAAAGCACTTTTATTATCATCAGTGAACATAAATGAGTTAAATATGAATCTGATTACTTTTTATCTAGAAATGTTGTCATGCAAAAATTACAAAAAAAAAATTATTATCAACGTAGATATTGAAAGTAATTAAGCAAAAGTACAGTTTCTTTTTTTCTTTGTCGTCATAGTGAGTTTTATGTTTTACTCACATAGTGACAATTTTTTTTTGGTATTTATAAGTAGAATAACATTATTTAGTACAGCAAGATCTTGTTTACTTTTTTTCTGACAAAAAGTTATTATGTGCCATCATGACGTAACACAATAAAAAAAAGAAACGTAAAAACGTTTAATTATGAAAAATAGGCAATAATAAGAAGTTTATTTTAAGCGAATAAGCAATTGTGATAATTAAATAGTGAACAGGCAATATCAATTCAAGATCTTATAAATTTTGATATTCTATTCCAATACATATTGTTTATAAATTGTTTATAGTTTAAACAAATACCCTCAGACAGTATTCATCCTATATGTAATGTACACCAGTGAGCACCTACATCACTTCTACTATTAGAAATTACAAATTAGGTTGTGTCGATTGTGATGCCTTCTGTAATGGAGAGTCATCTTCCGAAATCTGAACTCGTGCCAAAGAACATATTGAGTACACAAAGAAACCACCTAATAATCGCGCACAACTGGATAGACTTCAAATTAAATAGGCAATAGCAGTTCACGCCATTTTCAAAGAGCACCAAATGGATTTCAAAAATAAAAGAATATTACAAGATGGTTTTCCCATTACAAAGAAAGGAAAGTAGCTGAAGCGTTCCATATAATGTTTAATCCTAATTATCTCAATAGATAAGTAGGCCTTATCACACATCCTACTTGGACTATCTATCCTAGCCGCCTGGCCTGGTATTATTTACAATTCACACTATTATCTCAGATTAAACTCTATGCTTTCTCATCATTGAGATCACGCAATTTTCATCCTTAACAGTGCACAAATACATACATACATACATACATACATACAAATTTACATAAAGTTCGCTTATGAACTACCTTGATTGAAATGATATGACCTGCTTTTTTGATTGGTCACATAATATTCGTCTTGTTCTATTTGAACTAGTTGAACTACTGAGGAGTCCCATACCGGGACGAAACGGTCGTCCAGTGCTTTCAGGCTTTCAATGGTGGTCTAGATTCAATTGACTCATGATTTCAACCAGTGAAATTTCTAAAATCTCCACAAAATCCCTTCTGATAATGTTAGAAAAGTTGAAAATTATAATTAAGCCAATAATTTAGGTCTTTAATGCAAAAGAGTATCAGTCAATAGGCATATTATTTTATTTAATGACTTTTTTTACATTGTTAGTCATTTTTATTTCATGAAAAATATACTGAGGATCTAAAATTACATTGTAATACACTAAGTTTGAACTCATTTTACTAAATCACAAATGACCTATGAAAATATTACTTCTATTCACAATGTAGCAGAATTAAATAATGGGTAAAGTTAAAAAGAAGATTCAATGAAAGAAAACGATTCCTAGTAAGAATTTTCAGTATATTTGATATTTACGGAAGAAACGTTTTTAACCTCTTTCATTATGCATCAATATCTTATAGTGTAGAACATTGTTTGACATTTTGTTACATTTTATTATTACTGAGAAAAGAGGGGTTTTACAATATTAATTCAATTTAAGGAATATATGACCCAATATGTTAAGGAGATTACATTTGAAACCAAAAGTAAAAGTATCTGTATCTTGATAAATGTAATCCGGAAACAAGATCTATGGTGGTTAATTCCTTAATTATGCCAACGCTCTTATGATTAATTTTGTTTACAGTTAATTTTGTCAAACCCTTTAATCAACCTATTCTACAGACAGTGTTATTCGAACACTAACAATTTGTCTATTTCTTTGTATTATGATGATCACTGCCATGTATTTATGAACGTGTATGACTGATCACATTTGATAATATGTGCAAATATCTCACTCTAACTTAAATGTTAATATCTTGAATATATATATATATATATATATATATATATATATATATATATATATATATATACTAAACAAGGAAGACATATTAAGCTCTAGGATGCAGGTGCATCCAGGCGACGAGCCCCCAAATAGGACGAAACGCGAATCCTGAATTCCACTGCTAAACACTATCCATCTTTGTTTAGAATAATTGTGAAGTAAGGCTATAACGAGGTAATACGAACAGTATGCAGATATTTTGTACGAATATTCGTCAAGATTTGAACGAATAGTTTGACAGAAATTGGGCGCCAAGTATAGAGAAGTCATTTTATGTGAAAATTATATTTGAAAAATCTCAGCGATTGAAATTTAAATATTTCCAGCGTTTCGTTCAGCTAACTTGTCTGGACGAAACTTTGGAATTATTTAAATTTCAATGGCTGAGATTACTTCAAATATAATTTTCACACAGTATGCACATATGCCAATAGAGACTGATCGATTGCAGTCCTATATAACAATGGAAAGATTCAAGTAAACAATACCAAGTAAATTTAAACTTCACCCTATTGCACAAGCAAACAGCTATCAGCATTCAGTAGCTAAGTGGACAACGTGATGGCGTTTGAAACAAACAGTACTGGGCTCGAGTCCTCGAGTGAATATCAATTGTGGAATGTAGGTGCATCCAACTGACGAGTCCTAAATAGAACGAAATTAGAGTTCCGGATTCCACTGCTAGCCGCTATCCATATTTGCTTATTTCTCAAGATTATTTCCAAAACACTAATCAGTTAATAAATTTATTGAAATCACGGGTTGAGAAGGCGAAATTCAATTCTTTTACTCATTATGATTCTTGCTCAATATTACTTCCGTTTATAATTCTAGATGATGATTATTTGGAATAATATTTGTGTTTATTTTCCAATGTGATATTTTATTTGGTATAACATTAATTCAAATGAATGTGATGTTATTTCAGGAAATGATATTCTTGTATAAAATTAATATAAACAATACCCAGCATGATAGACGGCATGTGACTTTGTTATAACCCTAGGTACTTTTTATATAAGTGATTTTATTCTAATTCAGAATCAAAATAAGTGTTCAATCAGTATATATTGAATGTATTTTTAACAATGGTTGTCGTGTTTTTGGACCATTACCAATTTTCAATGGTTATACACATTTACTAACATGTATTTTATCACCTTTTATTTTCATAGTGGCGACTATTCTGCTTATTCCATTTCATTTAAACACATTTATCACTTCAATTTCATCTATAACGAACCCAATTCCCATACTTTTTTCTTTCATGTATATCAGGATTATTATTATAGTGTATTATTCCATTTTATATCTCTGTTGTGATCTTTTTTATGTTACTAATGTTATGTAGTATTTTCTCTTTGCCATCTGATCGATAATATGGTTCAGTTTGTAATTCAGCGAACAACTACAAATATTCCATTAACGAGACTTTAATTTTTCATAAGATGTTTGATTTTTGTATATTTCGCAATTCTAAGTTCGGTTTACTAGCGTCATATTCAGTAGTTTTGTGTTATCATATTTCAACTTTTTGTAATCAGTTATTTTTTTACAGAGAGGAGGATTGGTCAGATCTTCATTTAGCCACTCTCGTTGGTTCATGAGACTAAATTTTACTATCCAGGAGGCACAAAATAATCGTGCAAATCGGAATTTACCTCTCATGATATCTATTAAAATTTCTATTTCCTAATGATATTTAGAAATTGCTCCAATCTAAGTTTTTATTCAGCTTGAGCTAAAGGATTTCATTTCAATATTTATTG
The DNA here is from genome assembly GCA_944470405.2 of Schistosoma mattheei. Taxonomy (NCBI): domain Eukaryota; kingdom Metazoa; phylum Platyhelminthes; class Trematoda; order Strigeidida; family Schistosomatidae; genus Schistosoma; species Schistosoma mattheei. The sequence continues at coordinate 37,479,139 of OX103944.1, forward strand.
AAACAAAATACAATTTGAATTATTTGAGAATGATGACACTGTTCTCCCAGAAGAGGGAGAAATCAGGAAGAAGCGTTGGAAGTGGATAGGACATACATTTAGGAAAGCACTCAACTGCGTCACAAGACAAGCCCTCACTTGGAATCCCCAAGGTCAAACAAGGAAAGGAAGATCAAAGAACATATTACGCAGAGAAATGGAGACAGATATGAGAAGAATGAAAAAAAGTTGGATAGAACTAGATAAAAAGATCCAGGACAGAGTGGGTCGAGGAATGCTGTTCGGTGGTCTATGTTCCATTAGGGGTTAACAGACGTAAGTAAGTAAGTAAGCAATATTGTTCACGTTAAAAAGAAACATATGAATCTTGCTGTTTCAAGTAAATGCTTTAACATTTTATAAAGTAACAACTGACTAGTCAAATTGTTATTGTATGTAACTTTCTCGATCTGTCAGCTACAATCATTTTACAAATGTAACAAAATCAAATTACTTGTCAGAAGTGTTTAATTTAAAACAGGAACAGAAACGTTTCATCGTTTTGTTATCCCTGTATCACTATTTAGGAAAGTAGAAAAAATGTATATAAATGAAAGGTGATTTCAGTAATGATTCTCATTTGGTAACTAGTGATGTATAGCATGGTTACATGGATGAAATTCCAAAACAAAAACACTTAATTTTAAATATACTCGATAAATGGGGAGAAACCAAAAAAAGGTAGATTGATTACTTATTGTACACTTTATTCTAATATTGAAATTCTATTAAATTTAGGTAACTTATTCTTATGAATGAGCATTAACGTTTTATCATGTACAACTAACTAAACGTTTGTTTATGTAGTGTATTACTCAAAAATGACAACGACATTGAAATTGTAGAATGATCTATGTAAAATTAACATTTATTATTATATATACTTCCATTCAATGGGTTAGATATGTTTCATAACAAGATAATCTCAAAGCATCGAATCTGTTATATTCATTGTTCATATATCCCAACCAATACGGCAAGTTTCAGTTTCCATTAACTAAACACGCTATAAGCAAAGATGGATGGTGGCTAGCAATGGAATCCAGGACGCGCGTTGGACGTACATGCATTTCACAATTGATGTTCACTCTTGGACTCGAACTCAGTACTGTTCGCTTCAAATGCTTTCGCATTATCCACTTAGCTACTGCGTCCTGATAGCCACTCGTTTGTGCAATGGGATGAAGTTTAATTCACTTGGTATTGTTTTACTTGAATCTTTCCATTGATGTTTAGAAATGAAATTGATCATTAACAGTATGCAAATATGCCAATAAGAGACTGATCAATTTCAGTACTAAACATCAATGGGAAGACTGAAGTAAAACGATACCAAGTGAATTAAACACGCTATGTTCTACTAACGGATTGATCATTTTTAACAACAAAAAAGAGTTTTCACAGCCAAGAGTTTATATTATAATGAAAACTGATTAGAAAATAGATCAATGATGTTTCTTGACAAGTAATATATATATATATATATATATATATATATATATATATATATATATATATATATATATATATATATATAATGTTCCACAGTGAGCTTAAAAGTTATGGTCAAATTCATAAAAACATGATTAAGATAAATTTTATGAACTTGTATATCCACGTTTCATTCTACGATGTGTATTTGTATAAAAGTCCCTCTGACAGTGACCATTTATCCATGTATATATGTACCTAATCTGCCTAAAAATAAGAACGAAATTGAAAAAAATGTAAATATATATGGCTTTCTATATCTATTTTAAATGAGTTGAAATAGTCTGTGAACACTGCTGTAATCATTAATAATTCATTTTTTTTAGAAAAATTGTAAAATGATTGTTGGCCAAATATATTGAATTAATGAATGGATTAGCTGAAACCACTGAATTAAGTAGTATATAACTAGTGTTATTTTTAAAGATGAGAAAAAGAGAGACAAAATGAAAATACTGGATAAGTACGATTATTTAGTGAAAAGAATAAACGAAATTCTGAATTTTTGACTTGAATTAGTCATAGGAAAATATCAATAATATTTCAATGGATGTGATCATGAGTCAATGGAAGTTAGACCACCATGAAATACTTAGAAGCATTGGACGGCCATTTCGTCCTATTTTATGATAATGTTAGTAAGTGTAAAATGTAGTTCTGTACTAAGCTAATGTAACTCTACAAATTATAGTGAACATATTTCTAGAGGGAGTTATCAAAATAAGACTTTGTGCATAATGTGCAAAATTAACCATTTACAAAATTGAAGTATTTTGTCGGAATCTTTTAAGTGGAAGCTAGAATTTTGTGAAGCGTATAAATGAGGTCAGTCAGCTACAACGTAGGACCAGGTATATATATGCATCGGTCTAGGTTGCCATACCTGGGATAAATGATTTCAAAATGTTATATGCCAAAATAAATGTGGGTATTTATTTAAATTAAAAGTGTTGAATTCAGAAGCTATCTTAACCATCACTAACATTCGAACAGAAACAAACCACCAGGTGTGAGTTAGCTACCTATTGAGAACACTGAATATATGCTAGTGTATAGTGTGGGTTATTTAAATTTGAATTTTCGAATAACTGGATTTCGATTGTGAGTGAATAGAAAGTCTTCATAGTGAGTGCTCGAAATCACGAGCTTGATTCAAAATTGCTTGGTGAATCCACTTTACTACGGGAACATAAACTAACACAAAACAACAGATGATATCAATTCAGCTTAACATGGAGTCACACTCTAAAAATGAAAGCAACAAGAAAATACACGTCAAATATCTATTACAATTATTCACTACACTATAAATTAATGGAACACAATGTTGTATGAGTGCGATTACTTGAATGTGAAGTAGAAGAATTTCGAAAAGGCATTCAATACTCTAGTTAGTTCGAATCTCATAATAAAACTGAATGTATAGTAGCTTTTACCCATAGAATTAGATCTTATATTCGGTGCCCGATTTCTGTCAAACTATTCATTCAAATAGTCCCACAATAGGACGTAACGGCCGTCCAGTGCTTTGAGATTTTCCCTGGCCGTTTAGCCTTAATTGACTCATGATCTCAACTATTGAAATTACTATAACACCCACAAAAAACCCTACTGATATGAGTAATATCATTGTGCGTTTAATGAAATATGAACAAACTGTTAATCTTTGTATTTTTGACAAAAAATATAGAGGAATCAAATTTAATGTAATGATTTCTACAATGTGACTATCTCATAAAGTTTATAAGTTCATTTTTCATACCTCCACTAATTTGATGACCTAGAAAATGCTATTAACTGTGCAATAATTTCAAAACTGAAAAACAAACAGCGTGACTAAATGTTAGCTTATCATGATGGATAATTTGGAATGCGATATCAAATGTTATTGAACTGTTGCATATATATATATATTCTGTCTCTTCTAAATGAAGAAAGGTTATTTTTGAATTATAATAAAAACAGTTTCTTAAAAGCCAGTTTAAATCTAATTTTTATTCCAACAACATAAACATTCTTGTAAAAAATATATGATATCATTTAAAGCAGAGCATGCAACGATTTTATTACCTCAGTAGGTTTTGTTAAGTGCAAAGTATTTTAGTAGGTTTACATATGAAACTGTAACCAGCCAGGCCTAATGAGAAGAACCAATCTATGAAGTTCAACCACATGTGGATTCAAATAAATGACAAGAATAACGATGCACATCATCATGAATTATTGCATTATCGAAAGTGCGAACTACTGGATTGAAATTCCACGTTGGAGCGCTTTTTCTGTACCCCTATGGCTACTTGTGGTATATATTTTGTTGAGAACATACTGTAACAATATTGATTACTACTGTGGTAGGAGAGAAGGCATTTTCTATGCTGAATTATTTATGTCTTTATATTAGTTATTTTAATCATGTCACACACATGTTTACGGATTATTGGTAATAAGTTGTGTATTACGCTGTTAGAAGAGCAAAACTGTCAGTCAACTTCATACGTGATGGAACCTATTACATATGTGCAACACTATTTTGCCACAGCGAAATAAAAATCTCAAAGTACAAGTCACAATAACAGCGGTAATACAAAATATCATGCACGATAATAGGGAAGAAAGGTATACGGAGATTTAAAGGCTCTTAATCTATGAGAAGATGGAGTGGATACATCTGTACCGGTGCAAACGACTCTGAAATATTTTATTTAACGTCTCTAACAACTGCTTACGATAATTGCTCTGACCTCATCCAGCTAGTTTACACTTAACAATATGACGTAGTCTAATCGTCAATGACTACATGAACTGTAGCCACGTTGTCATTTGACCTCCCCGAACTCTCTTCCAGTGTACTTTTACATCAGACAGTATCATTCATTAACATAAGCTGTTGCTAGGTATTTGTAATATTGTAATCTTTAAATAATCTGTTCGTTGATGAAATCTACCACTATCTATGGTGAAAAACTGGAACATTTAAAAACCTTGCATTGCTAATAGAATGCAATAAGAAGCTTAATAATCGATTACTTTGCTAGCATAGGTCACTTAGTCAAAGAGGACTCTGAGTTCAAAGTCAGGATAAGTGGAAGGCTGCAGAAAGCAGTTATATTGCATCTTACTAACACTGCCGAAACAATAGCCATACAATTAGGAAAATCCAGAAGAATTTGGTACAACCTCTTCTTCCACCGTGGTCTTAATGTCTTATAATTTTTCTTTTTCCTTCTTTGTCATTTTCTTCCACTCCAGCCAGCTGTTCCTCCTTCCGTCTTCTCCATAGACATCATACTCCCAACTGGTTTATTTCTGTTTCTAGGATCCTCCTGATTACATTTTGTCCTATCACGTTAAACCGACCGGGCTCCATTATAATTTCCTTATTTATCTTCATGATGAATATTCAAACCCTTAACAATAAAACGTTTATTAGTTCCCTCGACTGAAAACTTCTTTTAATGTCTTTGTTAATTCTACTTCATTGTTACCATGTTCAACAGAAGTTTATTATCACTATCATTGTAACTGTTGTAATTCTTATCATCCTGAAAAAACTAAGTATACATATTTGCGGTTCTACAGCTTTGAAAATAAATTCGACGAAAAAGAGAATTCTTTACTGAACTAGTTTTTCTTATTTGGTATTTTGGACATGAAAACTCTCATTAATGGATAGGATTGAGATTGATCAGTCTTTTATTGTCATGGGTTCATCTTGTACCGATTGCCTCAATACCGCCTTATGTCACAAGCTTTATAAGCAAAGATGGATGGTGACTAGCTGTGGAATGCAGGACAAGCGTTTTGTCCTCGTTGAGGCTCGTCAGCTAGATGTACATGCATTCAAGTGTTGTTATTCACTCCGTAACTCGAACCCAGTACCTTTCACTTCAAATTCCATCACGTTATCCATTATCTCAGACTGATCACATATTGTTGTTTCAGTAATACAATTGGATCATAACATGAATTCATTGATTGTTAAACCAAGTAGAGTCAAGTGCAAACTTTCTAATTAAGATCACGAATATTAATGAACTCGCATATTACGTAACAGCATTCATTTACATCATACAACAACATCGTGTGATGTATTTTTTCTTCTTCTTTTATCAAAAAGAATTTTACAATCGAAAATATCACTATTTATCTCTTTTAACTTTTTCTTTCTTTTAATCTTCTAAAATGAAATCCGTATCATAAATAAAAGGCGTCTTCTATTCCTAAAAAAAAAGGAAAAGAGCATAATTGAATATCATTACACCTAAAGAGAAATTCTATTTTAGAGATGAAATAATCAATGATGAAAATGAATGTTACTCTTTCATTCTCAACTTAATTAATGAATATGGAAATAAATAAATAAGAAGAATACCGAATGGCTTGTCATAATCATTTAAAGTATATATATATATATATATATATATATATATATATATATATATATATATATATATATATATAAATGCACGCTATTTATGATGAAAGAAAGAAATAAAATTTGAACCGTTTGTATTAGTCTCCAAATCATAAGTAAAATAAAACTTTAGTTCTATAGTTGACTTTTACAAATGATCTGAGGCAATAATAATAATAGTATTAATAATAGTAATGATAATACTAGTAATGGTAATAGTAATAAAACCAATAATGACAATACCAGTAGTAATAATAATAGTAGTAATATTAATAATATTAATAGTAATAATAATAATAGTAGTAATGATAATAACAATGACAATAAAAGAAAAGAAATATTGAAATCAACTTATCATTGAATAGTTATGAATTTATAATTGTATTAAGATTATTAGAAAGTATCAAAGAGTTTTATAAATTTCATCTCAACTTTTTTTTTGTTTTTAAAAATATAAACCGATCTACAATTTAAATTCATTTTGTATTATAAGCAAAGATGGATAGTGGCTGGTAGTGGAATGCAGGATGCGTGTTTCGTCTTACGACTTTGTAGCTTGGTGGATAATGCGATGGCGTTTGAAATGAACGGTACTGGGTTCGAGTCCCAGAGTGAACATCAACTCTGAGATGCATGTACATCCAACTGACGAGTCCCATATAGGACGAAACGCGCGTCCTGGATTCCACTGCTAGCCACTATTCCATCTTTGCTTACAATGTTTGTAAATTAAAGCAATATCGAGGCAATACTCACAGTATGCACATATTGCCAATAAGAGACTGATCAATTGCAGTACTAAACATCAATGGAAGGATTCAAGTAAATAATACCAAGGCATTTTGTATTGTTTGTTTAAATCTTCCTATTGATGAAGAGTTTTATAATAGAATAAAATCAGTTTTAGCTTGAAAATGACAGGAAGCTTGATGACCTGTTTTAGTCCTGGCAATGGTGGTCTCTCAGTTGATCCAAATTTCTTTTGAAAACGTCGGCGGATGGAGTCTCAATCACGTGCTGGGGTAATGAATTCCACTCGTTGATGATTAAATGGATAAGTCGATAGTCAGCTGACAAGTAATTTGTTCTGGGCTTGCAAAGTTTTTTGGAGTGTCCTCGTCAATTCTCTGTTTTGAAAGACAAGGACGGAACGGCCGTCCAGTGCTTCCAGGTTTCCCATGGTGGTCTAGATTCAACTGACTCATGATTTCAATCTAAGTACAATAAGTAAGATTTCTAAAAGATTAAATATAAAACTTGGTTGTAACACATCTTGTAATCTGAACAAATATAGAACTGAAATAGAATCATGTCAAGTCACAAACTTATTCAATTATCTACTAATTCCTATCCTAAAACGTATTTGGTAATACGATCTCTCATTGATATGTGTTTATATATTCTAATTAATTAACGATTTACATACTCATTCTCACAATTGATTGATCACTGGGTGTTGATCAATGCCATGTCTGTCAAGTCCTTATTAGTGCAGATCGAATGCTATTGACCAGGTTGCAATGTGGCCACCAGTCTAGGTGACTCGACACTGCATGCACTATGTCTATTATTCAGAAAGAGTGAAATGTATTGTGGATTTTGAAATCAGTATAGGGTTATGGAGGTTAGTGAGTTTTAATGAAATCTTGATCCGATCGATGTCAGAATGTCATTGAAAACCTGGAAGGACTGGGCAACTGTTTAGTATGGCAAATCCACCATCCTGCACGCGGGATTTCGACCTAAAACCTTTGGTTTTGATATTTTAGAAGCTAAAAATGTCTACTTTCTTCTTAAACATATGTTATTTACGAGATGACGTATTGTTGATAGTGAGCGACGAACACGTTTTTCACAGTTAACAAAATACTGTTTAACAAACAACAGTAGCATACAAGATTCCTTAGTCAATTTAAGGGAATTTAGAATTCGAATTGGAATACTTGATTACGAGATGGTAAAAATAACTATGTAATAAGAAAATAAGTGTTTACAGTTCAAAACTGACAGTCCAAATCAAAAGCGTAACTAGTCAAGTATAAGCCACTGGGCCATAAAAGAAATAGCAGTAGAGAAGTGGAAAAAAATTGGAATTAAAATTCTGGTTGGCGAGAATAAGACGTGATATTGATTATTATCTCAAACCAGAGCACATATATATAAGGTAATTGATAAGAAACGTTTTATGGCTGTTTTCTTTTTAGTTCTAACTGTAGTGTTTACAGTCGAAAATTAATGATCAATTAATGTTAAATTTATCACTCAATTTTGTCTAAGGACTGTTTCTGCTGAAATCTTCAAGAGCTACTCAAATGTTAGTATGTAGTCATCATAAATTTTAATTAGATAACCATATGAATCACTAATCAAATTCACTAACTCATTTTGATCACTTTTTTCAGTTTTTTTTGGCCATAACAATTAAATACTTCGCATGACATATTGGTTGTGTAAATAAAAAATGAAGACAGCTGAGAATACATAATCAGTTGGGTCGGAGACATAAGAGTGAAATAATTAGTTTTCTAAAAGAAGATTGACTTATTCAGTATTACATTGTTCCTTACATAGAAGATCAAGAACTGCAAATAGCTTATTGATATTAGTTTATTTGAGAGCCTTAGATTTTAACTTTTATCATGGAACGGATATATGAAAGAAATCATTTTCGACTGTATTTTGTGATTAAATGTATATAGACTGATTTTAATAAGTGATAATTTTTATATGAATATTGACAGATAGACTCAGTAGTGTAGTATTAATGTGTGATAGTGATGGGCGAATTAGAAATTGAGACAAGATTTTCTCATTTTAAGTGTAACTAGTACTACACGAATTACATTTTGTTGATGTCGGTTATTGAGAGCAGAATGCGTGTCTAAATGAGGATCGTAACTACAATTAATTGATCACTGTGTGGTGATCGATGTCTTGTATATCAGGCCCTTCTTGGTGCAGATCGAATATGGCGACCAGTCTAGGTGACTAGACATTGCGTGCACCATGTTGAGATAAGATGGTAGTTGGAGGTAGCCAAGAGAAAAACCTATACCTAGGTTTCGTGCTACATGGCACTCGTCAGTAAGGTATTCTGTAGTCTTGTAGGATCTGATTCTCCCTGATGGATTCGATTCCGTGTCACCCAGCTTCACAGTCAGAGACGTTACTACTGAGCTATCCGGGCAGCAACTGACCTCCAGTAGGACTGAGATGTATTTGCAATTGATTGATCAGTATATGTTGAGCATCAGTTCTCTCACAATTACAAGTAGACCATCCTGATGAGTGCGAGGTAGCACGAAACCCAGGTCCATGGTTTCCAGTTCACTACCTCCAACTACCATCTTATGATTCGTAACTAAAAATAGCTAAAATTCAATTAGCTATTATCAGTGAGTTAAAGAAATTTTATAAATAACCCTCACATCGATTTTTGTTAATATCCATAATAACAAGAGTTGACATTCCCTAACTTATACAACATGTTGGTGTGAAGAGCTGCCATGGTTGATAAACATCCATTAATCAAATATACATTGTTATTCATATTTTCTGATTGACGTAACATATAATGCTTCACATTATAAATGACATATTTTTCACTGTATTAGAATTAACCTATACTACAATGTATGTTTATTTCAGTGTTATTTGATTGATAATGACAAAATGAAACTGTCGCCCTCAGTTTTCAATTTCATTAAAACTGTCAACATGAACTCTTGATTAACATATTTTTGTCTTCATTAGCTGAATTATTGAAGTGTAAATATTATTGATTGAATACGTAAACATAACACAGAATGCACCAATCCAATCAAAATTGACGGAGAAGATTTGGAAGATGTAAAAACCTTTACGTATTTGGGCAGCATCATTGATGAAAATGGTGTATCTGATGAAGATGTGAAAGTGAGGACTGGTAAAGTAAGAGTAGAATATTTACAACTGAGGAACATCTGGAACTCAAAACAACTGTCAACCAACACCAAGGTCAGGATTTTCAATACAAATGTCAAGACAGTCCTACTGTATGGGGCGGAAACCTGGAGAACTACGAAAGCCATCATCCAGAAAATACAGGTGTTTATTAACAGTTGTCTACGCAAAATACTTCAGATCCGTTGGCCGGACACTATTAGCAACAGTCAACTGTGGGAGAGAACGAACCAGATCCCAGCGGAGGAAGAAATCAAGAAGAAGTGCTAGAAGTGGATAGGACACATATTGAGGAAAGCACCGAACTGAGTCACAAGACAAGCCCTCACATGGAATCCTCAATGCCAAAGGAAAAGAGGAAGACCAAAGAACACATTACGACGAGAAATGGAAATATACATGAATGAAATGAACAAGAATTGGATGGAACTAGGAAAGTAGGCCGAGGACAGAGTGGGTTGGAGAATGCTAGTCGGCGGCCTATGCTCCATTGGGAGTAACAGGCGTAAGTAAGTAAGTAAGTAAGTAAGTAAGTAAGTAAGTAAGTAAGTAAGTAAGTAAGTAAGTAAGTAAGTAAATAAGTAAGTAAGTAAGTAAGTAAGTAAGTAAGTAAGTAAGTAAGTAAGTAAGTAATGTAAACATGCTTTTCTCTTAAAAAAAATCAAGAAAATAGCCAGTAGATTAGATTGAAGGTACTTGTCTAAAATAACTAGCATTCACTGAAATTATTAAACTGTTAACTGTTTAATTCTGTAAACCATAATAATTTTGATTTGCTTGAGTGTTAATGAGAAAAAATATATACACTTACTTCATAATTCCATGAACTGTAATTTTTCATTTGTATGGGGGGGGTAGAGTTTTTACAGACTTCTCAGCTCTACACGTTTATGAACCTCACGTTGAATCAACGATCTTGGGTTCGATCCTAGGTAAAAATCACGTATATGCTATACTGAGAAGCCCAGTTTCAGGACAAAACAACTGTCTAATGATTGCGTACTTCGGTGGTAATCTAACTAGAGTCATTCTGTGAAGCAAACATTAGGTGACTTAAATGACTATGGAGTATAATAATCTCCAATATTTGTAATAATTTATTTAGATCTTATGATATTGCTACAGTAAGTCTTATTTAGTTCTTTTCCATAAAATAACTAATTTTAATTATTCAGTTAAACATAATTAAATTACTTCCTCAAATAACATACAACAAAATCAGTTCATAATCATGAGCTTCTTGGAATTTAAATATACCGCTGTAAGAACATCAAGAACCTGGACAAACATTTTTTGATCAACAGTATTATGACTTGAGGCTATCACTAGTGAAAAACTAAAAAAAATGAACTGAAATATATGTCGTCACTTAAGTGTACAGTGTTATTTTAATCATGGTATTTTAATTGAGAAGCCAAAAACTTCCCTAAATAAAACAATGAAATCATATGAAGATATAAATGAAATCTATAAAATAGCTTCAGTTTTGATTTTAAAAAATTTAATTTTGAATAATATTTTCATTAATTGTTTCTAGTTAACTAATGATAACTCCTCCTGGAGCCCAGTGGAGGAAGAAGCGTTGGAAGTGGATAGGACACACATTGAGGAAAGCACTCAACTGTGTCACGAGGCAGGCCCTCACATGGGATCCTCAAGGCCAAAGGAAAAGAGGAAGACCAAAGAACTCATTTCGCCGAGAATTGGAGACAGATATGAAAAGAATAAACAATAATGGGCTAGAACTGAAAACGAAGGCCCAATACATAGTGGGTTTGAGAATGCTGTTGGGCGGCCTATGCTCCATTAGGAGTAACAGGCGTAAGTAAGTAAGTGAGTTAATTAATAATGTCATGTTTCACAATAATCTCATAAATTTTCAAAAGCAGGTATGTTTTATGTTTAAGCTATGAAATTACTCTTGAATACTTAATGTTAATGAACAAATAACATGTCGTAAATCACTCATCGCAACTATTTATATTACTGACTACCACTATTTGGGCAGTATTAATTTTCCAATTTATTCAAGAATTTCTTTAGAATATGATCCATTTTCTTGTTATCTCATTTAAATTATAATAAAATAAAATAGCTGTAGGTAGACTGAAATGTTTATAGTATATATTTTGCTTCTTGAATAGTAAAAACCCAATTGTTAATTCGTTAAAAATACAAACCATTACTAATGAACATTTACTTACTTATTTACGTCTGTCACTCTTCGTGAAGGAGCATAGGCCGCTCATCAAAACTAGCCAACCAACTCTGTCCCAAGCAATCCTTTCCAGCTCCTTCCAGTTGTTAATCATCCTTTTCATGTCTGCTTCTATTTCCCGACGTAATGTGTTCTTTGGCCTTCCTCTTTTCCACTTCCCTTCAGGATTTCAAATTGGGGCTTGTCTCGTAATACAGTTTGATGATTTGCATAATGTATGTTCCATCCATTTTCATCTTCTTTTTCTAATTTCTTCTTTAACTGGAAGCTGGTTTGTTCCCTTCCACAGAAGGCTATTGCTGATGGCATCCGACCAACGGATATTGAGTATCTTGCGTAGACAACTATTTATAAATACCTGTAATTTCTTGATTGTGGTTGTTGTAGTTCTCCAAGTTTCAGCTCCGTACAGTAGAACTGACTTGACGTTCGTATTGAAGATTCTCACTTTGATATTGGTTGAAAATTGTTTTGAGTTCCATATGTTCTTCAATTGTAGGAATGCGGCCCTTGCTTTACTAATACTCGCCTTTACGTCTGCATCTGATCCTCCTGATTCATCAATGATTCTTCCCAGGTACGTGAAAGATTCTACGTCTTCCAGAGTTTCGCCATCAAGAGTGATTGGATTGCTGTTCTCCATGTTGTATTTGAGGACCTTGGTTTTCCCCTTGTGTATGTCGAGGCCTAATACTTCAGAGGCTTCTGGTACATTAGTTTTTTTCATCTGTATTTTTTGGTATGTACGGGATAGAAGAGCTAGTTCATCTGCAAATTCCAAATCTAATTAATTCTGAGCTGTCTATTGTATTCCATGCTTTCCCTCAGATGTCGAGGTTATCATAATTTACTTAACCACCAGAAGAAAGAGGAAGGGGAAGATTATGTAGCCATATCTGACTCCGATAATGAACATTTACTTATTTTATAATTGTTAGTAAACAGGAAATCCTTTTTTAGTTGCTTTTTGTTGATATCTAAGATAAACTAGACAGACCTGAAATACTCATTTCAACATAATGATTATTAAATAAGTATAATACTGAACTACATAAGTAGAGTATTTGTTGAGGATTTTTTCTCATTGATTATTATTTAGAACATACTGGGAACATTCAGTTGCTACACATGACTGCTCATATATTCTTAAATATAATCTGTTAATATTGTAGCATGAAAATGTTAACAAACGAGGTTGATTTATATTTTCCTTATCATGACTTAAAGGTAGTTTAGTCGGAAAAAAATTTAGTCACTCGTATTGCTCTTAATTTAATCCGGTAAAAAAAACTTAATTCAGTCTACTCAAACAGAGTTGTACACTATTCAGTATATTAAAACTCAGCATTATTATTTATCTGTTGCTCAAATATATAGTTGACTGATCATAGTATGATGAAATTATGAACCAGTGAAAGAGACAGAACAAACTCTGGACCTTACAAATGTAGCGATCAGTGATTCCGATAGGTTTATCTCATTTTTATCAATCATGAAGTTGAGGATTGTATGTATAAGTATATTTTGTACTATTATAAACATTTTCATGAATATAAACTCCTATCAGTCCACTGAAATGATAACATGTGACAGCATAGTGATAGTTATTATTAAAACGATTTGTAGACGTGTATGTAGTGACCAATAAATAGTTTTACTGTCAAATACTTTTATCCCAAGTAACTAGTCAATTCGCTCATTTTCGTATGTAACTGAAACTGAAATTCAATTTCTTTTTTCCCACAGTATAATGTTTAATTGTAGGAATGCTTTCTTTGCTCTGCCAATCCTTGCCTTTACATCTGCATTAGATCTTCTACCTTCATCGATGATGCTACCCATATACGTAATGCTTTCTATTTCTTCCAGTGCTTCTCCAGTAAGCATGATCGAGTTGATGCTTTCTTTGTTATATTTTAGAATTCTGCTTCTTTTTTGTGTATGTTGAGGCTCACTGCTATAAACGCTGCTACTACACTGACTGTCTTCATCTTCATTGGTTTCATTTTGTGGGATAGAAGAGCTAGGTCATCTGAGAAATCTAAATCATCTAGCCCCATCCAAGCTGTCCATCGAATTACATGCTTCCCCTCAGATTTCGAGGTCTTCATAATCCAGTCGACTATCAGGATGAAAAGGAAGGGAGAGTGCAAACATCCTTGTATGACACTCGTCCTGTCTGTCCCTTCATATAAAACTTTGTAGTGTAGTTTGTTGTAATAATTTAGTATGTTGGTGACAATCTCAGGAACACCATACCGTCGAAGATAGTTCCATAGTGTTGTCTTGTTCAGTTTGTGAAATGCTTTCCATTGTCGAGGAAGCTGATGTGTAGTGATGAGTTCCATTCGATTAATTATTTAGAAATGATGAGTAGTGTCAGGATTTACTCGGTACACCGTCAATCCTTATGGAATCCAGTCTTTTGGTCTCGATATTGTGCATTCACCAACTCATTCATTAAGTTCAGAAGTACTCCGTAGTTTTCACATTTGCTCGGATCTCCTTTCTTTAGTATCTTGATGAAATATCCTTCTTTATAGTCTGTAGGCACTTGTTCTTCCTCTTAAATCCTTCTGAATAGAATATACAGCATGTTTCCAGTTACCTCTGGGTCTGAATTAATTGATTCATTTGATATACTGTCTGATCCCTACGCCTTCCCACTCTAGATTTATCTAAAATTCATCCTAATTTGATAGGGAAACAGTAGCTGTACCATATTTTGGAATTAACTTTGTCCAATAATTAATAATACAAATATTATTCTATTATTTTATACAATCACTATAAAAAACGGATATGTTACGTCAACAAACGAATATTCAGTTGACCAGTATATTTTGAATTTAATGTTTAAATTCATCTACTCACCAGCTTGCTGTGCTAATGGAGTGTGACAACTTGGACCAATGCACGTATGTGTCTAGTCCTACGTTGTAACTGAATGACTGACTCACTCACCAACTCCTGTATTCAATTAAAAAAATAAACTGATTGATATGAATTACTATCAAAGATTTTGATGCACTTTGTAGAGACAAATACGATTTTATTTAGTACTATTTCTCTTCAGTCATTGCATTATTATGATAAAATATTTGTACTTAAATATGATTGGTTGATTATTATTATTCTCCCCATTCATTGATTGGTTCTTTCAAATTAAAATTGCTATAAAAAGTACTTTCATTACTGGGAAAAGTTTCTGTTGTTTAAGAGATATAAAAATAATATGGAATACATTTTGTAAAATGTAAGTTATTCCCAATGAATTTTATTTAGTTATTATTATGCTACTGTCATTACCCATATGATTTTCACTTTGTATTTGAATCAATACTATACTGTATACCTAAATGAAGAGATTATACTAAATGAGTTTCATGTTAAAGAACCTAATATTAGTGTAAATGTATATCCTGTTTACCTTCAGTGTCTTTACTTAATTTTCTTTTTAACTGAAAGTTGGTTTATTCTCAACCATAATAGACTTTTGTTGATTGTACTCATTCAATGACCATAGTATGTTTAATATTTTAGCCAGTTCATCATCTGCTTATTTTATCGATGCACATAATAGATATACTTCATTATGTAGTATTAAACCATTTAATTTAACTCTTTAAATTCATTGACATAAAAATATTCACTCAATAGAACAATCATATTTCTGAAATGAGTGAAAATTATAATAAAGTATAAAACAAATCAAAACCTGAATTACAGTCAACTAAACAATCCAACAGTAAGTATGTTTACAAATGTTATTTACTTTTTAAACTTATATGAGATTATGATTTTTCATACCGATCATTTTATATGTTAACAGTTCTAACTATATTCGATAAGACTATAATTTATGGACGACCATTGAGCGACGCTAAACTAACTTTGAGAGTGTCCAATTAATAACTAGGACTAAATGAGGGTTACAAATCAGTGTGGGGGAATTAGAATTATGATTTACAGTTGATGGTTAAAGTTAGAAATTACATTACATCAGCTGTAATGTCAAAACTCTATTTAAACAAATGGATGAATGAATTTCACACCAACATCGAAGACCTATTATCTTATACCTGATTGGTTTGTCCATAAATTATAGTCTCACCCTATAGTCTACTGATCATATTATATTAAACAATTAATTCTTCAGCTAATGTCAACTTATTGAATCTCTAACAATCATTAATTATCATTAAATGTTTGAATTGGTTAACTTCAGTCATAAAGCTTAACAAGTTAGAATAGTTACTGTTTTGATATGTTTGACTGACATAAATTGAATAATTGTACGATACAAAGAACGGAAGTAACTTATTCCAAATCAATGATAAATAAACAAATTCATTAGAAAAACAATACATTTTTATGTTTTTCATTTGGTGTTGTTTTACTTGTATCTCCTCATTGTTATTTAGGACTGCAATTGATCAGTCATTTGTTGGCATATGTGCATCCTATGCGAATCGCCTCTATATAGACTTAAGTCACAAGCTTTTTAAGCAAAGATGGATAATGGCTACTAATGGAAGCTAAGTGAATAACGTGACGGCTCCTTAGGCGAATAGGACTCATTTCGAGTTCTGGAGTGAACAATAACTGGGATGCAGATCACATCCCTCTGACGAGTCTGAAATAGGACGAAACGCGCGTCCTGAATTCCACTGCTAGCCACTATCCATCTTTGCTTAAAAAGTTTTATGTTTTTTTTGTTTTTCATTTCATCATAATTATGCATTTCAAGACAGTATTTATTTAATATTAGAACGATTAAAATAAATAATTCCCACGTAAACATTAGAAATTAAAAACACGAAATTCACCGACGGGATCTCTTTTCAACGAATTTATTATCAAGCTGTACGTCATCTTAGTTATTTGTGTTCACATTCCCTTATGGAAAACTTTTAGATATATACGACTATACAGCTTAATAATAAGTTCGTTGTAAAGAGATCCTTTCGCTGAACTACTTGTTTTTTTTTGGATTAAAACAAAATCAATTTTTTTGTTTTACCACCACTATTACTACTACTAAATAGTTTGTAATTTATTTATTAATTTTAAATAGATCTATGAACATTCTTACAAGTTAAATGTCAAACTGTATAACATTGATAAGCTTAATGATACTACTTGATATTTCTTTAAACTGAACGTTTAACGAAATGATAACCATGATAATTTATGATTGTTCCATTCAGTTATATGCACATATCCTAAATGACCTAGTATCATCAATTTGAATAAACATATCTGAGATAACTTTTTTCCTTATATGCTTTATATAATATAATTTTAAATACTTCGGTTTATTTGAACGGTAAAAAGTTTTGTTGAAACTAATATAAATTGACATTTACAATACAAACATGATAGGCAAAGATAGATGATGGCTAGCAGTCGAATTCAGGACTCGAGTTTCTTCCTATTTCAGACTTGTCAAATGGATGTAACATGCATTCCACATTCGTTGTTCACTTCAGAAATCGAAACGAGTACCATTCGCTTCAGAAGTCATCATGTTGTTCGCTTAGCTGTTGAGTCTAGATAGCCACAGGATGTACATATGCTAATATGAGACTGATCGATTTCAGTCCTAAATATCATTGGTAAGATTCAAACAAACAGTAACAAAATGAATTAAAACTGCACCTCATTTAACAAGCTAATGGCTATCTGAACTCCGTATCTAAGTGGACATGGCGATGGCGTTTCAAGAGAACGTACTTGGTCCGAGTCCCAGAGTGAGTATCAATTCTGAGATGCAGGTACATCTAGCTGACGTGTTCCACATAAGACAAAACGCGCGTCCTGGATTCCACTTCTAGCCATTATCCATCTTTGCTTATAATGCTTGTGAATTACGATAATATAGAGGCAATACGCCCAGTATGCACATATACCAATAACAGACTGATCAATTACAGTCCTGAGCATCAGTGTGAAAATTTAAGCAAACAATACGAAAATGAATTATAATAAAATTGCCTAAAATTGCATCATTTTTTCACACGTCTTTTAGTTATTTCATCGGTTAAGTGAATAATACTTGTATACCGACTAGTCTATTAAAATGTCATCATTTTCGTATATACAAACCATCTACTAATATATGGTGAATTTAATAATATCGACAAACGATTTCAGAAGATGATTGTAATGTCAAGTGTTGATATCCTGAAGAATTAGGATAGTTGTTCATTAGTAAGTAATATCAATGTAAAAATAATAATAAATAGGCAACTTATTCCTTTGAGAGCATAATATGAATCCCACTTTGATACTGCAAATAAGTGAATAAACCCTTTACACTGCATAACAAAACTTCGGGTGTAATTAGTAATTTTCAACTATTGAATATAGTTTAAAACTGACTGAAGTT
Source organism: Schistosoma mattheei (assembly GCA_944470405.2). NCBI lineage: Eukaryota > Metazoa > Platyhelminthes > Trematoda > Strigeidida > Schistosomatidae > Schistosoma > Schistosoma mattheei. The sequence continues at coordinate 37,497,634 of OX103944.1, forward strand.
AGTAATGAGAACCATCGGTCGCATATTATTTGTTCTAAGTTTTACTGTTGATTTCTAAGCCCGAAAGTACTTTATTCAACTCTTGAAAGGTTTTGAATGAGTACCGCATTTAAATTGATGTTTAACTGAAATATGCTCATGATTTCAATGTGAACATTCTTACTGAAAATTTAGTGAACCTAATGAAAATATAATTCAAACATAAAATGTAAACGTGATGTATATCAAATCTTTGATTCATATTTTCAATCCCAAAACAGTACCACAGTAACTAAACATGATTAACCCATAATTATTCAATATATTACTAGATGTTTGATTACAATGAGTTATTTCCAGATATATTTCAATTAGTTAATCTCAGCGGTTACCAACATCCAAACAACTGTATATTCTTTCAATTAGGTCATCATTATTGCTCAATACTAGTATACAATTCTAAATTTAAAACAAAATATCAATACCACTCTAAGCAACAATGCAAGCATGTTCGGGATGCGATTCTCCCCCTCGAAATGTAAAATGTTGCTTCAGGATTGGGTTGCATCGACACCCGAACTAGTGATAGGAAGTGAAGTAATTGAGTGTGTCGACCGCTTCACTCATCTCATCAGCCGTTATGGTCTGGTGTGTGACGAAATCTCAGCACGGATACAGAAGGCTCTACTAGCTTTTACCAACTTGCGTCATTTATGGTGTAGGTGAGATATCCGTCTATCAACCAAAGGACGGGTGTACTGCGCAGCAGTTCGTTCCGTCCTACTTTATGGCAGTGAAACACGGCCGGTAAGAGTAGAGGATATTCATAGGTTACTAGTATTTGATCATAGGTGTCTTAGAAACATTGCTCGTATATCCTAGGACTATCGAGTAAGTAATGTAGTTGTTAGGAAACGGGTAGTAAGTAAGGATGGCAAGTCGATTGATGAAGTGGTGAAACTTCATCAGTTGAGATGGCTGGGACACGTGTTACGTATGCCCAACGACCGACTGCCTCGACGTGCGATGTTCAATGATATAGGAGTAGGTTGGAAGAAAGCTAGGGGCGGACAGACCAAAACATCGCACAAGTCCATGAAGTCACTGACAAATGGACTGAGTCATGTTGGTAGGTGTGGACTACCCGGTTGGGGACCGCGAGGTGATAGCGACCGATGGTTAGAGACCTTGAATGACATGGCTCAAAATCGCTTGCGATGGCGCAGATGCATCCAGTCTTTGTGTTCTCCCAAATTTTAATCTTCTGAATTCTTCATGTCCCTTTCTTTTTTTTCTCTTTATAAATTTATTTCACTGGATTATACTCCTTGAATAACATCTCCAAACCCTAATTATCCTGATTACTGCTTATACTCTTACTACCTCTACCACTACGGGATTTGAATCGACAACTGCATCTCTGTGCTAATGTAGTGTGGCAACTCGAACTGATGTACGTACGAATGTACGAAGTTCTACGTTGTCACTGACTGACTGAGGTCAACTGTGAATACATGTTGTCAGGATGTTTATTATAGCACAGGTAATCGGATTTTTTTAATCATCATACAAATGTGCACTGGGAAACTGATAAATGTAGGTAATAAGAACCGGTTAAATAATTCACTTCAAGAGAAATTGAAAATTAACAAATACTGACTAAATAAACATCAGGTTTAATCTTCATAGGGTGAACAATATTCCATGATCAAAACATATGAATGAACTGGTATCTGTTTTAGACCAGTATATCTTTATTAATAAGTCATTTCAGGAGTGAATTGATTAGGATATGATATCCTTCATAGAACTGTATTTCCTGGAGTACCAGTGTAAACCAAGAATTATTGTGTATCAGTTTTTTCCGAGTGTGGGACTTCCTCTAAGTGTCCATGCATGATCTTGGTAGTTACTGGGTTTATGACTTTCATAGTTGAAAACAACATCGCTTGCCGTTTCGTCCGTTTTATGATCCCTCGAGATCAGCGCTTGGTGTTGCTTAGTCCGCCAAGCCATAATTATTCAGTGGATTCACAAGAACCTATATCACTAATCAGCAAACACGAGTTATATCTTAAGTATATACCCCGCTTTCAAATCCCACACTACCATGGGAGTTTAAAGGACTGAAAAACAATTAATTATCCCGTAAGCACCATGTGACAGTTAGAGGTAGTCAACAGGTAACCTTGAAGCTAAGTTGTGTATTATGTTGTATTCGTCAGTATTTTATGTCCTTTATTTTAAAAAAACTAGTGCTCACCGTCAACACATTACGACTTAATCGATAGACTTTGATTAGTACTAAAACGATTAAACAAATATGGCATAATGACCAGAATGAGGTTTGTAGAGATTATAGTAATTTTAATAGTTAAATTCACGAGTCGATGTAAGCTAAAACACCATCAAAAGTCTGGAAGCACTGGACGGCCACTTCGTCCCAGTATGTAGCTCTTCATCAGTGTGCATTCACGATCGTGCGTGTGGGACTCGAACCTAGGACGTTTGGTCTCGCACGCGAACACGTAACCTTTCGACCAGTGATGCGGTATCCAACGGTGGTCATGCCTAACTTCAACTTACGAATCCAACTGTTGAAATTACTTCAATCTCCACAAACCTCATTCTGATCATAACCATTATGTGCCTCAAGATGATTTCATTGAGTTCTATTAAGAAGCCGTGACCAGTAAATTTCAATTTTTGTTAGGTATCTACCTCAAGCAATAGATGAATGGTTGTGTAAGATCATGGATCGATTGAAGTTAGATATTAACACCGCTGTATGCCGGTTTAGTGGTCTAGAGTTTAAGCGTTCGTGAGCGAGGCTGAATATCCTGGGTCCGAGTTTTGCATGTGGGATCATGGATGAGCACTACTGAGGAGTCTCATACTAGGATGATACAGCCATCCAGTGCTTCCAATTTTTCAATAATGGTTTGGCTTACATCGACTCGTGAATTCAACTATTAAAATATGCCATTAACCACTGCTTATTTATCAGTCAGTTACAAACTTATGACTGTATTAATATAGACACCTATGGAATGATGAATGTTTAATTATAAAAAGCCATAGGTATGTAGCTGTCGAACTTTAAACAGAATAAGACATTCATCCTCTATTCTATTACTAGCCACATTCAATCTTTTCTATAACAAAATTTTAAATTCAATTTTTCTAATATTAAATGACGTAATTCGTTCTTTTTATTTCTATAAAGAAGCGCATTCTAAAGTCAACAGATTTATGTTGGGCTTTGTTGTTGTTCTTGATGTTGTTGGAAATAAAATATCTGATTCTACAATATTTACATTTCTGGATAATAAAAAAAAACACTTTTTCTCACAGTAAACATATTTGTCTAATAGTGTTAAAAGGGGTTGGTTTCCAGAAATGACTATAATAACAATAGTCACGATGGAAACATAAAGATATCGTATATATATAGTAACCATATGATTTGTCATTTCTATCACTATTTGTATAACTTTTTTTTAACAATGAATATAGTATTTGTTGGGTTGTTTTTCTTTCTTTGAGTCTTCAATTGGTAACATCTGTTACAATAGAAAATAAACTAATCTGAACAAATCTAGAGTCATGTGTTAGTTGTGTTTTTTTCTAAGTGGAGTATTTTGGTACTAAATCAATCGGTCTTTTTTTTCGGTATTTTCCATATATTTTTACTTTATAATGATTGTTTAGTTGATTTATAGCACAATATATATTTGTTTTGATAGGAATATAAAATTTTGCGGTAACTTTGTGAATTATTTATAATCGTAATGAAAACCGAGTTTTATTAAGTCAATGTATATATAAATAGATTCGAATATTTTGAATACCGATTTTTGTCGTATAACTTCTTGCATTGAAACATATATTGTTAAGTTTATGTTTGAACCCTATAATATCTACTTCGGTTTGGACTGATGGTTTTTTAGTGGGACATTTCATTTAATCATCATTTAGATCGGACAATGTTTGTTGACGGGCTTTCCACTTTAGTGGCCCGTGGATCTGACTCGAAGGAGATTGTATTCATGATGATTGTTATTGAAATATATATGTCGCCTATCCTCGTATATAATCATCGACTTAAATCGCGTTAGTCAATAATGGAATTAAATAAGTCAATAACGAGAATGGACTTGTGAATACATATATTTTTTATATAAAACGAATGCAATAGAGAGAAGAGAAACGACGCAGAGTGGAGATGGCTGGTAAGCCGTCAACTCTCATTTAACCGAGCGTTAATCAATATTTGTAGTTACACCGAAGTAAGTTACAGACATGTGATGAGTAATGGGATAAGAAATGTACACACACCTACGCGCTCATATAAAAACAGCAAGATTGATAAGCGAATAAATAACAAGGTCGGAATGTGACTCAAGTATAATGAATAGAATGAGCTATCTGAAAGCCAGATAAGGTATACGGGTTTAACATAATGACCGACACTAGAGTTTGTATTAAATGTTCTCATATATACATTATAGTTCAAAACCAAATGCATAGACCTGCTTTTAATAAATGAGCTACATTCATTTGCATCATCGAGCCAAACAATATCAAAGTGTCATATCGAGATGTTTGTCCATAAGATAGCAAAGGCCAAGCTGTACTACTTATAGTAATCTATTCATATCATATAAAATCTATGAGAAGTATACACTTTATTTGCTTCGATGTAATAGTATATATATATATAAATTTAATGTTTTAAATTTTTCTATTTTAAAGATTCAGAACTTACTACATTATTGTTATTACATCTTATTATGCGTACATAGGATGATTAAGTTACCAGAAACATAATCTACTTGTTTAATAGTCGGTTTCGTCGAAAATAATAATGGATTTTATAAGGATGAGGATTTGTGTAGATTGTAGTAGTTTTAATCGTTGAATTCATGAGTTGATATATGTTAGACCATCATTGAAAACCTGGAATCAATGGAGAGCCGTTACTTTCTAGTATGCGACTCCTCCAGTACTTTGAGGTTTTCAGTGGTGGTCTAGTTTAAATCGACTCATGAATTTAACTATTAAAATAAATTTTATAGTGTTCTCTGAATGTACTAAATATAAGGTGTCCTTAATCTTTACGGTTTAATAATAATGTTATAACTTGTGAACCTATGTGCCCTGTTTATTGTATAACGTACCGATACCGCCAATCAGAGAGCAGCGAATTATCGATCGAACCAGTGACACATAAAACACGTGCGAGCAACTAAGAGTCTTGATTGGTCCTGCTTTCCGCCCAGCCCAGCCAGTTGGAACCAGAACACCAATCTCAGTCTCTGTAATGTGAATCATTTACTTCAAGCATACTCGGTTTATATATCAACCAGACAGACCACAACGTACCATAAAATATGAAACAACATTTTACAAGAATTAGCCAAATGTGGCTGTGAATGAGGGAGATAGCAATTAATAGACAGGATATAACTCAGGAATGGTAAATCGTATAATAATACATTACAGGCCAAAATAAAACTCATAATAAGAGGGACATGAATATGAACAGTTTAGTTACATGACAATTATACGACAAAAATATACTCATAATATCGATCCATAAATGGATCCCAAAAATTACCATTCATTATTCTTATCGGATATAACAAATAAATTGTGTAAACTAGTTGGTCATGAGACAGACACTAAAAACATGCATAAATTTTTATTATCAATGATCAAAATGTCAAGTAACCAAATCTTACGATAATAAGTTCCTATAAGCAATCGGTAAAATCACGAATCTAGAAGTTTTAATAATTACCAGTTATCAGTAAGACGTCTAAGAGCCCATGAGAGAACGGATCCTTTTGATTGATTTGAAACTCATGTCATCAGTTTCACAGTCACAGGCATCACAGCTTTATATTTCTAAACAAAACTTATATATATATATATATATATATCACACGAATAAATGAACCATATTGTTGTTCACTAATTATTCATCAAGCTTCATTCTAATGAACAGTAATATGTGATAAATATGTGATAAATATTAACTCAATCTAAACAGTTAATAAGACAATGCTAGCAATAAAGTGGAATACATAACTAAACATAATATGTGAAATGGATAAACTGCTGATAAGTTGATCTCTGCACTAGTAGTGAGAATAAAAGAAATATTAAATCAATGTTACAACATAAAAATCAGATCAAAAATTCAATAACGAAACACTAAAGTAACAATCATTGGAAAATATTAAAATTACATAATAAGAATTTTCACAGGTTGAAATCATGAGTCGGTTGAAGCTAGACCACCACTGAAAACCTGGAAACACAGGACGGCCGTTCCGTCCTAGCACGGGACTCCTCAGCAGTGCGCATCCACGAACCCGCCCCCCGCGGGATTCGAACCCAGGACCTACTGGCTTCGCGCGCGAGCACTTAACCACTAGACCACTGAGCCGGCATCCAACGGTGTTAATGTCTAACATCAACCAATCCACGAAGTTGCGCCACTGAACACCATTGTCTTCAGTGAGCTGATATCTCACAACAGACCTGGTTGAACTCCACTGGTGACGGCTTCTCAACCTGTGAAATTTCCTAAAATCTCCACAAAATTCATTCTGATAATAAGAATTGTTAAATGACAGAATAATGAAGAACCTATACGAAAGAGGGTCAAGAAAAATGAACTAAAAAAAGGATATGAAAAATAGTCATACGTAAATAAATCATATATTTGTAATATCCCAATGAGTAGAAAATTAGATTTTTGACGTTTCGTGACGTAGTGTAAGTCACTTCTTCAAAGAATAAATAATCGAGTTTTAAAGAAGTGACTTACACTAAGTCACAAAACGTCAGAAAATCTAATTTTCTACTCATTGGGATATTACAAATATATTATTTATTTATAAAAAATTACAACCCCCAATGAGGATTGAATCTCAGACTTTTTTTAATCGAAAAAATCATTATTTATTTTGTTGGAGAAGCTCTCTCTATACTTGCTGATATTATCCTGAAGCTTTAATTACCTTTCTAAATAATGTCATCACAATAGCTTTTAGACAGACAGACAGGCAGCGAAGTGGCATTTTAGTCACCTTCTTAGTTAATAACTGGGCAGAAATGGAACTTACTAGTATGGGGGTTGTGGAGATTAATAAGTTTTTGATTGAGATGATGAACCGATTGATGTTAAACCACCTTTGGAAACCTGAGAGCACTGGACGCGCAATTTCGTGGATTGGCTGATGTTAGACACTATCGCCAATGGATGCCGGCTCAGTGGTCCAGGAGGTTAAGCATTCGCGCGCAAGACCGAAGGCCTTGGGTTCAAATCCCGCGGGCGAGACCGTGGATGCGCACTGCTGAGGAGTCCCACAATAGGATGAAACGGCCGTTCAGTGCTTCCAGGTTTTCAAAGGTGGTCTAACATCAATCGGCTCGTGATCTCAATCAGAAATGGAACTTTTAAAATCTAATTCAGTGGTTTTAAACGAATTAAGAAATTTATTGTGGAGATTTCTAAATCATTAAATGATTGGAAGTGAAAAAAGAATTTACCATCGATCATTACAATTATATAATCACAACATTAATACATTGATTAGATGTTTTTGGTGGAGTTTTGTTCTCTGAGCTGGATGGTTTGGTCGTGTTGGTAGAACATGCTGGAGAAGACATTGATTAGATTAATATTAGTAAAATATTGAATGCTCAATATGTTTGTATCTACAATGTAATTTTACATCAAAATTACAAAGTGATTTCATAGTTTGTTTAGTTTTTATGACCAACATCATCCAAATACTGTAAAATTACATTCGTGAATTATTGAATAATTATGATACTAATAATTGATATTCACTAGCTAAGGTTGTAGCGCATTCTGGTTATGTCGACATACATAAGTAATATGTAACATCTACCTGGCAGCAGAAGTTTGGTAAGATGGAATTGAAGAGAACAAGAATGTAAACAGAGTAATTACAATAAAAACAGCAATAAAGGAACGATGAATAGTTAACTGAATAGCTATGAGAGAAGTGAGTTCATTTTTTGAAACTATGTCAAGTTTAAAGCTAAAAAACACATCTTTTATGAACGAAAATTCGACTGACACTATCAAATAAAACAAACCATGAATAATGTATTCATTATGTGAAATCACCCATAATCAATCACCTAGCTTTCAACATTACTTATCATCAAAAGAGAATTGAATAAATAATTGGATGATGATGATCACTACAAGGTGATTATGAGAATGTAATTAAGAAAATTACTGCATAAACTAACCTTATTCAACTGTTTGTATGATAAACACAGCGTCAAAATAATTAATTCATTTATTTATTCCCATTTGTACAGAGCCGTCAATCAAGCAAGATCTTAATAAACACATAGAAACATTTAATTATAAGCATTGAATCAGGAACCATATGATAAACGTTTGCCTGATCACTTGCAATTGAATCCGTATTTCTCTTCATTACTAAAGTATTTTGCATTTAAGATAACAGTATAAAGGTTGTAATCACGAGAGATCTCAAGGAATTCCCTAACCTGTTTATACAGTTTTACAAATCTTACATAAATACTAAAAATTAGACATTAGATTAAGAGATCTTTTCTTGACTATAATTTGATAATGGCTGTAATCTAACGTATATTTCTGAAGTCCTTGCCTTCAGTACGTTTACACAAGCCATTCCAATTTAACTTTTAAGCGTGAGAGAAATGTTGTTGACTGTTTATCTAACTTTAAACTAAATAATTCACAAACTAATTCTGGAGCATTTTTATAGACCTTATTCATGAGTCCTTCAGAATATTTTTCATTAAACTCTTCGAAGTGAAACACTGTTTAGTTACCAATTGTGTGTGTGTGTTGAACTGTATGTACAGCATAAAGATGCTCTATCTCTTCTTTTAATCATTCAACGACTCCTGTAAAAGATAAATTTCCTTGTTAGTTTGTTATTTTTCAACACAACATCTGATTACTTATTTAATCATCATAATAGATCTGTATTAGAGATCCAATTAAAATTTATTCCTCATTGTGTTCAATAATGAAATTCAGGATGTGAGCTTCGTCCTTTTTAGGACTCATCATGTTTTATTTTCAATATTTAGAATGTGCTACTGGCGCTATCTAGATAAACGTTGCATAATCTTATTGACAGAATAAAACAACCTTTTCGCAGTTAATTTATCTATGAACTTTCAAATTTTTCAGTTATTTACATTAAATAAACAGCCTTCCAAGCATTTGACCCACATGTATGTTGCTTAAAAATATGTCCAGTTCACAAAGAATATACATGGTATTGAACTCAACATATTACATATACCCAGGAATATTTCAATGTACTTTAATGATACTTACTTTGACAAGAAAACAATTAATGACTGTCTTTCTGATATGAAATTAAAGTATCAGGTGACTAAAACTTGAAATTTAGGAAATATAACTTACTACAGAGTTTTAAACTTTGTTCAACTATCCGCAATAAAATTTTGTGAAAACTACTGAATATTGAAGGCCAGTCTATCGCATTGAGTAAAAACAGATTTCAACGTAAGAAAGCTAACTGGGATACATATTCATTGACCATTATTTGCCTTAGAGAATTTTTATTCGAGTTTATTCCTTCCCTCTGATATCATTTTTCTCTGTATGTTTAAAGATATTAATAATCTTCAATTACCATCAGTGAATTATATGTCATTAGAACAAACTGTTATTCAGCGTATTTGAATTTACTCGCTAAATACATTTTAAGTTGTTTTCACAAATCAGGATCATGTAATTCATACGAAACAGTATGTTTCAAACGCGTAGTAACCATCATATATTAGTAAAAATAGATTTACTTGCAGATATTAATATCTAGATATGTTTAATTGTAATCTAAAATAATACAAATCAATCAGGTTTGCTTGATATTTAAACCAAACTTGACGACCCATGAGAAAAATATTAATTTCAGTTTTGATGGAGTTTTGTTCTCTGAGCTGGATGGTTTGGTCATGAAGCTTCCATCGTTCTTCTGAACGACATCATCATCACAAACTTCAGATAGAAGTGAAGTGTTCGATTGTCTTTCAGAAGAACGATGGAAGCTCTACGACCAAACCATCGAGTCCAGAGAACAAAACTCCTTCAAAACCATCCACCTGAGCTACAAATCTTCTCCACCATTTCATTAATTTCAGTAACTCAAAGTTTAATGAACATAACACCTTTCCAATATTAATAGCATTAGCGATGAGATACATAACATACATAAAAATTAAATAGAGAGATGAAAGATTAAGAACTTTCTACAAATAATCATTTGATATGCCTATCAATTTGTACCATTTTTAACCTAAACATCAATAGGGTACATATACCGTATGTAATTTACTTCTGAATTATAAATGGATCATTGTTAATGCTAAGGATTAATAATATCAAATAACCAGGATTCTAGTTATATGAGATGTCTTATATTCTACAGAATATTCCACCTTTCTGATAAGTAGTTATTATCATTAAGTCTACATGCATAACTTCTTTCTAACTGCTGTAGTGAACAGAACACGGGTGGGGACCGTAGAATGTATTTAACACAAAATTACAGGACTTATTAATAAAATCTAACAATCATAAAGTAAATGCTTAATTTGCAAAACGTCCACCAATTGTCTCAAAATGACTCAGACTTCATTGTTCTTGCGTTTTCATACAAATTGCATCCTATTTCCTTTCTTAACTGTTTGATCCTCTTGTCTCTCTGTTGTCAAGCCTTCTGTTCACGACTAACATCATATACTACTTATGTCAATATAAGTAGCACACACCACACTGCTTCTAATCATCTGATATTCAGAAACACTGTACACAATTCATATTTATTGAGATTAAGAATTATTTTGAAAATTTAGCAATCAAATTTGAATATCAATGTAAAAAAAACCTCAGGCAAACATATTAATGGTTACATTTCAATAATCTATTCGTAAACATTGATTCTTCATTTTTAATTCATTCATGTCATGTTTTACTCTTGTCTAAATCATATATACATGTATATGTATATCACTTTTTATGATCAATGTTACGCAAAACTAAACATAGTTTATCTTTTAGAGCTGATGCATTAGGAACGACATGTTTACACCAACCCTTCAACAACATGTGATTTTTTTTTCTCACTTAAATATATTGTTACGTATAAAATATGGTAACTATAGATCAATAATTTTGTTACTAAGGTTATAAGATAATCTATTTGGTAAGTTAAAAAGAAAACTTTTTTTTTCATCAATGTTTTCAATTTAAATCTACAAATACATTAATCATAATTGATCATTATTTTACCGACTTATTGAATTGTAACAGGAATGAATAGAAATTGATTTGAACAGGTTTGAGTTAGTTATAATTATTGTTTTCATTAGATAACCGACAAAGATAATAGAATTGGAACTCTAATATTTTTTTAATAATAATATTATTATTATTTCAAACGAATATACCGCTATTTTATCTGACCATTATATAAGATCAAAATCAAACGTAAATAATGAATTTTTAATAGTTGAATTCATGAGTCAGTTGAAGCTAAACTACCATGAAAAACCTGAAAGCACTGGACGGACGTTTCGTCTTAGTATAGAACTTTTCAGCAGTGCATATCTATGTGATCTCGACTAGCGAGATTCGAACCCAGACCTAGACTACTGAACAGGCATCTAATGGTGTTCATGTATAACTTCAACAATCCATGAATATATATGTATTCCATAATTAATCACAGAATGCATACTCTTTCAGAGATATGATTAAATTCATTCAGAAAGTAATGTATCATGTGAAGAAGAATAAGACAAGAATATATTTCTCTGAAAAGAATTAATTTCAGTGCTGTTGTAAAGTACTTATATTCATCTAAACCTAATGAGAATAAAACGAAAATAAAGAGCACGAAAGTAGAAAAAACTACTGAACTGGGTCTGTCATCATTTTTTGTGATCTACTGATTAAGGTAGATTTCGTTTTATACTAATCAACATTTTTACAGTATTATGATGATACACATTTTTAGACTAACTAGGGATAGTCTAAGTAGAAAAAAATATCTTCATGAAAGAAAGTTTAATAGGTGAACTCAGTAACGATGATGATCAGACATTTAATTTCCTCATTATTTCATTAGTGATATGAAGCATTTTTAAGGCAGTAATTGAAGAGAAATACTTATCTTTGTGATGTATGAACGATATTAGTGATTTTGTGTATCTGATAATTTATCGTAAATTATTCCAGAAACTGGAAAATTTACTTATATAGTAATTCATATATTGGGTATATGTAAAACGAGACAATTTCACCTTTGATTTAGTGAAAAAATCTACAACTTGGCGATTGCATCAGTGGAAGTGAAAGTTATTTTACCTAAAATTTTGAAGAGGAAGATGAAATTTGATGTACATCATTGTTTTCAAATCAAATGCTATGATCATTCCATTGTAAGCACATAAAGCAATCCCAAACTTAATCGTATAACCCGGTTTTTGATTAAGATCATGAACTGATTGATGATAGACCACCATTGAAAACCTGGAAGCACTGGACGACCGTTTCGTCCTATTGTGTGACTCTTCAGCAGTGCTCATCCACAATCCTGTCCGCGCAATTCAAACCCAGCATCTTCAGTTTCGCACACGAACGCTTTACTTCTAGACCACTAAGTCGGCGTCCGACTTTATTAATGTTTAACCACAATCAATCCACGAGAATGCGCGACCATGTTCATTGTACTGAGGTAGATACCTGTCTCTACACGAAACGAATCAGCTCCACTGGTCACTAGAACTCCGAGAATTTCCTCACGAAGATAGTCACTAGTGAGCACATAGTAATTATCATTTATATATTCAATAATTCAAAAGTCATTATACAACATCCTTTTCTACATTGGTGTGAAGAAGAGAATATCAATGTATAATCTGAATTACAAATATTAATCAAACAAACTGTTATAGCTCAAAGCCGCCAATCAGAAGCAGCAAATTATCGAGCGGACCAAGGACGCGCAAAACACGTGCGAGCAGCCTGGAGTCCTGATTGGTCCTGCTTCCCGCCTAGACCAGCCAGTTAAGTCCAGAACATCAATCTCAGCCTCTGCAATATGAATCATTTATTTCAAACATACTGCGTTTATATACCAATCAAACAGACCACATCATACCAATAAAATATGAAATAACATTTGTACAAGAATTAGACAAATGTGGTTGTGAATGAGGGAGGTAGTAATTAATATACTGGGTATAACTCAAGAATGGTAAAACGTATAATAATAGTTTATGGGTCAAAATAAAGCTTATAATAAGAGGAATTTGAATATACATAGTTTAGTTACCTAATAATTATAAAATAGAAATATACGTTTAGTATTGATCCATCGATAGATCCCAAAAGTTACCATTCATCATTCTTGTCATGACATAACACAAACAAAATATAATCTTAATAGTATAAATAAACAGGAAAAAAACCCAATCACATTGTTTAAATATACAAATCCCTTGTACTCTTATTTAACGTCTGAAGTTTCCTTATGACATACTCATCTAAACACTGAAAATTTTATATGTGTACATATATATACACACAGATATATATCCTGTAGGCAAATAGACTGGAGGGTATAATGTGATGTTATTTACTAAAATTTTATACATCAACACATATCTTTCATTATTCAGTTCATTCAAATCATTTAGCATAAAAATAATTTATGTTTTACTCCATTTTACTTTTACCATCTAATCTTTTCATCGTTTATTCATAATCATGTATCTAGTGAATCTTTCATTTTGTTTTTCAAAACAAAAAATCAAATTTACAATTTTCATGACAATTTGATGTAGGTGTCTATTAGACATAATTGATATGCCTTAAAATAACTTTGAAAACAAATTATGAGGGGGTGTTTGTTTTTTCTTTTTTCATAAAGTAATACCTATTGTTGTTTACATCGTTTACAATGGTGCAAGTGTATCCACTCTTTGTGTTCTCCCAAGTTCTAATCTTCTGAATTCTTCATGTCCCTTTCTTTTTTTCTCTTTACAAATTTATTTCACTGGATTATACTCCTTGAATAACATTTTCAAATCCTAATCTTTTGGATTATTGTTTAACCTCTTACTACCTCTACCACTAGGGGATTTGAATGGACAACTGCATCTCTGTGCTAATGTGGTAATGGCAACTCGAACTGACGTACGTACGTAAGATTGTTTTGCATTCAATGAAAATAATTTATCAGCTGTATTTTATCCCGGAACACTTGAAATACGGGTTTATTGTTTTTTTATTATTTTTCTCTTAATATATGGGATAACTTTTAATAGTAAAACAATATTGATTTTCAGTTGACTGATTCATTTCTTCAATAGATTAGTAATTGAACTAAATGATTTCATTGAATCTTGTAGATTATAATACATTCAATCAATACGTCTATGGTATATTCAGTTTGCTACTCATTATTCTGTAGTATAATGATTTCTGAATATTTACAAGTTTTTCATGTAAATAGGTCGAATTAGCAAACAAGTATTTCAAACTAAGCATGATTTAATGACGTTAGTGTATGTTTTATAGAGTTGTTGGTTGATTTACAGTTTGTACAGATTTAGAAAGTTTTTAGACTATCTTTACTAATTTAATAGTTGAATTCATGAGTTAAGTGAAGTTAAACCACCTTGGGGAAACCTAGATGCACTGGATCATCGTTTCGTCTTAGTATAGGACTATTCAGCAATGTGAATTCACGATCTTGCCCTGCAGGATTCGAATGCAGGACCTATCTTTACTAGTTTGTTTTTTTTCTATTAAATTGAATTTAGAATTGGATTTTGAAAGACAAAATATATCAAAGAATTGTTTTAGACCAAACTCAATTATAAGCATTTTCACATTAAAAATTAATTGTGCTATGTTGTTTATTCAGAAAGTTAGTATTATGTATTTCTGCATATATCAAGTGTTGCTTAAGATGGTGAGGAAGATTTGTAGCTCAAGTGGATAATTTTGATGGGTTTTGTTCTCTTTCAACTCAATTTCATATGACTCGGATTGCATTGATCTGTTCAATATTATTTCACTACATTAATAATTCATAATTGAAGTGTCTTTCAAGTGAATATTATATCCATCATTTATTCAGCCAAAAAAGATTCAGTGAACAGTTAATGTAATGAAAATGTTAAACTGTATTAATTGAATTGTTTACTATATACATGGTGTCTACAGTAGATATAACTACTAGACTACAGAGATTCTTAATTATGCATAACTATTAGCTTCCTATGTTTATAATCAATTAAGTAGTACTTTTTTTTGAGAGAGAAAAAGATTAATCCATCCAATTTTGTTTTGAATAAAATTTCCATATTCACATTCGATATATTTAGTGAATTGGATACATTTAGGAAACAAAGTGTAAAAGATATTTAAGGTACAATAATGATTGAAGATATTTCTATGAAAGACTGTATGTAAATTACTTTACAGGAATAAAATTCAACAGATTAAAATTTCATGTTTTATCTTTCTTGAAGTACAATAACTAAAATATCACTTTGATTGAAATCTTGGACCGATTAATGTTGGACAACCATTAAAAACTTGGAAGCACTAGACGGCCGTTTCGTCCTATTGCGTGACTCCTCAGTAGTGTGCATTCACGATCCCGCCCCAAGGAATTCGGACCCAGAGCCTTCAATATCGCGCGAGAATGCTTAAACTCTAGACCACTGAGCCGGCACCCAACGATGTTAATGTCTAATCTAAACCAATCCACGAAATTGCGCGACCATGCGCAATGCTGAGGAATCCCACAACAGGACTAAATGGCCGTCCAGTTCTTCCAGGTTTTCAATGGTGGTCTAACATCAATCAGTTCAAGATCTCAATGAATAACTTAATAATCTCCACAACCCTATAATGATAAATATCATTTTGTTTCTGTTATTGGTTTCAAAACATAGCAATCATTGATTTCAATCTTCGGCAGAAATGGCCTATAAATAGAATTACTTTTTTGTTGTAAATCTTCTAATAAAATTAATAAACTGTTAGTGAAAATATGACGAGAAAGTGGAAATGAAACATTTTTTAGTAAGCGTCCAAACACATTCATTTCGACATACTATACAGATCAATATCTTCAAACAGAAAGACTTCAGGAAATATTTCTCCAAAATAATTGTATAAGAATCAAAACGACTTAGATCTCATTCAGTCAAGTATCCTAGAGAATAAGGAAAAAATTCTACCTATTGTAACCATTCCAATGTGATTGTTACATTTATGTGTTAGTAGTGATCACCACAACCTATGTTGGCTGAAAGTCATCTATTTTATATGGTGATTGGATGTAGTCAACAGGAAACCCTGGACCCGAGTTTCGTGCTGCTTGGCACTCGTCAGCAAGTTGTACCTGTAATCTTGAAGGAACTGGTGTTCCCTGACGGATTCGATCCCGTGTCACCTAGCTTCACAGTCAGAGACGTTACTATTGGGCTATCCGGGCAGCGATCGACCTCTTGTAGGACTGAGATGTAATCACAATTGATCACTGGGTGGTGATCAATCAACTGTAAGGCATCTATTTTATGTTTCACTAAAAGAGTCAATTAAGGAAGGTAATGCACAAATGAATAAGATAGTATTGCAAAATATTGCATAGAAAAGAATTAGCACTCCAAAATAATGTATTTTTCAATCCTTCAAGCTTGTATTTTCAATTGTTTCAATTTCAGTGAATTGGTTCGATACTTAAAAAAAAAATTGAAATCGAATATTCTTGTAGAGATTATGAATATGCATCCCTGAACATATATTTTTTGTGCTTATTGAACTTAGATTTAAAGCATCAGTACAATCGACGTTAACTGTATTATCAATAAAGTTCAGTTATAATGAAAATAGCTTTATTTGGTGTATTAGCTAATGTTATACACCCTTTAACAGTTGAATATAATCAATGCTTAAAGAAATACTTGACGTAAATTAACTAGATGATCAAAAATTGTAAATATTCGCTTATGATCATCTTTAATTCCCTTTTTATGTACTTTGATAGGAGACGTTTTGTGTTAGGAATTAATTTAATGATCAGATAAAAACTGATGTGTGATTATTGAAACTGACCAGTTTTGTAAATCTCTTACCTTCTCTATACTGACTTTATTATGATGCAATGATCGATTAGGTTAAAAATTCAATTCTACGAAACAAATCATTGATTGGTTTATGAATGATGTCTTAATCTATATGTCTAACGACCTCTTCGTTGTCTGAAGACTGGCATTTCATGAATTCGTTCATAGAATTCTACAATATATAGTCAGAACTTTTAAACATTCTAGTCTAAGTTATCAACTTGTAGTCTATAAACATTATAAACTGAAAAATGGCTTAATTTCACTATCAGTGATACTGTTATTAATTACCTAATATTTCGGTTTTCCACCTTATACAACATATAGTTGGAAATCACTAACAGAAAGAAAATTCGATGAGTTTTCTGAGATTACCTATATACCGTATAAAAGAAACAACTTCATTCACATTATGGCTCATCAATCGTTTATATGCGTCAATAGTATTTAACTTGTAACTACTAAGATTAAATTTATACATTAAATGACTTTATTTCGTCGGAAAACCTTCCACTACCTTTTCCTGTTAAAACTCTTAAAGATTTATTATTATTATGTACAGACAATGTAAAATTCACATTTGAAAGTGAACACTTCAGACAAATAGATGGTGTAGCTATGGGCAGCCCTCTAGGACCATTGCTAGCTGATGTGTTCATGGGATATGTGGAAAATTTAGTTGGAGACTCAATTCGAAAGATGAGTCTGTATAAACGATATGTAGACGACATAATAATCATAGGTGATAAAATTGAAGACATAAGCCACTTGTTAGAAGAATTCAATAGTAGTCAAAACCACATTTCTCTTACATGTGAAGAAGAGAAGAACAACCAACTTCCTTTTCTTGACATCCTGATTACTAGGAGAGATGATGGTTCCATCAAACGTGCTACATATAGAAAACCAACATGGACAGGACAATATCTTAACTTTCATAGTCACTGCCCTATTCATTATAAACGTGGTTTAATAAAGAGCTTATTCAATAGAATCAATCGTATTTGTACTAGTGATACTATTGAAGTAGAGATGAAGCTCCTGACTGATGCGTTATTCAATAATGGTTACCCTTTGAAGTTCATAAACCGCTGGAAGGGTTGCAATATGACTAGACCTATGATGCTTCTGGCACCCAAAAAGCGAGTTTATATTACGCTACCATTCAGAGGTGACACAAATAGTCTCATGTTGAAACAGAGACTTAAATTAGCTATCAACCGGACATTTTATGCAGCCCAACTTGTCATTATCGAAAAGACAAGGTCTATGTTTCACCAAAAGCCCAAACAGCATGAAAACGATTGTGTCACATCCCATTGTGTCTATAAATTTACATGTATGTGTGGAAACACGTACGTAGGGAGGAGCAATCGTGATTTGCAATTAAGGGTGGGTGAACATATACCAAAATGGTTGCAAAATCAGATGAATTCCAATGGTGAAATAAGACCACAGGATAGACAGACATCATCATCCATTGCGAAACATTTGATTGAGACGGGTCATAAGGTTGATATCAAATCATCATTTGTTGTGTTGTACAAAAGCCTTCAAGGACGTATACTAAGGTTTATTGAAGCCTTGGCTATACGAAAATTGAAACCCCCTTTATGTGTTCAAAAACAATTTGTACTTACACTTAACCTACCCTGGTAGTACTGATTTACTGTCCAGAGTGGTAATCACATTTGTTTTTGTGTACTTTAATATTTTTTCCTTTGTTATGACTTACCCTTAACCTGTCTAGTTGACCTTTTAATTTTTCATATATAAATGTTCTTAACAAGTATACTCTGTCATATTTATCTTGTAATTATTTCAGTAGTTCATATAACACCATAAATCAATATAACATTTACTTATGATATATATATTTATTTTGATACAATAAGAATTAACAGTTGAATTCACTAGTCAATCTAAGCTAAACCACCACTGAAAATCTGGAAGCGTTGAACAGACGTTTTATTCTAGTATGGGACTCTTCAGCACTGCTTCCAGATTTTCAATGGTAGTCTAGTTTTGATTGACTCGTAAATTCAATTGTTAATATACTACAATCTCCACAAATCACCATACTGATACAATAGAAATTGTTAAAGTTTTATATCCAAATTATTAATCCGAAAAATGGCCAAGTTAAGGGATTAATAATTTGGATATATAACTGTTAAAGTTTTCTTTAGGTGTAATTTAAAGGGTATTCCTAATTGTAGATACTACGTGACATCAATTTCAAGTACATTTTCTTTATTAACCAGATACACACATAACGTTAATTTAACTTGTTAAAATTTCATGAATATTTACATTATTTAAAGGATAACTACATGGAATTATAACAAGCTTTTTTATTATACTAACGATTTTCTCCAATTAACTAGTCATGAGTCGTGAGAGATGATTCACGAAGGTCTAATTAAAACCATCGATGACTGATATTCACCCTTGTGGGAGTTACAAACACCCGCTGATCCGAAGTCCCATACTAAGACGAAACATACATTCAGAAGTTTCTGCACTTTATTGTTTACCTAACTAAAACTAGTCGATGATGTAAACTCTAAATAACTGTAGTAGATAGAGAGTGATTGTTAACCTCAGATCACTTTTAGTTCATCTACGTATATTAGCTATGATAACAGACAGTATAAAAACGCAATAAAATGAAACCTCCGCATATATATTAAACTAAATACTACCACTAAATGATTATTCCTAACATACAAAAAAATTTCTTTGAATCAGAGTATCAACATTCTAAACCAAATATCAGCGATTTTGTTTTCTTTCACTTTTTTTTTATTTATCAAAAATTATTAAGATCCTACAGCTTCATCATTGTCATCTTTTCCTTCGTCTACATCAAATCTATTAAATTTGTATACAAAAGAGAAATTAATTTCATTTCCATAATAAATCTCGCTTTTGTTTGTCTTGTTTTGTTTTATCGGTTGTTTGCATGTTGCTTTCAGTAGTTTTGTTTATTTCTTTATTATTATTATTATCATTATTACTGTTGTCTAATGATGTTTACGTGAATTGATGGAAGAAATCTCTTGAGGCGGAATTAATCAATCTACAGTCTATTCAATTATGTATTCAGCATATCTTGTAAATATATATATATATATATATATATATATATACATACATAGATATATATACAATATATTGATACATCTATAAATACGCATACCATGTAGTACGTACTAAGTGATTCCACGCATTTTATCTCCCCCCTGAAAACAACATAGTTTTTTTGTTTTTTACTTATCACGTAGTACAGGGATGTTGTTTTGTTTATTGTTTCTTTTTTTTTCCTAAAATTTGATCGAATTTATTATTAGTTATAATGTCAAAACGAATTAACGTACTATACATTGAAGATTTAGTTTTGTATGATTAGCAAAAAAAGATAAAAAAAGAAAGAAAACAAGATTGGGACGATATTTTTCAGTGAAATTTTTACTGTTTGATAAAACTTCTTTAAAAACGTCTAAAAAGAAACAATAATTGAATCTATCTGAGTCTATGTTGTTATTGTTAGAAAATAGTCTTAAGAGTATTTGAGTAGAATAATTAAAAAAATGATAGTTTATAATTTAGTTCTTTACGCCTGTTACTCTAAATGGAGCATAGGCCGTTGACCAGAATTCGCCAACTCACTCTGTTCTGGGCCTACCTTTCTAGTTCCATCCAATTGTTGTTCACTCTTCTCATATCTGTCTCTATTTCTCGGTGTAATGTGTTCTTTGGTCTTCCTCTTTTCCTCTAACTTTGATGATTCCATGTGAGGGGCTTGCCTTTGTGACGCAGTGGATTGCTTTCCTCAATGTGTGTCCTCTCTACTTCCAGCACTTCTTCTTGATTTCTTCCTCCTCTTGAATCTGGTTTGTTCTCCACCCACAGTAGGTTGTTGCTGATAATAGTTTATAACTATATACAATTATTTTATTAATATAATTCATTTACTATTAAACTTCCCTTACATTAGACAATAAGTATTACAAAATAACTGTTATGTAACATTCTGATAGTTTATTATTATTATTGGTTTCATTCAATATTTGGAAATTTCGTTGCTCGAATTTACTTTTAGAAAAAGCAGTACAAAATAAAATTTATTTTCCAAAAAAATATTTATCGTTTCATGATTTAAATTATGAACATTTTACAATCTCCGCAAATTCCTCCATACTAGTAATGATCATTTAATTATTAGTGACTAGTTTCATTATGCAACTCTTGAAGCTTAAGTCAAAAAACGTGACCAATGAAGTTCAATCATATCAACCAGTCGTGTAGAGGTTTGATATTCGCTCACGAGACCGAAAATTATGGATTCCATTCCCAGATAGAGAGTCGTGTGTGTACCTCTGAGCAGTCCCATAATACATGTTAAATATTATATATGGAATATAATAACTAGAGTGACGAAAATCACTTAAACTCTATTCTACACTCTCAGTTAATTCTTAAAAATAATATTATTATTGATCACTTTATTGAACATTATATTGTTGGTATAATATAGAGTTCTCAGAGGAAAGTATTTCAACAAGTTTCCTTTTCTTATTTCTTAATCGATTCTCATGACAAACATTGAGTAATCGCGATTTAGATGTTATCAGTTCGGGAATCGATATCTGAATATTGTATGTTCTTTTTGATGCACATTGCCAGCAACCACGATGTCTCTGATTGGTTTCTTTCCTAAATTATACAACGAAATGTTGTAAACATTTAACAAACGCACTTGAATACGTTGTACAATTAATTGACATTGTGATCTATTGAGACAAACAAAAGAAACAGATAACTTGTTGAAATATCTAGATGAAACGAATAGGTAGCCCGGATATTCAACTGTCCGCCTTGCCTTGATGATACTATCAAACACATAACTACATGTTGAGAGTCAATATAACCCATTACAAAAGAAGAAAATTTCACTTGTTTATTAATAGATGTAAATATTCGGTAAAAAGTTCGAGGATGAAGGTCTCCCTCTTAACCTGTGTTTAATTTTGGGACTTAGATCTATAGATGACTAGATATAAAAGTAAGTAGTCAAATTTCATTGAAACAAAGGAGAATAAAGAAAGAATTTTTATCATTCTGTCATAATTGTACTTTGTGTGCCGAATGGTTGGTTTTAATAGCTCCTGACTTCCGCTTAAGAAAAGAGATCCTGTCAGTGTTTATTTAGCAGAATTTTAGTGTTACAAGGAGGGCACCAACATTTTTCTAATTTGCGCTGGTGGACATCTGATTGTTATACGCCGTAGAAATAATGAGCATGTGTTCATTTTGCATCCATAAATATAAGAATGTCAAGGTGTTTACGCATGTCAAGACCTTATATTTTATTATATAATTTCTATATACTGAACGATAGGATCCTCAAAAACATCAAACATTTGCAACATCAGTGTCTAGCCGTAGCAGTACGAGACATTATATTACTCATTTATTTGAATTTCTGGTTGTATTATCTTTCATTTTTTTAAATTTACTAATCGTTTGACAGTAAGATAAATATAAAAATCTTACATCACTTGTTCTGATCTTATAACCAATATACTGGTATAAAATGCTTCCCAAATAATTCAAAACACCAACGCATAAACACAAGTTTGTTTAATCGTTAAACTCCAGAATATATTCTTTTTATCAGTGTGAAATTGTGGGGATTGACGTGTTTTATAGAGGTGATGAAGAAATCGAAGCTAGAAAACAATCAAAAGCCTGGAAGCACTTGATAGTAGTTTCTTTCTAGTATGGGGCTCTTCAACAGCACACTCCCACAAACACATAATCATTCAGACTTGCTGAAGAACGCTCAACCTCTAGACCACTGATTCAGAATTCCATGGTGTGTGAGTCAATTAGCGATGTTGAGTAATGAACTTCCTCACCCTACTACTATCGGCTTCTCTCTTGAACTTCGTAAGCTCCTTCTTGAAGCCAGTCACTGGTAAGCAATGATAATTATCAGTTTCAATTTTCGGAGACTGGGTTCCTAGTCAGTGGTCTGAAGGTTATGGGTTCACGCATGAAGCTAAAGGTCCTGGGTTCGATATTTTGTTGCAGGCCTTGGATGAGCACTTCTGAAAAGTCTCACATTAAAACAAAATAGCCTTTCGGTGCTTTGAGGTTTTATTTGGTTATTTAAATGGTTGTCCATTCACCTTTAAACCGAATTATATAGAAAACACGGTGTTCTTGTAAAAATGTCTTCTCAAATCTTCTTAACTAACAAGTACTCATTATTAATCATTCTAAACTATCAGCATGAATTGAACACTTTCGTTTTTTTTGGAGGGATTAGCAGAAATTACTGCTTTATTCCGTCTTTTAAAATAATAATCAGATATTTTATTCCTAATTGTAATAACTGTAACTCTACTGGACTATATTTTCTCTAACAGACTAATGTCACTTACGTCACTATGATGTAATATCATGGTACATTTAAAAGTTATGATGTAATACGTCGTTTTACATCATCAAATCTTATGCAAATGACCTTAAAGGTCTAAAGAACTCGTTGTAATTAGCACTGGAAGCTGTAGTTTTTACCGTCTGTAAAAATTTCTTATTCAATATATAAAAAATAAAATATAACAATCTAAACTTCATTATCAAAATATAAAATGATAATTGTAAAGAAACTAAGCGTTTGTTAGATTGCTTAGTTTAGTAAATTACCAATATATTTTTGACATCCAATAAGTAGAAAAGTTAATTTATAGTGATTTCAATGGTTAAGATCATGAGTCCGTTGAAGCTAGACCACCATGGAAAACCTGTAAGCACTGAACGGCCGATTCGTCCTATTGTGAAACTCCTCAGCAGTGCGCATCCATGGTGGATGTGTCGCTCAATTTCGTGGATTGGTTGAAGTTAGACATTAACATCATTGGTTGCCGGCTCAGTGGTCTAGTGGTTAAGTGCTCGCGTGCGAAACCATTAGGTTTTGGGTTCGAATCTCGAAAGGGGCGAGGTCGTGGATGCGCACTGCTAGGGAGTCCTATACTAGGACGAAACGGCCGTCTAGTGCTTCCAGGTTTTCCATGGTGGTCTAGCTTCAACCGACTCATGATCGTAACCATTGAAATTATTATAATATCCACAAAACCCATCTGATATTAAATTTATAGTGTTTAACGACTTAGCATTATTGGTTGAAATTATAAGTCAATTAAAGATAGACCCCCTTTGAAAACCTGGAAGCACTGGACGGAATTTGTCAATTACTCAAAGCATAAATAACGTTTTTTTTCTTCGAATTTACGTAAGCTTAAATAATATGAAGAAAACAGGGCAATCCAAATATTCACTGTGTATCGTGTTGATCGGATCACAATGATTCTATGAAATATTGATTCTCAATGTTTATGAACATGTGTGTAGGATGCAAGAACTTGGTATTTGTATGGTAAAACTTAATTCGATGTGATGGTAGTGCAGGATTTGAAGGGGGATCAATATGAGTGCTTGGAAATATAGTCCAGGTCGGTTGATTAGTTAAGCATTCCTTCTTATTGAGGGCATTAAAGGTCAGAAATGTCTAAGGAACGCCTAATTTATTCTTCTTTCTTCATGGTTAGAGACACGTTTTCGAATTATCTGAACTTTTTCAATACCTATTTAGTGACTATTAAATAAAACATATATCAGTATTGTTGATTCGATTTGTTGGTTTCCAATCTCTGAAAAATTATTAAAAGATTATTTTGGGTACTTCAAATGTTCCAATACAGTAGTCAAGATTTCCATAGAAGATTTACAAATCTGAAAAGCATCTCAACTGATACAACTTAATTTGCAGCCAAGGTCTTTTATAGACGTAATGAGAATTATCTCTTTCACTTTATCTATGGCATTTTAAAATGTGTTCACTATTCTGTATCATTTAACGATTCTCTATAGATCTCTTGTTGTTGTACCTTGGCAAAAAGGTAAGCTATCGTTATAACCCATGAGAATTCAACCAATTCTTTGTCTAAAAAGCAAACTATTTCGCTTGAATACATTTTTCCTAATAAATATAAAAATGTCGATAAATCGTAGAATGGCACCATTTTTAGCATATAACCTTATCAAATTTATTAATAGATGGTTTAGTTTGGCTTGTGTACAATATTACAATAATTATAGACTCAGAACTATAGGGTTTGATGATGAAGTTATTGAAGACATTCATTCGCTCAATTATTCTTTGTTTTTAAAATTGTAAAATGATATAAATAAATAATATATTTGTAATGTCCCAATGAGTAGAAAAATTAGATCCTCTGACGTTTCGTGACTTAGTGGGAGCCACTTCTTCAGGGGATAAATGACCAAATTAAAATTAAACCAAATATAGATAGTACAACGGGACAAATCGATTTCAAAAATATCGAAATATTGCAAAAAGGTTTTTTTCAATTACAAAGAAAGAAGAGTAGCTGAAGCGTTCCATATATAGCTTAATCCTATTCCTCTCAATAGATAAGAAGACCTTATCATACATCCTACTTGGACTATCTATCCCAGCCATCTAGTTTGATTTTATTTACAATTCATACTATCATCTTACAAATCAAACTCTATCCTTTCTCATCATAGAGGTCACACAATTTTCATCCTTAACAGTGTACACATAAATACACACAAATTTACATAAAGTTCGCGTATGAACCACCTTGATCGAAATGACATGACCTGTTTTTTGATTGATCACATAATATTCTTGTTGTTCCGTTGTACTATTTAAACTTGGATTAATATTAATTTGGTTATTTATTCTCTGAAAAAGTGACTTACACTAAGCCACGAAATGTCAGAAAATCTAATTTTTCTACTCATTGGAATATTACAAATATATTAATTATTTATAACAATCTACCCTATGCTCAATTTATTCGAAATTATCAAATCAAACCTTCGTAATGATACCTTGTAAAATGATCGTTATATTCATGTCTTTTTAACGTATCTCTCGTTTTGTTGTAAGATGTACTAGTTTGAAGTCAAGCTGAACGTAGTAACTTGACGTAAGTTTCATTGGAATTTTTATTATTAGTTCAAAAACGGTAGCGCATCATGGTTTTCTTAATTTTCTATAATAAACTTCCTGTTAACTTAAAATATATTAATCAATTTGACAAAGGATCAAATAGATGTCTTTAAAATAATAAGAAATATATCGCTTACATATAAGAACTAAATGTGTTATCTGTTGATACTGAAGAAAAAAAGAATAAGTAGTAAGTCAACTGATACTACTAATCATCCTTTGTCGTTATCTATTTTTTAAAATCAACTGAACGGTTTCAGTATTCTATGATTGAACCATTATCCTTTATTTAATGAATCGTAATATGACGTTGAAGAGAACGAAAACAAAGATTGGTGAATTCATTTTATTTCGATGGGTTCTCACTAGCTGCTTAGAATCTATTTAATATGTTAAAATTCAAATTATCATAGAAATTAACATGCTTATAATTATGAAGTTGATTAGAAATGAATGTGTATTATGTAATGTAGTGAAGATTGCAGCAAAGTTAATAAGATCGTAAGAAAATTTGCTTCTGTCAAAGTAATATGACGGTTTGTAATTCTCAAACTACTTGACACTATTATCAATGACCTAAGGTTCCCACTTCATACTTTCTTACGCCTATTACTCCCAATGGAGCATGGGCCACTGACCAGAATTCTCCAACTCACTCTGTTCTGGGCCTACCTTTCTAGTTCCATCCAATTGTTGTTCACTCTTCTCATATCTGTCTCTATTTCTCGGTGTAATGTGTTCTTTGGTCTTCCTCTTTTCCTCTAAATTTGATGATTCCATGTGAGGGGCTTGCCTTTGTGACGCAGTGGATTGCTTTCCTCAATGTGTGTCCTCACTACTTTCAGATCTTCTTCTTGATTTCTTCCTCCTCTTGAATCTGGCTTGTTCTCCACCCACAGTAGGTTGTTGCTGATGGTGTGTGGTCAACGCATACGAAGTATAATGCGTTGACAACTGTTAATAAACACTTGTATCTTCTGGATGATTGCTTTCGTAGTTCTCTAAGTTCTCCAAGAAATATCGATTGCTTAACCAAATATTTACTATGTCGAAATTCGCATTCAATCTGCACGAAGAAGGACTCAACACACATGACATTAATCACCACCCAGTGATCAACCAATTGTGATTACATCTCAATCTACAGGAGGTCGATCGCCGCTAGGATGGTCTGAATATGAAGCTAGGTGACATGGGATTTTCTGTTGACTACCTCCAACCACCATCTAATCTCAACATATAGTGCACGTGGTATCGAGTCACTTAGACTGGTGGCCACATTGCAACATGGTCGATAGCATTTGATCTGCACTAAATAAGGACTTGAAACACATGACATTGATCATCACCCAGTGATCAATCAATTATAAACTATTACTCATAAACATGATTTAAAATGATTCCATAACAAATAGAATTGTCTACCAACCAATTTTAATTACATTTATATATATGCTGTAATGAGAAAACATATGATTGAAACATGAATATTTTAATATTGATACAAACTAGAATTTTACATGTTTTTTTTCTTCATTTTACAAACTAAAAAAATCATCCTTATTTGGGTAGTTTGTACTAAAATACACAATATACTATTGAAATATTCTTATAGATGGGAAATAATTATATCAGTGTCCAAATTTCTAGTTTAGCATAATTTTATTTAAGTCTGGACATAGGAATATCTAACAATTACCCACATACAAATATATATGTGTACCTATACACATACACTTGGATCAGTGGTCATGCCTTATTATTCGCTTTCTTTGATCTATTCCAAGTATTTATTTCTCATGATCAAAAGAAATAAGCGATTAAAGAGAAGGAAAAATGTCATTTACTATTTAATGGAGTAATTTCATCTGCTTATTTTACTCATTTATTTTCATCTATTAGATTCACACATACACACAAAAACACATATAACTACACTGTTCACTTTTTAATAGGATCATGTACAGCTGTACTTAATGGAAATTTGTCTGGTATTTTCTACTTTGATGTCATAAACAAAGAATTATCTATGATCAAAATGTCCATTAGAGTAGTAATAAAAAATCTAAATTCTATTTGACTGATCATAATCATTAAATTTACTTGGTATTGTTTATTTATATCTTCCCATTGTTATTTCAGACTACAATTGATCAGTCTCTTGTTGGCATATGTGCATCCTATACGGATTGCCTCAATATAGCTTTAATTCATAAGCTTTTTGAGTAAGATGGATCGTGGTTAGCAGTGGAATCCAGGACGAGCGTTTTGTTCTATTTGGGACTTGTCAGATGGATGTACTTGCATTCCAAGGTTGATGTTCATTCCGAGACTTGAACTCAATACCGTTCGCTTCAAACGCCATCACATTATTCAATTACCTACTGAGTCCAGCAGGCGAGTCACAAATCGGTCGGAACGCGCGTCCTTGGTTCCACTGCTAGCCACCATCCATCATTGCTTATAGATCATAATTATTTCCTAGAACACATCCATTAATCTTTGTGTGTCAGACCGTTAGAAATGTATTATTTTTAAAAACCTAAAACTTGGGATCTTTCTGCTATTTTCAAATGGCATTCCATCTTTTACTTACTTAAGTAATAAACTACGAACGAATATTGATCATTTATACTGTTATCATGACAAATATCTTATCTGATAAACTGAAATCCAAGACATGAAAATACATTTGAAATGTTCTCCATCCGTCACTATGAGAACTTTTTCATTGATAATTTACGACATTATTTTCTCATCTATTATATTTCAACGAATAGATTATACATAAATGATAAATTCCTATCGGATATCAATTAATACTTATTCGCACTGTTTTTCTTAAATTGATGAGATTCAAAATTAACATTAAAACTTGGTATCTAAAATATCATCAAGTCTTTTAATAACACACCTTTTCTTATGGAGCTAGGCTGGATTTTTTATACAAAAAATTCTTCGTCGCATTTGACGGTATCTACCAATGTGACTTAAAGGTGAGTAAATATGAAGCCGTCGATTCTGCAGCATATATTGAACGCAGAACATTCAGCCATTCAATTACCCTTTCACACCATTTACAAGATTCAGTCAAAGATTTCAGAAAGTGTACACCCTAACAAAGACAATCACCATGATTCAAGAACAGAGGAACATTTGCGTAGAATACTTCAACGAACTCTTGAATAAACCAGCTCCATTGAATCCACCAGACATTGAAGCAGCGCTCACAGAGCTTCCTATAGATGTCACTCAACCAACGATCGAAGAAATTAGGATGACCATCATAAAATCAACAGTGGGAAAGCAGCACGACCTGACAGTACATCAGCCAAAGCTCTAAAGTCACACATATAAACAACTACGAACGTGCTCCACGTTCTATTCAGGAAGATTTGGAGTGAGGGACAAGTGACGACAGACTGAAAAGAAGGACGCCTCGTCATGATTCCAAAGAAAGATCTCAACAAGTGTGGGAACTATAAAGGCATAATACTACTATCGGTATCACGAAAAGTTTTCGGCAGAATGTTTCTGAACCGGATGAAACACTTAGCAGGCGCCCAACTTCGAGATCAACAGGTCAGATACCGTAAAGACCGATCGAGAATCGGAAGCAGATATGAAAATGATGAATAGCAACCGGAAACAACTAGAAAGAATTGTTCTGGAGAGAGTTGGATGGAGAATGTTGGTGGGTAGCTTATTCACCTACGCGGAGGGTAGCATGAGTACGTATATAAGCAAATACAACTGAGCTCCAAGTTAGTATGTGATTTCAACTTTTAAGAGACTAAAAAATTGCAGATTTACGGACGTCCATAACACGAAGTTAAGATATCATGATTACAAGTCACTTTCCAAAAGTGAAAAAGTAATATCTAATAAATTTAAATAACAAAGTGACATGTTTTCATGCTGAATAGTTATAAGCTATATTAAACTACACAGTTTATGCCATCAGATGACTAATAAAAACTTCAGTCGTTCATTTAAAAGCTTGTTTACCCTACCTTAACAATACAAGTGCAACTTGAGCTAGTCTAATTTAATCTGAAAAAGTTAGTCTAAAAAAAGTACAATACATTCGATTAGGTAGAAATACCTGTAAAATTAGATTAGTATGGTTTTCAATAAACCCTAAGAATTAAAACGACTTTAGATTTTCTCACATGAATATAAGTGAGACACTATCTTTCATAGCACACACTGACAGTATGCAATTCAATGTTAAATTATAGAATGCATTTCGTTGCACCACATAGCGTCTCTTCATCAATATCAGGTTCTATCAAATATTATCACGTAGTCATTTCTTCTAAGAACAATGTTTAAAACTCATTAAGTGTAATTTCAATAGACGGATATCTTAATAAATCCTTGTATCACTGGATAATTTTCCAGATTTCTATCAGACATAATAATAAGAATAATGTTCCATGTCATTGGTTCTTTTGGAAATCTAAACAAAACATAATACTAGGACGAAACGGCCATCCAGTGCTTCCAGATTTTCCATAGTGGTCTAGCTTCAATTGACTCATGATTTCAATCAATGAAAACAAGAATAGTATTATAAGCAGAATACAACTAATTTATTGCATTTCTTTGGTTTCTATTTAGCCAAATACAGACAAATAAATTTATTTAGTTAAAAGCAGTAATAGAAACCAAGTGAAAACATTTTAAACTTCACTTACGTTCTGAACAGCTTATATTTTCTTGATGGATGATTCGTTTGCTTGATTCCCATATCATATTAGTATTTCCAAGTAATTAAACTTATTGATTTGTACGAAGTCAATGAAAAAACAACCAAGCACAGTAAATTTATCAGCATAAAAGTTTGCGGAGATTCCTGAATGTTATCGATATCAGGAACCGACATAAACTAAACAAGTATTGACAACTATGAAACACATGGCAGTTAATATTGAACACTTAATTAGTGTGCAATCATGACCTCAACGAGGGTAGAATTAAGAACTTTCGGTTTCACGGGTAGAACTTGACCTCAAGGCTAATGAGCCACCATCCAATACTGTGCATGTGTAATTTTAGTCAATTCACAAAGGAGAGCAACTAACTTCCACTGTTATTCATAGTTGATTGTCTAGCATTAAAAATAACTTAGATCCACTAGTCGTGAATTTTCACTAAAACCCCCTAATTACCTCACAAGCAACATTCTGTAAGAAAAATGTTCGTTATTTGCTTCTATACTTTTTCACCCTATTATCGTATAATAGTTTAGTCAAAATAATTTTCATAATCTACGATAAAATGATTTCATCAAAAATAATAAATAAATTCACTTTGTATTGTTTATTTAAATCTTCCGATTGATGTTTAAGACTGAAATTGATTGGCTTCGAATAATAAAACTTACATAGATGACACTTAATGTTTGTTCCCATAAATATCAGAAGGGGTTTTGTGAAGATTGCACTAATTTCGATAGTTGAGATCATGAGTCATTTGAAGCTAGACCACCATGGAAAACCTGGAAGTACTGGACTGACGTTTCGTCTTATTGTGGGACTCCTCAGTAGTGAGCATCCACAATCCCGCATCGCGAAATTCGAACGTTGGACCTAATGGTCTCGCGCACGAGTGCTTAATCACTAGATCACTGAGCTGGTATTATACAGTGTTAATGTCTAACTTTAACTAATCCACGAAATTCAACAACACATCCACCATTGTCATCAGTGAGTTACTACTTCACAACAGACCTGGTTGAACTCCACTGGTCACTGCTTCTCACTAGAACACCAGGAAATACTTCTTGAAGCCAGTCACTAGTGAGCATATGTTGATTAGTATCAAAAGGGGTTTTGTGGAGATTGTAGTAATTTCAGTAATTGAGATCATGAGCCAATTAAAGCTAGACCACCATGGAGGAGTCCCACAATAGAACGAAACGGCCGTCCAGTGCTTCCAATTTTTGCATGGTAGTCTAGCTTTAATTGACT